>JBAMCF010000180.1:0-612424 GCA_037075285.1 Drosophila lutescens
TTGTTCGATGACATCATAATTCAATGCTAACTTCATTTATTATTATTATATTTTTATAAATAACTTTGGTTAAAGCTGTCATAATTTGAATTCTTTGCCAACTTGTTCTAGATAACTACCCCACACTGTAATCATATGTTTGTATTTGAATTCGCCCTACGCACTCTTATACTCTCACACACACACATGTACATATCGCTCTTTGTAATCCTAAACTTGAACATTAAAAGTCAGTGCATATTAGAGATCGAAACATATCGGACGTTTACTCTATTACTCTGCATTTGGGCAGAGTCCGCACATTTTGGCGACCGTGACAGGACTCTGCATTCGGCAAGTCCTACCATCAATCCTGTTCACACTGGAAATCATTCACTCTGCAGTCGGCGGAGAAATAGATTCCAGCATCTTAGACCACCAAAATACTTGGTGTATTTTCGGCACGCAGACTACTGTCAGTGCATTTGGCATCATCTCCGGAAGCATCGTTTGATCGCCGGACACATCTTTGGATCGCCGGACATATCGTTTGATCGCCGGACACATCTTTGGATCGCCGGACATATCGTTGGATCACCGTAATCATCGCCACTGGATCGTCGCGGATACCTGCATACAGGGTGTGCGCCACATAACCGTCGCAGGTACAGTTGCGCAAGCGAAGGAACAGCGGCACAAAGTGGACGAAGAACCGTAAGCTAGACACGCAATCGCGGTTTTGTCATTCCACTCTTCCCATACACACATACTTGTGCAGCTGGTCTGCAAATAAATGAGACAAACTGAGTTACTCTCCCAAGCATAGGAGTGTTTTTCTCTCTCAGAACCAAGGGGCATTGCCAACATATTCGGAAAAGGTATTGCTTCAATCAATAATTGCTAATTTATTTGCAAACGCAATCGCGGTTTCGTCATTCCACTCTGACCATATACATACACACATACTTGTGCAGCTGGTCTGCAAATAAACGAGCCAAACTGAGTTACTCTCCCCAGCATCGGAGTGTTCTGCCTCTCTCAGAACCAAGGGGCATTGCCAACATATTCGGATAGGGTATTGCTTCACTTAATAATTGCTCCACAATCACATTTAGTTTTCGCTAATTAACGCTTCGCAATATGAGTGACACTCAGCTCCTCGTGTCGTTAAGACAGCAAAGGAATACAATTCAGCGAAACATCGTTAATCTCAGAACTCGCATCGAACCGCAGACCGACATTGCCGCCCTTGAATGCCAATCACAGATTTTGGAATCGTATTTTAAGCAAATTCTTCAAATCCAATCGCAGATCGAACGGAAGGATCCGGCAGACGACGGCCGGCAAGAACTAGAGGACATATACATAGCCACCAAGGCAATTGTCATAACTCGAATTGGGGCGACAAAGAAGGACCGGCCAGAAGATGCAAGTTTTTTCAATTCATCGGTAAATTGCGCAACTGGGCATCATAATCGTTTGCCATCGTTAAAGCTGCCTAAGTTCGACGGGAAGTATGGTGATTACATAAAGTTTATCACTGCCTTTACTAGCATGGTACATGATGACGCTTCAATATCAGGTGTTGACAAATTTAACTACTTGCTTAGCTGTTTGTCTGGCGCTGCGCTGAGTGTCGTGGCCCCCTTTCAAGTGTCCGAAACCAATTATCCAAAGGCGTTAAAGCAGTTAAAGGAGCGCTACGATAAAAAGGTTTTGATTTTCGTAGAGCACATTTCTAGCTTATTCGATGTTCCAATGATGAAAAGATCTGATCCCGCAGCTCTGCGCTGTATCTTGGATACCGTCTCCGCACTGCGTGAATCGTTGTTGTCATTAGGATCAGAGGCAGATGTTATGAACGCAATCCTAATTCATCTTGTTTTATCTAAAATTGATGCAGATTCAAAATTATCGTACGATCGGGTTCAAGAATACGAGGTGTTGCCTACTTGGGAGGATTGTTATCGCAGTTTAAGCCGTCACTGTCAATATTTGGAGAGCAACGTTAAACGATCATCTGATGAGAAGCCAAAGGAAAGGCCCACGCAGAATAGGAGAGCCTTTGTTACGGCACAGGGTGTTTGTAAAAAATGTTTTGCTACTGATCACCCTCTCACTCAGTGCCCTTCATTTGGTTTACTAGGCTGGCAGGATAAATTTAATTTCATCAAGCAATCCTCTCTGTGCATAAATTGTTTGCGCACCGGCCATTTGGCGAGCAGATGTCCAAGTAGATCCCGATGCCGCGTTTGTCAAGGCTTACATCACACTATTTTGCATAGAACTGCTCATCCAGAGCAACCAACACAAATTGTTGACCACACATCTCAGCAGGAGCGGGAACCCACACATGCGGTTTCCATGCTTTCGCGTCATTCGAGGCGCGCTTTAATTCCTACGGCAATAGTATTGATTAGGGATAAGTTTGGAATATTTCAGCCAGCCAGAGCTTTGCTTGACTCAGGCTCTGAAATAAATTTCATCTCTGAAGAGTTGGCCAAGCTCCTTCAGCTCAGATTCGAAAGACAGAAGTATGACATTTCTGGCATAGGCGATGTCAGAACGCAGATGAGATTCTCTGTCTCAACAACTATTCGATCACGACTATCTGTAGATGAATGGCATTTACAATTCGCTGTAGCCAAGACAATATCGCTCAATCAGTCAGAGCGATTCGTTGATACTTCACAATGGAACATACCCACAGAGATTGACCTTGCAGATCCAGGATTCTACAAGCCTCACAAGATTGACCTACTCATCAGCACTCAAGAGTTTTTTGACTTACTTTCAAATGGCAAAATTTCTTTGGGTCCAGGTCTTCCCTGCCTGGTCAATACTGCACTTGGTTGGATCGTTGGCGGAAAGGTTTCTGATATTCCGCAACCGCAAGTCGTCACATGCAACATGGCACGTTCTACGGAGCTGCAAGATGCACTAGAAAGGTTTTGGCTAATCGAAGAGTTTGATTCGCACCATCAAGGTTTCACCCTAGAAGAGCAGGAATGCGAACGGCATTTTTTGGCAAACGCAAAGTTTCTCACATCTGGACGGGTCCAAGTTAGCTTGCCCTTTAAAGACAATCCTCACATGCTAGGTAAATCCTTTGAAATTGCCAAATCCCGGTTTCTGCAAAATGAACGTAGGTTGAACCGCAACCCCTTGTTAAAGGAGATGTACGTGAAATTCATGAAGGAATACATAGCTTTGAATCACATGCAATTGGCATCTGATTTCGACTCTCAGAAGACACATTATGTGATCCCGCATCATGGAGTCCTTAGATCAGAAAGCACGACTACTAAGCTGCGTGTTGTGTTCGATGCATCATGCAAAACAACATCGAACCTTTCTCTAAATGAGTTGTTGATGATTGGGCCAAGCATCCAGCAGAATCTTATCTTAACACTTCTAGCCTTTCGCTTGCATCGTCATGCACTTGTAGCTGATATCTGCAAGATGTATCGCCAGTTTGAAGTGTCACCAGACGATCGTATGTATCAACTTGTTCTCTGGAGAGAATCCTCAGCTGCGCCTTTAGAATTGTTCCAGCTCAACACTGTCACGTACGGCATGTCCTGCGCACCATTTCTAGCGATCAGGAGCTTGAAATATATTGCGGATAACTTCTCCAATCAGTTTCCCATCGGAGCAGCCGTTCTTAAAGAAGAGATGTACGTCGATGACCTCCTTACTGGAGCAGACAGTGTCGAAGAGCTTCATCTCAAGGCTGCAGAGGTCACTAGCATACTTTCTAAGGCTGGATTGGAGCTAGCAAAATGGAACACAAGCAAAATAGAAGGCAACGGAGCAGAGTTTCAATTTAAGGTTGATACCAAAGATGTCACGAAGACTTTGGGCATGTCGTGGCAACCAAAACTAGATCTTTTCTGTTTTAGGTATACACTACCTACACTCTCTGTCATCACCAAGCGAAGCATCGTCTCACTTGTAGCTCACCTGTACGATTTGCTAGGGCTCGTATCACCAGTCGTTATTCGATGCAAAATATTGGTCCAAGAGTTGTGGATGCACCGTCTAAACTGGGATGATCCATTTCCCCCTGAGCTTCAATCCCAGTGGAAGCGAATAGAAGAAGATTTGCACAATCTTCAATCCATCGAAGTTCCGAGATTTATTAACTCGTCACCAAGAAATCTATCGGAAATACACGGATTTTCAGATGCATCGCAGCGAGCTTATGGCTGTTGCCTATATCTACGAACATACTTAAATGGAGAGTTTAAATCAATGCTAATCATCGCCAAGTCTAAAGTGGCCCCAATAAAGGCAATTTCACTGCCGCGGCTAGAATTGTGCGCCGCATATTTATTGTGTCAAACGTGGGCCAAGATTAAGAAAAAATTCGAAAAATACATTAATAATATTTTCTTTTGGACCGATTCAAGAATAGTTCTACAGTGGCTAACCATGCACTCGTCCCGGCTAAACTGCTTCGTCGCCAACCGGATTTCTGAGATGCAATCAACCACTTCAACCATCACTTGGAGACACGTTCCAGGCAAGGACAATCCCGCGGACATAGTGTCAAGAGGCTGCGCAGCGTCCGAGCTTATGGAAACTATATGGTTTCGTGGACCAAGCTTCTTAGGTCAGAACTCATCTGGATGGCCTCAATCAGTACCACACTCTCAGGACACCGAAGAAGAGTTGGAGCTGCGGAAAGCAACAGTCCTCACATGTACCGATAGTGGCAGCAAAGAAGATGTATTCGATTACGTGATCAACAAATTCTCATCCTATCGGCGCATTTTGCGAGTCATAGCTTTTGTGTTGCGCGTCTTCAATAGAATTAAGGTCAACAGGAAGATGAACGTAGTCGATATAATTCATACACCACCAGCTGAATTGCAGTACGCGTTCAAGCACATCGTATCACATATTCAGCAGAAGACCTTTTTCAACGAAATTCAGCAGCTCAAAGAAAAGAAGATTTTAAAACCCGAATTTCAAAAACTAAATCCGTTCCTAGCAGCTGCTGACGGATCAAACCATTCTATAACACTATTACGTGTAGGAGGCCGCTTAGCCAAGGCGCCCATTTCACTCGATGCCAAATTTCCTGTTCTTCTTCCAAAGAATCATTGCTTCACATTGAAATTCGTTGAATATCTCCACCGGCAGCACATGCACGCTGGACCAAAGGCTCTCATTGGAATCCTGCGGCTCCAAGCTTGGATTGTAAACGCCAGGGAAATCGTTCGAAAGACTGTACGGCGCTGCACACACTGTTACCATTATAAGCCTCGCCTAATGGAACAAATAATGGGATCACTTCCAGTTGATCGCTTTCATTCACAACGACCTTTTTTTGTAGCTGGAGTCGACCTATGTGGACCCTTTACCACATCATACCGCATTCGAAGCAAGGTGCCATATAAAACATACATGGCCGTGTTTATATGCTTTTCGTCAAAGGCAATCCACGTAGAACTCATTTCCGATCTGTCTACTAATAACTTTATTCTTTCTTTAAAGCGCTTCGTTAGTCGCAGAGGCATCCCACTACGCATTTATTGTGATAATGCCACTAATTTCGTCGGTGCACGATCACAACTCGAGGATTTCAAGCAGCAGCTGTTCGACGAAGCCAACACATTGACTGTACAGAATTTCAGCAGCATCGTGGGGTTTGAGTTTAAGTTCATTCCCCCGCGTGCTCCCCACTTTGGCGGCTTGTGGGAGGCCGCAGTGAAGTCCATGAAGACCTTAATGATGAAAAACTTGGGCGACACTGGGTTAACTTACGAGGAGCTCCAAACGATTGCAATCGAGGCGGAGGCAATATTAAACTCAAGGCCAATGGCACCCCTCTCCGAAGACCCAAACGATGGAGAGGCGCTCAGCCCAGCGCACCTGCTGATTGGGTCCTCTTTGATGTCCGTACCGGAGCCTTCAATTGACGACAGCAGACCATCCTATCTTACGCGGTGGCAGCGCGTAACGTACTTGAAGCAACAGTTCTGGGAGCTATGGAGGCGTGATTACTTACACACGCTTCAGGAGCGCTCCAAATGGCTCAAACCCAATGCCAACATTCAAATTGGCCAAATGGTCATCGTTCACGAGGACAATGCACCTCCCCAGGAATGGATCCTTGGTCGCATCACCAACACGCATTTCGGAGCTGATGGACGAGTAAGAGTAGCCGAGATCAAGTTGAAAGACCGAACCATTCGAAGACCCATCTGCAAGATAGCTCCCCTGCCTGAGCAAATTGGCGCTTGAATACTCCTTGGATCATTCAACGGGCGGAGAATGTTCGATGACATCATAATTCAATGCTAACTTCATTTATTATTATTATATTTTTATAAATAACTTTGGTTAAAGCTGTCATAATTTGAATTCTTTGCCAACTTGTTCTAGATAACTACCCCACACTGTAATCATATGTTTGTATTTGAATTCGCCCTACGCACTCTTATACTCTCACACACACACATGTACATATCGCTCTTTGTAATCCTAAACTTGAACATTAAAAGTCAGTGCATATTAGAGATCGAAACATATCGGACGTTTACTCTATTACTCTGCATTTGGGCAGAGTCCGCACAATTGTCTTTTCATCGCTGTCTACACCCAACACAGTTATACTAATTTCAGGATTATTTTCTTCAAAGATTTTTATGCTGTCGACCGGTGTGGGAAATTTTAGCCCACTAAAATTTAACGATTTATTATTTATATTTATTATATCTGAGTGAATTTTGTAAATGCCTTTACGTTTATACTGATTGGGTCGAGTGTTGTTTCTACGAAGTTTTATGAAAGCTGATATTAATGCCCATTTAAAACAATATTCGTCTCTATTTTTCACGTTAATGCAGGCTTTTCTGTTTAGTATTTCTCTTGGCAAGTCAATGTAATTCGAACCCTTTATGAGCTGATATTTATTTATATTAACTTCTAAATGTACTATTTCAATTAGGGACCAACCACTGTCTCGTTCTTGAAACTCACTCATTTCACTTTTTATATAGTCATTTAAATTATTGATTATTTCATTTAGATTTTCATTCTGACTCGATGTTGGATTTAAGGTTTGCATTTTTGTTTGAAATGACTTGAGATTTATTTCACACTTATCTTCACTCTCTTTAATCAATACATAATTACAGAATTGTTCAAAATTAAATTTGATATTGACGTGTTTTTGTTGAGCTTCTTGGAGTAGAGTGATCACTTGATTTTTGATTGTTTGTTGAAATAATTTGATATCCAAGCATTCTTTATTATGATTTGTGATTATATAAGTTTCAATACGATTGCGAAATGCGCTCCTTATACACCGCAAGTTATCACTTATTTGCTCACTAGTTAATTGCTTATGCAAGTTGGTTCGTAAGTGATGCGACCAACTAATTTTAGCAACATTTAGATTACAAACATCACAATATCGTATTTCACTAGCGATAGGATTGTTACTAGACCCACGATTGTTATTGTTATGTGAAACACCAGCCATTTTTTTTTTTTTTTATTTAACTTGTAAGAAACTTTATTGATTTTTAGTTTATTTAAGTTTTAAGAAACTTTATTGATTTTTATTTTTATTAATCTTCTTCTTCGTTACAAAAACTTAGTGTATAGTTATCTCCTTCAGTTTTATGCTTGATGATTTTATAGTTCCCAGACGCCATATGCTCCACAGCTTTCGCAGACAACGTACTGAACCGATCTGGTAGAAATATCACAAAATCCTCGCAAGTTAACATGATTTTTGAGCCGTAGCGTGTGAACTTGACTTCGGCCCTTAGGATCGGGATCGGAGTGCTAAACGGTAGATCTTTAACACTCTTTATCGGTGGGAGTGAGACGGCACCAAGTTCGTTCCATTGGTCTTTAAAGTTCTCCATACTAAAGATGGTGATGATGTCGGCTTCTTCAAACAGTGCAAGCGACTTCTTCCTCCGAGTTTGATTTCTGCTTTCTGAATTACTCTAGTACTCCACATCTCATATTTATACTAGTTTGCGAAACGGAAAAGACATAGAAAGTTTGCGATAAATACTCATTAACAAGCCAAAAAAAAATAATATATAAAGGCATCAAAACTAAAGTGAGAGGGGGAGGGGGAGGGGAAGTGGGAGGGAAAGTGGGAGGGGGAGGGAGGGGAGGGGGAGTGGGGTGATAACAGAGTAACAACATTCCAGAATCCACCCGCCACTTCCGGTTTAGATAAGCGCCGGCCGGCCGGCCTAGCAACAACAACAACCTTGAGCCAGAACGTACAGAAAAAAAAAGCGAAAGTGAGCCAGAACATACAAATCCATCCTACTTAATATGTTCTAAGGCGCCCTTTGACCATATTGTAATATGTTCTAAGGCCCCTTTGACTATATTGTAATATGTTCTAAGGCCTTTTTGACCATATTGTAATATGTTCTAAGGGGCCCTTTGACCATATTGTAATATGTTCTAGGCGCCCTTTGACCATATTGTAATATGTTCTAAGGCCCCTTTGACCATATTGTAATATGTTCTAAGGCCCCTTTGACCATATTGTAATATGTTCTAAGGCCCCTTTGACCATGTTGTAATATGTTCTAAGGCCCCTTTGACCATATTGTAATATGTTCTAAGGCCCCTTTGACCATATTGTAATATGTTCTAAGGCCCCTTTGACCATATTGTAATATGTTCTAAGGCCCCTTTGACCATATTGTAATATGGTCTAAGGCCCCTTTGACCATAGTGTAATATGTTCTAAGGCGCCCTTTGACCATATTGTAATATGTTCTAAGGCCCCTTTGACCATATTGTAATATGTTCTAAGGCCCCTTTGACCATATTGTAATATGTTCTAAGGCCCCTTTGACCATATTGTAATATGTTCTAAGGCGCCCTTTGACCATATTGTAATATGTTCTAAGGCCCCTTTGACCATATTGTAATATGTTCTAAGGCCCCTTTGACCATATTGTAATATGTTCTAAGGCCCCTTTGACCATATTGTAAAATGTTCTAAGGCCCCTTTGACCATATTTAATATGTTCTAAGGCCCCTTTGACCATATTGTAATATGTTCTAAGGCCCCTTTGACCATATTGTAATATGTTCTAAGGCCCCTTTGACCATATTGTAATATGTTCTAAGGCCCCTTTGACCATATTGTAATATGTTCTAAGGCCCCTTTGACCATATTGTAATATGTTCTAAGGCCCCTTTGACCATATTGTAATATGTTCTAAGGCCCCTTTGACCATATTGTAATATGTTCTAAGGCCCCTTTGACCATATTGTAATATGTTCTAAGGCCCCTTTGACCATATTGTAATATGTTCTAAGGCCCCTTTGACCATATTGTAATATGTTCTAAGGCCCCTTTGACCATATTGTAATATGTTCTAAGGCCCCTTTGACCATATTGTAATATGTTCTAAGGCCCCTTTGACCATATTGTAATATGTTCTAAGGCCCCTTTGACCATATTGTAATATGTTCTAAGGCCCCTTTGACCATATTGTAATATGTTCTAAGGCCCCTTTGACCATATTGTAATATGGTCTAAGGCCCCTTTGACCATATTGTAATATGTTCTAAGGCCCCTTTGACCATATTGTAATATGTTCTAAGGCCCCTTTGACCATATTGTAATATGTTCTAAGGCCCCTTTGACCATATTGTAATATGTTCTAAGGCCCCTTTGACCATATTGTAATATGTTCTAAGGCCCCTTTGACCATATTGTAATATGTTCTAAGGCCCCTTTGACCATATTGTAATATGTTCTAAGGCCCCTTTGACCATATTGTAATATGTTCTAAGGCCCCTTTGACCATATTGTAATATGTTCTAAGGCCCCTTTGACCATATTGTAATATGTTCTAAGGCCCCTTTGACCATATTGTAATATGTTCTAAGGCCCCTTTGACCATATTGTAATATGTTCTAAGGCCCCTTTGACCATATTGTAATATGTTCTAAGGCCCCTTTGACCATATTGTAATATGTTCTAAGGCCCCTTTGACCATATTGTAATATGTTCTAAGGCCCCTTTGACCATATTGTAATATGTTCTAAGGCCCCTTTGACCATATTGTAATATGTTCTAAGGCCCCTTTGACCATATTGTAATATGTTCTAAGGCCCCTTTGACCATATTGTAATATGTTCTAAGGCCCCTTTGACCATATTGTAATATGTTCTAAGGCCCCTTTGACCATATTGTAATATGTTCTAAGGCCCCTTTGACCATATTGTAATATGTTCTAAGGCCCCTTTGACCATATTGTAATATGTTCTAAGGCCCCTTTGACCATATTGTAATATGTTCTAAGGCCCCTTTGACCATATTGTAATATGTTCTAAGGCCCCTTTGACCATATTGTAATATGTTCTAAGGCCCCTTTGACCATATTGTAATATGTTCTAAGGCCCCTTTGACCATATTGTAATATGTTCTAAGGCCCCTTTGACCATATTGTAATATGTTCTAAGGCCCCTTTGACCATATTGTAATATGTTCTAAGGCCCCTTTGACCATATTGTAATATGTTCTAAGGCCCCTTTGACCATATTGTAATATGTTCTAAGGCCCCTTTGACCATATTGTAATATGTTCTAAGGCCCCTTTGACCATATTGTAATATGTTCTAAGGCCCCTTTGACCATATTGTAATATGTTCTAAGGCCCCTTTGACCATATTGTAATATGTTCTAAGGCCCCTTTGACCATATTGTAATATGTTCTAAGGCCCCTTTGACCATATTGTAATATGTTCTAAGGCCCCTTTGACCATATTGTAATATGTTCTAAGGCCCCTTTGACCATATTGTAATATGTTCTAAGGCCCCTTTGACCATATTGTAATATGTTCTAAGGCCCCTTTGACCATATTGTAATATGTTCTAAGGCCCCTTTGACCATATTGTAATATGTTCTAAGGCCCCTTTGACCATATTGTAATATGTTCTAAGGCCCCTTTGACCATATTGTAATATGTTCTAAGGCCCCTTTGACCATATTGTAATATGTTCTAAGGCCCCTTTGACCATATTGTAATATGTTCTAAGGCCCCTTTGACCATATTGTAATATGTTCTAAGGCCCCTTTGACCATATTGTAATATGTTCTAAGGCCCCTTTGACCATATTGTAATATGTTCTAAGGCCCCTTTGACCATATTGTAATATGTTCTAAGGCCCCTTTGACCATATTGTAATATGTTCTAAGGCCCCTTTGACCATATTGTAATATGTTCTAAGGCCCCTTTGACCATATTGTAATATGTTCTAAGGCCCCTTTGACCATATTGTAATATGTTCTAAGGCCCCTTTGACCATATTGTAATATGTTCTAAGGCCCCTTTGACCATATTGTAATATGTTCTAAGGCCCCTTTGACCATATTGTAATATGTTCTAAGGCCCCTTTGACCATATTGTAATATGTTCTAAGGCCCCTTTGACCATATTGTAATATGTTCTAAGGCCCCTTTGACCATATTGTAATATGTTCTAAGGCCCCTTTGACCATATTGTAATATGTTCTAAGGCCCCTTTGACCATATTGTAATATGTTCTAAGGCCCCTTTGACCATATTGTAATATGTTCTAAGGCCCCTTTGACTATATTGTAATATGTTCTAAGGCCCCTTTGACCATATTGTAATATGTTCTAAGGCCCCTTTGACCATATTGTAATATGTTCTAAGGCCCCTTTGACCATATTGTAATATGTTCTAAGGCCCCTTTGACCATATTGTAATATGTTCTAAGGCCCCTTTGACCATATTGTAATATGTTCTAAGGCCCCTTTGACCATATTGTAATATGTTCTAAGGCCCCTTTGACCATATTGTAATATGTTCTAAGGCCCCTTTGACCATATTGTAATATGTTCTAAGGCCCCTTTGACCATATTGTAATATGTTCTAAGGCCCCTTTGACCATATTGTAATATGTTCTAAGGCCCCTTTGACCATATTGTAATATGTTCTAAGGCCCCTTTGACCATATTGTAATATGTTCTAAGGCCCCTTTGACCATATTGTAATATGTTCTAAGGCCCCTTTGACCATATTGTAATATGTTCTAAGGCCCCTTTGACCATATTGTAATATGTTCTAAGGCCCCTTTGACCATATTGTAATATGTTCTAAGGCCCCTTTGACCATATTGTAATATGTTCTAAGGCCCCTTTGACCATATTGTAATATGTTCTAAGGCCCCTTTGACCATATTGTAATATGTTCTAAGGCCCCTTTGACCATATTGTAATATGTTCTAAGGCCCCTTTGACCATATTGTAATATGTTCTAAGGCCCCTTTGACCATATTGTAATATGTTCTAAGGCCCCTTTGACCATATTGTAATATGTTCTAAGGCCCCTTGACCATATTGTAATATGTTCTAAGGCCCCTTTGACCATATTGTAATATGTTCTAAGGCCCCTTTGACCATATTGTAATATGTTCTAAGGCCCCTTTGACCATATTGTAATATGTTCTAAGGCCCCTTTGACCATATTGTAATATGTTCTAAGGCCCCTTTGACCATATTGTAATATGCTCTAAGGCCCCTTTGACCATATTGTAATATGTTCTAAGGCCCCTTTGACCATATTGTAATATGTTCTAAGGTCCCTTTGACCATATTGTAATATGTTCTAAGGCCCCTTTGACTATATTGTAATATGTTCTAAGGCCCCTTTGACCATATTGTAATATGTTCTAAGGCGCCCTTTGACCATATTGTAATATGTTCTAAGGCCCCTTTGACCATATTGTAATATGTTCTAAGGCGCCCTTTGACCATATTGTAATATGTTCTAAGGCCCCTTTGACCATATTGTAATATGTTCTAAGGCGCCCTTTGACCATATTGTAATATGTTCTAAGGCCCCTTTGACCATATTGTAATATGTTCTAAGGCCCCTTTGACCATATTGTAATATGTTCTAAGGCCCCTTTGACCATATTGTAATATGTTCTAAGGCCCCTTTGACCATATTGTAATATGTTCTAAGGCCCCTTTGACCATATTGTAATATGTTCTAAGGCCCCTTTGACCATATTGTAATATGTTCTAAGGCCCCTTTGACCATATTGTAATATGCTCTAAGGCCCCTTTGACCATATTGTAATATGTTCTAAGGCCCCTTGACTATATTGTAATATGTTCTAAGGCGCCCTTTGACCATATTGTAATATGGTCTAAGGCCCCTTTGACTATATTGTAATATGTTCTAAGGCCCCTTTGACCATATTGTAATATGTTCTAAGGCCCCTTTGACCATGGGTTAAGTGGAGGGATCTTGTACTTATTCGTAAATAGAACAAGTTCCGTTTTTGAGGGATTTACCCCGAGTCCGTTTTTTATCGTCCAGTCCGATAATATTTTTAGCTTTGCGGTCATGAGATCGCAGAGTGTTTGTGGATACTTACCATTAAAGATGATAGCGACATCATCCGCGTATGCTACTACTTTGCAACCCCCTCCTTCTAGAATTCGCAGAAGTTTATTTACTGCGATATTCCACAGGAGGGGTGATAGTACACCTCCTTGCGGGGTGCCTCTGTTCACTAGTCTGGTCTGGGTTGAGGTCCCTAGTGCGGCCGTAACCATTCTGCTTATCAACAGTTTATGGATCAGCCCCACCAATTGAGCCTCCACCCCTAGCTCTGTGAGGGAGTCTGTTATTGCTGTGGGAAGCACGTTGTTGAAAGCTCCCTCTATATCTAGGAAGGCGATCAATGTGTATTCCTTATTATTGAGTGATTTCTCAATGCTGCTTACCACGACGTGTAACGCCGATTCGGTTGACTTACCTTTGGTGTAGGCATGTTGCGCCTCTGACATTTGTGTCGGGTCGATAGTGGCTCTCAAGTGTAGGCTAATCAGTCTTTCAAAGCTCTTTAGCAGGAATGATGTCAGGCTTATTGGCCTGAAGTCCTTTGCTGTGGTGTGGGTGGCTTTCCCTGCCTTGGGAATGAAGACCACTTTCGTTTCTCGCCATGCTGTTGGTAGTTCTCCTACTGCCAGAATGGTGTGGAAGATTTTACTAAGCCAATTTATAGCTAGCTGACCAGCTTGTTGGATATGTGCCGGTGTTATTCCGTCTGGTCCCGGTGATTTGTATGGTTTGAAGCTCTGAATGGCCCATTTAATGTTGCGGTCTGATATAAGGAGATCTAGATTGATCCCTTCTCCGCCAATTCTTTCTGGGGGTTGGCCTATATGTTGGCTACCTGGGAAGTGAGCATCTAGAAGAAGGTCTAAGGACTCGTCGCTTGAGTCTGACCAGGATCCATTTGCTTTCTGGAGATAGCCTAGGGGCGCGGCTGTCTTGGAGAGTATTTTCCTGAGCCTTGCAGCATCAGTCGTTTTCTCTATGTCAGAGCAGAACGTTTGCCATGCAGTTCGTTTTTCTCTTCTAATGGCCTTTTTGTACAAGGCTAATTCTAGCTTGTAATACTGCCAGTTAGCGTCCTCATTTCCTGCCTTTGCTCTGTTGAACAGGCATCTGCAGTTTGATCTGAGGATTGATAGTTGTTGGGTCCACCAGGTGGGTTTTTTCTTCCCTCTTGGTTTCCCTATGGGGCATGCGACTTTGAAGGCCGAGTTGCATGCTTCTGTAAAAGTATCTACTGTTGTATCTAGCCCTTGTGGGCTTATAATGTTTTCTGGCGGTACCATGGGTAGGATATTCGTCAGAACTTCTTTGTACATGTGCCAGTCGGCCCGTCTAGGATTAGCGAAGCCGACCGGCATGGGTGAATCAAGGGACAATATTATTTCTATGTATCTGTGGTCAGAGAAGGAGTGTTCGTCTGAGACGAACCAGTTTGTGACTGCACTTACCAGTAAATCTGATACCAACGTTAGATCTATGATCGTTTGGCATGCTTTGGTTATGAAGGTGGGGATATTTCCCCTATTACATAAGAATAAATTCGAGTTAAGAATAAAGTCAAAGAGAGACTCACCTCTGTCGTTGTTGTTTGGGCAACCCCACTGGGTGTGATGGGCGTTGGCGTCACAGCCTATTACCAAACCTGTCTTGAGCTCTTCGCATTCCTTTGCCAGTCCTCTGACTAGCGCGTCTGGGGGGTCTTCCTTTTCGAAGGCCATATAGGCCGATAACAGCCTAATGGAGCCGTGCTGCAGCTCCAGGCTTACTGAGGTGTTATCTCCGTTGCTGTAATTGCGAAGCAGAAATATATTTAGGTGCCTTTTGGCCAAAATGCAGGTTCGAATTTTACCTTCTTTGGGGTCAAGCATTAGCTTATACTCTCTCGTTCCTAGTCCAGCAACCTTGCCTCCTACTACCCAAGGTTCCTGTACTAGGACCACGTCGGCTTCGCCCTTAGCCAGGCGAAGCGATAGTGCAGCGGACGCTGCTTTACTGTGGTGAAGGTTTATCTGCAGGAGTCTTAGCGACATCCCCAGTTGCAGCCTCCACCACAGTAACGTCGGCCTCCGAGTCGCTCAGGTCCACCTCGTCGATTGCCGGTCCCAACGCTCGCATTTCCCTGCTAAGCGAGGAATCGGTGGAATAGCCGTCCTCCGGCCCTCCAGGCGCTTCAACTTCCTCGGCAAGCACCTGTTCGGCAAGATTGCCCGCGGAGCTTCCGGCAGCGTTTGAGTCGCCCTTGTAGATCTTCATCTGCACTGCGCTAAAACCGAAGTTCAGTTTGCCCCGAGCCGCTTCTATTGGCGCAACTGACTCCTTGTTCAGGACCATAACCGCCTGGTTAACGTCCCCTTCGTGCTCCTCCACCTTGACGACTCTCCAGTCCTTCGTAGGGAGGTGCGGATTGCAGACTTGCAGCATGTAGAGGATGTCCTCCGGGGCCTTCATAGCTGCTGGGAGCCAGATCCGGGCTCGGGGCCTACTAGGGACGTCGCACCAGTCAAGTGCGACAATATTCGCCCCCTCGTAGACCGCACCGAGCTTACTTGCCGCCTGCTTGTATAGATCAGCCGACCGCTGACTATCGCAGGCTACCACTTTAACGCTGCCTTGGTACCATCCCGCGTCCATGCAGCAGGGCGGAGAGCATGGGTTTTCGCGGACCATGCGCAGGCAAATTATGGACAGGTGGGACTCCACTGCTTTCCACTTGTTTCTGGGGATCCGTCCTTCCGTGTTACCCTTATCGATAAGACCGAGTAGGACTCGATCCTTGGTGATCTCCGCGAAGGAGACAGAGGGCTGGACCTTTGATCTCTTCGCCGAAGGTCCGGGTAGCTCGAGGGATCGTTGCCGCTTCGTCTGAGCACCTTCTTGTGTGGGCTTATCCTGCCCATAGTTGGGAAGCACCAACTTTGCCCACTCTACCTTCTTCAGCCATTCTGGCGAAGGTGTGGCAATGTTGCTTCTCGCATTGTAGTGGCCAGTGAAGAGATAGAGTTTTATATTTTCTAACGGCTGTACAAAATTATTAGATCAGCTAAGGGTTAACGAATTTGGAAGGGTGAGCTTTACAACCGACTAGAATGTTCCATACCAAGACAATATAGTTGTCTCGCTCGCACACTGTCGTTCAGTTTTGCCTGGAAAGGGTCCCGTTAAAGCTCGCCGCACTGTCGCGCTGCTGAAAATTTTCGGTCACGCAGATCACTTTGCTGCCGATATTCAACCGCCCCAGTTGCGTGCACTCTGGAACATTTAAATTCGTAATACCAGTGAAAACTAACCACGTGCTGATCCCAACCTAACCCCAGAGCCAAGTTTTATCTTCGCCAAGTGGGCGGAGGACAGCTATTTTAGTGCAGCGATCAGGAGACTTGCAGTCTACCTGTAGTGAAAACAAGAGTTGTGAACAGAATTATTGAAGGTAATTTCGTAGAGAGTTATTGAGGATTTTGTGCGTTTGCTAATTAGGAAATCTTTACAGTTTCTTGGTCACCGGCGGTCAGCCCAGCGCTGGCGCTGCCACGCTTCGAATACACATACACATACATACGTATGTATACCCAATTCGCTACCGCCGGTGTCTCAACTTTGCGAAATCGCAGTTCGCTGTACCTAATTGGAAGGTTCTGGAACAAAACCCTGGGATTCTTTACAAGCAATTTTTACGTCAGTAGCGCGACAGGAGATCACATAGCATCGTAGACATCTACATCTCAAATCAGCGTTGAAATCCATGTAAAACCCTCTATGTAAAACCACCTACATACATATGCGAAAACCATCGAGGTAGACCCTAACCAACGGAATGTGAGTGGAGCACGTGTCGTTGCATAACACGCGTCATCGTCGTGAGTACTGAACAACCCCAACTGCAGGGTATGCTGACGTCACGGATATCGGAGTGAGTCATACGCGCGAGCGTTAAAATGAGAGCGCACATACACGCATCACCCTGTGGTCTGGCATTACTGTAATCTGGCAACCCTACTGTGTTGGCCTTTTTCTTTTGTTTCGCGCCGAGCTATTCTCGAGCTAATTTTGTAAAACTCGTTGAACATTTTCACGAGCATTTTGTATTGGAATTATTGAATTCAACAATGAATTAAAAGTAGATTAAACTTAAATTAAGTAAAACCTTTCTTTGTACAGCCAGCTACCAACGCAATGTCAGCCTGAATATTATTATTTACCCATATCCAATATATATATATATATATACATGAATATTTTTGAATAACACTTATTCCACAGCTAACCGAACAGTTATTGGGCCCAAGATCTTGTTGTAGGTAGTTATGAGTGGTAACGTATACATTTAAGTCGTGATGATTTAACTTCTTGAAATGATTTATATTAACGGTGACATTTTTGTGTAAAGGCTTTTTGGATATTTCTTGAACTTACTGAAGAATATGAGTTGAATCTATAGAATTAAATTAATAGAATCGCGTGTATGATAAAAACAATGAAGTGTGTACAACTAAATGAATTTATTTTGTAACTATATGTCTAATATGACAAACTAAATAAACCTGAATCTGTCCAAGTACATAATGCCAATGGATTATCGAGGTTGAACACGAAGTAACGTTTACTTTAGGGGTAATGCCAACAAGGTTCCATGCATTACCAAGGTAGGGCGGGTATAGAGGAACGCGTGATCAATTCCAACTAGGATCACGCCCAAAACATCGTGTATACTTAGCTCCTTCTACCAGCTATACCGTTTGGGGATATTTATTTTGATATTTTGTGTTTTGTATTGATTAGAGTAGAGTCAGGAAGTGCACTTAACTTTTATCAAGTGGTGAGTTGAAGGAGAATATAGGGATAGGAAAAACCCCGACCCCAATACCGGCGAGCTGAGCACAGAGCGCAGTATAGTGCACTGAAACTCCGATTCCCTCTCCAACCGAGGCTGTTGCCCGCCAACAATTTGCAGCCGTACCATTACAGATAAAAATGGCGCCCAACGTGGGGCCGAAAAGGCGTAACGTAAATCCGGAAAAGCGGAAAACCCAGAGTGGCCCAGGCCGATGTGAGGTAAATCGTATGAGAGTTAAAGCAACTATTAGTTCAAATGAGGATAAAACCGAAAAGTTTGGGACAAATAGTGGTCTCCACGTAAGCTCTGTATGGACATCCAGTAATTAAATTATCAATAGTTTTGGGTTAGAGTATTAGATTTATTGAACAGATTTTCTAGTCAGTTTTCGGAATATGAGGCTTCAATTCGTAATCAGGATCGGTCTACCAAAATTGATTGGGAAAACTGTAGATTTTTTTCTAGTATTCGAGACCACTTGGATTTGTAGGTTTGTAGTGTGGTGTATCTGAGTTAGTGAATTAGCGATTGCAATTCAGCAATTTGGATTGATCGACCCAGCCAGATGCAGTACAACTTTCAGCCTAGAATTTATAGTTGGCGTTTGATACTATGAATTGCGGACATTAGAGAATCTTTGATCTCCGACTAGTATTAAATAACAACTAAAGAAACTTTTAAAATTTACAACCATACTTGTATATAAATAGCGGTAGAAGAGAGTAGAAGACCCCGATAAGAACTTGGCATTTGTGGAAAGGACAGATTATATTAAGTATTGATTTTGAAAAAGAAAATTAAAAACACATAATTAATTATGAGCATGGCCAGTAACGACAATAGCTTCGAAATGACGCAAAACCTTCCCAGTCATTGCCGTATTTGTCATGAAAAACTTGAAAAAGACCAATTGTTAGCAACGACTCCGTGCAAACACCAATTCCACCACGCGTGTTTGACAAATTGGCTTAAGAACTCCCCAGCTTGTCCTTCGTGTCGCGCTCTTTGTACTACAGAATTGCTTGTTGGAGGGAATGTCGATTTGGAAACTGAACTTAACAACGCTGAGGTTGCAGCTAACACAGTTCCAGATAATCCACCATCGGAAACTGGTGATGCGAGTGGAGAAAGACTTTCGCTTGATAGACCAGGATCGAGTAGAGGTGCTAGCAGAGGTAGAGGTAGAGGCCGAGGTACCAATAACAGGTCAGGTGTGGTTACCCGATCTATGCAGAGAACTGGGAGTCAAAACTCATTAGAAATTCCTAATACGTCCAATAACGTTAACAAAAACGAAATCCTTAATATAGTCAAATCCATGATGGGAACTCAACAAAAGACTCTGTTAGATAAGCTGACAGATCATATTAACACATCCTTGAATGTACAACTCAATCTTTTAGGCATGAGATCTAGTAGCAACGATCCTAGTTCCAGGTTCCGTCCTGCACACATCGATCATACCGATCAGGTCAATACTTCAGAACAAGAGCCTGATTTAAGAAATACCAGCCACCGATCTACATCTTCGATTTCACCAGAAAAGGTTGGACATGTTATCCAAAATTGGAAAGTGAAGTTTGACGGTAGTAAAGACAGTCCGTCCGCTTCGGAATTTATTTATCGCGTTCGTTCTTTGACAGCCCAGACTTTAGGGAACGATTTTCAACTCGTATGTGATCATTTGCACTTACTCCTATCAGGAAAGGCGTGCGATTGGTTTTGGCAATTTCATCGTAAGCATATGGAATTCACTTGGGAAACCTTTTGTTTTGCATTTAGAGACAAGTACGATGATGTGGACAATGACGTGGATGTATGGCGACGCATTGCCAAGCGCAAGCAGTTAGAAAATGAACCTTTTGATTCTTACCAAGTTGGCATGGAAGAATTAGTGAATAGACTTGTCCGAACATTACCCGAACCGGATTTAGTCAAACTGTTAATTGATAATTCCAAAAGTTCTCTTCGACACGAGTTACTTCATCTCAACATTGTTTCGATTAAGAAGTTATTGATGGAAGTGAAGAAGCATGAACAATTTTATAATGAATTGCGAAACAATTCTTATAAAACACCTTTTGTATATCGGAAAAACATTTCTGAAATTTGTTCAGAAAATGAGGATCAGGAACCAATAGTATCAGCCATTGTGCGCAACAAACTGAGCTGTTGGAATTGTGATAAATTAGGTCACAGATGGGATGACTGCATAGAGCCCAGAAGTGTGTTTTGTTATGGTTGCGGGACCAAGAATATTTACAAGCCCCGTTGTAGCAGATGCAATCCGTCGGAAAACCGACCGAAGGATGTGTCATCCAACCAACTTTAGACACATCCGAACCCCGTCAAGACCAAAGTAGCAATCAGACATTAGCATCTTGTTTGGAGAAACCAAAAGAGGAGTCTAGATTAACATCCCGACTTTTACCTTTTCACATAAGATGGTCTAATTATTTGAAAGCTCGACATCGGATATTCGGTAATATTAATACCATTATACCAGTACATAAACCCAAAAGATCAACTCTTCGTTTACGAAATTTCTGGAAGAACATTGTTAGTACTCGACGGTTTTTGATTTCTTCAATATACGGAAATGGAGACAATCGACTGTACACCCCCTTGATTATAGAAAATAATACGTACAACGCCTTACTAGACTCTGGAGCTACAGTTAGTTGTGTTGGTAACAATGCAGCGCGATTACTCGTCACTCATCCAAGCTCACGCAAGTGTTCTGGAAAAGTGAAAACTGCTAGTGGTTCACTGTGCTCCGTGAAAGGCATTCTAACATCCGCTATAAAGTATCGTAATCTTACAGAATACATTGATTTTTACATAATACCAGATTTGAAACAAGACGTCTATCTCGGAATTGATTTCTTTACGAAATTCAAGCTCGTCGATAGAATCATGGATGAAACAATAGGAGAGCTAGATGTTGGTCCGTCTGAATACGAAGAACCTGAGACCAAACTACACAGTCTCTCTAGTAAGGAACAGGAACGTTTAAACTCCGTAGTAGAGATGTTTCCTTCATATGAACGCGAGGGATTAGGTCGAACCAATATGATTTCACACTCAATTGACGTAGGCGACGCGAAGCCGCTAAAACAAAGACATTGGCCGATCTCACCTGCGCGTGAGAAAATTATGTTTGCTGAAGTTGACAATATGTTGGCTCTCGATATAATTGAACCTTCTAACAGTCCCTGGAGCAGTAATTGCGTTATCGTTCAGAAAGGCAGTAAGGTTCGATTGTGTTTAGATTCCCGCGAAGTTAATAAGTATACCAGAAAGGACGCGTACCCTTTACCCCACATAGACGGAATTTTGAGTCGCTTACCTTCTGCGCGCTTTATAACTGGTCTCGACATGAAACATGCTTTTTGGCAAATACCGTTAGATGAGAAATCGCGTCAGTACACCGCCTTTACTGTCCCGAATCG
Source organism: Drosophila lutescens (assembly GCA_037075285.1). Lineage (NCBI taxonomy): Eukaryota > Metazoa > Arthropoda > Insecta > Diptera > Drosophilidae > Drosophila > Drosophila lutescens. Next base: position 21,650 of record JBAMCF010000180.1, read on the forward strand.
CCCTCTTTACCAGTACAAGGTCATGCCATTTGGTCTCACCAATGCACCGCAGACTTTATGCCGGCTAATGGACCATGTCGTACCAGCACAGCTTCGTAATAGAGTATTTGTATATCTAGATGATTTACTAATCTTATCGGAAGATTTTGACTCACACCTGATTCTTCTACAGGAAATCGCGCTTTGCTTGAGGAAAGCTAATATAACGATCAATGTTGGGAAATCTAAGTTTTGCATGAGAGAAATTAAATATCTTGGCTTCTTGATTTCTGATGGTCAAATAAAAACAGATCCGTTTAAAATCCAAGCAATTAACGAGTTTCCGCTACCAGCTACAGTAAAACAATTGCGTCGTTTTCTAGGATTATCAGGATGGTATAGACGGTTTGTCGACAATTATGCATCTGTGAGTTATCCTCTGACTGAGATGCTAAAGAAAAACAAAACCTCGTTAGATTGGGATGATGCAGCCAGGAATGCTTTTCAGGAATTGAAACATAGACTGACAACGGCTCCTATCCTTGCAACACCCATCTTTTTTAAGCCTTTTGTATTATTGTGTGACGCTAGTTCTTTTGGACTCGGATGCGTTCTGGCCCAAAGGAATGAGGACGGTTTCGAAATGCCTGTCGCTTACATGTCAGTGAAGCTATCCAAGGCTCAACGGAACTACACCGTCACAGAACTAGAGTGCCTTGCGGTTATTAAGGGAATTAAAAAATTTCGCGCCTACATTGAAGGGCAGGATTTCTTAGTAGTTACTGACCATGCAGCGTTACAATGGCTCATGCGTCAAAAAGACTTGTCTGGTAGACTCGCCCGCTGGTCTATACAACTACAAGGTTTCGATTTTCGTATAGAGCACAGGAAAGGTTCTCAAAACGTCATCGCGGACACGCTTTCGAGACAGAATGAGTCAGTGGATGAATTCGTGAACCTAGGACCGATTATTGATTTGGAATCAGAACATTTTCGCTCGTTGGAATACCTTGACCTGATTGAACGCATTCGTCAGAATCAAGAAAAACTTCCCGACCTAAGAATAACAGACGGTTATGTATATAAACGCACTGAAGGTGTAACTAGCGAGACTGAATCTGATGAAAGTTTATGGAAATTATGGGTACCTTCTGGATTAGTTGACAGTGTCCTGCAACAAGCACATGATTCACCAGGATCTGCTCATTGTGGTATAGGGAAAACAGTAGAAAAACTCAAAAGATATCTGTTTTGGCCGAAGATGCTTGTTCAAATTCGAGAATATGTGAGTAATTGCACCGTGTGTAAGCAGACCAAAAGTCCGAATGTCGTACTCAGACCTCCAATGGGAAAACCCAGAGTGACAGATAGACCATTCCAACGATTCTACATGGATTTATTAGGTCCGTATCCTCGTTCGAAGGCAGGGAATATTGGCTTACTGATTCTCGTCGATCAGTTTACAAAATTTCATTTCCTTTGTCCGTTGAAAAGATTTACATCGGAAAAGATTTGTGAGTTTCTGGAGAAATACATTCTGTTTACATTTGGTGTACCGGAATCTATTCTGACTGACAATGGATCCCAATTCCGTTCAGGTTTCTTTGAAGCTTTTCTTACCAGATATTCGATAAAGCACATATGCACTGCGGTTTACTCTCCACAGATAAACGCCAGTGAGCGCTTAAACCGATCTGTCTTGGCAGCTATAAGAGCGTACGTAGGGAAAGATCATACAACCTGGGATCAAAGACTGAATGAGATAAATGGAGCTATTCGATCTAGCCTCCACACAACTACCGGATTTTCGCCGTATTTCCTAACATTTGGACAAAATATGATTTTATGTGGTAAAGATTATGAATTGTTGAGAAAACTCAATCTACTATCAGATGACACCAGGTTAGTTTATCCGAATGCTTTGCAATTGGCTAGGCATGAAGCTAAGTTAAACACTTCAAAGGCTCATGAGGCTAATGCTAGAATATACAACTTAAGGAGTAGAAACATCCAATTCAGCGTAGGAGATCAAGTTTACGTGCGTAACTTTTCGCAGAGCAATGCTAGTAAACAGTTTAGCCATAAACTAGCTCAAGTGTTCATCACAGCAACCGTAACCAGGAAATTGAGTCCAGCGTATTACGAGTTATCCAACGGGAAAGGCCGTAAGATGGGCGTATATCACGTGAAGGATATACAAACCAGATAATAAGTACTGTCTTTTTTCAGATTACGATTCCATCGAAAACTCCGGAACATAATCTGTGGTTGTAGTGGCCAGTGAAGAGATAGAGTTTTATATTTTCTAACGGCTGTACAAAATTATTAGATCAGCTAAGGGTTAACGAATTTGGAAGGGTGAGCTTTACAACCGACTAGAATGTTCCATACCAAGACAATATAGTTGTCTCGCTCGCACACTGTCGTTCAGTTTTGCCTGGAAAGGGTCCCGTTAAAGCTCGCCGCACTGTCGCGCTGCTGAAAATTTTCGGTCACGCAGATCACTTTGCTGCCGATATTCAACCGCCCCAGTTGCGTGCACTCTGGAACATTTAAATTCGTAATACCAGTGAAAACTAACCACGTGCTGATCCCAACCTAACCCCAGAGCCAAGTTTTATCTTCGCCAAGTGGGCGGAGGACAGCTATTTTAGTGCAGCGATCAGGAGACTTGCAGTCTACCTGTAGTGAAAACAAGAGTTGTGAACAGAATTATTGAAGGTAATTTCGTAGAGAGTTATTGAGGATTTTGTGCGTTTGCTAATTAGGAAATCTTTACAGTTTCTTGGTCACCGGCGGTCAGCCCAGCGCTGGCGCTGCCACGCTTCGAATACACATACACATACATACGTATGTATACCCAATTCGCTACCGCCGGTGTCTCAACTTTGCGAAATCGCAGTTCGCTGTACCTAATTGGAAGGTTCTGGAACAAAACCCTGGGATTCTTTACAAGCAATTTTTACGTCAGTAACGCGACAGGAGATCACATAGCATCGTAGACATCTACATCTCAAATCAGCGTTGAAATCCATGTAAAACCCTCTATGTAAAACCACCTACATACATATGCGAAAACCATCGAGGTAGACCCTAACCAACGGAATGTGAGTGGAGCACGTGTCGTTGCATAACACGCGTCATCGTCGTGAGTACTGAACAACCCCAACTGCAGGGTATGCTGACGTCACGGATATCGGAGTGAGTCATACGCGCGAGCGTTAAAATGAGAGCGCGCATACACGCATCACCCTGTGGTCTGGCATTACTGTAATCTGGCAACCCTACTGTGTTGGCCTTTTTCTTTTGTTTCGTGCCGAGCTATTCTCGAGCTAATTTTGTAAAACTCGTTGAACATTTTCACGAGCATTTTGTATTGGAATTATTGAATTCAACAATGAATTAAAAGTAGATTAAACTTAAATTAAGTAAAACCTTTTTTTGTACAGCCAGCTACCAACGCAATGTCAGCCTGAATATTATTATTTACCCATATCCAATATATATATATATATATATGAATAATTTTGAATAACACTTATTCCACAGCTAACCGAACAGTTATTGGGCCCAAGATCTTGTTGTAGGTAGTTATGAGTGGTAACGTATACATTTAAGTCGTGATGATTTAACTTCTTGAAATGATTTATATTAACGGTGACATTTTTGTGTAAAGGCTTTTTGGATATTTCTTGAACTTACTGAAGAATATGAGTTGAATCTATAGAATTAAATTAATAGAATCGCGTGTATGATAAAAACAATGAAGTGTGTACAACTAAATGAATTTATTTTGTAACTATATGTCTAATATGACAAACTAAATAAACCTGAATCTGTCCAAGTACATAATGCCAATGGATTATCGAGGTTGAACACGAAGTAACGTTTACTTTAGGGGTAATGCCAACAAGGTTCCATGCATTACCAAGGTAGGGCGGGTATAGAGGAACGCGTGATCAATTCCAACTAGGATCACGCCCAAAACATCGTGTATACTTAGCTCCTTCTACCAGCTATACCGTTTGGGGATATTTATTTTGATATTTTGTGTTTTGTATTGATTAGAGTAGAGTCAGGAAGTGCACTTAACTTTTATCAAGTGGTGAGTTGAAGGAGAATATAGGGATAGGAAAAACCCCGACCCCAATACCGGCGAGCTGAGCACAGAGCGCAGTATAGTGCACTGAAACTCCGATTCCCTCTCCAACCGAGGCTGTTGCCCGCCAACAATTTGCAGCCGTACCATTACAGCATGTGAGCGCAGAGTCTGAGCGGCAGTCCTCCTTTCTGCGTATGTGTGCTTTATTGCACCAGTGGTTGGCCCGAATGCCTTGGCAGTGCCTACCGTTGCCGTTGGTGCTATCGCATCTGTGGCGGACGTATTGGCAGCCGGCTTTCTGCCTCCCGTCATCCCCAATTTGGGATGCGGCCCTTTCTGGACCGTGCTGGTGAGTGTGTTGGAGCCAGTGCTCAGCGTTTCTGTGGGTTTTTTGAGAGTTCCCGTCTCTTGTTTTGTTTTATTTGTTGTTGATTTGTCCATAATAAATCCCACGAGTTGCGGAGAAGGGGAAAGGAACATATTGTAATATGTTCTAAGGCCCCTTTGACCATATTGTAATATGTTCTAAGGCCCCTTTGACCATATTGTAATATGTTCTAAGGCCCCTTTGACCATATTGTAATATGTTCTAAGGCCCCTTTGACCATATTGTAATATGTTCTAAGGCCCCTTTGACCATATTGTAATATGTTCTAAGGCCCCTTTGACCATATTGTAATATGTTCTAAGGCCCCTTTGACCATATTGTAATATGTTCTAAGGCCCCTTTGACCATATTGTAATATGTTCTAAGGCCCCTTTGACCATATTGTAATATGTTCTAAGGCCCCTTTGACCATATTGTAATATGTTCTAAGGCCCCTTTGACCATATTGTAATATGTTCTAAGGCCCCTTTGACCATATTGTAATATGGGCTAAGGCCCCTTTGACTATATTGTAATATGTTCTAAGGCCCCTTTGACCATATTGTAATATGTTCTAAGGCCCCTTTGACTATATTGTAATATGTTCTAAGGCCCCTTTGACCATATTGTAATATGTTCTAAGGCCCCTTGACTATATTGTAATATGTTCTAAGGCCCCTTGACTATATTGTAATATGTTCTAAGGCCCCTTTGACCATATTGTAATATGTTCTAAGGCCCCTTTGACCATATTGTAATATGTTCTAAGGCCCCTTTGACCATATTGTAATATGTTCTAAGGCCCCTTTGACCATATTGTAATATGTTCTAAGGCCCCTTTGACCATATTGTAATATGTTCTAAGGCCCCTTTGACCATATTGTAATATGTTCTAAGGCCCCTTTGACCATATTGTAATATGTTCTAAGGCCCCTTTGACCATATTGTAATATGTTCTAAGGCCCCTTTGACCATATTGTAATATGTTCTAAGGCCCCTTTGACCATATTGTAATATGTTCTAAGGCCCCTTTGACCATATTGTAATATGTTCTAAGGCCCCTTTGACCATATTGTAATATGTTCTAAGGCGCCCTTTGACCATATTGTAATATGTTCTAAGGCGCCCTTTGACCATATTGTAATATGTTCTAAGGCCCCTTTGACCATATTGTAATATGTTCTAAGGCCCCTTTGACCATATTGTAATATGTTCTAAGGCCCCTTTGACCATATTGTAATATGTTCTAAGGCCCCTTTGACCATATTGTAATATGTTCTAAGGCCCCTTTGACCATATTGTAATATGTTCTAAGGCCCCTTTGACCATATTGTAATATGTTCTAAGGCCCCTTTGACCATATTGTAATATGTTCTAAGGCCCCTTTGACCATATTGTAATATGTTCTAAGGCGCCCTTTGACCATATTGTAATATGTTCTAAGGCCCCTTTGACCATATTGTAATATGTTCTAAGGCCCCTTTGACCATATTGTAATATGTTCTAAGGCCCCTTTGACCATATTGTAATATGTTCTAAGGCCCCTTTGACCATATTGTAATATGTTCTAAGGCCCCTTTGACCATATTGTAATATGTTCTAAGGCCCCTTTGACCATATTGTAATATGTTCTAAGGCCCCTTTGACCATATTGTAATATGTTCTAAGGCCCCTTTGACCATATTGTAATATGTTCTAAGGCCCCTTTGACCATATTGTAATATGTTCTAAGGCCCCTTTGACCATATTGTAATATGTTCTAAGGCCCCTTTGACCATATTGTAATATGTTCTAAGGCCCCTTTGACCATATTGTAATATGTTCTAAGGCCCCTTTGACCATATTGTAATATGTTCTAAGGCCCCTTTGACCATATTGTAATATGTTCTAAGGCCCCTTTGACCATATTGTAATATGTTCTAAGGCCCCTTTGACCATATTGTAATATGTTCTAAGGCAGCAAGATATTGTCGAGAAACTTATTTCGATTAGCTATCTCAAAAAAATAGATGAAGAAATAATGTGGAAAAAGTGGCGTAAAGTAGATGACCGGCTAGCATTAACAATGACAACTGGTCCTGTTTCGGTTCTGTTGGATGAGTTGCAAGCGGTTCTACCTCAGTTTAAAACCCACTTTTACATAAAACGATCTCAGCAAAGCTATTTTGAGGCTAAGAAAGCGAATATAGCTCCAAGGGAAGTAGTCATCCAAATTGATTTTGCCGAAAATTACAGGTTGATCTCTCAAAACGAAGTCCAAAGCGCACATTTTAATTATAAACAGGTTACGATATTTACTTGCGTAGCTTGGCTTTGCGACCAAGCTTTATCATTTGGAATAATTAGTGAAAATTTGAGCCACAATAAATTCGACGTTGTCTGCTTCTTAAGCAAACTTTTAAAAGTGCTCAAGGAAAAAGCCGGCTTATTCGAAAATATATTTATATTTTCTGATGGTAGCAGCTCGCAGTTTAAGAATAAATTTATAGTCCGTAGTTTGGTAGATTTTATATATTATTTTGGATGCGTCAAAATTGAATGGAACTATTTTGCTACGTCTCATGGAAAAGGAGCTGTGGATGGCGTAGGAGCCGTAATCAAAAGAAAAGTTTGGCAAGTAACTAAGACCCAAAATAGAATACTATCCAGTCCCTTTGAGTTTTTTCAATGCGCTCAGGAACATTTACATGGAATAAATCTTATCTACATTGGCGCCAAAGAAGTGGAGGATTTTGCTCTACCACTACAAGAAAAATGGAAAAATGTTGCACAGGTCCCAGGAATTAGAAAAATACACTATGCATCCAGTAACATAGAATTCGAAATTTTTGTGGGTGTCACAGCCTTTTCAACAAAAAACAAAATTAAATAAAATATACTAAACATGCAACAAAATTCGTAAGCCAACTTATTACTTAAAGAAAGTTTTATATTCTTTATCAGGTGTATTTTGATTAAATTTCAGCGTTTACCAGAAAAATTTAATTAAATTCTAACCACTTAGTCAAATAGCTTTCATAGAACGAGCTATATAAAAACTATGTTTCTATTAATAAGAGGTAGATAAGGCTTAAATAATTTAACCAAACTTTACAGTAGGAACTTTAGTAACACGTAAAATATCTCTACAACATTTTAACAAAATAAAAAGTTGCAATTTTTTGCTAAGTAGCAACATGTCGCGTCCGTAATTGTCGCGTCCGTATTCTTGCACTATTTTTAGAAACAAAACCGCTGAATGTTTTGCCACCGAACTTGCTTTGATGTGTTCGGTTACTCAGCAGGAAAACTGGAAAAAAAAGCCAAAAAAATACGCCCTCCAGTTTCGCAGGATTTAAGGTTTTTCTAAAGTTTTCAATATTGCAGTTCTATTTTTGTCGCGTCCGTATTTCACTTATTTTATTTTATTTCTAAGAACTGGCTGGACAGATAATCTTCCTTTTTTCACCATAAATACAAGAGCGTCTGAGCTATTCAAAAAAAAAAATAAAAAGTTAAAAATGTATGCTGCGTCACTCTTATTTTTAAGGTTTAAGTTGAAAAAATGTCGCGTCCGTCACCCTGGAAATGCCCATATATCTCAAGTGTTTTTTGGTTAGTATCAAATACTTAGAAAATAAATAATATAAATGCATTTATGTAGAACTTGTTAGTAACAAACCTGATTTTTCTCAGAAAACCTATTATTCTCAGAAAAAAAAATTGTTTTTCAAAATTTAAACATTTTTTTATTTTTAAACGGTGGTTGATATCGAGGATTGGCTACCAAGTAAAATGAAAATTACATTGGAGTAAAATAATCCAAAATAATTTCAAAGGGCTCCAAATTTTAGTTCTTAAAACTTAAAAGTTTGTTTTTTGTAGTTTTTTATATTTCATAGAATAATTGAAAAACAATTAACCTCAACGACCTAAAACTTTCTACAGACAGCGAGGAAAGCGTTCTGCTCCAATTCGAGAAATTACGACAGTCATTGGTCACTTTCCATGATCGAGAACAATGCACAATCTCAGAGATACGGCAATCAATACAAATGATTCTAGAAGTGCTTTAAGAATTTTCCACTGATCAACAATGACGACAGAAAATCGAGGCATCATCATAGATCTATGGAGAGGGAAAGTGTGACTCCGCAATCGGTGCGTGGATGATTGCTGATAATCCGACGACTTTAATCGATGATAGTGACTGTAACGATGACTATTACGAGGGGTGCATATAAATATATGCATTGACCGGTGCAGTTGAACTGATTAACTGGTGGAACTTATCAGTCAAATGCACTCAGGCTGAACTTGTGACTCTGCTTCTGACGACAGAATCGAGAATGGGGTCAACGTCGGACTTTTGCTTTTACTACATACACTAATGCATAGTTAATTGCAGATGATCTTGCATTTTTCCGCTTACGTCTAGTTCGTTTTACGGTTGTCACCCTACAAGTGTATTTTTAGCTAGCGAAGTCTTAAACATAAAAATAGAGCTTCAAAATATTAGAAAATCTAAACAAAAATATTTTAAGAAAATCTAAATCTAGAAATCAGAAAATTGGTATTTATTTAGCATTAAAATATTTTTAACACATTCGTAAGTAATGGGTATTTTAGAGCCTAATCTCAATTCCATTTCAGCTTAAATTTTGTCTGACTGGCGACGACTTCGTCACCTGGCCATCGATCTTTGGTTAGACCTCATCTCACTTTCGTGCTAATGCCGGCATTAAAAACAGTTTTAAATACCGGTTGCTATTGTAATTGCTACTTATGTGGCTGTCCAGTGGGTTCCGATTCCGATGGAGGGTCGAAGATATAGATATAGAACCAGACTCGGGGAGAGCGAGCGAGAGAGCGAGGACGGGGCTGTGAGTGCGGGTATGGCTGGTATAGAAATGAGTTTGAATGAGTTGCATGGGGACGTACATACATGTGTACATACGAATGTACATACTCGTACATACTTGTACTGGTTTGCTTGTATATCGCCCGTCCGCTTGTTTGTCAATATGTACAGTGTACACATGTTATTTGATTTTCGTTTCGCTTTTTATGTCTGCTCTTCTTGATGTTGCTGCTGCTGCTGGTGGTACATGAATATAAATGCTGTTTATCTCTACCGCCCCCTTTCCGCCCCCAAACCCCCCTGCCTCAAGTGTGCTCGTGTGTGTGTGAGTGCTGTGCTCTTGTGTATGTATGGCACGAATGTGTTTCCTTATTGTTGTGTGTACTTGTTTGTTTGCTGCTAGTTGTTATTGTTGCTCTTGCTGTTGCTTTGCTCGCATGAACTTTTTGCTTTGGCTCGGCTCTTTCACGCCTGCTAATCAATGCTGTGCGCCGGGTGGTTTCGCTATATCTATATGTACACAAACAAATCTACAAAAGTGCCAGACATGCGCCACCGCCACCCATTCGCCTCCCACCGCCCCCTGCCACGCCCACTGCCCGCACATTAGGTCACTCGATGGGCGTGTAAATATGTACAGAACATATTGTTACACATGCCGGGCCGATCGGATGAATGGCTGAGGAGAGGGCTCGCATATCGATATAGTCCATTCCACAGACCACAGCCGAAGATATGGCAAATCACATTGAATACGTATCCGCCAAGTGCGCCCATCCAGCCATTGTCTATGTATGTGTGTATGTAGAGATGTAGTGTGCATGTCAATGTCCCGATTTAGAGTCAAATGGTCGGACGCATCAATGGGCCACTCTATTTGGGCTGGACCATATTGTCACTCTATATGCCTGATATGCGTTAGATAATCAAAACTGGAAGCGAAAGTCAAGTGTACCGACTATGAGATACTGTTTCTTTTCCAAATATATTGCCTGGAAAAATATCATATTAAATGAAAGGTACTTTAGTTAGTTTTTTGGTTGTTTTAGGTACATTTCAATAATAATAATATTAGTATTAAATGTGAAAGTATAATATTGCGAAATATACATATGAATAGTTCTTGACAAAATTGAACTACCTCTGGTTACAGGTCTTCAAGTCCTACCCCTAAATCAACCCTAGCGGAATTAAATGTATTTTCAATGTCCATAGCTAGCTTTATTGCTAGTTCGTATTTCAGGCTTTTCCTTTCCCTTCCAGATGCCTATGCCTATGTCATGTTTGCACCATTGCCCGTACATACGATTACAACTGCTGCGGCGACCCCCCTTTATCAAACGCCTGCCCGCATATATAAACACATGTATTCCGATTTTTATTCCTTCCTGGCATTAGTTGATATAAATCCCATGTACCGTTACACATGCCGCACTCACACTCGACAAAATGCATATATATTTATATAGTTGCGAGTGGAATAAAAAGAAACGAACAGGGCAAACGGAATATTGCAACTATTTGTGTTGTAGTTTTGATGCAATAAAGCCCCCTGCCACCTCACCCAGGGGCGTCGCAGGGCCCACTGACAATGGGGGCACTTGTTAGCGATTCATGAGCTGCTGTTCATTGGTAAATAATTTCATAATAATGTTGTTGTTGCGAGCATAACAAAAGATAAGCCGCAAATTGCAACAATTACAGTTGAGTTAATAATATTTTCGTTTTATCGCCAGTTCCTCCGAAAGCCACCGCATATGGCGCATGATTTTCAGTGTATGCGAATGGCCGGGCCTTCTGACACTTAGCAATAAAATAAATTAAACAATAAATTATAAATTTGTACAAAAAATGACTGTTCGACAAACAGGAGCCCAGAAATACTCGGCCAGTGGAAATTCGACAGCGATTTTCTGTTTTTCAGTGAGCTGGCCTGTGTATGAAAGTTTTTTCTCTCCCTCTTTGTGTGTGACCAAGTGCGTATATGTGTGTATATGTATATGGCATACGTCTAATGCGCCCGACTGACCAACTGGGGAGTACGGGTTCTGGGTTCTGGTTTCTGGAGAGGGGGATTACCGGCCGTAGACCCATGTTTCCCATTTCCCACACAGTTGCAGTACCTGGATACGGGTCGTATGGGTGTTTTCACATATGTGTGTCTCGCCGGGAACGAATAACCCTCTTACCTCGCTCAGACAACTATGTACTGCAGCTACCTGACCAAAAGTCAACCCTCCGATTGTCCAAGGTCAGTTTTGTATAGAAACAGAGGGTTCTTGAAGTAAAAAAAAATTTTAAAATGTTTATTTCATATATTATTCCAGTTCCCAACACCCGCATAATTAAACTTTTACCAAATTTTCTAACTTATTCTAGAAATGTAATTAGATATTTTAAGATTATTGCTTGTCAAAGGTCAGTTTTGTTTTGATGCATTTTAAGGTTAAGTTTGATTGCGACCTAGTAATGAGCCCAGATATTTCTAATGTCTAACTGCAATATATCAAGTTTGTGTCTTCGTATTAAAGAGGACGGCTAAGTATTCTTCAATGACGCAGCCCCAAGTTCCTTTAAATCAATTAAAATACTGATAAATATAATCTCATACTACATCTTCTAGTGACCTTTGTACCCATGGATTCCATGAAAATGTTCTTTTCTAAAGGTTTAAAAATTTGGAATCTTGTTTCTATGACAAAACAAAAAACCACCAATTCTCTAGCCTGAGAATGTTGATAACAATAATCGGCATCACGCTTAGTGGTTTGTTGCCCCAAAGAGCGATAGACCCAGACTTCAGCTCTTATCAGTCAAAGACCGATCCCACCCCAAAGACTTAGCACGTGTCTAAGGGTCAGCCAATGTATTTCAAATGACAGACAAGAACTCTTGACTAATCGTTGGTTGTGGCTCTTGTGATTGCCAAAGCCGGTAACCTATTTATTGCTCCTAAGCACTGTGGTTTAAGTGTGATGAAAATTATGAATTCTTATCATATTCGGAAATTCTTTAAAATATTTGTTATTTTAAGGATACATAATATATTTTCCCATATTTCAAATATTTGTAGTGTCTTGATCAAATTTTATTAGACTCATATAGTTCGGTATATCCTTGAGTAGGATCTGCCTCTGTATATTTTAAATTCTTGAAATCCCCAAGACCCGCCGACTTGGTTAAACCACAGTGCTCGACTGGGATCTCCGACTTCTCTGCCTGCTACACACATATGTCCCGGCTTATCAGCATCTGGTGGCGATGGCATAAATACCCGTGGTCAGAACCCGACCGAGCTTATTCGTCGCGATCACCTTCAGCATGAACGACCTAAAGCCAGCCACGAGCTATACGAGTACCTCGCTTCACGAGGCCGTCAAACTGCGCCTGGACGAGCCGGGATCCTTTTCACAGACGGTCGTGCCCCAGACAATTCCCCAGTTCTTCAGGGAGGCGTGCGAGAACCATGCGGATCTGCCCGCCCTGGTTTGGGAAACCCCAGGATCGGGAGTCGATGGTTGGACCAGTCTGACCTATGGCGAGTACCAGGAGAGAGCGGAGCAGGCGGCCCTGATGCTGCTGAGCGTTGGAGTCGAGGAACGCAGTTCGGTGGGCATCCTGGCCTTCAATTGCCCCGAATGGTTCTTCGCGGAGTTCGGCACTCTGAAAGCCGGAGCCGTAGTGGCCGGAATTTATCCCAGCAATTCGGCAGAGGCCGTTTACCATGTCCTAGCCACCGGAGAGGCCTCCGTTTGCGTGGTGGACGATGCCCAGCAGATGGCCAAGTTGAGGGCGATCAAGGAGCGTCTGCCTCGCTTGAAAGCGGTAATCCAGCTCCACGGACCCTTTGAGGCCTTCGTCGACCAGGAGCCGGAATACTTCAGCTGGCAGAAGCTGCAGGAGCGAACGTTCTCCAACGAACTCAAGGAGGAACTGGCGGCCCGGGAGAGCAGGATCCGGGCGAACGAGTGTGCCATGCTGATCTTCACTTCGGGAACAGTCGGCATGCCCAAGGCTGTGATGCTGTCCCACGACAACATCGTTTTCGATACCAAGTCAGCGGCAGCTGGTCTCCAAGATGTGCAGATCGGCAAGGAGAGTTTCGTGAGCTATCTGCCGTTGAGTCATGTGGCTGCCCAGATTTTCGACGTGTTTCTGGGCCTCACCCATGCCGGTTGTGTTACCTTCGCCGACAAGGACGCCCTCAAGGGAACGCTGATCAAGACCTTCCGGAAGGCGAGGCCAACGAAGATGTTCGGGGTTCCACGCGTCTTCGAGAAACTCCAGGAGCGTCTGGTGGCCGCGGAGGCCAAGGCGAGACCCTATTCCAGATTACTCCTGGCAAGGGCCAGAGCTGCTGTGGCTGAACACCAGATAACACTGATGTCGGGGTGAGTTGAGATAGTCAAAACATGTTTCTTTTGAAAGTTTTGAGCTTGAAGTTGATATGAATTTGTTACAACAGTATTTGGAAGATAGGAAATAGATTATTCACTTATTTTCCGCTAATAGATTTTTGTTTTCCACTATATAAAATATTTTACAAATAACAATAGATGCAAGAATAGGTACTACAACTCAAACCAAAACTATTTTTTCTTTATATTAAATTATATTTTCTTTTATTTTTTCAGAAAATCTCCCTCCATTTATGGCAGTACCAAATACTGGCTGGCTTCTCGCATCATAAAACCCATCCGTGAGATGATAGGACTGGACAACTGCCGTGTTTTTCTGACCGGCGGAGCTCCCACCTCGGATGAGATGAAGCAGTTCTTCCTGGGCCTGGACATTCCACTGGGCGAATGCTATGGGATGTCGGAGAGCGGTGGTGCCATCACCCTGAACGTTGAGATCAGTAATCTGTACAGTGCGGGTAGGGCGTGCGAGGGACTCATTTTGAAGATCCAGGAGCCCGACTGCAATGGCCAGGGGGAGATCCTGATGCGGGGCCGTAGCATTTTCATGGGCTACTTGGGACTGCCCGAGAAGACTGAGGAGGCGATCAACGAAGACGGGTGGCTGCATTCCGGCGACTTGGGCTACATCGATGCCAAGGGAAATCTGGTGATCTCCGGGCGGCTCAAGGAGCTGATCATCACCGCCGGCGGGGAGAACATTCCGCCCGTGCACATCGAGGAGCTGATCAAGAAGGAGCTGCCCTGCGTGAGCAATGTACTGCTAGTCGGCGATCATCGCAAGTATCTCACTGTGTTGCTGTCCCTGAAAACCAAGTTCGATGGCAAGACGGGAATTCCACTGGATGCCCTGCGCGAGGAGACGATCGAGTGGCTGCGCGACTTGGATATGCATGAGACCCGTCTTTCCGAACTACTGAGCATTCCCGCCGATCTGCAACTGCCCAACGACACAGCCGCTCTGGCGGCCGCCCTTGAGATCACCGCCGATCCCAAGCTCCTGGAAGCCATCGAGGAGGGCATCAAGCGAGCCAACAAGCACGCCATCTCGAATGCCCAGAAGGTCCAGAAGTTTGCCCTCATCCCCCACGAATTTTCCCTGGCCACCGGGGAGCTTGGTCCTACGCTAAAAATCCGGCGAAATATTGTGCACACCAAATATGCCCAAGTCATTGAGCGTCTGTACAAGTAAATGTAATCACCTGAAGGGATTTCTTAGCCTAAGTCTAGATTTTATTACTCAAAGTGTACATTGTAGTCATTATTGACACACGCAATTCTCTTATACTTTAAGACACTCGGAACTCAATATATTTGTTATTAAACCGATGCATATGTTATTTTCTTAAAGCGATTACGATCTCTCGGGATCGCTTCTGACGGGCTGCCACTGAACTTTGCTGACGTACTGAAATAAACAAGGGGTTATATTGATAATAGAGAAAGTCAAGCCAATCAATTTAAAGTTAATTATTAACTAATTAATAGTTCTGTAATAGAGCTAGTTGAAAACTTATAGATCGTTGATCTATTTTTTTCGTATTTCGTTGTTTACTGTGTTTAACATTTTAAAGTTCTTAACAAACCACGTTATTTAACTCCTTTTGCCCAAGTTTACGCTTTTCATTGCGATCCACGAATCGTCGCAGCCAACGGAGTCCTGCGAAAGCCATTGCAATGGCCACCAGCATCCAAATGATCACCGATCGCGAATCAAATCGATCTGTGGGTATCTTGGGCCAGGTGAGAGGAGGTGGCGAGAGATTGGTCTCATCATAGGATACCTAATGAAAGAAAATTCTCAAAAAGGATGTGACAACTTATATCTGTTTTTACTTACTTCACAACTGCAGTTGTCCGACTTTTGTTGGGGAACCGTACTCACATCCACTAATATAATAGACCGATTACTTCCGCCCTCAGTGCAGTCCACGCCCTTAATACTGGTAGCATTTTCACTCCAGTCATTGATTACCGTCCAGGGACGGGCGAAGTTCACAGAAGTCGGCAGTTTACGCACCAAATTCGCGACTAACCATTCGCAGTTCCAGTTATTGTCCGCCAAGTTGAGGTAACGAAAATGTAGGAGACTACTAAGATTGACCGACCTCAGACGATTTGAGCTAAGATCCACATAGAGAGAAAGACGGTTGACGGACGGAGACAGTCTGTGCAGGAAATCAGCATCAGCAAGGGCATTTCTGGCCAGTTTAATATATCTCAAATGATTTTGATAGATCAACATCTGAGGGGATAACTGTCCTATTTGGTTGTTAGTCATAGTAATCTCCTTTAGCTGGGTGTTGGCTTGGAATAACTTTTCGGGTAGTGTGGCGAGTCGATTAAAGCTCACATCAATTTGAAGAAGAGCAACAAGAGTCTCCAGACTTTCAGTATCAATTGATTCCACATTGTTATGACTAATATTGAGGCGCTGTTTTCGAGATCATAGAAAGTCACTCAAATATTTAATATTTAAATATTTACTCACCTCCAATGAGTCTAATCCCGATAAAGCTTCCCCATTAAGCTGGCTTAAGTTATTGTAACTCAAGTCCAGATCCTGGAGCTCAAAGTTTTTGGCGAATCCCAGTGGCTCCAGTTTTGCTACAAGATTATTCGATAGATTTAAGTGAACCAGTCGGGCCAGTCCGCGTTGACTGAGAAACTGAAGACTGGCCAGAAGATTTTGATCGAGTCGTAGGCTTCGCAGATGGGTATTGCTCTCGAAGGCCTCCATCTCAATGCCTTCGATAAGATTGTGCTGAAGTGTAAGGCTGGAGAGGCGATGGAGGCCGCGAAAGAAGTGACCATCTAGGTGCTGCAGTTGATTTCCATTCAGGTGCAAGTGCTTCAAATGGGTTAAGCCATTGAAGGAATCCTCCTCGATTTCACGGATCTTGTTGTTCTGCAAGTCGAGTGTTTGCACCTGGGAATATAGTTCGAAACTCCTGGCCCGCAATTTGCTCAATGTATTATGACTCAAATCTAGGTAGGTGAGTGCTCCCAAGGGCTCACTGGCCCAGGATCGCAAAGTGCTCAGGTTGTTGTGGCCGAAGGAGAGATACTGTAGTTTGCTCAGGCCATTTAGCGAAAAGTCATCTAAATCACTGAGTCCACTGTGTTGCAGCTCCAGGTTGAGCAGGTGATCGAAACGCACAAAGAAGGCATTTTCCAGATGCGGCAGGCTGCAGTTGCTGAGGGTGAGTGACGTGAAGAACTCCGTGTCCCGTAACAAGGTCACCTCGGTTTTATTGCAGTTGCTCAACTGCAGGCAACTTATCCCGGGGCTGAGGCCTAAGATCAGCAGCAGGACAACACCAAGTGGAAGTGGGTACATCGCGTGGCACAGTTCGCCGCAGACTAACCTAATGGATCTTGGTTTCTGTAACTAAAGCCCTTATCTTATTGCAGCAGCTCGCGGAGCCAGCCGACAAGCCGTCAAGATAGGTAATCAGTTGATCAACTAGCCGCCGTTTGCAAAGGGAAAATATTTGCCCACCTTTCAGTCGACGGTGGAAAAAGCTCGGCTACTGTTTCAAGAACTCGCAAAATGCATAGGCTAGATAAATCGCCTTTACAGGTTAGGGACATACATTTTTAGACTTCTATCTCTGGAGATCTAAACTAATCTGTATTTAGTTGCTTTTTAATGAATATTTTATTGAACATATTAATACATTTCTATAAAATAAATATTTTTGAATATTTGTATTATAAATATGTAAATTATTTTAAAAGCTTCAAACAAAAATGGTAATCGCTTGGTAATTTGCATGTTAAGAACGTCAAAAAAGTGATTATTTAACTTTATTTCGCATTCATATGCACTATTTAACAAAAAATGAAAATGTGTAAATGGATAATTGAATGCAAGCGCATCAGGAATGGAACATTTTATAAAGCGCTTTTGTGCAAACACATATGCATGTTTCAATTAAAATGTACAACTGTTCACAGCCTCTCTCTCTCTCCTTTTAAATCTGTGGGTCGATTTTGGTTTTGTTTATTTGTCTTTCACCTGGATTTCAACATTTACTTTATCCTATTTGCTGATTTTGACGGCATTACGAAATTGTGTATGAATGCCCATGACGAAGAGCAGTCCCAGAGAAGGGGTTAACCGCAGCAGAAAAGCCACAACAAGCTCTGCAGCGTACAGAGATGTTCAGCTGCAGATATTGAACAAAACCAGAACCCCCCGAATAAAACGATTATGACTATACAAACTCGCCTGTTGCCACATTGTTGCGATGGTTATTAATGCAAGCGTTGAGTCCGAGCCAAAAATGTTGCAGTCCTTGTTGTTTTAGCTGGCGTACAAATTGAAATTGAATGGAATGGTCATGGGCAGCGAACGCAAAGGCTTAGCAACTGAGCCAGGATGCAATCCTGAAACAGTCTCAATGCCATCGCAATATAATTGGAGTGCGGTTGACCTGGTCAACAAAGAGGACGTGGCAACCGGGCAGTAAATTAAGAGATATTGATGCGGTTCAGGTAATATAATACAATAATGACAAGCGAAGCCTCATCTTAAAGGATAGTCAGCAATTATTGTATAAATAACAAATAAACATAGAGATAATGCAAGGCTGTTAATAAATTCAGTTTATCTCTAAGTATTAAAATCGAAATCACTTAATAAGTTAAAATAACCATCTGTTTTCCGCAATCTTAAAGATTAGTCAGCCATATTTTGTATAGAGCATTAATAAACAAAGAGGTAATTCACTTAATGAGTTGCTTAGCATTCTTTTAGGCGACCAATAAAAGCTTTCCCATATATTACTCATACGCCTAGTGGCTCATATTAACCATCTGTTTTTCCATGAGCTCTCTATTTTTCTTAAACGTTTTTCTTTCTTTAACCAAGCCAATTGAATTCGATTTGCCTGCCTAAATGCGGTTTTAAATTTTACTACCACAACGACTTCGAGTGGCGGACGAACTTTGACTTCAGCGTCGCCGCAGATATAAACTTGCGCTAAAATGACAAATTTAATATGTACTCCTTGTCTGCCCCTTGTTTGTTTGCCTTCTCGGCGCTTTAGCTGCATTTTCCTTTTTGGCCAATGCAATCTAAAAAGAAGAAGAAATTACGGAGACTTGGCCAAATGCCAGCTGGAGCACGCAGAAGGCAGAAGACAGAGGAGGGGAGAGGACGGCCAACACATTTGCCAGAAGGCACTGCAGATGGTCGGGAGTTCAGGAAAAGTGGCGGGAAGGTCGGGGAACTGCACACTTACCGAACTGTTTTTATTTGCCAGCAAGTCTGGGATTCCCAGCTCCATTGCAGAGACTCTCAATTTTAGAGTGTGTATATATGGGTATTAAAATATTTTCCTACATATTTCAGCTGCCAAAATTATTTCAATTTAGTTCCGCAAAATAAATTTGCTTCCGTTTTTGCTCTGCTCCTGACTCTCTCTGTGATTTCCTTCGCTTTCATGCGATGAACATGAAAGTGCCATATTATTTACTTATAAGAATGATATTTATGACAAATTAAGTTTTTGGCAGGGACTAAGTCACTTTCGTGGCAGAGTACAATTAAATATGTTGGATTTGTAATCCACTTTTTGAAGTGGATTGCACTTTGACTTTTAAATATTTTATACAACTCACCCTTGAAGTTTTCATGTACTAAAATAAAATGGTAAATATTTACCTCGTTGAGAATTATTTATTAAATGCAATTCTTTACTAATTGCCTGGAAAAAGTAGTTAAGACCTAAATAAATGAAAATACTGAATAAATAACAAAATGATTGAAACTGGCTTCGTGTTTAACTTTTCATAGCCATTGTTTAATTTTAAATTGGTTTGCCTAACCGCTGAACTCACTGCACATTAATTTCCCCCGAAACCAGGCGATTCCAAGCCCCTCGACTCGGTTTTCTTTTCTTGTCTATAAATATTTCAATAAGCGCATTGTCCTTTTTATACGTTTACGGGCTTTTCTTGGCCAAACTCCCACACAGGACTCATCCGGAATGCATGTCCCTAACCGAACTCCAACTTCCTCTGTGTTACCAACTCATTGTAATTGCAGTTCTGAAGGTTGGTTGAAGGTCCACAAAACGGACAGCAAAAATTGAGCTTAGTTCTTTCGCCGAATTTCTGTGCCTTTTCACATTTAATAGAATTTTTGGCTTATTTACTGAGACCACAAATGCAATACCACACACAATGCCAAAATTGTATAATTTTTTAAAAGTCAATTCCAAAATAATTTTCATAGCACGTTTTGTTTTATTCTGTTGGATTCCCTTTACTTGCTCAGTAAAAAAGGCCAGGCAAAAAGCACAAAGAGAGTTCTAAAGTTTTCATTACCGGAAACACAAGACTGCATTTAGTTTGTGTTTCCCTTCTGGGTTTGCAGTCACAACAATTTCTGCCAGCAGCGTGCATGTGCCACTGTTTATTTATTTGGTGTGCAGTTAAAATTTTGGCATGCCAACAATGAATGGAGAACGGACCCAAACCCGAACCCGAACCCGGACACGTTTGCGGATACGGATAAGGACAGGGACACGGACCTGAAATCGCTCCGAAACTGACTGACTTTCAAGCCATGCACATTCACACTTACATGTATTTTTTCCTACTGGCCAGTGGTGCTTTCCTGCTTTTCTGCTTTTCCGGCCCCATGCATTTTCGTATTTAATTTCATTTCAGCTCCCCCGATCCGAGTACCAGCACCCAGTTCCTATTCCAATCCCGGTTCCAGGCCTCTAAAAACATTCCATTTGTGGTCGCCCGACCAGGCCGTGCCTCAATTTGTTTTTGTTCCACGACTGACTGTTTTTGTTTGCCGCGCTGCACAACTCTCGTAATTTCAGTGCATTTTTTAGTGGGCGAAAAAGTGGGAGAGAAATCCGGGGGGCGTAGGCGGTGTTGTTTTAATTGCTGCTGACAACGAAACTTTCAACAAATCAGAGCCACGCCCGTCCAACTGGGCAGCAACTGCTGAAAAAGGATTTGCAAAATGTGTGATGGCAAACTGATTGAATAATCGACGTAATTTTCTGGGGATTTGCGGTGGTAGTCGGACATAAACCAAAATAAAATAAATATGAATTGAGTGGAAAGTTTGGCATGCAAATTTTAATTCGGCATTCTGTTTTCAGTTCACTAATTCAGTTCAGAAATGGGAATAACTCCACCTGGTTATTGTCTGAATAAGAAAACAATTATCAAATGAAATCCTTATAAAATGATCAAAAAATCATTCTTTAAAATGCAACAAAAAAAATATTTTTGTAGTACAGTCTATCTTTTAAAATCATTTGAAACTAGTAAAGTTCTTAATAAAATTCTAATTATTAAAAAAAAATTATTGGTACTTACAATATATTTCTTAAAAAATCGCTTCTCCCAATGCTAGGGGAATTATATATCTTTCCTATAGCTAATATTAAGCCCTTAAGTGCCAGACATTTTGGAATGTGAGCTGCCATCGCAGAGCGATGGCGATGCAAATTTGTTGACAGTCGTGTGCAAAAGGCGAATTGAGTGATATCTCAGCTTACTCGGTGGCAACAGCCGTAATAAAGCCGCCTTCCGCCCACTCCTCCCCCCACCCCCTCCACTTTCTCGCATCAAAATGGCTGACTGCACACACATTTCCGGCAGAGAACGCCGTGTTGCATGCCAATAAATCATAACGCTCCGGCTGCAGACTGCATACATATAAATATATTTCTATATATATATCGGAGTGTATATATTGCGAAAAGTGCGGGCGCAAGCAATGGCCATTGGAGAGAAGAAGGGCTTCCAGAGCGGTAATGGTGCAATCGGCCATGTTATTATTGTTGCTGCTCTTATTATTATTGTTCGCCATCGGCACGATTGAGTTCGTTTCGTTTGGCCCTTACGTTGTTGCCGGATAACTGGCTGCTCGCCGTTGGATGTGGATGTGGATGGCTGCAAAAGTTGACTTGTCATAAAAATTGAAATTGTTATCAACTCGTTCGTGCGTCCGACATTCAAGGATTATTGCATTAAAGCAACCAAAACGAAGCAGGCGGAGTACAAACAGTGGAGAGTACCGAGAGCCGAATGGCCGAACAATGGGAATATCGCTTTCGGAACTGCAGTATTAAGTACCCTAAACGAAGGATTGGCCATTAGGCGACTTTGTAATTTAATAGCCTTGAACTGAGATGTAGAGTGAAGTACCAGATATGTCAAGTGGAAATGGATTTTCACTCTAATTATTTCTCTAAAATCTTGATTGTGTTTAATATTCGTATAATTTATATCGTTATTAACTTGCTTAATTATTTTTGAATTTATTGTATTAAAATAAGATATAATTAGAAGCTTAAATCATTTCTCGATGATGATTCAACCCATTGAAATGGTATAATCTGAGAATGAGAGTGCCGCTGAAGAGCTTAATGGAATATTCACGTTCAGGTGCCGCGCCGCGAAAGTAGTTGCAGTTGGTTAAACTTCCGGCTGCTTCGAACGGATTAAAAATCCGATAAGGCTTGGTCCTTGTGCAGTTCCATTTCAGCTTTTTCCTTGGCTGATAAGCCGATATCAATATCGCTCACTGAATCGCGATGGCAACTGCATTGCCAATCGAAGTGCCAATAAATTTCCCCCTTTCGCATGTCATTTATCATGTTTGACTCGGTTGGAAATGAATAATGTGCACCGAGCAGCGAGCATCGATATGAAATGCCAAATGAGCGTCGAACATCAAGTGCCAATGCAATTATGGCAGTCCTTCTTATTAATGTCTTCAGTAGAAGGTTTACGGTAAAGGAACATTAAAAGAAAGAGAATTTAATATTTAATAGCAAAAGCTGAATTCTGCTACAGGAAATATTTAAAAATCGTCTTCTTTCTTTAATTTACTCCAGGCGTCGAGCAAGCAAGTTAAATTCACCAATTATTGGCTAAACTATTTTTAAGTGTCGATGTCCTCGACACACTTTTCGGATTTCGGTTAAGAGCCGAGAGCCGAAAAGTGAGAGAGAAATTCTCGCCCGGCGACAATTCATTTGACAGTCACGAAATCAATTGGAAAAGTGAATAAGCAGAAAGTGAGAAACGAAATCAAGCTGCATAAATTATCGAAAAATCAGATCAGCAAATTGAAACAATTGAGTGTAACGGCGAATTCCCAGGAACTGTCAATTTGGCCGAAGCCTCAAATGGAGTTCCTGTGCGGCCTTGTGTAAGTGCTTTTCGAATGAAATTGCCGTCCTTTGCTCTTTTCCGCCTTTCCATTTTTTTTTTGTATTTTTGGCACTTTCCTTTCGCTAAAAATGCAGCCTGGTTTCACTAGTACACTACTGCACTCGGCGGAAAATGGTGTCTTGCAAATGGCTCGTGAAATCAGCCAGATGCCTTGCTTTTCTCACGCCGAGGTTTCCATGGTCTCCGCTCTAAATTGCAGTTTATTTGCGGTTTGTTGATTTTAGTGCAGAACTTTGTTTACAATTCTGCTTAAATTTCATTACACGATCCGAAAGACCGAAAAGAACTGGGCCAAGGAAAAAGAGATTTGCGGGCATGTGGCAGAGTTGGATTGAAAATGAATGCCAAAACCTTGATATGAATTAATATTTGAGCAGGGCTGCCAAGTGGAGCGGACATCTAAAGGGACGTGGGGGTCTGACCGAGGCAAATGGACATTGGTTTGCATGGAATGGACATCGGTTAAATGGGTCAACTCAGGGCGATTGCGATTGATTGACGCTCGCGTATTGGTTTCGGCAAATATTAAATGCGGAAAATGCATTTAAGGAACTTTTCCCGTTCAAAAGGGATGACTAGCCGTCTCGTCGTTAGTTTGACATCTTGCTCAGCCTGCGGAATCACTTGCAAATATCCAGACAATCATTCAGCCGAGGCAAAGGTTAAGACAACCGAAAGGCGGCAAGCAATAAACTGGGGGAAAGCCCAAAACGCCAGCGAAAACACGAAGCATGAAAAATCAAAACAAATAAGCCAACAGGCAGGCAAACAAAGTGCCAAGCAAATTAAATAAAATCCGCACAAACAAAGCAATGTTGGCCGGGCCAAAAAGGAGAAGGAGGAGCCAACTGGGCGGGCACAGGGATACAAGGATACAGGGATACACATGCACAGAGATACAAGGATACTGGATACTGGAGCAGGCCACTTAGATGGCAGTTGACACAGCCGCAAGAAGCGGGCGAGTGTGTGTGTCTGTTTTTGTTTGTGATAAAAATGAAGCAATTGAAGGAGCCCGAGCCCGCGACAAATGCCAACAACAATGGTTGAAAGCCACCGCCGACAGAGAATTGAGCCGGAATGAGTCGGGGATAGGGAGAGGAAATTAATTAGCTCCAACTCTCTAGTTAGCATTTTCCATTCAATTATGGTGTGGAAACTAATCGGAAATAATCAGGTTCATTTAGCTCTTGGTATGTCCTTTCTTACAGCAATTGGCTTAAGTGTTTGTCAAGGCTAATAAAATTTACTAAACCATTTTTTAAAAAATAAATCTAATTAAATAAATTAAACGGGTCATATTTTAAATTAAAAAAAAAACATTATAAGGTTTTTCAAAGGAATGTTTAATATTTATTTAAATTTTTTGTAATCTGAAATATTTATTTGTCCTTTAAAAATAAGAAAAATTAGTCAATTAAATTAAAATATATGACCGCCTGAAAGTATGCAACAAAACTGTGAGATAAAATTACGTATACGTATGGTGTGCCATGGCCCGCTTAGCTGAAAAATCAAAAATGTAAATTCATCAGGCAAAAACCGTGCGAAATGCGCTGCTGCTTATTGATGCAGGATCCTCCTGGTTTTTGGGTGCGGCAGGGGGGTGAAAGGGGGGTTTGTAGGGCGGATGCGCATCCTGCGGCCACAGCCCATCTGCACCAAGCTGCGTTCCCGGCGCAAATACTGGCATTATCAGCAGCCTTCATTCATGGATACCAACCGATGGCAGGGGAGCGAGAAAAATGCGAGCTAAGGGAAGCCGAGCAGGTCCTGTGTGCCGTCTCCTGTGCCCTTCGTTCACTTTGCTGTCGGGTGCGCGACCCGAAAAGGTTTGAGAGCCACTGGAAGGACAAACAGGGATAACTGCAATGGAAGGCTTCGAAGAGCTTAAAGCTTGGAAAGAGAGAGAGAGAGAGAGGTCCTTAAGAGACAGCTGCCCACAAGTGTCTTTGCCCGAAGAGAGAGTCCTTTGCAGCATCCATCTCTCATGCTTTCCCCATTTCTCTCTCATTTTCTTGCTCTGCGGGCGCCCTGTAGTTTTGCGTTTGTAAAAGCCATTTTTCATTCATACGAACTTACTTTAAATTAATTTTTTTGTGGGGTCATAAATCATTTTTGGCTCTGGACCTACGCATGCTGCGTCTGTATGGGTGCACGTCAGCGTGTTCCCCTGTCCGTGTAATCTCGCATTTGTATGGGTGTAAGCTCTCGTATCATGTATTTGGCATTGCGTGTATGAATGAGTGTGTATGAATGTTCCATGTATTCGCAAGACTTTCAAATTAGTTTCGATTGAATTGATGAAGGTGAGAATCGGCAGCAGTAGGTCAAGTTGGGCAGAGTGGTTGAATGTTGTAAAAATTAAAACATATTTATTAATGTAATAAATATTTAAGGATATAATCGGAAGATACTTTTTGACTTAATAATTCAGAAATATATATCTAAAAAATATTAATAGAAATATCAAACTTTTTTATGATTAGAAATATTTATAGATGATATACATAAACTACTTTCAAACATGTAAATAAAATTAAATGTTTATTTAAATCATTCTATATTGATTTTGACTAATTTTGCATAACTTACTAAGTCTGAAAATTGTTAAACTGATTGTTACAAATTAAGCAACTCTTGAATGTAATGTTTTGTAAATTATTGTAAATTCCGAAACATCTTGAGTTGACCACGCACAACCACCATCGCAATGGGCAGCGACAGGAGTGCCCCGCACCCTGTATACACATGCAGGGGCATCCTGCCACAGGCGCAGAGAGTGCGCATCCTGGCGCTCTCTTACAGCCTCCGCTGAAAGCTCTCCGGGAAGAGCTTGAAAGCTGCCGCCAGAGCCACACTTTCCAGGCTCTGTGGAGTCACGAGTCCTGACGGCTGGCAAGGACTCGTCGCCTAGATATACATGTATGGGTGTTCCAGCCCTCACATCGGCAGCGCATCCCCAAGGCAGCACTCGGATTTCGAATTTCTGCACAAGGATGTGTCGTGGGATGCCGAAGCTCGTGCCCGTCGTGCTCGCATCGTTCTCGCATCGTTCTCGCATCGTCGTACTCGTCGGCTCCTCCAAAGGACTCTGCTGCTGCTGCTGCCTCTGCTTCTGCAGCCAGCCAAAGGACTTCCAGCGCCGCCTGGCTGGCAATGCTGCACGGGCATCGGGCTCAGTTGGTGTTCCGGTTTCGGGTTGTGCTGTCAGTTGCCTTTTGCCTCCATGCACAGCGGCTGAGCGATTGAGCGATTGAACGATTGAACGGTTGGACGGCTGAGCGGTTGAGCGGTGGAGCGGTTGAGAGCGAGCGGTTGTGTGGAGAGTCCTGTCGCGTTGCCCGTGGTCTGTGTCCGCATCCGTGTCCGTATCTCCGTGCGTCTCTCTCCGGGTGTGTGCGTGTCCCTGTGCGTGAGTGTGCGTGTGCCTATGTGTGTGCCTGGCCTGTTGTCTGTCGCTAACGGTGCGCGCGCGTCTGTCTGTGTGAGTGTGTGACTCTGTGCGTGCCCCTGTGTGCACAACAATACTATATATCTCTATATACTAATACAAGTGTGGCCCACACTCACACACGGCCTGCAAATAAAATATTAGAAAAATATATACACAACAATTCCAGCAGGTAAACCCAAACCCATTGAAGTATTCAGGAATCTATAAAGTATGCACTTGTTAGAAAAAAATAATACTTAAAAAAAAGCATAATCGTGTAAAGTATCCTTTTTGCTCTCTTTGTCCGTCTCTTTCTGGCCCAGAGCTCCCGTGAGCGTGTGTGTGTGCGTGTGCTTGTGAAAATTCCATCATCATCGGCATCGGTTTAACCATTATCATTCACTTTATGGCTGTACACATATTTTCGTACATCCTTCCTGCCTCTATTTGATTTTTATGCCACCGTCTTTGTCGTTTCTATTACTTTCGAATTTGAAATTGTTCGAAGGAAGCCTGAATGCGAATCGCTAATTGACCATCAGGCCATCAATATTCAAAATGGAAAGTATCTTTCAAATACATGTCAAGTGCAACTCTCTTGCTCTCTTTCGCTTATGCTCGCTCTCTGTCCCCCTCTCTGTCTCCATTTTGCATATGTGTGTGTGCCTGTATAACAGGTGCCAAAAAATAAATGGCAATGGTTACTTTTATGCTCACATTGTGTGGGCGGCTGGCTGAAAGGGAGTAAAAGTGGGTGAAAGGGGGTACGAATGAATAAAACCGAATGATATGATATTCTGGGCCATTATCAACAAGTGAGAAGCTCGTGATTATTGCTTATTGAATAATATATGCCCAATATCATTAACTAAATTAAATGTTACTCTTCTCCACTTTATAGCCGTCGACACGCATAATGGATGCCAGAACTAAAACCGGATATCTGAATAAACCAATATAGAACCACACACATACATTAAACTAAGCAATATTTAATTTGGTTGAGTGAAATTCGCAAGAGAAACGCAAAAATTAAATTTTAAAGTTCAACGAGTTGCAAAAATAATACTAAAACGCGAACTGAATAAATCACAATTACGAGCGAAACGCGTAAAACCATGACTAAAGCAATTTTGTAACTATAACCAAGGCAAATCGAAGGGAAAATAATAGTTATTAAATAATGATGGTGGAAAACCCGAAAGTAATCCTCTTAAGAAAATTATAAATATTATTACTGTCATTAAGCATAATGAATACATACCCAAATTCAAAACACGTTTTGACAAAACAATTTTAATATCCATACAGACACAAAACAAGGACCTCAATCCATTTGAATAGGAAGTGTTCTATTATATAGAAAACTCATTTCGCAAATGATGTTTAGATTTTCGATAAGCAACTGAAACGCGCACAAGATTGATACAAATTTTTAGTAATAATTCGCTAGAGCATAAGGAAAGCCCAACAACAGCTGACGAATCGAAGCGGGAATAATTCGGGAATTCGTTGAAAATCTTCGATTAACTGAAATTGGATTATTCGATTTAACTCGATACAAAAAACTCATATTTCAATAATCGCATCTAACCAAATAATAATCATTATTGAACTAAAATTAATTGCATTGACTTCATTACTAATCAAACCAAAATTCTGGGAGACAAGTTTTAAACACCGAAGTTTGAAGGAATAATCATAATAACACGCAATCCAAAAGTAAATCAAGATAAATACACAAATCAGTAAACGGAATAGTTATACAAACAATTGTTCAACACAATCAGCTCAATCCTTGAATGCCAATTGGAAAGTATTTTGATTGCATAACAGATGAAGAAGGGATATAAAAGGTAAGTCATTAATCAACAAATTTTAAATTGCTTAATAATTTAGTATTTTCAAGTTAAGAGATATTTTTCGATTACTGAGTAAAGTCGAGGCATTCGACTTTAAAGTTTTTTTTTCGTTTCGAAGAACCATATTTTGGATCCACGCCCTTAAAATTCGCCATAATCACAGAGAGCGTTCGTATACCCAACGCCATAACCGCGGGCATTATTTCTGTTTTCTCTGAACGCAGTTGGACTTGATTTGCTTTTCTGTTTCACTTCTCGGCCAGGCATTTTAAAATTGTTCCATTGACCTTTCGACGACCACACGGCCACATTCAAATACCCAGCTGGCAAGTAAGTGGGTGGCCGGACGACGGGCTGGTGGTCCTGGGGTGATGTGCGTGGGTGGGTGGGCTGCGGGGCTGTTGGGTGGTCGGTGGGTTGGGTGTTCCGGAGCAATGCCCAAAAGCAAACAGAACAGCAGCCACTCGGAGGACAATAAAAAGCAGCGCACAATTGCCAAATAAATAACTTGACGCTCGCTCCGTCGTCGGTTTATTTGCCCTGGTGCCGTGGTTTTTGGGCTTTGGCTTTGGCTTGATTTTCATTTTCATTTCGGGAAAGCACACACACGCGCCCGCAAATACGCGCACACACACACTTACTACACTGTTGCATATTAAAAGTGCTCCGGCTTCCTGTTTTGTTTTCATCTCCTGCACTCGCTGCTCATTTTGGCCTGGTCTTTTTCATTTTTCATTAATAATATGACACAATTCGCGCTGCATTGTCCCGAGCTGGCAGCGCCCATGAGCACTTTCGGCTTTGCCGCCTCCTTACGCTCATTATGCCCATTTGAGGCTTTGTCTTCGCCGCTTCACCAAAGACCCAGACCTACCAGACCCATTCCCAGAAGCAGAACCAGAACCAGAAGCAGAACCAAGCTCAGGCTCTGGCTCAGGCAGCATCTTTAGCCATTCTTTCATCATTCATTCATGCAGACTCCGGCTCAGCCGCACAACAAATCCGAATGCAAACAGCAGGGCAGTGAGATGAAAACTGCAGCTGTGATGTGGCACATACCCTGGAAATACCTATAAATGGGAACTTTCTAGAATTCAAAGGCAGAGAAAATCTGCAGGGTGTAAGAAAACTTATCTAGGTTTTTACTAGACAATCTTCAACCTTCAATCTGACTAAAAAGTTTCCATTTTTATTTTATTATCTAAACTATACCGGGAAATTACGTCTTTTAAAACGTTTTGATCCAGTTTTTGCCCCCAATTTTACCCAGTTTTTCTACGGAATATATTTCTCTGTGTAACATTTTATTGTTGTCCTCAAAGGGTTATTATTATCTGAATGCTGATATTTATCGAAAGACACTTTAGAGAAAGATTTAAATTATTTTCATT
This sequence comes from Drosophila lutescens, assembly GCA_037075285.1. Taxonomy (NCBI): domain Eukaryota; kingdom Metazoa; phylum Arthropoda; class Insecta; order Diptera; family Drosophilidae; genus Drosophila; species Drosophila lutescens. Next base: position 51,264 of record JBAMCF010000180.1, read on the forward strand.
GAACATTTTGCTTTTATTGGAAAAATATGTTTTTATAATATATTTTTATTTTATTTTATTATTCGTCAGAAAAGTAAAAAAAAAGTGCTAAAAAATATTACAGATGTGACTACTGATTTTATAGATTTTTTACCATAAATCGAACATTTGATTTCAGCTCTATAGCTCAAGTCTAGCAATTAGAATTAGTTTCGATGGCAGATGGTGGTTCAAGTTATTAAGTTAAAATTGAAATACATTTTTTATTTGGCTCTGTTCCCGTTTTTATTCCCCAATTGTTTGAGAGCGAAAGCCGCAAATCTATTGTCCTTGGACCAGTGCCATTCGGAAAGTGTATCCCCGAAAGTAATTCACTTCGCGCGGCCCCCTAACCCCCCAGCCCCGCAGCCTCTTGCGTTTGCCGACGATGTCCTTAATTATGTGCCAGCAGCCCTGACTGACTGCCACAGTGCCACAGTGACTGCTCAAAGGACACCCGGGCCAGCCTGCAGCCTCTCCGCCGCCCACTCACCAATACACACACACACCAGCATAGGACATAGGCGTTGTCAGGATCTCGGTGAAGCTGTGGAAGTCGCAGTCGCGACTGTTACGTGGCGCTCGTGTATGATGACGATGTGTCATGTTGGACTCCGGGTCTCGGGTTTCAGAGTCCTTGTTGCGCTTGTTTTTATCGCCCTTGTTTGGCCGTTGTTGATGAGTGTCGTTGTTGTTGTTGGCCGCTTTTGAAGAGCGCTCTTCTAGTGGGTGTCATGTCCGCTTAGTTGTTCTTGCTCCTTCTGCTGCTCCTGCTCCTGCTGTTTGCCGCCGTGCTTTGAGGCGACGCCGCTTTGCCTACTGCTTATTTATGTATGAAGGACCTTAAACTTTGCAGCGGATGAAAATGGCCGCAGCCGAGCGCGATGAGGAGCCCATGAACCAAATAATATACACACACACACATTTAATACCCACTATATAAAAGTGTGTGTGCGGGTACAACAAATGGCGTCGCTATTTTTTTAATCACAGCCGGCGACGCAGTTTTCAGTTTTCAGTTGCCAGCTTTCAGTTTTACTTTTCCATTTGCCAAGTTTCTCACGTGTGTCCTCCCCAGCCTTTTCCTCGGTGTCCTTTCATTTTGTTGCTGTTTTTTTTTTTCTTTTTGTTTTTTGTCATCCTAGTGGGGCCAACTGGCAGCTGGCAAGTCCAACGCACAAAAGCTGACAAACAATGCTCACTTTTTTGTTGCCTTCTGCGCTTGTTCTATTAACCTTCGCTTCGCGAATGAAAAAGAGATTTAAGGTTAACAGTTCCCTGCGCTTTTTCTTAGGCCACTTAATATTAGCCGTATCTAGGCCAGGTGGCTAAATATAGATATGGATAGTTGGCAGCACGATTCGTAAGATGCTAGGAATGTCTTCGCCGAGAGCGAAGCACATTTGACAGTCGGGCTTAAGTGGTCAGAACCATTTAACGCATGACCTGGATACGTATTTTAGAAATAAAGAAAGAAAAGAAAAGAAAATCAAGAAAGTGTGAGTTTATTAGAACATTTTCTAAACAGAATTAAATGGATTTATTGTTTAGACATTTTTAGTTTATATGTCATTAATCATTTTAAAAAAGATTTCTTTCATTTTAACTATTTATAATTTAAAATCCTGAACTGTTCTCATTGAAGGAAAAAATAAATTTGTTTAATATATAGAAAGAGACATCATTGAAGTGAAATTTCTATAATTTAGGCGAGTTCGTTTTTGAGTATATGTAGATGTAATGGTGGACCGACACCTTTATGGGCCAACCTTCCTGGGCTGTCATAACTTGTGAAATTTTAGTGCTCATTCGAGGATTTGTCTGCTAATCTATAATTAAAATTATTGTCGTATCATTCGGGAGCTGCAAACTTTCGTGCGACCGAAACTTTTGGCCGCAGAGTTCGGGGGGTCAGGGGGCTTGGGTGCGGATAGAGACTTAGCCATGAAATGCCCTAACATGCTGCCAGTTAAACTGTCCATGGCAAACGAACCTCCAATCTTCAATCTCCCACCTCCGAGGACGAGGACTACCACCCAGCTTAACCCAAACTCCAAACTGATTCGGAGGCGGCTACGTGCCTGTGCATTTGAGCAGCAGATGTCACACGGGCTGGGGCCAAAGTTTTCGGGGCTGGCAGCAACTTAGATAATTTAACAGTTCCACCGAAGGGAGCAGGCTTCAGTTCGGGATCGGGATCGGACGGAACTTGGACTTCCTTGAACGCCATTCGGGGGTTTACCTCTACGTGAGATAATGCAAATTTATGGCTGGCAATTAGCGAGTCGCGAATCGCAGCCGAAGCTTGGCAATAATTCACGGGCGCCCACAAACTTTGACTAGTCCCCGGGCCTAATTGCAGTTGCCGACGTGAGAAATCTCGGCCGGAAGTGGAGGAGTGAAGAGGTGGATGGCTTTCGTTTCACTTTCGGCAGCGTTGGAAGCGAAGTGCTGTGAAGACAATGGAGAACCGAAATCCAGTTAGCGAAAGCCAGTAAACCATTAATTATCTTAGGCGGCGCCTCGCATATGTGATGTGGGCAACCGGCGGCTGCCAAAAGATACAAATATACGAGTGCGAGTGCGCCGCCAGAAGATACAGATACGGGCCGACTGTCAGCTATCTGTTATCCAGCAGTTACACTTTGCACACCCAGAATACCCAGCATAACCAGAATAACCAGGATAACCAGCACACACTCATACACGCACTGCCAAAAGAAGCCCGACGTGCTGTATCTGTATCTCTTTCTGGGCGATTCACACACACACTGTGGCACTCGAACCAAGGCATCAGTTGCAATCTGACTTCAATTCAATTATTTTAGATTAGAATGTGACTGTGTCACACACACTTTTGTCTCTGTGTCAGCTGTCATTCATCCGTTCGTTCATATGTTTCATAAACTCAGCCTGCGGGGCGGAGAACGGAGAAGTTGGGGCTTTTGCGGCACAGGATACGTGCCCTATACGCCATACGCCATACGCCGCCTGTTCCTGCATCGACACTCGCTGCCATATACCCACATCCATCTGTATATATGCTCGAAAGTATATGTGGGGTTTCGGGTTCACTGTGAATGTGCTCAACAAAACATTGTCCCAGAGATCCCGACTCGAAACGAGCGTGACAAAAGTAACAAATGTGCGAATCCTACCAGTCGAATGACGTCAGGCTTCCTGGGGGCTAGAACATACATACATATATTCGAGGGCCTCAAACATTTATGATTTTATCCTACCAAATTGATTTGCGTTTTGTAAAAGCGCACTAAGCCTGCCAATGAGTGACCTTTTAAACGCTTGGGGATCATATTTCAATTGAGATAATTGCTTGGCCCAGTTGGGTGAAAAGTGAATTGTAAAGGCATATTACGCATACTGACTGTGAAATTTCATGGGAAAACGAATACATTAATTGGAGAAATACACAAATTGTATATTTCTTTAATGTTTCTCACGAATTTCATCCACACCTTGATTTTCCCCATAATTATAATCAGATGATTTGGTTTCTAGACCTTGTAGCCTAATGATCTTACTTAATATTAGCATAAAGAAACTATTTCTGTCAACTAAATAGTATACAAAAATCTTACCTGTTGGGAAAATGTTTAGATTTTCCTTTGCCTCAAAAGAAAATACAACTCACAGCAAGTTGGACAGGTAAAATCCGAAAAAAGCAGGTACCAAAAAGGACCAGTTGATAAGAATAAAGTGAGAAAAAATGTGTAGAAACGAAAAATATCTTTAAACCATAGAAGGCAGACGGATTTAGAGAAAAGGCACTGGTTTTTAGCGATAATAGTTTGCTATTAATTATAGAGGAAGTCGTGCAGTAAAAATACATCAATGTAAACCATTTAGTTCCGCTCTTTGTGACTCATATCGGGCGAACGATACTCAATGGAAAACAATTGCATCTTTATAGTATGTTGTTTTCAGCCTTATCACTGTCTTTATGCGGGCAACTTATGAAGCGGGCATTATGATAATAACAGAAAAAGAAGACAAGAGAGTGGTAAGGAGAGGGAGGTTCAAAGTCAGAAAGATCAGCGATCCACCACGGTTTCATCAATCCGAGGGTGACCTTTGGCAGCGGCTCAGATATGCTGCAACCCTCGGGGATCAGAGCACTGGGGAAAATAATTTCAGGGTATTTAAAAATGTTAATAAAATATTTTTCAATATTATTAAATACTTATAAAAATGAAGTTATGAAATTAAAAGTATTGTGATAAAAGAGATTTAAGAAAAAATTATTAAATTGTATTTAATAAATAAAACAAGAGAGAACGCTATAGTCGGGTTGGTGTCCCGACTATCTAATACCCGTCACTCAGCTCAAGGGAGTGCGAACGCTGTACTCGGGTTGGTGTCCCGACTATCTATTGGGGCTAAAGGGAGTGCGAGGGAGATAGATATATAAACAATTTTGATTGCGTATAACTTTTTAATGAATGGTCCGATTTGAAAAATGTCTTCTACATTTCGATAGGTATTAATAAACACTATAAAATTGCGTTTATATATTTTTAAAATCTTAAAAGATGTGGCCTCCAGACACATTTGAAAATCGTTTATGGCGATTGTGGGCGTTAGGGGGGGCGTGGCACCTCGATGAAACAAACTTGCGCTGCGTAGGAAGCCCAAGAATATGTGTGTGAAATCTCAACCTTCTAGCTTTTATAGTTTCCGAGATCTCAGCGTTCATACAGACAGACAGACGGACAGACAGACGGACAGACAGACGGACAGACAGACGGACAGACGGACATGGCTAGATCGACTCGGCTAGTGATCCTGATCAAGAATATATATACTTTATGGGGTCGGAAACGCTTCCTTCTAGCTGTTACATACTTTTGCACGAATACAATATACCCTTTTACTCTACGAGTAACGGGTATAAAAAGGCAAATAACTCAGCTTAATATTTAAAAAAAGTGAAAACATCTTTTTCAATGACAGATTATTTTTCTCAGTGTAGAGAGCGATTTTATCTAGCTGCGGATGTTATTGTGTCCTATCTGGTGGCCTGCCTGCTCTCTCTCCGCCGATCCTCCCTGCAGTCTGATGCCCGAGTGGCCAGCTTAGTTCTCGTCCGCACTTCTTTTTCTGGGAAATTTCAGTTGCCTACCGACTGCAGTGGCGAACGGACAAGTATTCTGTGGAAAATGAAGTACAACTGGGCCCTGATTCTGCTGCTGGGTTCCGTGGCGGTGACCACCGCCCAGAGGGATAATTTCTGCGAAAGGAACGAGACGATTCGCAGCGAAGTGCCGGTCACCAAGGAGCGGGTCATTGTGAAGCCGGCATCCAAGTGGAAGTTCTGGAAGAAGGCGGAGAAGAAGTCGGAGACCTACGACTCGACGGAGGAGCAGGTCACCCACCGGCTGGTCAGGGAGTGCTGCCCGGGCTACTTGCAGGTGGAATCGGGACTGTGCGAGCCCGTCTGCACCCGCGGTTGTCCCGCACACGCCAGTTGTGCCGCTCCCGATCGCTGCGAGTGCATCACCGGCTACGTCTCGGCCCGAAATCACCAGGATGGCAGCCACTACTGTGAGCCCATCTGCCACAACCAATGTCCTGCCGGAGCCCAGTGCGTAGCGCCCAATACCTGCGAATGTCGCGAAGGCTACACCCAATTGAAGCCAACTGGCGACGGGGTGAGTGGCGATTGTGCCCCAGTTTGCCAGGTGGGCGATGGCTGTGCCAATGGCAAGTGTATCGATGTGGACAGATGCTTCTGCAATTCGGGATATCGATGGGACAAGGTCGAGGAACGGTGTGTCGAGATGAGTGCGGAGTACGGCTCCGAGGAGGCCGAAACCACCGAGGAGAGCTCCGAGTCCTGGGGCACCAGTTCAACGGCTGCCTTTACGGCCACCGAGTGTCCCGAAGACTATGTCCTTTTCCGAGGCGAATGCCGCGAGAGGCAGTTCAACAGCAACGAGGAGGCGGGCTGCCTGAAGTCCGGCTGTGGTGCCTACCAAACGTGCCAGGAGTCCGGCAAATGCCGCTGCTCCGAAGGATATGTCGCCGAGGAGAATAGCGAACCGCTCAGCTGCCGACGCACTTTGATCGACCAAATACTTGGCCTAAACGAAGCCACCGACGACGAGGACGAACTGAATCCCTGGACCATCCCCATCATTGGCGTGGCCAGCGGAGCCCTGTTCGTCCTGCTCATTGTGGGTCTGCTGGGCGGCAGGCGGTATCGCCAGGAGCGGACTGCGGCGGCCAACAAGGAGATGGAGTGCCAGTATTCGCAGAAAACCGTGGATGTGGATGAGTGGGTGCCGTGAAGGGTAGAGTGATCTCCCTCGGCGTTGGGCTGTGTTAGATCAACTTTGATTGTTAATTTTAAAATATTTTTCATTCGAGAATAAAGCTAATCAATTTAATATCTTTTATGGTCGATTTTTTATGGGTCTTGAACATAACAAGTCTGAACTATTTACAGTTCTACAGTCAGAAAATTATTTAAAATAATTATTAATGATTCCATAAATCATTCATTATCTTCCTAAAAATGCAGCATATTTTCGTTTTATCAACTCTTCTATCAGTTCAGGACTTTTGTAGATAAGAATGGTTAGGAGGGATTTCAGCTAAATCTTTCTTTTTCTAAACATAAGACAGATAAGAAAGTATTTTCATTGAGGCTATCGTTATTCCAAGCAAAATTGAAATTGAAAAGATTAATAGCAACAACATTGCGTCTTTAATAGTTTAATACCTAACCTCTGGCTGATAAATTTAAACCGTTTATTAAACATTTAAATCCATTATGTCTCGCTTACGGATTGTGAGTCCCTTAGCAGTAATATGGACTCATATGCTGATTACTGGCTGATGTAAATAAAATATTCATAAACATTTGAGGCAAGAGTTTTCATGCTCAGCACAACGGCAGTTGACTTGCAACTTGAAAAAGGCTGAAAATACTCAGACAAATGAACAGACTGATTTGAGATATTATGGTTAGAACAACTATGAAAATTGAATACTTAATTAAGCTGGCAAATGTGTACATTCCATTTAACATTTTGTTACCTGGAAAATTGTTTGTTCTATTATATTTTAATTTAGTGAGTTCTTGAATACAACCTAAACAACAAATTAGTATTTTAATTATGTATGCTTGTGAACACCTTTGGAAGTTGACTGCATTCACTTTATTACACACTTAAATATGGTATTAAAGCATGTCTATATTTAGTTAGGGGCTAAGCCTTAAGAATTTATGGAAATTCAGTGCTTAAAGCCTACTTTAATTTTAACTTGCGGACGAGAAAGCCTATACCTAAAGTAAAGCTTAAAAATGAATTTCTACATTTTTAATCCAATCCTTTATTTAATATTTCTGCTGGTACTGTAAGGTATTAGTTTAGCAAAGAAGGAATCTGCATCAAAAGTCGAACGCTTTTGTGTATCCGTATTTGTATCTTTGCCAGTGCTGTGCGAAGTGTATCTGGTGGCGGGACAAGGATCTTTTTGGCCATAATCGCTGCACATTTATATGTGTTTCGCACAAGGGAGTGGGTGGAGGGGACAGAGCTTTAAGGTAAACAGGGAGAGCAGAGCCGGGAAAGAGCCGAGAAAATCCGCCGCAGAGAAAGTGCGAGCGAAGAGAGTGCGGTGCGTGAGAGAGAGTGAACGTTGAAAGCGTGCAAATTCTAAGAAAAAGGACGTAGGACCTCAAACCAATATCTGCCCCCTCGGCAACAAATACAACGGGAATACTTAAAGCTTCTTTAATTTTGATGTTGTTTTCTTCTCTCTTTGTCGGTGCGTTGAGTATCTGTATTTGCTGTTCTGTATCTGTATCTGTGTGTTTGTTTCAGCCATTCTCTTTGATTGCTTTCACTCGCCTCTGAGTGTGTGTGTGTTGGGGTAACCTTTGCTGGTGAATATTTTTGCGTGGGAAGTCGCCCAAGGACATGGCCTGGCTCAACTCAACTTGACTCGACTTGCCTTTGCCTTTGCCGTTCCCTTCCTTTCCCCTCCTTTCCTTTCCTTTCCTTTCCTTTCCTTTCGCTTCTTCCCTATCTTCCGCCTGCTCTTCATTTTTTCACATATTTTCCCCGTTTATTTTTCGCACAGTTTGCTCTTTCGCTGCTTAGTTATTTATTTATTATTTGTTGCTGGCAAAAATTGTTTTAGCTTTGCAAATAAAAAGCGCCTGGCAACCGTTGGGCTAAAACCTTGAGAAACTAGCAAACGGAAAACAAACTTTTTAAATGCATAAACGAATTATATAAATAGTTACCTCAAAGATTCCGCACTGATGGCGGAAATTTTGTAGTTTTTAGTCGAGCATTTTCATGGTTCGTTTGTTGGGGAAACCGGGAAAGGGTTCAAAGGGCAAAAGTTGTCACAGCTAAAGTGTAAGCTTTATGAGAAAATGAAGTGGTTATTTTATACAACAGTTGGGACAATTTTTTTTGAATCGTAAATCTATGGAATACAGTTACTTGACATTCAATAATATCCAAACAAGTAATATTAGTGAATAATAATAATTAGCTAAGGATATGAGAAAAATTTATGTATTACAAAGTCGATTAATATCTGAATAACTTATTTTCTGTGGTTTCTTCTCTTTACATAGTTGAATTCCTTGATTAATTTAGAAGAAATACAAATAATATTATATTAAATTGATTTCCATTATGTTAAGGAAAAAAAATTAATTGAAATTCTTTAATTGTTGTATTGACAATTTCATATTGTTTTTACTTTAATAAATCCCTACACACATAAACATAAATTATTGGATAAACTTAAAATATTGTTTGTAGTAAGGGAATATGAACTTATTTTCCAAGACAAATGGAACTTGTCTTTCTGCGCTTTCAATCTAATATCCCTGGGATTGCATTTATTGTTGCAACTTTCTTTATGGGCAGCTTCACTCCACTTGGCTGAAGACATGAAGTAAAATCAACAACCAGAGCTCTTACTCATTTCCCCTTCCTAGCTGCCCAGCTTCCTAGATTCCTAGCCTCCTAGCGGGAGCCCTGCGAATTATTCAGTGTGTACTTGTTGATGCAGCCCTCGAATAACACTTACCACCCCCGAAGCCATCACAACCCATCCCAGCCCATTCCGAACCACCCACAATCCCCTTTCGCTCTGCAGCCTCTGCAAAAATGCATTGTCGGAAAGTAGGTCGCTGCAGTTTAGCTCGGATGCAGTTCGCTGTTGCTGCTGTACGGGAAAACGCAAACAGCAGCCATCAAATATTAACCACTAGTTGATCCTATGCAATTTATGTGTGCGAATGTGAATGTGAGTGTGAATGTATGCCCCTGCCACGCCCACTGGCAGCCCAATTATGGGAGGGAGTGGGAGTGGCAGTGGGAGGCTGGCGAATGGGAAATATGCGAAACTTGGCTGAATTTTAGGACTAGCTACTTTATGGTCCAAAAGCTTCAGTCTTCAGTTTTCAGTTTGGGGACGTGGGGTGAAAGTAGGGATAGGGACGGGGATGGGGATCCGTAAGGGATCCAAGGGGCGTGGCGCAAGCAACTTCAGCTTGCCACTTTTACCGTCACGCCCAGTTTAACGGCAGCAGCAACACTGTTGACCTATTTTTCTCGGCGGTACGCAGACTTTGAAATTATTTACAGCACCAAAGAGAGAGACGGCCAGAGAGAGCGAGAAAGAGAAGGGTGGCTGCAGAGTGCATGCGAGTGACGAGTGACGGGGGCTCGGGCTCTGTTTCAATAATCACAAAACGCTGCCCCCTCGGTTGCATTCTGCGATTTGCGCTCCTCAACAATTTTGCAAGCCATGTTTTCAGGCTGCTTATTGTCAAGCCGTGGCAAGGCCACCTTTTCTGCCAGCATCTGTGGACGCTGCAATTAGAGGAACCCAGCAGTTGCACTCTTACTCCTAATGCACCGCCTGAAGTACGTTAATAAGTTTCGCATTTCGAAAACAGCCAACTTCAAAGGGGAAATTCCCATAGAGCATATAACATATTTGAAGAGCGTGTCTGACTTTCACGAACTAAGGCTGAAGATGGAAAAAGTCATAAGCCTCTGGGTCACACACACACACAATTTTTGTATTTGAGCCAGTATATTCGTATTTTTATGATAAAATATTCGTACGCTCTTGGCTGACCTAAAAAATCGTTAAATGTTTGAAAAAGCATTTTTCACCCAGCTCCTTTTACCTACTCCGCAGCTCTCGCAGCGCTGAAATTCCCTCCTTCATTTTTCCAAGCTTTTTATTTTATTTTAGTTTTGCCTTTTAGAAAGCAAAGTGCCCAGGCCGCAAAGCATTTAAGTTAATGCACATGGAATCACTTGCACCTTGTGTAGCCCTGTGCTATATAACTTGCAGGTGCGTACATGTATGGCGTTGAAAGCATTTTTTACCGGAATATTTACATCCATTTTAGTTGTACACGAAGATGTGCAAAATAATACCAGATAAGTCAATAAAGTTAAATTTATTTCGTAAACTGCAATTTTAAAACTTTTGAAACTAAAATTTAAAATTATTTATACCAATTTATTGATTCCACTTTTTTGCTAAAAAATTGTGAGACAAAAGTCGATAGATTTTATTTTGATAGCAACCCGTTTTATATAATCCAGCATCCTGACGGAAGCAGCTTATTTTTAAGCATCTCTTTGATTTTTTAATTCTAAGGGAGACAAGTGCACTGTCAGACATCCATTTAAATTTGTATTAAAAGAAGCTGATTTTATCTGGGTTACAAAAAAACATGTATTTCTAACAAAATGGTAAAAAACATAAGTCACGGTTTTTAGAATGGATCTAAACCTACATGTTTGGTTGATATGGATTTCTATTCAAGCCAATAGTAATATTTCAAATAAATTTAGTCCAAATAGGGATTATCAAATCATGATTAGTTGGATTTCTTAAAATTTTACATAAAGCTGTGACTAAAATATAGGGTCCCAATGCAACATTTTGTGGAGTGGGCTTGACTTTGGCCAACAGCTGCGCTTCAAATAACTCAACTGCGTTAAGGCCAAAGCAAAGTTTCCTCCGAGGGGCATGTAAATGTTTGTGCCGAATCGGTGGGTGGGTGGCTAGGTGTTCGGGGGGTGACTGGGTCGACTGTCGGTCCCACTTTTCCACTTATCCACTGGCAACGCAGCCCGCCTGCTTATTGGAGCAAAAATTAATTGAAAATGTTGGTCAATTGCCTCGCTGGCAGCTCAGCTCCACTGGAGGTGAGGTGGAAATTGAGATGGAGGTGGAGGTGTAGGTGGTACGCAATCTACTTTAACTTGTGCTCTGAATTAACGCCCGTGGGGGTGATGGTGGCGGAGGTGCAGGCCGTGGCCCAGACTGTAATCATCGCTTGGCTGCAACCGCGGTATTAGTAATTATTATTTACTCCCCGGCAAAGCAGATATTGCTGCAGCCAAGCATCCGCGGCCCATCGCCATGCCCCCACTATGCAACTATTTTAAATGCCGCAACATTAATTAGTTTTAATGGAGTTTCAGTTTGGTCTGGGGCTACGGGAAAATATAAGGCCTCACACAAAGGGCCGCATTTAAAATGCACTTAAGAGGCGCAAGTATCGATCAGAGCACAAAGGCGGGACTCTATAGGTATTACCTGTACTTTACACAATTGGTTGGGCAAAGCGAAATTATAAAGTTAATACTACCTCAAGTTGTTAACTTTCAGTTGCCGTATAAATCAATAAATAAAAAGGTTTTATTAAAATTTTTGGGTAAAATATTTTACCGAATATTATAAAAGAAATATTTTTAAAAACCCTATAATTAAAAAACCTACAATATTAAACAAATTAAATATAATAATTAAGTGTGATAGATAGATTATACTTAAAACACTCAAAAGTAAACACAAAACAATCAATATTGTAAAGGTTTGTAAGGAGTAGCTACGATACTTAACTTTTGGCAGCAACTACTCAGCAATAAAAGGATATTCTTTTGTAAAAACACAAACAGGGTCTAATAGAATCGGTAAACACGTAATAAAATCCTTTGGCAGACAATCAACAATTCGTTACTGTAATTGCCCCAAATTGATGTCGTCCTGGATGTCGTTCCTCAATTTTGCCTGCCTGCACAGCATTAATAACATGCAATAATGCCGAGTTATCTATAAAATGCCATCTTAATGCATTTTGCCGCTCAGTAACTCAGTAACAGCAATGAGAACCACAATTAATTTGCGTGCGGCTCTACTTTTCCTTCCTTCTCCCTCGCTTTTCCTAGGATTTTCCTATTTTTCTCCTGGCACGAGGTAGGCATTAAAATTTCTATGCGTGCCCAAAAGACGGCAACAAAACATTCGGGGAGGCTGGCGATATAAGAAGGAACTTCCAGCAGCATCCAGGGCTAAAATTTTAGCAAAAACGAGCTTTTCCCCACCGACACACGCACTTTCTCCACTCGAAGAGAGAGTTCCCATCGAAAGAGAGAGAGTGAGCGAGGTTCTCTTGGGCGGAAAAGGCAGTGGGTGGGTGGGTTCTTTTTTGGGTGGCTGGGGGTGGTGAAGAATAGAACAGTAACGCTTAATTTGATTTTGAAACCGAAGCACCCTGTATACGCTCTTTAAGTGTTTGTTTATGCGTGGCCAAGTAGGACAAGTGGGGAAACCGATGGGAGTGGGTGGCGAAGGGCACATCTGCCTAATAAAATTCATTTAAAAAAGCTAGGGCTCCCGGTTCTACTGCTACCCCTGCTCTTCCCTTCGCCTCTGCTGTTGTGTTGTGACATTAATTTTTACTTAATTTATTTTTGCGCCGTCGCAAAAGCAGCATCCTCCTCCACCATCGCACCCCCCATCATCATCATGGGCATTTCAATGGTTTTCGGTTTTCGCTTTTGCGTTCGTTTTTCGTTACCAACAAACCTCCACTCACACACACCAACAGATTTATATAGATTTACGTGTATATATATTTATTTAGCAGGACCCCCCAAAACACCATCCATTCCCATCCTCCGGCACCATCTTCCAGCTCATTTGCCGCTTCGACGACAAAATTTCAGTTTTCAGTACGTTAATGTGCAGTGGGATAGGATATTATGGGGTGGTTGCTTTAGGGGGGTGGGGTGCTGGGGGGCAGAGGTTTGGACAGGGGTGTGTGAGCTTTAAGTGCCGCTGAGATTGTGTTGGTGAGCGGGTGTCAGCTCATTGGAAATATGGGTCAAGTTGTTGCCGTCTGCGCTAAAAATTAAGTTGGCATGCCAGCTGCAGTCGACGTCGACGTCGGCGTCATCCGGTTGGCAATAATTGCCACAGCACATTTAGGGTTAATCCTATAGGGTTAATCCGGCAAAAATATGTACATACGTACATATATGTATGAACATTTATTGGAATGCTTTTCGCCCCCTTTGTACGCCAAGTTAATCGCCCCCAAAATGATTCTTATTTATTGTTGCAGTTATTTCGAATTTATATTGTACCATAAACAGAACACTGTTAAGTATGTATGTGTGTATAGCGAGGGGGTTTTGGATCTGCAGAGGAAGGTATAATACAATTTATATGTATTTTATTTTAATTTAATTTCAAAGTTTTCCTTGTGCAGTTTGTTTATTTACTTAATTGATGTATAATTAAATTAAAGCCTGAAATGATACTAATTCGGTGAACTTTCTTTAATTTATAATGGGGGAAACATGTTATGGTAATTACAGTTAATGAATAATTGAATTGAAATTTATTTTTGTTATTATTGCTAGACTTTGAAATTTATTACGTAAAATTCGATTGCACTGTTTTATAATCGTTTAAAACGCTTAATCTCTAAATTAACCTTTTTCCTTGAATATTTTATGTTTTGTGAAACCCCTTTGCTTCGTTATTGTGATCGTGCTGTCGAATTGACTATTAAGCTATGTTTTAGCCATATTTTATGAGATTTCGTTTACGGCCAACGCCATTTGGACCTGCAGCAACACTAATTTGGTAAATCACGTTCTGGCCAAGTGGAGGCCACTGGCCATTCCAAAAAGGGGTGGAAAAAGTCCGTTCTCCATTCTCCATTTGTTTGTCCGTGTGTCCGTTTGTCCGTGAACTCGGTGTGTATCTAGGAAAATCGGATTCTTGGCCATAATGGGCATGTAATTTATTTTTGGTCCTGGACATTCTATATTTGGTCTTATGGGCCATGTTAAATGCCAAGCTGTGCTGTTGTTAACGCAGTTTTCCATGGCTGAGGGGGTTGGGGGAAAAACGGGGGGCTAGATAGGCAGGGCCGCACCTTTTGTTGTGCCTTTCTTTTATTTTATTGTTAAAAAATCGCTTGCTTTATGAGATTCTGTTCGCCTTTTCATGTTTTCCCCTTCTGTCTGTGCGTCGGGCGATTGTGTTGGTCAGCAGAGTTTGCTTTTTATGATTTTTAGTTTCGGCCGAGATGCGTTGGTCCGTTGAAAGGGTTCGGTAATGTGTCAGGGAAAACGGGGCACGTTGTCTCTGGGAAAGGTTTGGGTTCATATGCTTCATATGGTCTGGCCCATTAAATTGGCCATATTTTTTGGTCATAAGCAGACGCTGAAATCGCATAGTTTATGCCTTCCCTCGGTTTTGTTTGAAAAGTTTTGCTCAATGAATTGGAAGCATATGTCTATGGGGATGGGCATTCTTTGTGCAAAAACTTTAACAGTGTTGCGGAAAAAGTGATGAAATTTAAGACTTGGAATGAAATAACACTGAACTGTTATCTTAAGTTTCCCATTTCTGGTTATATTTATTTTCACTTAGACTTTTCTCCCCCAGGGATATTTCATTTTTGCCTGCATTTCCACCCCTTCATTCACGACTGCCATTCCAATTCAATTTCCTCTCGGAGCAGGAAAACTTAGAGTGATGAATTGCATTCCCAGCCTCATTGGCAGCTGGTTCTGCTTCTAGTTCAATTCTGGCCTTAAGTCTATTGAACTTTGACTTCGGTCAATGACAATGTTGTTGCCGTTACTTGGGTTACTACAAGCGATCATAATGATCATCATGGCGATGATGACGACGAGGATGGTAGGGCCAGCATCTCCGGTTCGCAGTGTAAGTGCAGATAAATTATTTTTTGAGCGGCAGGCAAGGGAAATACTTTACATTCGGGGCGGACAGGGCCCGAAATGGGCGTGGTCGGGGGTTGGGGGGGTGGCTGCCTACAGTTCGAACTCCTTTGCATGCCATGCAGATATACATGCCATATATACCCATTCGTATCGCCCGACAAGCTCGTGAATATTTTCTGCTTGTCGTTGTCGGTGGGCTGCTTGTCTGGGCCCTGTTTGTTTGTTGGTTGTTCGTTGGGCATGTTCGGTTGATCATACCCTGTTCTGGCCCTCCCACGCTTTTGCAGCCATTGTTGTTTGCATATTTGCATTAAAAACGGCAAACACTTTTAACCAAACACATGTAAAGTGGTGTTGTCTCTCCGCCTCTTTCAATGTGTCGCCTGTCGACAAATATAACCGAACATAAATCATCCGTAGCAGTCGCATAAATAATAAATACACACTCCCCTGCCCTCTAAAGAATATGTGTGGGCCTTCATTGGATGTGTGTAAATTCCTTTTGCATTATGGTCTTACAAATTCTGTTGATTTTCGCATTTAATTTTATTTATGGGATACTTTAGAAGACGTAGGATTATTTTTAGAAAATAAAATAACATATTGTAAAATCAGTAAAAAGGTTTTACTTAATTAAAAGGTTTTACTTAATTACTTGGATTTAATGACATTGACTAGTTAACTAAAATATAAGAAAAATATATATATCTAAATTTAAAGTTTTAAAACATACAATTTCCACTTAATTGATATATTTCCAAATTTCCCCAGAAGTCCCTTACCTACAAAAATAAAGCTCTTGAAAAGACACTAAATTCCTGTCACATGCAAAAGACACAAGTTGAAAACACTTCTCCCTATCCCTTCGAAAATGTTCGCAGTTTGTCATCAACTTTTCGCGGTTAGCTGGAAGACCAAAAAAGAAAAACAGATAAATAGAACTGAAAATCCACTTGTACAAATATTAATTTTCCAGCATTGCGAAACTGTCGCCAGTTTTCGCCGGCTCCAAAACAACAAAAAGAAATACAGCCGCCAAGAAAAGTCTGGTCGTAACATGGCTAAGAACATTCAGCACATAATTCTTTTTGCAAGCCGCAAAATAAAAACCGGCCCGGCGAAAATTCGTGACGCGGGGAAAGAGAGTCGGACTGGGAAATAAGGAGAAAAAGAAACAATTTCCACTTTTTGCCAAGCGAATTCATAATTCATTGAGCCAGCTGTGTGAGGGGGAAGTGGCGAGTGGCGAGTGGCGACCACACCAAGGGTTGGCTATCATTTACACCATGCAGTTTGCCCATTTCCATCTCTAGCCGCCGAATCCCCCTCCCCTCGTTCATCATGCAAAAAGCGTTTTTTGCTCTGTGCGCTGAAAATTAATTTGCTCACGCGCCAAACGGAAAAGTCTCTGGAGTCCGAAAAAATGGTTTCATCTGCAATGCGACGCCAACAGTTGCCATTTTGCCTCCATCCCTTCCTCCTCCTCCTCGACCAGGACTCGTGTCCTGAGCTGGTCGTTCATTTTATGCGACGACCATCGCATAAATTTCACAAAATTCCATACATCAATACGACTGGCTGGTTGGGTAAATGCGAGAAAATGGCACAAAATTCCTGCGGTCTGCCACTTCAGCTGATTAGACGACCGCAAAACTCTTCGAATATTTTACAGCGATTGCAATAAAAGCGATACCTTGCCATCGTTTGTCCACGGTTCGTATGCGCAATATTTGCCACTGGGCAGGCAGCCAAGAAATAAAATGCCGTCTGGCTTTCGAGGCCTGGCTTTCCACTTCCACTGCCACTTCCACCTGCACCTGTGCGATCGCACAACTAAATATTTGAGTGGCATCGCCGTTGTTGCTGTGTGTGGCCCCCAGCCAAGTGACCCATAAAATGCCACCACAGCTCGCCGCCAACTGTTGCAACTGTTGCAACTGCTGTAAGCAGCTGTCCCCTGTCTTCCGCGTCATCGCTTTATGCACACCATTTCGGCGACGACGCCTGCCTTCCGGACAGGTTCAATTGCAGTTTAAACGCTGTTTTGAGTGCTCGCAGCGGGCTTTTTTGCGAAAAGATTCTTTCAGTCGGCGGAAAGTAGTTTGGTCGAAATGGGATTGACCCTCCAATGCCATTGTGAGATTTTGTTTTTAATATGTAACTACTTTCAGCAAATTTACAAATGCTCAGTTAGGAATTTAATATTAAAGAAAAACATTAGTAAATATGTGAAAATTAAAAATAAACCTAATATGCAGTTAAATTTGTATTTCACAATTTAATTTTAATACTAGCAAATGATTCGAGTACATAAATTAGAAATCGATACTAGTTTTCCAACGGAATCAAGAACCTTATATGCAGTTTATTCGGAATTTATTTATTGAAATGTAATACAATGTCCTTATCTGAGTTGAAAATGTTCTTAAAAATAGAACCACATTTTCTTAATTAAAGATATTTTTAATTTAGAATGTTTATCTCAACTTCTTGAAAAAATTAAACTTTTTCCCTTCTAACCATCTAGTTGAACATTCAACGAATAATACGAAAATTTGTGCTTCAAAAAGCTATGGCTCACGAGTTATGGCTCAAACTGATTCGAGTTTATCAATTAGTAATCAATATTAGTTTTACTAGGGTTATTCAAACTGAAAAGACTTCCTCTCATTGCAATTTAACATTGTTTTGAAGATCAAATATTTTCCAGGCAAATATTTAGAGCTGGCAATCAGAGTGTTGTGATGTTTTCCGTGTCGCTGACAGCCTTTTAGATGCAAAAACAATATTTCCTCTTACATGTCAGAGCAGAAAAACTCCCTTGCTTCGCAGAGAGCAGGCGAAAAACTATTTCCATTTCTCTCAATTCAAATTCCACTGACAGTTGCAAAACTGAACTTTGACAGGCGAGCAAACTAGTCGGGCTGAATGGAATATATGAAGGGGACGAGACTGTTTGCTGACATTTCTATTCTATGCATTTATTGTTTTCCTGCCAAAAACGGTTGGCATTTCAAAGGAGTAAAAAAAATTCAATTGACATTCGGACTGCTTTTGGCCCAGAGAACGGGTTCCCAGCACTCGGCTCATGCCAGAGGTCTAGCCAAAGTAATTGCGTGGTCCCCAGTTTGATTGCCGTTTTCTTATTCAAAAACTTTCGGGATGCAAACTGTTCGGATTGTAACAAGTTGTGGCATAAATATGCATAAGCTCCATGGTCCGTTCGCTCCCAGCAAATCCCGCTCTGAACTGCCCGAGTCCTGGCTAACAGGACATGCCATAAATGTCCCGCACATGTCCATCAACGTCAGGCATGGTAAGTTCTCCATTCCCATTTGGTCCCAGCCCAGACCAACGAAGGCTTTCCGTTGTGGCATTTGCATTTTGCATCCTGCAGCTGCTTCAATTCCTGCTCGGCCATTTGCCAGGATACTCGCCAGGACCCTTGTGCTTATCGTTTTGCATACGCATTATTTATTGAGGCTGCCACTGAGAGTGAGCAGGCGTCCTGCGGGCAGGGAATCAGTGCAACTTACTCGGACTTGGCATTAAGTAGGCCTTTCGGCCATCCAGGATCATCGGCCACATCCTGTCCTACTGTCCGGCAGCTGGCCAAATTCCTGGGAGTGATTAGCATGCAAAATGTTTTGGGTTTATTGTTTTAGCAAAACTAATTAGTTTGAGTAATTGAAACTCGAATTCGGTCAATTTCGTAGTGCTGCCAGTAGTCGAGAGATTATCAACAAAAAAGCTAAAAATAAATTAAAAATAAAGTTTTCAATTGACACTAACATGAAAATTCACAAACCAAACGAGCTATGGTGACATTTTAAATATAGTATTTATTTTAAATCCAATCGTCATCTTTGATGATGTAAAATTGGTATGGTTTATTTTCAGGATAACAGGGACTACTGTTTTTTTTTATATATGCTCGGTAAAAGGCGAGAAGATTTCACAATTTTTTTTTAAGCGAAAGAGATTTGATTAGTTTAAAAATATGATTTTTATTTTTCGGGGATGCTATAACTTTGTCCGGCTAAAAATTACAGATCTGACCGGAAAAAGGACAAAATGGCAGCGCTGACTGTTTGCTTTCCATCAAAATTTGTGCATGTCGTAGTTTCCTTTGTGGTCAACTGCAGTCATAGGTTATTGCCTGGGGTTACTAGATGGTTCAAGAAGTAGGAATCTGAGATGCTTGAAATAGACAAATTCAAATGGCACCGCAGGGTGAATTCAAATTGCAAGCAGGTTGATCGGCTAATGACGATTGAATTCGGATTACCCTTTATGTTACTATTGCAAGGCATTGTGTATTTAATGTAATGCTGGATTTATAAGATATTAAAGTGCAGCGTTCTTCTTTTTGACCGCTTTTCATTGAATTCGAAATAAAGGGCACTTTTGTTCATTGCACTGCATTGCATCGCTTACATAAAACTACATATAAACTTAACAATTTCTATTAAATTAAATTAAATGAAAATTCTTTCTTTTTCTTTACAGCCGCCACTTTTGAATATATAGACAAGGAAGAGGTCGAGAAAATCAATAGAAACCAAATGCTACAAAGCACTGCCATATACAACTGCAACGGATTGCATTAGGACAACTAACAATTGAATAGCTCTACATATATAGCAAAATAATACGAATAATTACTATAAAGTAAAAATTAAACGAAGACCACAAGAACAAATGAGAGAGAAAAGGAAGGAACAGAAAATTAAAAGCTTGCAAAATGGTTTGATATTGCGAAAGCCATCGGTCTCTTCTCTTCTCTCCAAATGAAAGAAGTCCCACAATGAAAAAGGAAGTTAAAGAATAAACTTTTATTGTGGGAAAACGCATAAAAATAATAGGAAAACGCTCTTCGGGTTGTAAAGAAAATAAGAAGACAAAAGAAAGACATAATAATGTTGCAAACAATAAAACATATACTTGCCATATTGATATAAAGAGGAGGACGTGAAAGGGCGGTGAGAATTTCATAAGATTAGTAGCTATTAAGAAGGGGACAATGTAAGCTGCAGCAGCTGGATAAGGCCGACAAAAATCCGAATATTAAATTATTGTAATCTAGTAGAGAGCAGACAACATATCCGCTGGCAACAACCAACACCGAAAGAGACTATGAAAAATGCACAACTGAAACTGACTGAAGTTGACGATGATGAGCTGTGGCTGGCAGTAAGATTAGCGCACTGCAGCAGCGGCAGCAGCAAGAGGCAACACCAGCAACTCAACCAATTGCAACCAAGGAGCTTAAGTACAAAACAGCAGCACAATAGCCGAGAACAGAAGCCATCACCAAGAGCGGAAGATGTAGTCACTCACACCAGCAGCAATGACCAGCAGCAGCAGCAGCTAGACAGCAACATGTTGTCGCCCTTTCGCTTCACAGCCGCAGCAATTGCTGCCGGCGATCAAGCAACAACCCAACAACCAACAAACATAAGACTGTGTGCACGCAAGCGACAAAGGTTGCGTCGCCGACGAAAAAGAAAACCAGCAGCCCTTAAGGAGGCAGCAGCAACAGCAGCAGCAACCACTAGCAATAGCAACACGAGCACCAGCACAAGCAACATCAATCTGCATCCGACAGCCACCTACATGCAATGTCACACCAGCACACCGATATCGCGATCGAGTCACGACCTTTCATGGGTGTTGCAGGTGCTGCAGGTGTTGCTGGTGCACCTGCAACAGTGCCAGCTTCGCGTGCTTCAAAGGATCGCGATCAGCAGCAGCGCCTTCATTTCCTATTTGGGCAGCTTTGCGGCGCAACTGAGGAGCAGCAGCAGCAGCAGTCACAGCCAGCACAGCAGCAGCAGCACGCAAATAATCAACGGACTTAATAAACACTCATGGATATTTTTATTGATATATTTGAATTTATCTGCTAAAGGTGAGTGCCATTCAATTTATCTCGAGTGCCGCATGCAACATCAGTTAGAGCAACAGTTGCCGTGGCAGCAACAGCAGCAGCAACAAAATGCACGCCGGCGACATATTGTCACTTTGACACATAAAACCACTCATGGGTGGGTTTTTTTGAGGGTTGGGTTGGCATAGCCCTTGTTGATGTCATTGTTGTTTGCCAGTTGTGACATTTACGACAGCCTCAAGTGAGGCAACAACAGCAGCCATCTCAGACCCGTCTATGCCACTTGAAAGCGTCTGCGCCTTAGGTTATTTTCTTTCTTTTCCTCCCTCGCCCCACTCAAGAAGTCCTTAGTCCTTGTTCGTGGCTGGCCGCAGTTGAGGCCCTTCAAAGAGCATGTTGCATAAACGCCCTCTTGGCTTAGTTGCACCACCTGAACGGACCATTTAATGAATATAATTGAAAAGTTTTCACTCTCTAGTTTTAATTGGCACTTCCACTTTTGCCCCTAAAAACTCGCAACGGTTATGTCGCCGTTGTATCACTTTGAATGCCCCTCGGGGAGCGGAATTTATTGGTTAATTAAACTAAATTCCCTGCCTTGGTTGGCCCACATTCTCGGGCATAAAAACTATTTGCCAAAAACTAAGCAAAGTCATGTCGAACAATGTGTGTGGCTGGTGCTGTGCCGAAAAGTTGCAATGCCATAAATACTTTCGACAAGCATTTGCTGCACAGAAATTTCCCATCTCAAGTGGTTGCGGCAACGAGGGTTTAGAAAATCTTTTTCAATGGCTTATTTTTTGTGCTTTCGCTGCACTGCACTAAAAGCTTAAAAATTCTTTGTCACGGCAACAATATTTCCCAACGAGACAAGTGGCGAGGACCAAGTTTGGTTGGCAGCTCAAATGCCTGCCATGCCATTAGCAAGAAGAGCAGGAAAAAACCCACCTGAAGATGTTGGCTTGACTGCCACTTACACATATTGGGGTTATTAATGGCTGCCCATGGGGGCCGGAGGAGCAAAAAGCACAAGATGGAAAGTGTTGCCAATGTTTCAGTCGCATTTGCGTGTCGCGGCTAGCGTGCCAGCCAAAGGAAGCGTAAATAAGTACACACGATGTACGGTGGTTAGAAGGCCAACATAGAATTGATTTTTTATTAGTTTAAGCAACCAAACAGATTACTGTCGTAATTAAAAAAGGTTGTGAATTTTACTGGCCAGTAAATAATTATAGTCGTTTAATTGAAATATCAATGCGTTTAAAATAATTTAGATAAATTGAAAGGAAAGCTTGGTTTTGGTACCAAATTTTGGTTTGTATTATTAATTTCCAACTCATCTTTAATAATTTATAATTTTCCATATCTAACAAGAGAGTACGCTATCAGTTACCCGTTACTCAGCTTAAGGAAGTGCGAGGGAGATAGAGATATGCATGGAGCAAAGGGACTGCTTGCACTGCTTGAAATCCATTATTTGCGCATAACTTCTCAATGAATGATCAGATTTGAAAAATTTCTTCTACATTTCGAAAGGTATAAATAAACACAACAAAATTGAGTTTCTTCTTTTCCAGGTCTAACAATAATACACATTTTTTTAATGCCTTCGAACCACTGTCCCTTTGCTGTATTCATAAATTTCAAGCCATGTGTGTACGCTGGGGCAATTTCTGTGTCTGCAGTCGAAGTCGATTATTCCCTTTTCGTTTTTTGTGTCTGTCCTGTCGGTTCGGCTTTGAGTTCATGTTTCATGCAACACCAGCGGCAGCAGCAGCAGTTTCAACAACAATTGCCGTCTGTCCATATGCGTGTGCATGTTTATGATTTTATGGCAGCACTTCCGTTTCCGCCCGGCTGTATTGTACCGCCCCCTTCCCCCCGGTTCGCCTTTCGCCTGCCTGCCATCGCTAATCAGATTTAAACTTTGCACAACGTCAACGTTGCTTACACCAGCTGTAAGCTGTGAGTGTGTGTGCGGCCGTTACTCGCTATACGTACTGTATTCACGAGTGTGTCGAGTATGCGCTTGCCCTATGACATCGTTCATACGCCCCGTTGGCCAGCCAAGTGCCCTTTCTACGTTTCCCTGGCCATGTCCTGTAAGTATGACATTTATTGCTACCGAAAGGCTTTTGGCATGCTTCAAGACTTCAAGCCTCTTCGCATTTGACAGCCCCCCGTTGTTCTAGTTCTTGTCTTTTGCCCCCAACACGAGATGATGGAATTAATTTGAACTTGAGTGTACGGCAGTTTGCCTTATGAATATTAAATTCAATAAACTCTTTTAAATTTCCTATTGTAAATAAAATAGTACAGCAATCTCCCTATCTGTTGTGCCTCCAACTTCGGTACACCCACATCCACATGCATTATTCAGGCACTTTCGCAAAATGTCAACTCCCTCTCGGTTCTATCAATCTATACGATAAATGTCACAAGTTCCCTTCCATCATTAGCTAAAGGGTTGTACAAGAAAGAAAAACACAATGTCATGCCTGCCATTTGCATTATGGAGCCCATCCAGGCTCAGAGGCCCGCACACATGCGGCTGAGACAGATGATGGGCCCATCAGCCAAGCACAAATAATCCCCGGCCCCATCTCTCCATCCAGCTTTACAAAGGATCAGAAGTGAAGCAGGGGGAGGGGACTCAGAAATGTGGGCTGGACCAAAATCAATCATTAAATGTGATGGCATTCATAATTTTCAATAGTGGACACAAGGAATTTTGATTGATGGCCCTGCCAGGGAATTCCCGGGGAAACCAGTCACTGCTTTCAGTGGGAAAACGTAGCGAAATGATATAAAGTATTGATCTCAAGAAGTGATATTTTTTTTTAGTTTTGGATTACAAAAATTCTAGGAAATCAAATTAAAAATTTTTATCGGATAAATTCAAAGATATACAATATTTTCCGTAACCCTCTGCGTTTCCTTCTGTTTTTATTCCCTTGCTTCCCTATCGATTTGTTTCCATTTTTAAGGCTACTCTTGTCTCAGGTTACTCCGTCTATTCGCCCCATCCGTGCCCCTAAAAAAAGAAACAGGAAAAAGGAAAACAAGAAAGTCATAAGCAATTAAATGCTTTCCCAGCTCCCAAGCCCCATCCAATTAAGGGCAACTGTATGGGTGTATGTGTGAGTGTGGGGGGTGGATTGAGAGGGATTCCGAAGGGGCGGGTTAGTGCTGGAATTTTTATTGCATAAATTAAGCTTTGAATGGTTAAGCGTCACCTTGGCGCTATTAAAATGCTCGCTTCTGAGCTCTCTCTCGCCCTCACTCTCTGTGTCTCCCTCTCTCGTTTTTCAAAGTCCTCTGCAAATCCTTGCCGCCCCTCCCCCTCCCCCGCAGCCATTAGCAGGTGGGCTGTCGTGGGACTGGCTGCACAGTGTTCACCCTTCTGAGCAGACAGCCATCAAGCTTCATCACTTTTGTCCCCCCGTCTTGCCCGGTTTCTCCGGCCTCTCCGCTGCCCCTCCTCCCACACCATCTTGTATCGGTTTTGGGAGCTTAAGTGGTTTGGCGCCCCGTCAGCTTTCATTTTGCTTTCAATTTTTAATATCGGCGGACAGCGCGAGTCGAAATATTTCTGCCATCTCTTTGCTCTTCTCTGAGGTCCGTTGGCCAAGGCAAGGATAACGGATGAACCTTCTCCTTTAGATTTTATGCAGAATGAATGGGGGTTTCTAAAAATTTTGGTTTCGCTCTTGTTCATTCTTGCACATTCTTTAAAACTTTAACATATTTTTGAAACATTTTTATTTAGTTAAACTTAAACTCAGATTAACAAAGGGTTTTTTTAGAATTACCAATTACTTTTTTATAATTTACAATTTTAACATTGACAAAAATGCCAAATCAATATAAATCAATAAGTATTTATGTATATATATTTTTTGGTTTATTTGTATACCATTTAAGTTTGTAAAAATTGTTTTTTTTCGCTTTGTCGTATTGCTGATTGGAGATATCTTGAAGAATTTTAAAGAGCATTGGATATCCGACAAGAACGGCGACTTGCGCGAACTTCTTACTTCTTATTCCTGTTTTCATTTTTGGGGAGCATCGGCCAATTTGCTGTCGTTATTATTGGTGTTGTTGCGGCGTGTGTTTCGTAGGCAGCTGCATTTCCTAACCAATTTTGCTTGTTTTTTATTTTGCCCATTAAATTGGCCCGCTCGAGTGTGCCCCATTCCCGAAGTCCTTGCAGCCCACGGTCCTTGCAGCTGTTGCCGCACTTCCTCCCTCTCTCTCTCTTTATCCAGCCATCCCTGTCTGGCCAACGACTTGGTTTGGCTTTGTGAAATAGCAATTACTTTTTCATGCTCCACTGCAATAAAATTGCAATTTTATGCGGCCTGCCAACGGACAATAACAACAACAACAACAAAAAAAGAAGAAGAGAAAATAACGAAACGGAAGTGCAGCCATTGAAAAGGCATTTCGAAATGGCCGCAGCCTGTTGGGAAAATAGAGAGCGAGGAAGAAAGCCGAATTTAAAGATGACTTGACTTCGCGAAAAGTTAACGACTCAAAAATGGAAAGTTAATGACTCTTTATATGTCTGCCAGAGTTACTAATTACCGAACTCGTTTTTGCTTTCGTTTTAATAACAGTTAAAGTTTTTCTATGTTGATCTTTCCGCTTTTTATGGTAAATTTTGCATTATTATTATTATTATTAAATAAATTTTAATTTACAAATTTGATTTTTATTATTTCTATAAAATATTTATAACTTTAAGATTATATTTAAATATAAAAAATATAATATAAATTTTTGTTTTTTTAATGAATCCAACTTAAGGCATTTTCAATCAATATTCCCAAAAAAATTAAAAAAAAATAAAAAATCTTTAATTAGGTTTCCTGCTTGCCTTTTGCATCTCCAGTAATAATTCTTAGTCCTATGTTTAGTTTTTTCTTTTGTTTTTCCTCTGTTTATGATGGTTGGACAAAGAGGCAAATAAAAACAAAAGTCTCGACTCGTGATGTCGCAGTCAAAAGTCGGCAAAGTCGCCTTTGTGTCCGGTTACAATGGTCGGCCGATACTCAGAATCGCTGGCAGCCCCTCATATTTGTTTTATTATCACATTCATTTTGACACTTCATCAGACGTTGGCCTCTTTTTTTTTGTTCTGCCGTTTTTGTCTTTTGCGAGCCCCTGCTGCGCCCTGTTGCTTTGTTCTAGGCCCACTCCTCGGGTCCTCGGATCCTCGGCTGGTGTCAATGCTTTGCCTTAAAGGCCTAACTAGGTGCCCTGTCCACCGACCCACCGACCGACCCACTCATTCATTCACTTATTGTTGGCCTGGCCCGTGCTCGTTAGCTGCAGTTTTTCCTTCATCTGGTGTCTCTCTCGGCTTTTTTCTTGGCCCGCAGGCTCGTCATTTTGTTTTAATATTAAATGAACAAGGAAGAGAGTGCGCGTGAAAAGCGAATGAAATATGCAAAAACGACGGAGAAAGTGGCCGGGGCCGGAGAAAGCCGGAGAAAGCCAGCTGGAACAGGACTAAAGACAAATTAAAACTAAAAAATTCATGTGCATAATTTCTAAACGCTGTTCATTTTGTATGCAAATCTTTTGGGTTAAGCGGGCTAAGCTCGGTGAAAGCTGAAAGTTTTCTACCCCACAATAGATTCAAAACTTTCGCTGTAAAAAAAAAATAGCAGAGAGATGCACACAAAAAGCACGAGGTGGAATAATTCGAGAATTTAATTACCGACCTCTTCGAATTTAGGGCAAACGCTGCATTGCACATAAATCTGGGATTAATTCAATTTTCAAGAACCTCATCAGTGGCAATTTTCCCAGATTATTTTTCCCTTTGCCACACCAACTGCATTCTCAATGGCTCAACTCGATAAATCTGCAACTTACCACTACTTACTGTCTGCTTATGGTGGTTCTATAGGGAAAATGGGGGTGGGGGTGGAAAAAACTGGAGGAAAACTCTTAAGAAATTATCAAATTGAGAGGCAAAGAGCAGGCGAGCAACTTGGATCCCTCCTCCAACATCATCTAGTTTCTTTTGTAGTTTCTTCTGCTGCCCACATTCATGCATAAATAATTCCACGATAACGATGCGAATATGTCTGTGGGTCTCTGTGTGTGTGTGCGTGTGTGGGTGTGTGGGTGAGGCAATCTATTATCGCTGGGGAAAAAACGTAACAAGAAAATTTGTATGTGAAAAACTTTTGCTCAATAAAAGTTTCCTTTTGTTATTCGCCTGCCAGAGAACAATGGTCTCGTCCCTACACACAAACACTCGGTTACTCAGTTTGCGACTGAGAAAGACATATGTGTGTTGGCTGAACGAAGAACAAAAACTTTTCCTCTGCCATCCTTTCGAACTCCTTTCCTCTGTTGCCTTTCCAATTCGACGCCAACTGCAAAAAGCCCGCATCTACATCCACACAGGTCCTGGAGCAGGAGTCCCTGGCCAAGTCCAAGGAGCGAGCAAAACCAACTTGCAGAAACCAAAAACTCGTAAACTTTTGCATATCAATAAATTTTAGTTGTTGTCTTATTCCGTGCCACCAGAAACCATTTGCCGAATTATTGATGTTGATTTGCGGTGCTCCTGCGAAATAGCAAACAGTTGCTGCAGGATCCCCCATACCATTCCACACGCAACCAAGTTTCCCATGCACTAATTCGTATTTTATCTACTTGCAGTTTGCCTAGCAGGATATCATGAAAAGAGACTGTTACATGATCTTTTGGATCCTTATAATACACTAGAACGTCCCGTTCTCAATGAATCGGACCCGTTACAATTAAGCTTTGGTTTAACTTTAATGCAAATTATCGATGTGGTAAGTAATAAAAGCATTTAATATTTTAAAAATATTTAATATATGACTTTAGATTTTAAAATACATAATTTTAAAAGATATTCAATAGAATTCGATGTTGAAAACTCCCTAAATAAAAGTCAAGGAATCAGATTAAGATCACGAAATTAAAAGCATTCCTTTAATTTCCCGTTTTAATTACCGCCAGTCCTGTGTCAGCAAGGAACTTTCGGTTTCACAACTTTTTTCTGTTCCTCTTTTTCATCCTTTGAAAAGGCGCCTTAAAGTAGGCAGCTGAAAAAAGAATCCCTGATGACACAATTTGGTGCTGGGTAAAAAGTGAATTGCCAAGAAAGTGAAATTTTAATTATTTGCCGGAGAGCAGCGCACACACATGTGTGTGTCCTGCTGCCTGTTGGCTGTTCCTTGAATGGCAGCTGCCTCCTCCGTCTCCCCCGCACCCTTTGGCCTATTTGCAGACAGGACACACACATATCCTGGCTGACTGGCAGTGTCGAGCAAATTACATGCAACGTCATGTGGCATGTGCGCCGTTTGACTCATTTTCACCTTTCGAAAGGACGGGCGGACGGTCGTTCTGCATTCATCAGTTGCGAAAACTTTTCCCCAACTTACAATTGCGTATGGGGGTGAAAAGTCATGGAGCAGCATAGAACATAGAGAACCTAGAGGAAGAAGTGGCGAGCGAATAAGGTGGCAAACTGTCGGAAAAGGCGACGCGAGGCGTTTGCCTTTGTTAGTGAGACAACCTCAATTCATATTAGATTTGCATTGCATTTGTCCGTATGTGTGGCTTGTTTGTTTGGCCATCCCCTATCCCGCATCCCCCGTGCCAGGTGCCAGGAGCCAGGATCTAGGATCTAGCCTGGTGTCCCGCACAAAGTTGGGATTCAGCAAAATGGAGCGCACAAACAAAAGGCACTCACACATGAGGCATGGAAAGCAAAAACAGCAACGCAGAAAAGTTGCTGCTGGCATATACGGCCGAGGCTGGGGGAAAAAAATAAAAGCGAAAACGATTCCAGACGCTAGAAAACTGCGCATTCAGTGACGCGCTAAAAGTCGCACATACACAACAAATACACTCACACAAAGGCAAGCAGTGAAAAAGCAATGCAAAGTGCACTGAAAGAAATTAAAGCTAAATTAAAGAATTATACAGAATAACTGCGTATTTCACTATATTTCAAAAAATATTTAAGCTCTGAATTCCCCCACAAATTAGAGGTTTAAGCCCTACTTTAAATTTAACCTACTGATGAGAAAAGGGGCCTAAATATAATATTTGAAAGCACTTAAAAAAAATACTACAATAAATTTTGTTGACCATAATTGAAGAATACAAATGGTTCAATTACAAATTTAATAATTAATCTCTAAGTTTGAAAATTAAATAACTTATAGGATACATGTTTTAGCCACATTACTTCGATTCAACAAGCTTACCAATTTTTTTGGGCCGTGCATTTACAATAAAATACAGCCGTACACACTTGGCATGCAAATAAAATGAATAAATAAAATTTGCACATGTGCTTTTCACACCTTGTGCCAAAACATATAAACCCGAGGGCTGGCGAGGGGTGTTTCAGGGGTTTTGGGGGCTCCCAGTGGGTGGTTGGGCCACGCAATGAAGTGCGAGTTGCTGCTGGTGCAAAATGAAGTCGAAAGAACAGAACGAATGGGCACAATGCGCTGGCGGTCCTTGTTTGTTGCCGCTGTGGGTGGCAGTAAAAACTGCAGCACGCACACTCGAAACGCAGCGGGAACGGGCCAAAAGCGAAGCCAGCTGAAATCCAGCAGAAAAGCGGCAATTACTGGGAAACGGGGAAACTGGAGAAACTGGCGACTGGCGACTGAGGGCATTAAAACCGAAATCGGGTCATTCGGGGCAAAATGAGCGAGAATGACGGCCGTTACCACCTTTGGATGCCAAACTAGGGTTTAGGGCAGCCCAGCGGTGTACTCAAACTTTTATGGCGCACTGTTAGTGGCCCGCTTAGATGTCACGGCAATCAAAAGTTGTTAATGCTCGAGCGGGAATCGTAATCGTAAGGAAATTAGTTGCATATGGCGCGATAATAAAGGATATTACTCTCCTGCCATTTTCGTTTATTGCAACTGTGTTGGAAAAAATGAATAATTACAAATTCGGTTTTGTTACTGATAGAATTAATTGTATAATTTCAATAAATATTTGTTTAAATATTTGTTCAATCAATCGAATCAAAAAATGTGCAAGGTGAGAAGTCAGAAAAGTAGAGCATTTTTTGTGTGAAGCTAACGATTTTTCTGCCACTTGCAGGTCGGCAGAGCCATTAGTTGTCCTTTGAGGATACGCCAACGTTCGACGGTGGCCATATTTTAACTGTTAAATGCAGTCTAGTTCCAGTTCCAGTTGCATTTGCATATTTTTTGCCACTTACCAACTGGGTCTCCAAGCAATTTAAAGATTAAGCACCAGCACCTGGCAGGGATTTTGCCAACACCAACGGCACATTGCAGTTTCCATTCGTTTCGGACAATGGAAAAATGGATACACTGAGGGCCCTTTGCCTTTCATCAATTTCACTTATCGGGCAATGTCAACAGCTCCTTCGGCAGCTCTTCAGAAAGTGAGCTTGCGAGGATTCTAAGGATTCTAATCACACGCCCATTCAAACAATGGCACTCCTCTGTGTAATATGGTTTTTATCCCCATTTGATTTATGTAAAGCACAGGTCATAATTGCTTTCCCCGGAGGTCGCCACCTGCCCTTAAAGAAAGGACAATGACGTTCGTCTTCCTTTCTCACTTCCTGTTGGCAATTTTGACGCTGGAAATTGCATTTTCTTCATTTTCAGTCATGGGTTTGTGTACTGTAAGTGTGCGGAAGAGCTTTCCCTTTGTTGAGCGCCACGCCTGGCAACGAAATTAGAATGCCTTCGTGCCACACTTGCCAGCGGTTCTCGACTGCAAACGTTGGCCAGCAATCCTCAGCAGGGCTTCCATCAACATAAACAGGTTTCCCGTGTGCATAGATGGTTATGGACATGCTTGGCATACTTTCGCAAATGCTTTCAATGCATTTTCGGCCGGGGTTTGGGTTTGGGTTTGGGCCAAAGGAGCGCCTTACTCACTTTCACTTTGATTGATGTTGTTGCCTGCTGACTGAGAGTGACTGAGACGGAGGATCCCGGGTGTGTGTCCTGTGTGTCCTCTTCCAAACCGTTCCCGTTTTTGTGTTTTCTGTGCAGATACGACTTTGTCAAATGAGCACAACGTCACAGACACACATAAATAGATGTAAGGGTAATGGCTGGCAGGACGAGGATGGCTGTCCTGTCCACAGGATTGCTCAATGGCTTGTGGCTGGCAAAGTGTTTGGCCCGAATTGGGGCAGCACTTTGACCCACTGCCAACGCAACTGTACTTTAGCTCCGTTTCTCAATTTAATTGTAATAAATTAGGGATTAAGGGCTCCTAGTTAACTGTAGACAGTGTTTTTATCAATCAATTTATCGGATAGTTTTTGGAATTTTTACTTAATTTATAATAAAAGCTACATACATGGTTTTTTAAGAGAGAAAGGAGAACTCCTTGAAAATACACACACTGTTCCAATTTAATTGCATTTTGCCAATGACCAAGGATCGCTCTTGTTACCGAAAGTACAATAAAAGCGCTGTTAAAATCAGTTCCAATTATTTTCCCAAATGAAACTGAAGTGTTTTTTAATTAAATGCGCCGAATGAAAGCAATCTTCGAAGCCGAAGTATATTGAGTGCTGGGTACTCGTACTAAAGTAAATAATGAAAACGATAATCGAAACCACTTTACAATTTTAAAATGAAACAAAGAAATAAATGAAACATTCAGTGGTAAACAGAGGGATTTCGCGAGCTTAATGAGTGTGGAATTCAAGCCCTTCTTAATCGATATGATTTCAATTAACAGCCATATAAATGGCAATGTCTTAACTACTAGCTACGTAATAGTTTTCGAACCTTATCCGCTAAAACGTAATCCTTTTTAAAGTAAGTCAAATGGAAGGCACGGCTGTGAGTAAGCCAATAAGCATTCTTTCGCCGTTCAGCACAATCAGCCAGCATGACAAATGGAGGGGGATTATTGAGAACTATGCTGAAAAACGAGACCAAACGGGAAAAAGAAAGTGAAAAACAGGCCGGAGAAAACAGGATACAAAAAGAAGTTGACTGAGGAGAGCGAGGAGGTGAAATTACAGGGCGGGGAGGTCGGTGAAAGGCGGTGAAAGTACAAATAAAACAACTCCCAGGCGCATTAATTAAAAAGGAGCAGACAAAGCGAGGCGCAGATTAATTGGCATCAATGGGAGAAAGACAGTGGCGGCAAAGAGGGCTCAGATAAGGGCCAAGACGCGGGCCAAGGATGCGAGGAAGAAGAAGGAAGTGATTAAGTAGGCGCAGGACGAGGGAAGGGGAGTGGCTGGGGTGAATATCAACGGATATCAGCGGAAAATGAGTAATGAAGTCGAGATGGGCCAGCCATTTTTTATGCATACAGGACAATGAGAAACTAGGCCTGTGCTTGTATGTGTGTCTGTAAGTGAGTGTGCGTGGGGAACGAGCGCCGCGTTTTATGCTACACTTTCAGTCGGCTTCGAGTTGGCTTTCCTTTCTCCTTTCTCCTTTTCTGTTTTTTTAAATTCCCCGAACGTTGTCGGCCCGCCATGTCAATGAACTGGTGGCTCTGCGTGTGTGAATATGTATTTGCGCCGCACATATGCAAATTTCCGCATACGGAAACTTGTCTTCGGCAAAAAGCGAGTGAGTGGGAAATAAAAACTCTTGGGCCGTAATAATTTTGCCGTTTGCTTTTTTGCTCATTTAAAATTCAACAACTGCCGCCCGTAGCCGCCATTTATTTATATGTACAAATATGTTTTCCTTGGCAGGGCCCACACACTATTTAAATGCGAATAAGCTTCATTTATACATGGGCTCTTCTTGTGCGGCTGCTGCTGCACTAAGAAACCCACAGAAAAACAGCCGACAGGCTTCAAACACTGCTCCTTTTTTCCTTTAAGGATGCATCAAAAGCATTTGAGGCCAGACAGCCGACGAGGCACAGTGCCACATTATTTATTAAAATAATACTCTTTGAGAATATTTCATTTAAATATTTTTAATTTTTCCGAATATACATTTAAATGGGTTAAAAATTTTAAGTTGTTTGCTATTGACGAAAACTGCCAAATTTCCTCACCCTATTTTAAATAGTATTTGGTTTTAAACTTGTTCATTTCGGCTTTCGTTTTGTCTCAGTTTTTAATTACATTTTTTGTACGCTCTCACGTTTTGCGGTTGTTAGTTTTATAATTGTGTGCACCGCTTTTACTCCAAATGAACATGCGCATTCAAAATTTAAATTGGATGGGTGGCAAACAGGAGTTGCCCCGACAACTGCATTTAGAATATAAA
The DNA here is from genome assembly GCA_037075285.1 of Drosophila lutescens. Classification (NCBI taxonomy): domain Eukaryota; kingdom Metazoa; phylum Arthropoda; class Insecta; order Diptera; family Drosophilidae; genus Drosophila; species Drosophila lutescens. The sequence continues at coordinate 84,500 of JBAMCF010000180.1, forward strand.
GAATATATAAAGCCAGAGAGGCAACGTCCTGTCAAAAGCCGTCAGTTGGTTGAGGTGAGCTGCTGCTGAAGTTGGCCAAATTAATAAAATAAAACAAGAAGCGTGTATGGAAAGTCCTGCAAATATTAAGGATCTCTAGAGTTTTTCCACTAACTAATCGAGTTAAGCGAGTGGCGTCAAACCAAAAACGCACTCAATGTGTAAGCCGACAAAATTATAGAGCGTCAACAGAAACTCGATTTGGAAAAGGGAATTTTATTAGGTCGCTGTCGACCCGGTTTCCTGCCCCACCCCTTGCGTCCTCGCAAAAACCATGGCATACTTTTTAGCGTCAGGCATTTGTTTGTCTGCTGCGGTCGCAGTCGCAAGTGCACTGCAAAATATAAGTATGTAGTAAAGGGGGATGGGAGGATGTTTGCCAGTGAGCAAGGGAGACAGCTGGCTGGCCGGAATGGACTCTGCTGCAGTCAAGTGCAATAATGTAATGGCTATATTTAGCCAGGCTCTCTCGCACACAAACACAACCACACACACAGGGACACGTTTCATGTTTGCCTTTGCACTGCGTTATGGCCGCAATATTGCCGAGTCCTGCCACGTCGCTCCTTTACAACGTTATATTTGCCGCATGCTTCGATTCGGTGGGGTTCCAGTCCCCAATCCCTCACCCACCAACCACCTCAAACCGATCCGAAAAACATATTGGCAGCCTGCTGGTTTGGAACCGCCTGCGGGCCTTTGCTTTTTCGGCTCTCCGCTTGGGCGGGCGGCTCCATTTCATCTCCACCGCATTCCTGTCGCATATTTGAGCCCATTTTGTGATTGCACTTGCACACTGACTGGCGGAAATGGCTCGGACAAAATATTCGAGCAACGCCAGGCACGGGCTCATCCCGAATCCTCCGCCCCCCTCCGATTCCGATTGCGATCCCGATCCCTTTGGTTCTTGGCTCTCGCTTTTTTAGTTAAGCACCCGAGATTTGCTTTTCGCCAGTTGTTTTCATTTTTCCACTGTGCTTTGGTCACGGCTTTTTCCTTTTTCCTTTTTTCCTGCTGCTTTGTTTTTTCCGCCGCTGTTGCCCACCGAGTGAACCATGAATATTTCAGGCATTTAATTGTAAATTACACATACGCCCTGTGCGCAGCACTTGCATTTTTTAGGAGCAGCTGCCGCTGCGGCGGATTCGGTGTCTGGTTTTGCTGTGCAGCGCGGATTCGGTTATTGGGCCACATCCCTTGGGGGAGCAGGCTGGGCTGTATTTAAAAAATGCAACTATCTCGATTAAAGCTCACTTACACTAAAAGCTGTTCATTTGATGGGGTCTGTTTTATAAATATTATCTTATTACTTGACAATTTTTAGGCCAAGGATTAAAAAAATTATAAAATGTTAAACTTTTAAAATTAAATTCTTTTTTTGAGGAATTTGTAAATACTTTCATTAACATTCAAACGTAAAATTTGTAGTAATAACATTTTTTTAAAACATTGCCATTTTGCAACCCAACTGAAATGTGTTTTTTAAAATTCTTTCATATCCGGAAATTCTATTAAACTTTTTTTCGGCCTCTTTCAACCGGACCTTGGATTAATTTTTAAATCTATTAAGCGAAATGAAAGGAATACAGCTTTCAGCTGGCTGTGCAAACAACCCGCTCCCGATTTATTCGCATTTTTCAGTCGCCATATTTGCTACCGGCCAAATCCCACCGCAGCTCGCAACTCGCATATCGCATCCGTTGCGGCAGGAAATACTTTATAAAAAACAGCCAGTGCGAATTCCCAGTCAAAGTTTGCACTCTATGAATACTGTTATACGTATAGCAGCGCGTTTTTTACGCGTTAATTATTAATACCTGATTCCGTACGACGTGTGTAATTAACTTCCTGTTGGGCTTGCCATTTGTTTTCCCCCGCAGGACGAGAAAAATCAATTGCTAGTCACGAATGTGTGGTTGAAGCTGGAGTGGAACGACATGAATCTGCGCTGGAACACCTCCGACTACGGCGGCGTGAAGGATCTGCGAATACCGCCGCACCGGATCTGGAAGCCGGACGTGCTGATGTACAACAGTGCGGATGAGGGATTCGACGGCACCTACCAGACGAACGTGGTGGTGCGCAACAACGGGTCCTGCCTGTACGTGCCGCCGGGGATCTTCAAGTCGACGTGCAAGATCGACATCACGTGGTTCCCCTTCGACGACCAGCGCTGCGAGATGAAGTTCGGCAGCTGGACCTACGACGGATTCCAGGTTTGGTTCAGTCTCCCGTCCAAGCAGGGCAACCAGGAAGTACTTTAACTAACTGAAAAGAACTCGTAGTTGTTATGCTTGACCGATTCAAATTCGAGTGTATTTACGATTTACGCTTATGATTTCTCCTTGGTTTCACTTTTCTGCATTCATCCGATGCGATTGAGATATTTACATTATTCTACCCCCTCTCCCCGAATATCGTATTAAAAGCTGGATTTACAATTACAAGATGAAACTGGCGGTGATATCAGCAGTTACGTGCTCAACGGCGAGTGGGAACTACTGGGTGAGTAAGCCAACGTCGTCCTGGAGCGACCTCTGAATTCCTCTCTCACTCTCTAAACATACTTCGACACCCAAACTCAGAGTCTGAGCGGGCGGTCCCGTCCGTTAACCGTCTACCGTTCTCGTTCTTCAGAAAAGACAGAAAATAAAAGATGATAAAAATTGAGAAATTACTCCGCAATGCTCCTAGTTCAGTGTGTGTGGAAATGGAAGTTTGCACTCCCTTTACAGCGAAAGATAATAATATCTCGCTGCTTCGCTCCTTCGCGGAGTTTAGTCCTTCAGGCCGATTTATAGCATACTTTCGTGGGCCAACCACACGCACAGAGACACACACACACATTGGCATACTTCAACTCTCTCTCTCCTATCTCTTACTTACTCTCTTTCACTCTTGAGCAGGGTTCAAGCTGCGAACTAAAGTTCCGAACTCGTTCCGTTCGAAACTACGACTGTGTTGCTCATCGATACGTGATTGAACCCCAGTCCCCGCGTTCAATCATTTAGAGATGAGAAGGTTTACATCACTGCTTTTTAATACTTCTCTATACAATCAAATTCATTCATTCAATTTCGAGGTCAATGAATACGGAATTAAGTAAGGCACTCGATGAACCCTGTTGTTATCCCACCCAATTACTCAACTCAAATACTTTCGTACTCCACCCAAATCACACGCTTATCCAGTGTTCTCCCACTCACTCTACTTTCAAAACAAAAGAAACAACCAAAACTATCGCTAAAATTCTTTGGGCGCTTTAACTTTTAAGTCCGAAATAGCCGCGTAAACATTTCGTTTACTCTCAGTGTAAGAAGTCTGCTTGGAGGAGCATAACTTTAGACTCCGAAGCAGTCTAAATATGCTGCTCCAACCGCAGGCCCCAATAAGTTTTAAACCTGATCAAGAGGTAAGGCCCGGTCCTTGTATGCATCTACTTTAGATTATTTTTCCCGGAATCTATGAATCCTTTTCTTAATCGCAGATAAAGGCATGTGGATAGCGTATACGATAAGAAACTAACTGAATGCTGAATAGAAAACGCTTACTTATACCTTAAATAAACTGTCTTCGAGTACTGAGACAGCCATGAAGATGTGTGGAAATATTTTGCATTTTGCCTAACAGTTTAGTTTAAAGAGAAATGGGGAAATATAGGTTAAGGCGAACGCACTAACTGTACATACCTTATACCTTACCTTCTATTGTTTTAAAAAACACTTTTTAGACATAAAAAAACAATTTAATTTGTCTATCATTTTACCCCAGATTGATTTACTTATTTAAAATACACTGCAGTATTTTAGGAAATTAAATATAAATATTTTTATTCATGAAAATTTCAATGTAAGTCCATGTGGGGTTTATACCATTTTCCTTGCGTTTAGTTTTCCCAAATTTTAAACACTTTATCCAAAATCTATAAATAACAAAACGAACTGAAAAAGCGCAGCAAGAAATCAACTAGAGTAAAATAACAGAAGCACAAAAACCGGAAAATCTAAATGAATGAAAGCCGAAATACATTCGCAGTCAATGCGCAAATGAAAAACCATGACAGCTGAAAATCCAGCCACTCCCCCGATTTTGTAAGCCTAGCTGACTAGATAAGTATAGGGAAGGCTATGCGAACCAATTAAGAAATTAAAAGACAAATACTTCTGCATCCTCGCACATGAACATGCACTGTGAGTTAGTGCTGGCAAAGGACACAGAAAGTTTTCAACTCAGCACTGGCCACAAAAGTGCAAAAGAAAAGTGTTTGCAACAAATTTTAGTTTCATTTGCCAACTCCGTTCTCTTTTATTCCCTGTTTTTGGCTTTTATTTTGCTGTGCGTAATTTTTCGGGAGTTTTCAAAAGTTTTTCGCCGGGTTTTTGTTTTCCTTCCCGCTTTCCCGCCTTCCTACCAATCCCTTTTTCCTATCTGCATTTGCGGCTTTTTTTCTCTACAAGCTTATGCAAATGATTTTGAGTTGGCCAAGTGCTCCCAGACACAAGAGGTAAACTGTTTGTGGGGGGGAGTTGGGGAGTTTGGGAATTTCGGGCGGGGCCTCCAAAGTAGCTGGGTCATTTTTAAATACGCTGCCAAGGCATTTTGTTCGCAGTCTCTGTCCCTGGTAATCCCTTTGGTAATCTTGGAGTAAGTTGAGCAGATAATTTAGCTAGAAGTTTTGTTGTCTACCACTTCCCCTCCCCCTGCCCCACCCACTTTCTATCTTCCGTTCTTTCTGCATTTCTTTTGGGCATATGGCAAATGCTTTTTGCCAGAAAGTTTTTATTGCAAATATGTTTGCGAACATGTCGACGATTGGGCGAGGGGAAAAGCAATTAGGAGGCCAGAGTTATCGGGGAAAGGGTTCCATGCTTTTCGAATGGATGTACTTTTGAGTTCGAGGAGAAAGTTTCCCACAGAAAGCAGATTAACAGAAGTTCGAGGAATCTTTCAATCAGCAGGGACAAGCATTTAGTTTAGCTGTGGCTTAAGTTTCCCCGGTCACAATGAGCCAATATATATTTGGGGTATCACCCACAAAGGACACTAGTTAGTCAGGGATCAAAACAAGGGATTCCAAATAAATTACACAATCCTTTGGTCACATCAGGAACTTTCAATTTACAGCCAATAAACTCTGCTTACACAACTTCACACTAAACTCTCACTTACTCTGATTTTGTACTTGTATATGCATACTCGAATAGCCCGCAAACGATTTCTTATCTCTACCTACTTTCTACTACGTATTTACATTTTGGAAAGCAAAGTGCATATAAACTTTTCCCCCTAGTAAATTGCTCGGCTTTACTCTCCACTCTGCTCGGCTCTTACTTAACTTTACTTACAATTAGTTTGCCTAGACAAATAAAACTCTGCCCGAAACTAAGTTCACACTCAACTAAACCCGGAACCGAAAACTAAGCTACACATACCATATATACCACCCGGCATGCACTCCCACCCACCCACTGCACACACACACATTTCCCTGCCTTTTTCCTCTGCCACTCTCATATCTGTAAAACATTGAAGAACTGTAAATGGCAACAATGCTTCAATTACACTCACCAGCCACTCTAGTCTTTGATCTGCTCTGCTCTGTTCCGAACACGCTTTTTACCAACGCTCTACTCTACTATCCCATACTATACCATACTCCCCACTTTACTCATCTCTTGTAATAAGCTCAGAACAAGATGCTCAGCCCGAGTACTAAGTAAAGACCGCCACAGAAACATATAAACAGATTAGTTAAACCAAAAGAATATCATATAATAACGCCCTCTGTACAATTGAACAATCGCAGGTGTGCCTGGCAAGCGTAACGAGATCTATTACAACTGCTGCCCGGAACCCTATATAGATATCACCTTCGCCATCATCATCCGCCGACGGACGCTGTACTATTTCTTCAACCTGATCATACCCTGTGTACTGATTGCCTCCATGGCCCTGCTCGGCTTCACCCTGCCGCCGGATTCGGGTGAAAAATTGTCACTGGGTAAGTAACTGGGATGCCAGGACTAGGAGGGGTTGTAAGTTGTAAGGGGTAAAAGTAAGCCACATTAATTTCAAACCACTCACGCAACGCAAATACTTGAGAGCACCAGTGTGCCAGGAGGGGAAAGCCCCGGCATACATGCAAACAGCTCAAGAGCCGCTCGAAAAGTATTTGCCAAGTACTTTTTAAATAATGACAGCCTAGTCGGCGGCAAAAGCAGCGAATTTCAAATTAGATGCCTCTCATAATCGTGTTGATAAGACAGCTGGCTCACTTTGTAACCAACTGACTGAGTGACTGACATCGCACATTACCCCATTATTGCCGTCGTTACCCACGCCTGCTGATGACGCCACAGTCTCAGTCTCAACGATGGTAAACAAACTATTGAACTTTTAATGCTGCCATCGCCGAGTAGTAAAAAGTGTTCAACGAGCCGGGCGTAAGGAATGCTCCTCTCCTCAAAAAGTGCTGTCAATCGACAGGACGGAGCATTAGTGGCTCGGAAAATCAGTTGGGACTCTCGACCAGCTTGGCTGGGATGCTTGAGTACACAGAACTGAAATAGAAGTGAATGGCTAGTGGCAAGTGGGTGTTGGAAAGTGCACGGCTTGGTATTAAAAGCTTGGGGAACAAGGTTGCAGGTTACAAGTTCCATCAGCACTCCCTCAAGGAGTGTGACTGATGTGTGCAGTCGAGAAAAGTCGAGCACATGCTTTGGCAAATGATTTACAAAACAATTAACCAGCGAAGTGCAATTATAGAAATGTAAATAAATGTTGGTGTCTAACAGTATGCAGTAAATAAAGGATAGCAGTCTTACTGAATGAATTCATCCTGTTACTGAGTTTTCAAAATATTGCTGCATACCTTTAGACACCTATATTATTTAAATCAGATTAATTGGGCTTGTTTAAGGAATATTTTAAGTTTAATTTTCCATTATAACTAATGCAAAACCATTTCAATGTACAATCGTAAATTATGGAAAATGTAATGCCACAATTTGTACCTCTCCTTTCATAAGATAACCACACATTACTTAGTCGTTCTCCATTTCCATTTGATATCTAGGTGTTACCATCTTGCTCTCGCTGACCGTGTTTCTCAATATGGTTGCCGAGACAATGCCGGCCACCTCCGACGCGGTTCCATTGTTGGGTAAGATCATTTTGTTTACCAATAGTAGTCGATAGTCGATGGTAGAGCTTCTCGTAAATGTTAACCTAAATCATGTTATCGCTGTGTCTACTTATTGCCCTTAAGTTCGTTCTCTAATTGCAATCCATTAACATTTAATAAACATTTATCCTGCGATACCTTTATATACCCACATATACGTACTTGTTTATAAATATATCTAAAGTTGCAGTTGCATATTCATTTTATATATCCATGCATTTCTAAAATGATTTTAAACTCCAAAATAAAATCCGATGATTTTATAATATTAAAACTTTGACACACAATTAAAAACCCAAAAGATTTTGAAGCACAGCTGCCGAAATGAAGATATTTTTGTTTTGACAGCAAAGTCAATCATACTTGGCTTTGAAGTCCAAACGAAAATTACGTGCTGATGCAACAAAAATAAATATTTCCAAAACAACGTAGCGAAAGAAAACTCATTAATTAGAGGGGCATATAAATGTGACTAAAATCCCTTAAAAACTTTGCCAAAAAACGAATTAATAACATAATAAACCATTATATTATATGAACCTAAAAGACAAAAAGCTGATCAAAGCTTATATATAAATTTTAAACACGAGTTGGTTTGAATAATGCACACATATTTGACAACGAGTTTCTTGCACGTTATAAATATTTATTTTAGTTCCGGTTTTCAAGACATCAGAATCATAAATACAGTTGGGTTGTTCCTAGTTAGGCATCAGTTAATCCATTAAAAGTACTAATTTGTTTGAAAATAGTTTGAAAAAAATTATTTTAGATAGGAAGAAAAGGGAACAGCTCCGCTGTATAAGCAAAATCCAACAATATAACCGAACAACCGAACTAAATTTCTTTTGATATTATTCATAATTTTGTTTTCAAAATTATACAATCTTCGAATTCGAATATTTTTCCTCCAAAAAGTGCTTACAAAATTCAAAATTAAAATTATCTCGTTGAATTTATCTCATTCCGTTCTTGGCGTACACTTTTTGGTGTCTAACTTCTATATTTACCTAACCTATGTCTAAAGTATAAGTACAAGCTAAAGTTAACCTCGTGTGTGTGTGAGTTAAAAGCAGAAACTAAATCTATATGTATTTTTCTCGAAAATAACATTTGCCATGCCTTTTAAAATCTGAACGACTAAGAAGCTAACAAGCAGAATATTTTTTGCATTTAATGTACTAACTAAAATATTTTGTACATATTTCTTGCCTTTTTCTTTCTTTCAAACAAACTATGTACCTTCCGCAAAAATTATATGTGCCCACAAAATGCATATAAAACTAAACGAAACCAAACACCATGAATAAAAACGAACTTTGAAATATGCGTTACCCCGAAACGAACTAACACAACAACAACTTCCAATCCAACATTATGATAACAATACCAACAAAACTAACCAATACCAATAATCCGTGCACCACTACAACAATTACAATATATCCCCACACTATACATAATAAATATATATTATATTTATATATTTATATTGACAACACGCCCAACCAACCAACAGGTACATATTTCAATTGCATAATGTTTATGGTAGCTTCATCCGTTGTGTCAACGATTTTAATATTAAATTATCATCATCGAAATGCTGATACGCACGAAATGTCCGAATGGGTAAGTTGCAAATAGGTCAACCCACCAAACAGCCATCCCAAACAACCACAGCAACCAAAAAACTCTCTCCAACCAACCAACCAACCAACAACAAAATATCAAAATAAGAAACAACTGCAAAAGCGACCATCACTCATCATTTATAGCTTCAGCTAGTTTTCAGTGGCCGCAGAACGGCAGCTTCAGAGGAGCCTCCCATATCCCGAGCCCCATATCCTTTTTCCCGCAATCGTGGGGGCTTGAATACCCCAGAGCCAGTCCTCTGTTGCTGCTGAATTTGAGGCCACTGTCGCATAGAATTAGCATTTTGTATATGATTTATCTCTGCCAAAGGAGAGAAATTGCAAAATTTTATGCGAGAGCCATGCAAAGATCATTTATGTGTTAGCTAGCGATATGTTTTTGTGTTAGCTATTTTCACATTGTTTAGTTACTCGTTGTAATTTGTGTTGTATTCTGTTATTGTTAAAACGAAACCTTAAAACAATAAACATAAACCAATAAAGCACAAACTTTTTTTGTCATTATGTCCGTTTTTTTAACAGATTTTGAAACGAGCCTCAACAAAACTCGGTCAGATGTTAAAACAAATAAAATTCTATTTAAAACTTTTAAAATAAATAGCTACTTTATAACTAGCATTTGTCTTATATCTTAAATTGGAAACATAGACATAAAAAAAGGTTTTTCAAAGCTTAATAACCGAAGCTCTTATTAAAGTACATTTACTTCAATTTTATAGAAATTCGATCAAAATATTTCTCTAAACGGAAACCTTTTAGCCAAAGTGAGGCTGATAGCCACTTGAAATTCATTTTACCATTCATAAATATATACAGCTCATTGGCTTGCTGGTAGCTTAAATAAACCACAATCATTTCAAACCGAAAAAGAAAAACATTTTCATGTGTCTAACTCATGGCTCCCTTGAAAATAAAAAAACATTTAAACTACTAAAAATACCTAAAAACGTATTTGCAAATAGTTGCACAAATAAATGTTGTTCAATATGCCCTTAATTGTTATTATTGTTGATGTTGTCGTGCATTTCTGTTTCATACACACAAAAACAGCCTTTTTTCGTTGTTCGGTTTTTCAATCGGTTCCTTGTTAGTTTTTTGAAGCCTACTTAGAGGCTGTTATGCAAGCTTCCCCGTTTTTTTTCGTTTTGCCCCATTTGATTTTGTTAGTATGCATAAACTGTATCTGCAATTTAGCTGAGAACCAAAGCCGAGTCGAAAACCCGAAAGATATGTCAGTTGAGTTGAGGTTTTAGGAATGACCCCCGCGTGACCCCTGTGTGTGTGACCCGAAAAAGTAAATCAAAAGAAAGAGAAGCAGAAGCAGAGGAAGCCAGAAGCAGCGCGAGAGTGAGGGAATGCCGAGCCGAAATGAAATGACGGACGGATGTACAGAGTACGAAATGAATGTTGTAACCATCCAACATGTCTAGCTACTATACGTGTCTACTATAAAATAATTTATGTAATGAAAAATATCGTAATGTTGATGTTGGGCCCATAATTTGTACTTACGTGTATGCCAGCCACATCCTCGATCCCAGCAAGAAACCAAAAGCCACCACCCAACTAACCCAACACCCCGTCCCATTCCCGTTCCCGATCCCTTTTTGCTCGTAACTTTGTCACCAGTTGCACACACGCTTTTGTATTTGCATCATTATACTCCTCGTACCAAACTGAATGGGTTTAACAAATAGAAAATATGAAAAAAACCAAATGAACCAAAGCAGATGGCAACGTCACAACTTGCCGTCCAATTATGCATTATGTAATACGATGTGCTGGTGTACGAGGTTCTGTAAATGGTATCTCTAGCCTCTATTTGCCTCCCGAATATCTTTTTTCCTCTAAGTACACATTTAATCCCTATATAACTCTGTACATAGACTCTATTTGTGTGGTGTAGTGTGTGATTGAGTGTGATTATAAAGCCTTTGACGGCGGGCGTAATTATAATTTAACTAGGAATTATGGGGGTGCTGCTCTTTAATGAAAATAATTAAAGAAAAATTGTAACATAGTAAATTAGTAACTAATATTTAATAGTACATTTATTTCTATACTTTCTAATAAATTTATTTAATAGGAAAATACTTTAGAAATCGTACGAGTCACCAGTAATTTTATTAAATCAATAGTAACATCAATAGTCTTCGTTTTCCACTTACCTCATGAAATAGCGACAAATTTCTTTATTTTCCCTTTAGCTTCCCGTGCTGATATCAATAGGGGAAAATATCAGACATTTCATGACAATATTTTCACAAGACAGCCAAGTGGAAAGCAATTTCTGCACATTATTGCAATGGCCTCCAAGTGCATAATGAAAAGTTTCGCTAGACAGGCAGCCGGAAAAGGAGGAAAAAATCAAGAATAAGGGCAGCTGAGTCGAAGTCGATTGGCTTTTAAGGAGTCACTCACATGACAAGTTTTGTATGGTTTTCGCGCAAGAATGTGGCGGGATCTCCGCCCCTCGACACACAATTGAATTTGGAACACAAGGAGGGGAGAAGCCAAAGCCAGGAATCGAGTACGAGTACGAGTAGAAAGTAAGAAGATAAAGGGGTAGTTTTGGGGGCCTGACAGTTGGCCCAGTTGTGAGTTGTCCCGACACGGCACCGAAAATTGAGCCAATTGGCGAGGGCAGGGCAGGTGCATTAGAAATGTGCAAGAGTCCTTTTGCCGACTGTCGCCTGCCACTTGAATTGGCCCCAAAGACTTTACCCCCTTGGCCCGCGCTTTTGTGTGATAACAACAAATCAATTTGCGCAAAATTTGCACAAAAGATGGAGGCAAGTGTGGGTGGTGGGTGGTGGGTGGTAGGTGGGCCAGGCCACATTGATATGGATATGGCGAATGCCAGTTGCTCCATGGCAATGGTTAACTTTGCATTTAGTTTGCATGCCACGTCCTGAAGCGCATTTCCATGTAAGCTCCTCGCTTGTTGGCCAAAAAAACAGAGAAGAGAACAGAAAAGAGGAGGGAAAACCGCCAGCAAGGAGGAGCCGACATGATGGAGGAGGCAGCACGAGCCTGGCCAAAAGGACGAAGGACGCAGGACAACGACAGTTTCAGACAAACTGCAAGCGGGCTTGTCAGCTAGGAGCGTCGGTTTTTCAGCTCCTCAACTGCATTACGGTTTGAGGATTGCGGAAAAAGCGGGGATATCGGGGATAGCGGAGTGAAGGACTCCAGACCCCGATGCCCGGGGATAAGCTGCAGCCAGGGAGCGAAACATGTCCTGACTATCCTATCGATTTGCGTTTTGCAACAGCCCCGCGCTTTTTTGTGGCCGCTTTGGAATTCTCTTCCGCAGGAGTAAGAGCACTCGTCCAGTTAACCAGTTTAGCCGTTCTCTAGGATAGCCAGGATAACCAGGATAACCAGTTAACCAGATGACAATCATTGATGAATGAGTTTATAAAAGGACAACTGGGGTAGGAAATCAATCTTTGTTTTCGGAATTATTGATTTTAAATCGAAAGGCAGGATCAGAAGTTTCATTTAGAAAATAACCATTAGTTAACGATAATAATGAATAACTAATAATGTTTCTAGCCTAGAGATTTTAATAGATTTTTAAAATAATGTTGTATAACATTTTAACGGATGATATGATTTCCGCAGGATAAAGTCACTTGTCGTTTTGGGGGAATTGCTTACAGCTTAGCAGCTTAGCTTTGGGCTAACTACGTAGTCTCAGAAGTTTTGTTGTTGTTGCTGACGTTATAACTAGTGTTGTGTCTGTGTGTTTGTGCCTCGTGCTCTATACGTGTCTATCTGTATCTATATCTGTGTTGTAGATCATAAATTTTGCATGCACCGTAGCTATAAATAAGCAGAGACCATGGCGAAAAGCGAACACACTCCATTTCTCGCACACGAAAACTCAAACCGAAATATACCCACATAAATATTATTATAAGTGTAATAACAAATCACCCGGCGAACACTGACAAACACCAAAACACCCACATGTTGCTCTCTCTTGCAAAAGGACTCGAAAACAGTGTTGCTTTAGTTGTAATCAAAATCAAATATAAATCATACTTGTGGTCATCTGTCTGGGTGTGAGTGGAGTGGAGTGGACTGTTCCCCCTTTCATGCAAAACAGCCATAAATCGTGGAAAGCCCGCCTGAGTTTTCCACACATTTTCCAGCAACCCACACTTTCACACACACCCAGAGAGACACACACACACAGAGCAGTCATCATCCACAAACACGAACTTTTAGCACACGCAATTGGAGCATAAATACATCAAATTTGATTTTTGATCGGATTATCCGGGGGCCCGTCCCACTAAACGTTTCCATTTCGCCACCTGCCGCTTAGATACGCATCGTGTTTCTGTGCTGGCTGCCATGGATACTGAGAATGAGTCGACCGGGCCGACCGCTGATCCTGGAGTTCCCGACCACGCCCTGTTCGGACACCTCCTCCGAGCGGAAGCACCAGATACTCTCCGATGTCGAGCTGAAAGAGCGGTATTTAGCATTCGATTTATGTGCTGACTTAAATAGATTAATTGTTAGATCTACACTTGAAAGAAGATCAAGTTGTTTTCCATTTAAAGATTATATGAAAATATCGATATTTCGATTAAAATTACATTTAAATCGATTTGTAATATGATAATATATAAAATCGATATAAATACCATGCAAAAATGGTTAAATCTAAAAATACGTATAGCTAGAAATTTATTTCCTTTTCTGTGTGCTGCTTAAAAACTATATGAAAGTATCGATATTTATACCCTTGCAGAGGGTATTATGATTTCAGTCAGAAGTTTGCAACGCAGTGAAGGAGACGTTTCCGACCCCATAAAGTATATATATTCTTGATCAGCATCACTAGACGAGTCGATTTAGCCATGTCCGTCTGTCCGTCTGTCCGTCTGTCCGTCTGTCCGTCTGTCCGTCTGTCCGTCTGTCCGTCCGTCTGTCCGTCTGTTTCTACGCAAACTAGTCTCTCAGTTTTAAAGCTATCGGGCTAAAACTTTCCCAAAAGTCTTCTATCTATTGCAGGTAGTATATAAGTCGGAACGAGCCGGATCGGACAACTATATCATATAGCTCCCATAGGAATAATCGGGGGAAAAATGCAAAAAAAATTTATCTTGGGTGTTTTTGAACCTAGAGCCTCCTACTTTTGGAAATGCCATTTTTTATCTAATTCTGAATTTCGAATAAATTTTTTTAAAATCGGACGACTATATCATATAGCTGCCATAGAAACGATCCAAAAATTAATGGGAATATAATAGGAAATAAATTATTGCTTCGTTGACTTTTATTGTATTCTCTTCTACTCTGGGATATGAGTCTTATTAAATGTTTTCGAATTTCGATTTTAATTTTATCAATATCGAACTACTATATCATATAGCTGTCTTTTTATACCCTTGCAGAGGGTATTATGATTTCAGTCAGAAGTTTGCAACGCAGTGAAGGAGACGTTTCCGACCCCATAAAGTATATATATTCTTGATCAGCATCACTAGACGAGTCGATCTAGCCATGTCCGTCTGTCCGTCTGTCCGTCTGTCCGTCTGTCCGTCGGTCCGTCTGTCCGTCTGTCCGTCTGTCCGTCTGTTTCTACGCAAACTAGTCTCTCAGTTTTAAAGCTATCGGGCTAAAACTTTCCCAAAAGTCTTATATCTATTGCAGGTAGTATATAAGTCGGAACGAACCGGATCGGACAACTATATCATATAGCTCCCATAGAAATAGTCGGGAAAAAAATGTAAAAAAAATTATATCTTGGGTGTTTTTGAACATATCACCTCCTACTTTTGGAAATACCATTTTGTATCTAATTCTGAATTTCGAATAAATTTTTATCAAAATCGGACGACTATATCATATAGCTGCCATAGGAACGGTCGAAAAATTATATGGAAATTAATAGGAAAAAATTATATCTTTGTTGATTTTTATTACATTCTCTTCTACTCTGGGATATGACTATTTTTAAATATTTCCGAATTTCGATTTTAGTTTTAAAAAGATCGAACTACTATATCATTTAGCTGCCATAGAAACGATCGAAAAATTAATGTGAAATAATAGGAAATTTAACATTTTTGCGATTTGTAAATTAATAGAATGATCTGCAAGGGTATATAAGCTTCGGCTTGCCGAAGCTAGCTTCCTTTCTTGTTTGATTAAAATTAAATTCAAATAGTTTTTTAGTATGATATTGCATATAATACGTTGAAATTCCATGCAAGTACCATACAATCTAAAAGTACCGATGTTTGAAATTTACTTTTTTACTGAGTTTTTATAAAAATATCGAAATATCGATTGCTATTCGATTTTCTGTGTGCTGTCGACGTTCCTGCTCTCGCTTTCTTCGAGTGCGAAGCGAAAGCAGGAACAGCATTAACGGTGCCCAAATTGTATTTGATGTTTCTTCTGAGGGTACTAAAGCTGATTCTATTCCCCCGCAATGAAGCTCCTCGAAATCACTGCTGGCCAACGTACTAGACATCGATGATGACTTCCGGCACAATTGTCGCCCCATGACGCCCGGCGGAACACTGCCACACAACCCGGCTTTCTATCGCACGGTTTATGGGTAACGAGTCACACTGGGATTGGGTCAACTGAATCCAGCCACTCACGTGCCCCACATATTTCTCTCTCGTTTTCGGCCTCCACAAACCAACCATAAACCAAACAGACAAGGCGACGATGGCAGCATTGGGCCAATTGGCAGCACCCGAATGCCGGATGCGGTCACCCATCATACGTGCATCAAATCATCAACAGAATATGAATTAGGTTTAATCTTAAAGGAAATTCGCTTTATAACTGATCAGGTAAGTCGCGGTTGCGGTCGAGTTAAGTGCTGCGAAGATCACATGCTCAACTTGTACTAACCACTATTTTGAATGTTAAGATTGCGTTCCACTTACGAATACTATGCATGTGAAAACCTAGTTACAGCAGTCGCAATATCTAGCCATTGACTATGTTTAACTCTTCTTCTCTCCAACTTAACCCACTCTTTCTCCCTTGAACACTGATAACCCATGAAAAACCATCAAACAGCTACGTAAAGATGACGAGTGCAATGACATTGCCAATGATTGGAAATTTGCAGCTATGGTCGTTGACAGACTGTGCCTTATCATATTCACAATGTTCACAATATTAGCCACAATAGCTGTACTACTATCAGCACCACATATTATTGTCTCGTAGCCATATGGGCGAGGTGGTTATTGTTATTGGTTTTATTATAAAATCAATTTGTTAATTATTAAATTAATAACGAAACTTTTTAAGTAAATTGAAACTAAAAAACGATTTAAAAAAAGCACAAAAAAATAGGAAAACACATGATAAAAAACCATTGACTAAATAATACATCCAAAAAAAAAACTAAAAAAAACTTAAAAATTCGTCTCTGAAAACACAATAATTTATTTATAAAATTCTCGTTTAAAAAAGTCTTTCATTAAAATCAAACGGACACTAAAAAAAAGAGACTAAAACCAAAATCATATACTAAAACGTTAAAAACTAACTAATTCCAATTTTCCTAATTCTATACAAAAAATCTATATAATGGTAAACCAAAGAGATCCCCTCACTTCCCCGCAGCCCCCACAAGCCAGTATCTATATTTCTTCCATTGAATATATATATACATATATGTTTGACAAGCAAGCAAAACGGGTATATTTTCTTTTTAGATTTTATATTTTGTATTTTATAGAATAAGCGAGGCGTTTTCATACAAATAGTCGCATGGGTTTTCGAAACTTTTTTTTTGACGGACTTCAAGGGAAATGTCAGTATTTCAAGCGAAACAAGAGCCCCCCAAAACCCCTTTGGAAGACTTCGATTTGTGAGCTTTACTGTAGGAAACGTAGATGATGAGATGATATGAAAACCCAACGTTCTAGGATCTACAGACGGACAACAGCAAAATTTGTAATCTTCTTCAGCACTGAAGTCAGTCCAGGGATTTGATCCGAGCAACTTTTTGCTAACCATTAGTACCTAGGCCCCTTACGAGATTCCGCCACCCTTCCCCCTCTAGACGAAACTGCATTTCCGAAACAGAACCAATTGACCCTACATATCCTATATCTAGCTCCCTCCCCCCACTTATTCGTTTTAAGTTGAATGTCTAACCAAATGATAAAACCAAACCCCTAAAACTAAACAACCCAGCCCCTTAAAGCTTACCAAAACCAATAGAATAACCAATCTGAATTGGAATTAAGAAAATTCAATGGAATATAACGAAAAAGAAAATGGAAAAATCAAAATGAAGCAAGCGAATACAAGAGTAATTGACTAGAGGCGCAGCAGGTAATGATGAGCCCATATGCGTTCGGTAAATGAAATGCATCCGTAGGACTGCATTTCATTCTGACTGGCGCCGCACGAGGAAGTGAATTTATGAAATTAAATGGTTGCGAGCAATAATATCTGCGTGTTGATGAATTGCATGATTTTTGGTGATGCAAACGATGATCGATCGAACTATTGCGCGAGGTCCACAGCGGAGGGCAAGAGTTCGCTCCTTCAGCGCATTGAGAACAGCGAACAGTCTGACTTTCGGTATTTTGATTTCTGATTTCGCTTACACATTATTATAATTATGATTATCAAATACTCAAAGTTGTACCACACCAGAAAGCAATTCAGCACAGAAAACAATCAATTGGATGAGAGGCAAACCAAGCAGTACAGATATACCAAGATATACCAATAACAATGAACATCACAAGACCCTAGAACACGTAACATGCCGGTGCATGGGTACCAAATTATGTGCTGGCCCTAGTTTAGAGCGCACAAAACATACTGATCGCAGACCACAACAACCAAAACATATAAACCAAGGAGCTTTATACAGATATATACTATATATGATGGAGTTTAGCGAGCGTCAATCTGACCCAACTTTTCATATATTTGTACCATACACAAGACACACACACACACTCGGTTGTTCGATGGCCGATGGTTAGTCCCCACAACTACGAATATAATCTTAAAGTATGTTTCTGTCCGCTTACTAGCCGAGCACATAATTTAAAAACAAAGCAAAAAACCAAGGAATACAAGAAACAAAAATCTTAAAAATTAACACGGTCGCTGGGTTCGATGGGGAGGTGCGGAGGAGCAGCTGGGATATCTCTTATAAGGGCACTTCCCGCGCATTTTCTCCGCATTTCCCAACATCGAGACCCCATGGCCAGGAATAGAGAAAAAAGCAAAACTGCGTTGGTCGAAATTTCACACTGACTTTTCTTTCCACACAAAAGAAACGAAAAGAAATCGTTCGAAATGGAATAGCTTTTTAATTTTTAAGTTACAGTTATTCTGCTTCTAATTGTAAATCTTGTGCAATGTAAACAATCAGAATTTTTCTTTGAATATAAACAATACGAACACGCCAAAACAAAAGCAACAGCAAAAGCAAATTAAATCATATAGGTCACAGTAAATGCAAAAAAAGAAAAAGAAACTCAAAAGTAAATAATGGAAATACGATTAGCAACTAAACGATGTCATTCAAACTAGACTAGGCTACACAGAACCCCGCAAAACAAAAACCGTAAATTGTTAAGATTCTATCCAAAGAGCTAAACAAATGCAAAGTCAACAAATATACTAGAAATAGATTTACATACAACAATAAATATAATTCGGGTAACGAACAGATCGAAGAAATGGAGGCGAAAACAGGAGTATTGAGAGATGGGTTTTATGCGATTTGGTTAAAGGACAGTTTCGAACATCAATTTATATACGGATTTTGTATGCCAAACTATACAATCGTTCTGACTTGCCCCTTTTTTTGGTTGTCTTATTTTCGAAACGATTCAGAAAAACTTATAAATAAGGTTTAGCTTTTGATAAAGGATTCCAAGTGTAAAATAATATGAGAATGTGTTATATTTTGATGAAAGGTGAAATTCTTTTTACATTTTGGTTTTATGCCCACGAGAATAGCTTGAAATCGGAGAACGTGTAAATTTGTGGGGACTTTTCTTAATGTTTTTGATAAACATGTACTTGATTTTGTATGCTTTTCCAATGCGAGTGTCAGTGAGAACAAATAACGATAGATTTCAATCCTAACGCTTAAGAGTATTAAAGAAATAATAATAGAGAACATAGCAAACAAGCTGCCAGCATGAAAAATAAAAACAATAACTAATTTTAAATCTTTTATACGTTTCCATCAATTGTGCTTGTTTAGACACAAACCCCAAACGAAAGCAAACCATAAGACCCAACTGAAATATCTGATGGCCGTTTTCAAATAGCAATCAATAACTGGATTATGTTCAACATCCAATTAGCCGAAGTTGAACGGGAGTTTTCATATAAGCAATTTTTAAAGAAGGTGTCACCCCAGTAAATAAATTGAATACATAGGAAATAGCGGGGCTCCCCGGGCTGAATGAATCGGCAACATTAGTCGAGGCCAGGCAATGGAGCAGGACGATCGATTGGAGATTACAACTAATAAAGTTCTAGTGCATAAAACATAAAGAGGACAGTTTGGAAAATAGTTCTTTCATCAAGTCAACCATTAAATACACAGTTTATGCATATGTGTGTATATTTACATGGATACGTATATACTTCTTTTTACACAGACAAACAAGTATATATATAATATATAGTATACTATGTAATAAATTATAATGAAAATATTTGAAGCAAATGATGAAACTTTTTCCTACAACTAGTTGCATTTAAATGAATTTTAAAAAATATACATAAAAAGTATATATTTCTTAAAAAACGTAAAAAAACAAAAACCAAACTCCTTTCTCTATTAAAAATAAAATGAAAAATGAAAAATGAAAAACACACAAAACTTTAAATTAATATTTAATTAGTCATTTAAAAAAAAACCAAATCAAGCGGGATGAAATCGTAACCTAGTAAATATTTAAATTAAATTAATTTTAAAAAGTGAAAAAGAAACAAAGAACACAGAAAACGGAAAACAAAAGAGAAGCGCTGATTTTTTATGTCGTTATTAGTATTTAAATTTAAATAATTGCGTATAAAGAAAAATACAGAATTAACTAAAAAAAACACAAAATATATGACATAAAAAATTAGAAGAAAATTTAAATTGGTCATTTTGACCTAAATAGTAAATTATAGAAGAAAGAATAAAATAAAAGTTGAAAGGAAACAATGAAAAAGAAACAGAAAAAAGAACAAGAAACCCGAGTAAAGCGATTGTAAAATTTTAATTATTATTCAATAATAAAATTCAAAAAGAAAAGATTTGACAGAAATACCAAACAAAAATTAGGTTTTATTCTCAACTATGATTCTTGGACCAAGGACTTGCAAGAAGACCCCAAGGACGAAGATGATGCTGCTACCCGCAAATGGAAAGGTAAATTGTGTTTTGCTCTAGAAACCACTGCGAATTAGGCCTAAGATACCAACACAGACATTCTCACAAATATCTAATAAATATGTAAATATATTGTATCAATGTTCATGAAAACCAAACTCATAATGTCATATACTCATTGCAAAACAACACCTAATTCACTGTAAACATCAATACTTAGATTACGTAGTAATT
The DNA here is from genome assembly GCA_037075285.1 of Drosophila lutescens. Taxonomy (NCBI): domain Eukaryota; kingdom Metazoa; phylum Arthropoda; class Insecta; order Diptera; family Drosophilidae; genus Drosophila; species Drosophila lutescens. The sequence continues at coordinate 104,970 of JBAMCF010000180.1, forward strand.
ACGCTGTAACGAATGGACAGGCAAGCATCGTTAACTGGAAAATCAAAGAGAAACATATCGTTTGACATTTATATTCAAAGTGGTAAAATTTCACAACTGATCCTTCAAAGGTAGAAATCTTGGCGAATTTTACTAAAGGAAAATTCTGATCCCCGCGCAGTTTGTCAACAACCAGCTGAGATCCAAATTAAAATCCCGTTCCTTCTTTACGATATTCCCATAACAGAAAAAACCATATAACCAATAAATATATACAGCTAGCCAGACATCTGATTTAAGTTAAAACCAGCTGAAGGATTGCTGCGTGTATGTATGACCAGTTATTTTCATTTTTCCCCCGTGGAAAGTTACAATTGCGGGAAAATGTCCTCTATTTACCCCAGAATTTTGGCATGACTCCTTCCATCCTTCTTCTATTTATTTCTAATGTCCAATCAAAAAACCTAAGTTTCCAAAAATCAAATCAAAATTAAATTGAGTATTCAGTCACATCTACTCCTACTTGTGCACTCCTTTGTAAACATTTGCTTTTGCATGGTATGATCATAGAGCACTATAATTTCCTTGACTAAAATATATATTTTTTATCTAACCCCTTTCACGATTGCTAACGCTCTTGGGAGCTATTCGAGGTGAGTAATTGCAATTAGTCCATAATTTAACAGTTTATTAATAGCTTTTCTTTATTGCAGTATGGTTCCGGCTTAGTCGGGTGAAAACATCAAGGATGATCAATACTTACTACAGATATTTTCAATTACTATTACTAAGAACATTGTTGTACTACGTAAATATGTATTATTATCATTATTATTTTATTAAAAAGTAAATTTATAATGTTTTTAGAAAATGCACCAAGTTTTTGGCCATAATTGCCATTTTCTAGAGAGTAAAAGGGAATAATTTAAGTACAGATCTATAAAGAAAAGTCTCCACTTGGGACGCCAGCTATTGCAGATTACCTTTGAATCGATTCAGTCGGCAGTAGAAGAAACCGATATTGAAACTTCCTTCAGAGGCCTTTAAAACACGATTTAAAAACAGGGTGATTCGCGTAAGGTGAGCAGCGTCTGGATTTCCTGCTACCAGAGAGTTTTTACATGACAGGGGGCGCCTCTGTCGTTGCAGCGCCATCTATGAGTACTTGCGTGAACTGCGGCCTTTTCCGGTCGAAACCGGTAGACGGCGCTAGCAAGATATAAGCCAATTTTTAACTAATTTTTAACAACAATTTATAAAACCAGTTGAAAATCCTTAATAAGGGATGGGGCTACTTCGAAGGACATCGAGAGGTTTTCCCGGGAAACACCCTGTGGAACCAAATTTTACATGTAGATATGTAGCTTACATTTTTTCCTATTCTACATATTTCTATAAATTGTATCACGCTTCATCTCAATGTCGCTAGATGGCGCCGCGTTAAATCCCTCGGTAGTTCATGAATAAGCCACTATTACGTAGTGGCGCTAGTGCATTTATGCATTTACCAACACTTGGACCAGTGCTGATAGCTGGAATACGGAACATGGGAATAGAACGGGAATTCAAATTTGAATTTAAAATGAAAACAACGGTTTTCAGCTTTTTAAAAAGCCATATAAATATTGTGATTTCTACGACTTAAATATAATGCAAAGTTATCGGATTTTAGCTGATAGTCACTGAAATCAATAGAAATATGTTTTAAATAAAGGCTTGTTTTTTAGCATTTGACTTTTTTCTTGGTTTTTTCTGCCCTCACAAATCAAACAAATTCGCCGATAAATAAACAAACATATGGAGGGTCAGTACATGCACACAAAACACACATCACATTTGAAAAAGCAGAAGCCCCCTCGACTGAAAATTACCAAAGGCAACACAACAACAAGCTCCTTTGTGGTCGCCGCTGCTGTTGCAAAAAAGTGCATTGGCAAATACAAATACCCACGCCCCCTCCGGCTGACCTGACCCCTCTTATCATAATGATAAGGGATGATAAGGGATGCTGCCTGCCTGCCGGGGGGATGACCCGTTCTATGCCTATGGCAACCTCCCTTTTTCGTTCTTTTTTTCTCTCGCCTTTTCACAATTTTGTGCGTGAAAAAAAAGAGTTAAAATCGTTTTTATTTTTTCACTCCGCATATTTAACAATGCGATTTAAGGATGTGTGTATATAGGATATGATATATAGATGGGCAGTATATAGGTGGTATAGTTGTAGTACATAGAGAGAGGGTGCCACCTATATACCCGCACACAATTCCGCTCTGCGGCAACAACAACAATGCACTTTTGTTGTACATTAAAATCGCCGCCTGTCTCCCCGCCTGCGTATGTGTGTGTGGAGTCCTGATTGTTTGTATGTGTGTGTGTCGTGTAAAGTATATAATTAACGGCATTTCACATATGTGCAAATGTGCGTACGCCGAGTCGCGTACATAGGACATCCATTCCCCCCGCATTCCTCACTTACCTCATTACAAGCGAAGAATACATAAAGTAAATGTCAAAAGCGACACACAGATACTCGCGCACGCACACAGATGCACGGTGTCGCGATGTTGCCGATGCCCTTCTTGTTGTTGTTGCTGCTGTTGCTGTTGTTGCTGCTGCTGATTGAGTTTGAGTTGATGATGAGTGCAAGTTGCGACCCCGACCCACGAATGGCACCCCATTTCACCCCCATTCACCCGACCATTCAATACAGCGGCCTACCTCAATATTAGCACACACTCACGCACACAGCGAAACTCCAACACTTAGCCCAGGGTGCACGGAAAAAAATAAAGATGCCAAAGATAAACTCTAGATACCTTTAAGATCTTGTGAGGTCCAATTCCAATTGTGGATTAAATCTAATAATTTTTAAAGAAAACCTCGATATTCTATAAGACATACTTGTCAAGTTACCGAAAAAAAATCACTATCAATAAGAAGCTATTGAGACTTCAATTAAATCCTTGAGTGGTTGAATATCATGGTTAGGATACTTACCACAAAAAAAAATAATTTTTTGATATGGCAAAATATATTATTCAAAATGTGTTTATTCTTTCTTAAAATAAACAACTACTATTTTTTTAATCTAACCAAAATAAAAGAAAAATGGAAAATAATGTAAGTATAGTCAAACTCTTGATCTGTAGGATTTTTAAGTGCCTTACGATTCCAGGGAAATGTGTTATCCGAAATCAAAACTTTCAAAACAATGCTTCAACAAATAATGTTTTAAAATTCCGATTGTTTTAAGCGTAAGTGCCGACGGTATTTTTCGAGGGTCTAAAACCATTTTTTTTGACTATGGGAAATTTAATATTCCAAAAAAAAATCCGTAGAATCTTCAACGAAAGAAAGCAATATGATTGTTAAATTTTTAAAAGAGTTATTTTATGCGTTTTATACTCTTTCAGATGTTGTTATATTTTCAGGAAGATCTGCAAGGGCATATAAACTTTTTTTGCCCGAAGATAGCTTCTGTTCTGGTTTTTCATGATATGGAAAATGTTTGGTTACTTTGCTCAGACCTTCTCCATTTTCCCTGCGTGTAAGTTGAAGTGTGTCGAAGATGTGGGGGCCACCGCTGTCCGGTTCTTTTGTGACTTCGTGTGCATCTTGGCACAGTCTCCAGCACTCCAGCCCCCAGCTAAGCCCCATCGATGCCACTGCCCACCGCCCCCTGCTGTCTTGGCCATCGGACTTGCACAATAAGCACAAATTACGAGTACGCATTTCGCCCAAAAGGGAGGGGACCTGCAGGCGGATCCGGGTGGAACTTACTTAGGCTTAGGGGGTTGTCCGTGGGGGTCAAACGCCGTCGTTGTCGTTGGCTCTTCTTGGGTGTCGTTTCTTATGGCAAAATTTATGTGCAATTTTAATTTATGCATTTGCCGTCACATTCTGGACAGTGTGTGCTGAATTTAACGAGGTTTAAGAAGAGTCCTGGAGAAGAGGTGGAGGAGGTGGGTGTAAGGGCACCGGGGGGAATGTCCTGCGACTTGCACTTGAATGCGAAATGTTAGAAGACCTTCTTAGATTCGGATGTGTGATTGCAGGACACACAGAAAGATGGATTCTTGGGAAACTTGGGTCTACTCCCTTTCTTTTAATTCATCATTTATTCCACATCCAAACGCAAAGCGGCTTTTATCTTCTAGTAATTTATTAACAGTACAGTATATTTTTCTTTTGGGAAAAAAGTAAATAAAACAGCTCAAGACATTTTATTTTCAGTTCTGCAGGGCCTAATTAATCAGTCTTTGACACCTGGATGAAATATCGCTTGAAAAGCTGTCAAAACATGAATTGTTTGTATGGCACTTGTCTGCTCTCCACTATTAAAACTTAAGAAATGGGAAAATAAATAAATGTCAAAATAGGTGTCTAAAAGTATGCAACAATATATTTTTAACGAAAAAGTGATATGAAATCAAATAAGAAGACGACTGTACTTTATTCACTGCATACTTTTTGACACATATTTTGACATTTTTCAAAAACCTAGATATTTCTGGCTAGATAAATCATGAAACATGAAATATATAGTACTAAGTATTATTATATATTTTTATTTTAAATTGGCAGCATTGAATTTTTGGTTTTATGGGTTTTTTTCTGATTTCCTAAGACATTTTCCGATATTTTTGAGGCGAAACTACCAAAAAACCAATGTAAACAATTTCATTTTAATGCCCACTAACACGCACTTACGCACTTACCCACACACACACACTCCCACTCGAAGGCTTATGTAGTGCAACGCACTTTGTGGTAAATAGAAAACTGTACCCGGCACATGGCACATCCTAATTATATACAGGACGGCAGCAGAAGAAACTTATGTGTGCCTTATGGCTGGGCCAGTGGTGCGGTGAAAAACCAAATGAAAACGCACCACCCGGCCACCCATTAAACACACGCACACATAAACTCGAGTGTGTGAAATGCAACGTCTAAGCATATGCAGTATATTTTCACAAAATGCAAAGACAATGCAAAAGGGGTGGAGGGGGAGCGGAGGGGGTAGGCTTAAGATTTTCTTCGAGTGGACAGTGCGAGTTGCAAGACAAACATAATGAAACATTTTTGGACAAGATGCAGCCACCTCACCTACACACCTACACACCTACACACACACGCAAATGTCTAGAGATGCAGCTGCACTTTGCACTTGTGTGTGTGCTTGTGCTGGGTTTACTTTACTCATTTGCAATGTTTTTGGTAAAATGTAAAATTGAATTATTTAAAATTTAATAGAAAATCTTTGACTTGCTCAAAAATACACACACACACACAGAAGCACAGGCATACATACATCTTTCTTGCTCTGAAATATATGTGAATATTTATAGAGAGGCAGGGAAATATGTTTTAAGATTTGCTTATGTGAAAAGGTATGAAAACTATGTCGAGATGTTCGTCCTGCGAGGGATTGTTTGGGTAAAAGGGTTTATATTTCTCAGTATTTCTGATATTTTTTTAAATTTTTGGTTACCTTTGATCTTAATATTTATGGATAGATATAAATATTTGTTTTAAAAAATCAACAAATTGGTAATACCAGAATAGAGAAATCTGAAATCTAAGTGATTTTCTGTACTTTCAAGGTATTTATAAATCGCATATTGTATTTTTTGTGCACTTGTATATTAATATATATTTTATGCTTCACTTCACCCACACAGATGCGTACTCACAAAATCTCTGGCACACACACACACACTGGCGCACCAATTTAGCCTTAGCAACATCTTGAGCTGGAAAAGCATAAGCAAAGTCCGAGATGAAGGACTCCGTCCATTGTCCAATGTCCATCGAAGCCTTATGCGCTCGTAGGCCTTGTTATCATTTCGGTAATTGCATTTTTGTGTTTGTCGTTGTTGTTGCTGTTGCTGTTGTTGCTGCCACTGCACTTTGATGCAGTTTTTGCATCCTCTGCGTATTCTCCGAGGGGTTATTTTGGTAAACTTTCTCAAGAAAACCCAAACCAAACCACAGCTGCAACGGGCCATAAATTCTTGACGTGCTCCCAAGTCTCTGGATCGCACTGAAAAAGCCTACAATGTATTGCCCACTTTTGTGCATCACTGTTTCTAATTTCGAATTTCGGTCGGAAGAGAATGGCATTAATAAATATGCACAGCATGCATTATACGCCGGAGTGTCCAGCAGGAGCTTTGTAATTTATTTTATGATAATAACATTTTTTGGCCTTCTGTTTTCATTGGCTAACCATCAACAGTGCGCATCGTTAGAAAACCACTCGAAATTGGACGTTCAGCTGGTCCTTTCGACAGGTAAAACAATAAATACAAAATAATTGAAGTTCCAAGTATGGAATTAAAATAAAACTATGCTTTTAATGACTTAGAATAAGATATTTTGACTTATTTTTAATGGCTGAGTTTCATTAAATGGTCAACGAAACTGCTGGTAAATATATCAATCTTTATTAAGATATGAAAGGAAAAATACCATTATATCAAAGACAAAATAATTTATTATAAATGTAAAATAAGGTATTGTTCTTAAAGGTCAAAACATTGATGGACAAATCATTTTGAAATTATTTATTAGCATATAGTTTTTTAAATTCAAAAGCAATTAAAAGTAAAATATGAAGTGGCACTGAAACTTTTGCAGATTGGGTTAGTTGGTGTAAAAGTTAAAGGAACATATCAGAAACATTTTTCTTTAAATCTTTAACCTTTTATATTAAGAATGTATTGAAGCGCTGCATCAAATGCTGCTCAAATGTGATATTAGACCCTTTACAAATATTGTTTAACCCTGTAACAATATATAATGCTCCCCAAAAAAAAAATAAAATCACTTTAGACTGGCATTTGATGGAGGGGACAAAAAACATTTTTCAATATATTTGTAATATTTGTAGAATATATAATATAATATATTTGTATAATATTTGTCCAATAAAATAAAGCAAAAAACAATATTACTCATTTGCAGCTGCGGAGGGTGAAACTTTTCTTCCAGCTTATTTCTTCTCAATATTGCCTCGAACTGTCCCATGATTCTTTAGCGCCCCAACGAACCATAACTTTTTCTACCTTAAAGTGCGAAATACATGGTAAAAAATCGTCACATACCTAAAATGCATTAACGGCAACAAAGGCAATTTTTTCAGCATTTTCCGCTGATCTTTTCGTTTCTTTCGGTTATTATTAAAGAAAGCTGATTGTATTTTTTGTGAGTCGACCAAAGCGCGTTAGAATTCATTTGGCTTTGTATATTCGATTGGACTCCCTGATGGAGTTCGCAGTGCGTGGAAGCCTCTCGATAAATTTCAATTACTAACCCAATTAAAAAATGCTGTGCGCTTTTAGGCGAACAAACAGTGGAAAAGCGAAACAAAAAACGAAATAAAATAATAAATATGGGCATAAAAAAGGGAAATATTTTCAATATATTTGTGCAGAGCTTAAAGCAAAAAAAAAAAAAAAAAAGAAGCCAGAACCAGAAACGACAATGCGAGTGAAAAATGCAGCAACAGCGGCTCCAACCATTTTTAATTTATTTTTCCTCTCCCGCTGCCGCTGCTGCCGCTGCTGTTGTTGTTGTTGTCGCCCAACATTTGCCGACATCACACATACGCACCATTGGCCCCAGCGTCTGTCCTGGGGTTTTTTATGGTCACCACTGCCGTCGCCGCCGCCGTCGCTGCTGCAGCTCCCCCAACTCCAGATCCTCGACCAGCCACCGCCCACCGCCCACCGCCCACCAGCCCATCGATGGAGGCAATCAGTGCACCTATGTACCCTGATCCTGGGCATCCCTGCTGCCCGGCATCCTCGACAGGACATTGCTGGCCCGTTTGCTTGCACGCGCTTTCGCATTTGGGCATCTCTCTTGCTTTTTGTTCATTTTTTGAGCGTTCGCTGGCGTTCGTTGGAGGCCAATGGTGGCCGTGGTCGTTCGTGTTGGAGCGGTACCGTTATATATTTTTATATATTTTATTTTTCATTCGCGCACGCATGCAATAAAACTTGTAAAAAACGCGCTGCCGCCGCAGACCGGGCAAAAAACGAACAAGAGGTAAATAATGTACAGGCGAAACATTGCGAATGTGCATGAATATGTGTGTGGAATATTTTTGTGTGTATGTGTGGGGGAGGGGACGGAGGGGTTGGGGATGCAGACAGATGGGCGGCCAATGCGTTGCATACTTTTAGGCGCATCGATGCATCCTTACAGGAGGAGGATCCAAGGGGGGTCGGCAGCATTTTTTGCAGCATTTGGGGCGTTGTCGTTTTTATTCGTTTTTTGTGCGTACAGCAACGGGAAGCTGAAATAATGCGCTGTACTGGCACTTCTGACAACAACACCAATGGTAATGATAACAATAACAACAGCAACAACAGCAAATAATTGAAACGCTGGCAGCGCTGCCAACATCGCCCTCGTCCGCTGCAGGTTCCGTTCGCTTTGTGCGCTTTTTAAATTGCAACTGAAATATGCGTTAATTTATGTTGCGTTGTTCAGCTTACACCCCCGCATCATGCCTCATCGTCAACTCTTTTTTTGTGCGTAAAATTGAGCCTTCCCTTTAGCGAATAATGCTACTCCCGCGGACCCTCCCCCTTCCTTCCCCCCGTTAATGCCTCATTATCTGCCTGTCGGAGCCGACAACGAATCAGTTTTTCCAGCTGCAGCCCCACAGTGGCCCCCACTCTTATTTGCATTGCATTTTCACCAAAAGGAATTATATAACCCTGTCGTTGCCTTTGTTTCCTCTTTTAAATCTCTAGAATTGGTCAGCAACAATTTAATAGTTTGCCAAACAATCCATTATTATCAGTATTGATTTTTGTTAATTGAACAAAAGTTCAGGGTTTTCACAACTTGCGTTTAAATATAGTGAATGTTTACTCTTAACTTGTTTATATAATTAAAATGATATTTTCAAATTGTATAGAAGAACAGCGGACATGTATTTATAGCAAAACTTAAGTCTTATTTATTTCGAAATTGATTAAGGGAGTAATGGGCATCTTCCTTATTTTTAGCCTTTTAATATCTTCTCTAAAATTCTGAAAAATATCCCAAAATTCTTACCCCGTAACAGGCCATTGAAATGGGAACAGGTTTGGGCTTCCGTCTCAGAAAATAAAAACTCTCATGATGGCAAAATGTGTGGACTTTTTATTGGTGTCCTTTGGCACAGCATCAGCAAGATCACTGCAATACACAGGCCATACAAACGGCAAGGAGTTCGGGGAAACGGACAAAGAGGTGACCAAAACTGGACATTATCTTTGCCGAAAAGCAGGGAAAAAGTGAGCGATGCGGGCCAAATCATAGGTAAACATCAGTATTCGGTATTCAGTATTCAGCATCAACAGAAACGTCAACCCACCCCAAACAAAGAAGTGACCAGCGGAGGCTGAGGACTGACCAGCGGCAAACTGGTTGAAGATGGAAAGGGTTGATCTCGATGCTCGATGCTCATCTTGGCCGGGATGCGTGTCAAAGTTCAGCGGCAGTTGATGATGCTGATGCTGATGTTGTCCAGTTTGGAAAACCGGCCTGCTTCTGGGTACGAATCCGTTGAAATTTTGATGTGAAAGTTCAGCAAAAAGGAAGGAGGGAAATCTTATAAAAGTTCCCGTGTGTCCTGCCACTGATGCTGGGGCATCGAGCGTGAGAAAGTTTCCCTGTGCCGTACGATGCAAACTTGTTTGCATCTAATGTCCTGCCGCAGATGCTCGGCCGTCTTGAAACCAGTCGCTCCTTTTGGCTCAGCAACTACTTAGCCGGCGAGTCTGTTTATTCATGCTATTTGGTCAGTTGGCTAATTGCTAACCAAATGCCAAGCAGCCGTCCCAGCCAGTCTCCCAGTCTCCCAGCCAGCCGGCCAAACATTAGCTCACCAAATGGGCAAAAGCCATCCATTGTTTGTCTATAAGTTGCTTCGGTAATTGTCCTCGAACGGAGTCACCATTTAACTTCATCGGGCACGGGCATCCCGGTGGATGACGTGGTGCCCCAGCTTATTAGCTTAGATATTCCATTAGGCGCATCGATTACTCAGACATGCATTGATTTTTTCACAACTGACTGCCAATTTCAATGCATAGGCGATGAGTCCACGGCCACTAATGAACATCGGCTATCCATCGAGGGGTTGGCCAAGTCCAGGAACATTAACTGTTTTCGGAGGCTCTTCAGTATCAAAAAATGTATGAAAGTGCTGCTCAATTAAACTGTAGCTACCTAATTTAATTTAGAAAAAATTCAAGGTCCCAAAATAGTAAATGCAATCGAAAAAAAAGCACCAAAAAACATTTTACATAATATCAGAAAAGATGTCCTAGTGTTTTAAATAAATTTTAAATAATTAATTAGTTCTTGTTGTTTAAAAACATTAACTGAATTAAATTTTCGTGATTTTCGCGGTACTTCTTTCTATAATTTGTTGTTCAAATCTAAAATTTAATTTAAATTTTGTCTAAACTATTTTCAAAGTCGGCATTAAAGCAAATTCCTAAAATTCATAGGGAATTATTTTTTGAGTGTACTTAAGATACATTTTAAAAGCATTAACGAGATCATTGAGGTGTTCCTTATAATAAATAATAATACATAAAATATACCGTAACGACAATCACATTAAAGTTATGCGACATTTTTTTTCATTCTACGAGTTTCTAGAAGTTCGTTACAAAATCCGGCTATCCGAACTTAAATAAATTTATGCAGACTGCCCAAGATCAACCAGTTTTCTGTACTTTCAATATAATTTCTGGCCGGGTCCAGTAATTAAGCTGAACCCAAGCACTCCGATGCTGAGATGCAGACAGAAGTCAGCATGTGCGGACGCGCAGATAAAGCCGGTTCTGGGATAGTTTATCTGGCCAATGGCAAGACAAGATAAATTTGGGCTCATCAAAAAACAAGAGAAACCCAAGAAAAAATCGAAACAATGACGAAACACCCCTAAGAAGAAGTAAGCACTTTCATAAAGACCATCCCATTGCCGAATAAAATAATATGCATTTTTAAAGCCTGCTTTTTGGCGCTACCAATAAAACAACAATCCTTTTCTTTTCCCTTTTCGAAAACTTGTTTATTTCTCTTCTTTCACTGGAACAACACTTTTTTTTATGCATGATATAAATGCTCTTATTAAGTGGCGCAACTTGTGACGCTTCGTTGGCAAGCTCATCGCAAAACAAACAAAAAAAAAACACTTGAAGGCGAAAGGAAGCGCAACAGGCGGTCGTTTGGGTGTGGGTGGTAGAATGGTGGGTGGAAGTGTCGACCTCTAAACGTCATCATCGTCGTCGTCTATAGAGTGCGGAAAACGAGCGCCCCGCAACCGCCTAAAAGTATGCTTCTAAAAATGCAAAACACCTTTAGCGCCGGGTTAGGGGTGAGTTTGCCTCACCTTCGGGTTGGTTTTCAGCGCTTAGCTCGGCAACAAGAAGTTGGGCCAGGATTTGCTGGCCAGCAGTTGCGCAACTTATTGAGGTAGGCACTCTACACAGCCTATCTTTATCTGCGAGATACTCGGGCATGTGAGGAGCTTGTTTCGAGGGCTGGCTTCCGTGGCTTCCCTGGCTTTCCTGGCTGTCTGCGTCTGCCCTTCGGGGCTGCAGTTCAAAGTTCAAAGATGCCCGGTCAACCGGTTTGCATCTGGACCAGCCTGTCTTCGACTGGACCCTAGGATGTGGACAAGCATCTCGGCATCTCCTCGAGATGTTCTCGGCGGGACGCTGATCAGTTGGGCAGTCAGTTGTGTTTGAACTTTCATTCGGTCGCGTCGCGCTCGCTGTTGTTCATTTCTGTTTTGGCCTTTCGTTATTTGTTGAGCCGAAACGATCTGAGCCCTTGTTTTTCGTTTTTGTGGGATTTCTGTTAATTTTTGATATTGTTAAAAAATGAAACATTGTTTTTGTTAACTTTTCGTTGAATATTTGTTCTCAAAAAAATTGTGTTTGAAATTTCGTTAGTCCATTATAAAACGCTTTGAACATCAAAAAGTATGTATTTAAAGTCCAGTGCTATTACTTCTTTCGGTACCGAAAAAAAAGAAAGTCGTTAATACAGTTTTTCCAAATTCAAAGTAAAAAATAAAAAAATATATTATTTTAATTTTCCAGGACATTCCGTGAAATCCCACCAAACGAAGAATAGAATACAGCTGAAATTCCAATTTCACACAAAATTCTTTCCCTAAACCCCATGATATTGTTTATCGCTTGGACTTGGCTTTGATTTAGCGAGTTTTTTAGTCAATTAAAAAGTGTGTGAAACCCCTATAACATCCGCATCATGGAGCACTCGAATGGTAGTCGCAAGCTCAGCACAGACCAGTCCGAGCCACTTCACCCACAGTCCTCGGCGACGATTGGAGGCTCGTCGGAGGCTTGGAGCAGCAAGAGGAAGCTCTATGCCATTGAGGAGCGCGAGGAGAGCTCGCCGGTGACTGTGGGCAAGGCGGAGGCGGACCTGGCCTACGATGCGGATGTGGACGAGCTGGAGCAGCCGACAGGTGAGCGCGAGATCATCTACGAGCTGTTCCAGCCCTGGGCCCTCAGCACATACGGCGATCAGGCCAAGACCAAGACGATAACGCTGCGCAAGAAGGCGCGAATTCTTAAGGCCCTGGAGGGCAAGGAGCACAGTCGCCCGGACAGCTCCAAGTTTCGCTTCTGGGTCAAGACAAAGGGTAAGGACTGCCTCACCTTAAAGATTTATTTGATTTTTATTGCTTTATCGCTAATCTCCAGGCTTCACCACCAACCGACCCGAGGGCTTTGAGGAGGCACCCGGCAGTCGACGGCGTCTGAAACCCCTTCCCAGCTCAGCCATTCTGTCCGATAATCCCGGCGACGTGGACCTCTTTGCCGCCTCCACCAGCAAGGGATTCGGTCGCAGGACTTATCGGAAGGTGGCCTGTGTGGAGGAGTTCTTCGACATCATCTACAATGTGCACATGGAACTGGGAGGCCGCAGCGGAATGCACGCGGGTCAGAAGCGCACCTACCGCATTGTGAGTGTAGTGTACAGAAGATCATTAAGATATTTAATATTTATATTATTAGTTTATATTAATTTTCAAAGTGCTTTTAGTGGTAATTAAAACACTTTTTTATAGCGAAATAATCGCAGATTAATCAAACAGTTTAAAGTTCGGTATAATAATAGCTTTTAATTTTCTATCCTTAAATTCAATTTTATTAAATTATTTTATTATCCCCAATGCAGATCACCGAAACCTACGCGTTCCTGCCCCGCGAGGCGGTCACCCGCTTCCTGACCATTTGTCCCGAGTGCAAGAAGAACCTGCGACCCTCCTCGCCATCGGCGGGCGGCAAAGAGACCGACCTGGCCGGCAACGAGAGCTCCTCGGAAGTGGAGAACTACCTGAATTATTCATCGCACACGGAGAGCTCGCTGGAGGCGGGGCCCACGGCCAAGCGCCGTCGGCACTCGAGCGCCGACCTCAAGGCTGCCAGTGCCAGTGGTTTGGCCGTGGGTGGGGGCGTTTCTGTGGGTGGCCCCGTTATTGCCAGCAGCTCCAGTGCCACTCAGCTGGACGTCCTGGGGACAGGACCGCCCCAGAGCCGCAGCCCCAAGCCACCGCAGGCGGTACAGGCGGCTGTTGAAAGCACCCCGGTTAGCGTGCCCAAAATCCGGGTCAAGACTCAGTTGCAGCGTCCGTCGAGTCCGCTAGATCAGAGTCCCGCTAACCCGAGTATCAGTGCCCAATCACAGACCCAATCCCAATCCCATCCCCAACCCAGTAGCCAGTGCTTCGATGTACAGCTGCTGAAGTCGCGGGATAATCTCCTCAGATACTATGACTTTATGAGGCGCTTCTATGCCGGCGAACCGGTTTTAGCGCCGCCCATCTACGGCAGCAGCCTGTTGCAGAGCCTCAGCTATCCAACCACCGTCTCAGCAACCCCTACGACCCCTACCATCTCTAGCACCCCTACCACCTCAGCCCCTGGCAAGATGCTGGCCCCTCCCAAGGCCGCGACTCCGCCAATGATCAAGACCTCGCCGGACAGCTCGATGCGGGCACGCTCTCCCACCCCTCTCGCAGATTCAACAGCCAGGCCTGCTACCGCCGCCAGCAAGGATACCAATGCCCTTACACCGATAAATCTAACCAAGTCTATATTTTCCAGCCTGAAAACCGGACATCCAGCCTCCACCTCGACGCCGGTGCCGCTCAAGCTGGAACTGTTCAGTCCGCCGAAACCTCTGCCGGAACTTAGGATCCCCCAACTGCGCGGTCTGCCGCCTGTGGAACTATCACTCCCACTGCCCCCCTGGACTTGGAGCGGTTGAAGCCCATCACCTCGACATACTTGCAGTTGACGCGCAGCATGGGACTCAGCGATGAGGATGCCCTGCGGTTCGACAACCTGGTGAGTAAGGACTTTAAGTATTCCCTCTAGGCTTAAAATGAGAACTGATGATAGTTTCCGCCCCCTGTTAAGCGATATAGCTCAATTAGCTCTGGAACTATAACTATCCGATCTCAAGTGGGCAATTAAAGTTTTATATTAAATCCGTCTATTTACCTTTAGTCAAGTTTTTACCAAGTTACCATTTATTTTATGGCTGCTAAAGCTTCACAATGAATCAGTATTTTTTATTACCCACATTTTGATATTGAACCTATTATATTACATTGGAAAGCCCTTGGCGATTTTAAACCTTTATTACAATATCTCATGAAAAAGTTGAAAAAAAAAATTAAACAAATTTATATTACCTTTATGCATATATTTTAATATCGTTATTCACTGACGAAGGCAAACAAAGGCAGGCAATGCTTTTTAATTAGTTCCGGCGCAGTGCAAACATTTTTTGCTTCACGTTTGGCTTTAGCTCTCGCAATTAGACTTAAGAAAAAATGCTTTTACTACGAATTTCCATACATTTGATCAAACAACAATTTTTTACTAATCTAGTTTCTCTTTTCTCTGACATGCTTGGCTTATAAATGTAACCCAACTAATGCAATGCTAACGAGCGAGAAAGACAATGACAGAAAAACACCTTTGTCGGCCGCACAACTACCAACGCAGGCTGACTACACCCACACACCACTACAGCCAAATCAACCATAACCAAAATGCTTTCGGCCACCAAATGCGTTTTCGTTTCGCCACGAGCTGCGCACAAAATTATGCAATAGTTTTTTCCACGTATTTTAATCATTTTGCCGTGAAATTCCAATTGAATTTCTCGTTCCGCGCTTCCCCTTTGTGTTTTTTATATATAATTTTGATCTCTTAATGCTTGAATTATTTTTGGCTGCAATTTGCTTTTTTCGTTTGCTAAAATTATGTTGTTAACCATGCTTAGTCAACTAATGTTATTAATTTAATATTATTTCGTTGATTTTTTATTTATATTATCCCAATTATTTTTTCCCTTCTTTTTTTAATTTCTTTCAGCTCAGTTGTTAGCGCAAAAACAAAAAATTGTTTGTAATAAATTAGCTATACAAAACTATCAATGCTTTTTTAATTAATTTGGCCAGCGATCTGAAAAATAAAGAATATTTAATGTCCCAAACTGTATACTTAAATGCGAGTAGTTTTTGAATAATTTAGAGCGCTTTGTAGTTGCTTTTAAATATTAATATAGATGAAAATTCGAAAAAGGTAAGTCATTATAAACTATCTGTACCTATATTTCACACAAAACAGCCTTATCAAGTGTTCCCCCTATATATAATATATTCCACCTCAAGATTGAATCAGACCTCTAATTTTATTGCATGGGCTTAGCCCCAGCTGATAAGCTCATTTATTGAATTGTGTTATTTTTTCAAGCATTGTTTACAAAACTTAAATGTACTTGATTTACTTGGTGGGCTTTGGCTGCCTAGGCTCCTCCTCGGCTCCTTTGACGGAGCTCAGAACAAATCTGGCAGTCAAAACTCGCCCATTCTTATCCACAATCGTCTTGATTAATTCGCCATTTCGGTTTTCAATGTCCGCGGGCTTTAGGTCCACCCTTTCCAAGAAGTTGTCGATGACCTTGTCCGAATCATCTGCAGCATTCGGAGGGGAGAGCGTGGGAAGGGGAACCAAAGATCGCGGTGTGGTTGTGGGTTCTCTTACGGGAACAAATACAGGATCTTGTTGGCTGGGACGGGGCGCGAATCCAGAATCGAAAGGTCCTGTACGAGATGAGGGAGAGATTGGATTCTGTTCCAAGTCGGGGTTGAGAGGACCAGGCTCCCTCGATATATCGGGAAACAGTTGCTGGAACACATTACTTCCTGGCGCAAATGTGCCGGAATACCTCCTCGTTGTGGTGGTCACCTTACGTCCCAGATTATCCACTTCCGTTTTGGTCGAGACTTGCGGCTTTACGCCGGCTGGCACCTCCCAGTTGGGGTATAACGGAGCCCTGGGGAAACCCGTGGCAAATATACTGGGATCGAAATTTCCCATTCCGAAGTTAGATTCTCCCGTGGGACGATGCTGACGTATGGAATTCGGTAAAAATTCCCACTGCTCTCGGGGCTTCGATGGGGAACTTTCCTCTAGCCTGGCAGGCGGTGCTAGTGATGATTCCTCGACAAGCCTACTTCTTGAAATCGATCTGCCATCGGGACTTAGTTCGAAGGTCACCGAAGTCAGCTGACCGGCATCGTTTTGATTTCTGATAATCAGCGGCTGCCTGGTGCGCCACAATTCCCGCAAGCCAACTTCATCCAATCCAATGGTCTGGGCCGCAAAAATAAGTTCCCTGCTGGGCTCTTCTACGTTGGCTGTCGCTGCTGCCGTCTATAAGCAAAAGATTGTGTTACTCTAGGATTTTTGGCACTTCCATGACCTACCTCCAGTTTCAGGAGCAGCAGACTGGCACATAGTGCCAGAAGATTTGCGTACTTCATTCTCGTTTCTCGATCTTTCCGCTACACTTGTGATCACCTCGATTGCCTGAATCGAACTAAATTGATGGAACTAATCAGCTGAACTTGCGGGTCCTACACGGAGGGGCTAACATAAGGTTATCGTCTGGTTTCGCACAGTCTCCCTTATCAAAGAGTGCAAATATAATATATGATATTTTTCCCATGATATTTTTTCCATTTAAACTGGGTTTATTTTAGAAAATTCGCTTAAGCTGAGATACATTTTCGAGCTTCTGAGAAAAAAAAAAAAAATACATATGTTTTATAACTAAATTTATTTGGATTTATTAAAAGCAGGTTAACACTAAAATTTATTTTTCCCTGCCTATAAATAATTTTATTGAGGTGAACTTTGTTGCAAAAGTAGATATGGTAATCTTATGGTGAGACTTTTTTCTAATTGGGGCTACCACCTTGTCCTTTTTCATTGCTTAGAGCAAAACTGGCCTTTAAAACTCGTCCTTGCTCATCCACGATCGTCGTGACCAGCTCCCCATCCTCCTCTTTGATGTCCGCGACGGTGATGTCCACCTTTCCCAAAAAATCATCGATGACTGTGTCGGTTCCATTGCGTTTGGGTGCCAAGGTGGGCAGGGGGACCAGAGTTCGCTCCGTTGTAGTTTGCTCTAGTACTGGCACCCACAGGGGCGGCGAATCGTCGAAATTCGGCGGTGCCATTGTGTTCAGGGGAACCACAGTTCGTGGAGTCGAAGGTGGGTTCGGCAACCAACGATCATTATCGTCGGATCTATTTGGTATACGTCCTTGTGTGTTGGCCACATCTTGAGGCGGAAAGTTTGGCCTATTGCGTGCATTTAAACTGGGATCTTCTGGTGCGGGAATATATATCGGGTTGGGTTCATTTAACAAGGGATCTTGACCTCCTTGAGACGGTCTATATTCCGGGTTCGGTTCGTTTGGTCTACCGCCTCGTGGACAATTACACTGTGGTAAATCGGGGAGTTGCGGGAGAAACGGATTGGGTCCGTAGGAAGGATTATGCAAGTTTTTAAAGATGTTAAAGTCGGGAAAACCGAATCCAACCGGATTGATGAAGGGATTGTTGAAGACACTGGCCAGTCGACGCAGCTGGTTAGATAGAAAATCCAAATTTTCCTGAACTTGTACAGGGGTGGCTCCACCGTCTTCTGGGTACCTCCACTCGTAGGCTCTATGCGTGCTCCTCAAAAGATTTCTTCCATTGGGACTCAGCTCGTAGGTGTCCGTAATCACCTCGTTGGAATTTGGTTTCCATCTGACTATATACGGCCTTTTGGAGAGCCACATTTCGTTCAGTATTTCCTCAGTTAAGTTCCACTTCCGCCCCTGGGAGTACAGAGAGGGGTCGATTCCACCGCGCGTAGCTCTGGCTGCTCCCATCTAGATAAACACATTTTTTACACTTGTGGGAAAGTGGGAAATCCAATGACCTACCTCCAGTTGGGGGAGCACCAGGCTGGCGCAGATAATCACAAGATTAGCGCAATTCATTGTTAATATTTTCCGGGCACATGCAACCGCTTCGATTGTCTGGTTCAAACTGAACTTGATTCCGCGAGCATAGCATCGCGATTTGCCGATCGATGCTGATCACCCCAACTTATATATATATATAAATCATTATTCTTAACGAGTCACGTTTTCAGCTGGTTATTCAGACGCTATCGTTTGGTTGAGAGTTACTTTACATGAATGGGATTTTTTGGCAGTTATTTTGATTTATTCAAACTTATTTCGAATCGAAATTGGGATTTTCATAGTCTTCGAAACTTTTGAAATATTAGTAAGAAACAGAAGCTTTGAATGAGCTGTGCAATTATTAACAACCATGTTCGCCTGCTATTCGTCAACCAAGAAGACCGGTTTTTTGCAGTACATGTTGCATATTAACACATGAAAAACAAGTCAGCCCGCTGTCGACCTTAAAGTACTCATCATCCAGCTCATGGCTTATTACTCAGCCACTATGAAAATTCCACATTTTAGATAGCGAGCCTATATACCTTATACGTTTAGTTTGAAAGGGTAATTCTCTTCTTAAAATTAATAATAAAACTTCTAGGTTATACCCGGGTATTCAAATTGCCCATTAGCGTCTATAAATTTGTATATAAAGCTTTGCATTTCTTCATCGCACAGCCTACAACATCAAGTTGTTGATAGCTGTGAACAGGCGTTATACAAGTTAGTTTTTCGATTATTAACTTGGGTTATTTAAGTTCCAGAATACCTTGCTGATTAAAAATATGTACTTCCGTTAATACGATTTAAAGATAACCAACAAACATAAGGTAGAGCAAAAATGAAATCTTTCTAACATATAAGGTTCCAAATAACTGACACACACGTTATTATGACATGGGAAAAATAAAAGTGTACCTACCCATTGCCTCTCCCCATTTCGGTGGCTGTGACTATGTGAATGGGTGGCTGAGATAGGATATTGAAGATGTAGCCCCGCCGATAGGATGGCATTAGGTGGACTTAAGGGACCGGGGGGCCACGGTCCAGCGACGGTCGCTGAAGGGTGCAACAGCAGGACCGGACTTCGGCAATGGCCATGCAGGATTTGCGCTAAAAAGACGCCATAAACCTTGAATGCCGGCAGAGAGGAGGAAAAAAAGGGACCGAAATTGGAATTTGATAGACGCCCGGTTCTCTGGTCCTCTGGTTCTCTGGTCCTCTGGTCCTCAGGTCCTTGTTCGTGGCCCCGTGGCTGCCCCCCACATCCTTGCCGGAGTCCTTGCGCAGAGCTCAGAGGCCGTTGCACGTATCCCCAAACCCTTTTCGTCCTTTTCCACTTGCGGGGCGGGGGCGGGGGTGTCGGCAAGGCAAGTATTGACGACTTTTTAAAAGGGTCGAACGAACGTCGACGTTGTCAGGGATAAGGGGTTGAGTGGGGGTTGGGGTTAGGGCCAGTACGAACATGGCTTAGGGGGTGGAGAGGGGCGGGGGCTGCGTTGGCGCGTGCTATAAACCAACCGATTTTAACGCTTTACAGGTGAGGCCAAGCGAGGCGAAGGTGGTGTCTGTGCCTGCGAGGGGGCGGTGATTGGGTGGCCGGCCAAAGTTATAAAACTTTACAGTTAACTAGGCTTGGCAATCAAGCTAAAAGCAAAGGCGTCGTCCTCGTCCATGTCCTGTTGCTACCTCGGCTCCTGTTCGGAGTCCCGCTTGGCGCCATCTAGCGACGTTTGCCGCAGTCAGTCGAAAAACAAAAAAAAATAGAGGAGGCAACACCCGACGAGTCCGTGCCCCTCTAAATGTGGACAGGTCAACACCCACTTGACCGTAGGGGTGTGTGTGAGTGGGTGTCCTCCGAGGCCTCGTCCTCCTCCCAGTTGGGTGAGTCAGTTTTGGTTCCTCACACTCGCAATCGCACCCCCAAAGGCCCCACCACCCAAAGGGTTTGGCTTGACCAATGCTCCGTGAGTTTGTTCAAATCGCTTTTGCTACCGCTTTTTTGGCTGAATTTTCGTTTCGTTCCACATATTGTCGTTGATTTTGGGACATTTTTTTTACGAAATCTTCGTCTGTTGGTAATGAAATCCTGTTAGTATTGGGTAAACTAAAGTGATTTGCAAAAAATAAATTAAATTTAGTTTTATTGATCCTACCAAAAGAAGAAAACTATTGATTTTATTTAATTTCACGTATGATCTTCTTCAGAAGGACTATTTTTTAAAATTTTGCCGCCACTTGAGGGATAGTTTTTAATTTTTAAAAAGAAGGGAAACCCAAATTGTACAGGATTCAAGATAGTCACTATTTCATGCAGCTGGACAAAAAAAAATTTTGTATTTGATACTTTCAAAATAGAAATTTCATCTAACCCCTAACAAATTTTGAACAATGTTAGGATGTTTTTAACCAATGAAATGCATTTTAATTTAACCTTTGTCGAAAATCGTACATTATCTAATGGCACTGAAATAGACTTAAGGGTATTTCGATTTAATATATATAAAGTGTATGGGCCATAAACCATTAAGACCCAAACAGTAGTCCAGAATTTATGTAAATCCCACTTTAGTGTTAGGGGACTGAGAAAAAATGGAAAGGCATCAGCTATGGGCACGCACCCACCCCCAAGAGGGAGTCCTCTTCCTGCCGACCCATGGCCACACGCCCAGCTCTAACCCCAGGTCCCAAGCTCCAAGCTCCAAGTCCCAGACCCCCGAACCAAACCTCAAAAACTGGGGACCGGAGCGACTGTCTGTCAGTCGGTCGATGGGCGGGGAACGGAGTTTTAGTGCCTCTGGAACATGGGTCGGGCACTTCTTCATTAATTTTCATGGCGGCACAAGAACAATGCCACGCCCCCACCCGCCCAGCGACGCGGAGAAAACAGAAATGTTGGAGCGGCGAAAGCGAAAAAAAGTTTCTCCAGCTCGGACCAAAGTTGTGGGTGTGTTTTGTGCAAATGAGTGAAGGTGGAGACGCGTTTCTCGTCCTTTTTGCTGTGTGCGTCTGTGTGGGTATATCTCTATCCCCGTATCTGTGTGTGTGTGTGTGTGTGGGTTGATTACTTTCTGTTTAGGTGCCCGTCCAAGTCGCCACCCTGCCAGAACCCCAGCCTAGCTGCCTTTCGAAAAGGGACTTCTGAAGGCAAAAACGCATTTTTATGTTTGCTCGCCCGCCCGTCGTCTAGCGGTCCTTATTCTCTTCCCTTTTTTTATATACCGTAAGCAGGATGCGAAGCCCTTTTTTGCGCCCAGCCACACCCACCGATCCACCGAAGGCAGGGGGTTTTGTCTGCCGGGCAGGGACAATCGTCCCAGCCCCATCGATGTCTGGTCCTGGTCCTTGGTCCTGGAAAAATTGCAATTTTCGCTGAGGAAAAAAGCCAAGACAACGTCTTGGAGTCGCTTTGACATGGCCAGGGACCAGGGACCTGGAACCAGTTACCCCTGCACCTCTCCCCCTGGGGCTGCTCTAATGAATTTCCGTCCAGGCAACTGGGCAGCATCCCCGGCAAAAGGAAAAAATAAGAGAGGAGAGCGAAAAAAAACAATTAAAGTAGGATTTGCTGGGAAGAATGGGCAAACGCACCCATAATCATAATTGCGCGCCCGAAACTTGTCGATTCTTTAGACCTCCCCTTTCGTCCAGCCATCGACCCCTTTTCCTTCTAATTGTCAATCCCCCTTTTGCTTAATTGTCCACTGGGATCCCCTTTTCAAAGCTCGCTTGTTCTTTATTCAGGGTTTTTTGGAAAATTTTCACTTGCTTTTAATTTGTCAATTCGGTCGGAATTTTCCTTGCTGGGCTATTCTACACGATTTTTCTCATTTTTTCTTGTGACTCTTGGACAATTTTCCTGTTTGCTGATGAGTTGTCGAACACGGTGGCAATTACTTATTTTGGCTAGCCTCGAGACTTTGGTTTTAATTACTTGTTGGATTTGAATAAGTGCTGCGTTTATGGCAGGGATTGAAGAGGGTTTAATTGTGGAGCTGTTTAATTTTCTTCTTCAATCTGGGAAGTTCTTTGGTACAGCACTCAGCCAACTTATTGAGATTTTTTTCTAACACGACAAACAAAACAAAAAGTCAAGGCTTGCTTTCAATATAATAGTAAAGATAAATGTATAATTTATATAAATTCCATACAAATTATTTGTTATAATGAATAGTGATTTTTTTATTCCTACTATATATTTGTTAAAAATTCTATACTCACTGCTTCAAATCAAAGAATTTGAAGAGTGTTTCGTTATAAATAAAATGTAGTGTTTTTTAGTATTTCTTATGTAATATTTTTAATAGTGATCAGCTGTAGGACACCACACTATTATGGGCTTCTCATGAACCATCCTTCGATTACAGTTTCTTTGAGTCCTCTCCTTGAAGACTCGATTCCCCCAATCAATAGTCCATCCATGTCAAAAAACAATTTGACTCCAATTACCGAAACACTAAAAAGATGCACCAGAAAGGGGAAGAGGAAGTAAAAAAGAAACCGTTCATTGCTACCGATTGAACTTCCGATGCGACGACAAAGCGGCAACATCAGACGGCACGAACGATGACGTTGATGGCAAATAAACAAAAGATTAAGCCCAGACAATAGTAAACAAACCGCATCAAAGTGGGGAAACCGGAAGCGACAAAAAACAAAAAAACAAAAAAAAAGGAGAACAACAATCAAATAATGAATTCCTTTGGCAAACGACAAATTGATAAATTAAACGCCACTTATGGGCGTATAGCTACATGTAGGTACATATATGTGGCAGTGTGTGTGCAAACCGGAAGAAAGTGGAAAAAGAAAGCAAAATAACGGCAAGGACACGCAGTGCAAAAAACAAAAACAAGAGCAACAACAACCGCAAAGTGCACGCAAATTGAGGCGGTAATAAAAAACAACATAAACAAGCAGCGTCGGAAAATAAAAGCAAAAATAAAAGTCAAAGGACTCGCACCACACACACACACGTGCGCCATCTCACTCGCACTTACGCTCAGAGACACACACACTCAGCCACACATTCAGGCCAGACGAAAAAATAGAAGCAAAACAATTAACGTCCTTGACGAAAATGTATTTTTTATTTCATTTTATTTTGCCGCCATCGAAAAAAGCTAAAAAAGAACAAGTTGAAAAGTTGAGCCGTGTGCGGCATAATAAAAGCACAAAAAGCCAAGCGACCAAGAAAATTATCCCCCGGAAAATGGGCGGGAAGGCAGGTGGGGTGGGGTGGGATTGGCGAGGAAGATGCACAAAAGAAGACAGGAAAAGGCAAAGTGGAGGCAAAACAAACAAACAAATAAGCAAACAAGTCGAGAGGAGCCGACAATGGGAGAGAGTGCGAGAAGAGAGAAGACGATGATGTTCATAGCCCAAAAGGCTAGGGGCACACGCACACACACACACACTATCGCACGTTAACGCACACACACTCACATCTCGGCAGCGGAAAAGAAATGCGAAGGCAAAAGTGTTTGGAGGCGGCAGACAAAAAACAAGCAGGACGAACTAGAAAGCGAGCAACAACAGAAAAAAGAACCGAATGACAATGGAGGAGGCAGAGAAGCAACAGACTCAGCCACCTGTTGAGTCACCGCGCTCACACATACCGACACACACATACACACGCACGCCTGCGAGGAGAGAGTCCTGCAGCTCAAGCGGAAATGCAAATAAACAAACACGAGGCGAGAAACGAGGACGAAAAGGAGCAAAGAGAAACTCGCGACGACGACAACGAAAACGACGATGAGCGGCTTTGCCATTGTGTTGGTGGCCCGCTCTCGCTCTCTTTTTCTCCCCGACGCCCCACACACACACACACACACGCGCACTCATGACTTTGAATAATATTATGGAGGATCCCGACTTTCAGCGCTCTTTTTTCATTTTTCTTGGCCATAAAAACAGCAACAAAACAGCCAGCAAAATAAAAACAAGAAAGCAATCCAAAAAATAAACGGCTACGTCGACGGCCAAAAGGATGCAAAATTCAACGAGCGAAAGTTGCCAAAGGAATTTACGACTTTCGGCGAAATCAATTCAAAAGTGGAGCAGAAACAGCAGACGGCGACACAGCAACGGCAAAAGGATCAAATAAAAATCAAAGCCAGACAAAGGGGTGCTGCATGGTAAGATATTTCTTTTCTATTTGCATATTCGACTAGGGGATAAAGGATTTTTGCATCGCATTTTTTGCGCTTCGTTTTCGTTTGCTAGCGAAATTTTTTGATTTATCAGTCGAGTCAGTTTTGCGGTTGACGCGAAGTCCTTTTTATTGCTGCATTCGGTATGACCGATTGATTGGGCTGTAATTGCTTTTTATTGAATTGAAATGGCGCTGAAAACTGCGAGTGCAGGGGAGGCAACATTTATAGATTTAAAGATTATATGGCTTTTCATATTTTTCTAACCGGTTTAAAGTTTTCCACTACAATCTAGTAGT
Source organism: Drosophila lutescens (assembly GCA_037075285.1). Taxonomy (NCBI): domain Eukaryota; kingdom Metazoa; phylum Arthropoda; class Insecta; order Diptera; family Drosophilidae; genus Drosophila; species Drosophila lutescens. The sequence continues at coordinate 129,779 of JBAMCF010000180.1, forward strand.
TAACGGGGGGTGCTGTTATTTTGCCCTAACTGTAAACTTGTTTAATAAATTCCAAATTAATCCCTTATCTATCCAATTAATACTAAACTTCATCTTCAAAGCATTAAAACGAATTTTGAAAATGATTTTTACAATCCGCTCCTAAGACCTTGCAATTAAAATAGTTTACCTAATTGCCTCCAATCCGAGAACAAAGAACAAAATATTAAGAGTCTGCATTTCAATCGATTTTAGTGGATGGATTTGCTTTTTGCTAGAGGAAAAAGGATTGAACACTCCTCCCCCCCAAGATGCCGCACGCACAAAGACGACTGTACTGAGCCCAGAACTTGAATTATATTTTCCAACTAATTTATAAACTGAACGCATGTCCTTCTCCGACCTGTTCGTTCTCTCTCACTCACTCCTTGTACGGCGTAGACATTTCGAAGAAAATGCATTGATTATGCATGCGTAAAGCCCAAAACTCAACTGTGGATGCATAACTCTGCCCCGGACCCAGTCCTTTGATCTGACGCACTACTACCAGGAGGTGTGGTGGCTTTCAAGGAAAAAGATAAGACAGCACTATGCAGACCATCTCCCTTTCTCTCTTGGGCCACCCCGGCTCTTTTCCTCTGCTGCTGGCCAAATGTCGTAAGATTTTCCCAGTCTCTGGAAAAGCATTCCACTCCCGACTGCCCAACTACCCAAGTACCGAACTACTCAACTACCGACATGTGCTGCTGAATTTTCTTCAAAATTTTGCACTCCCTGGATCCTTTTGTGTGTTCGTCCTGTGCAAATTAAAAGCATTTATATATGTATGTGTTTGTGGGCGACCCCCTGGGAGAAATTACGTCCCTTACCCCTTACCCTTACCCCTAACCCCTTTCCAAGCCCAAACGAATTATGCACAAACGACGTTCGTCCAACGTTGCGTAACACACTACTGTGTGTGCCAAGTGTTTGCGTGTGCGTGTGTGTGTTGATTAGATTTTCTTGCAAGAAAACTGACCAAAGAGTTTCCCATACATCAGTTGACCACATACACCCACGCACAATCACACACACGAACACACACACATTGGCAGTTATATAGAAAGAGAGAGATTTGCACTTTTGCTTGTAAGAATTTTCGGGAACTCGTGCAGTTGTACGGTTGTATTTTAAGAAGCTGACCGCACACTTACACCCGGCTCACCCACAAGTGCATATGCAACACCCACCCAAGCACACACACACGCACACACACTGGCAAACCGCATGCAGCTGCAACAGCTTCCGTTTACCACCCCCTTTTGGCCACCCAAAAAGTTTTCGTTTTGCTTTCTTGGACTTTGCCTAATGCACATTTTTGCATTTTGCTCTAGACAGAGTCGGCATGCAGATTGCCAGAGCGAGAGGGTCTAATTCGAAAATTTCTTATTAGTGAGCGAGTGAGAGGGAGAGCAAGTGCGAAAGTTTGGAAAAGCAATGGCCGAAGCGAGACAGCTATAGGTACGAAGAAAGTGCACTAAGGTTTTTGGGTGCCGGGCATAATGACTCAAGACCTGGTTTGAGGGCTATGTGCATCAATTGCTGACTAGGCACAATAAAATCACATTTTTTTGCCGTTTTCTTGACCACAATTAATTCTTATGCTAATTGTGAAGGCCACCAGGAATTGACAGGTGGGTGATGACCCCTAAAAATAATAATAAATAAGCCTATGCAAATTTCCATTTTGTCGTTTGCATCTAATGCATTTTAATATCTCACATTTAATTAGTCATTTCTCCGACTTAAGTCCAGCCATTAAATTTGTATATATTTCACAAGTCAGCTGGAAAATTTCCATTTAATTGGTTAAAAACTGTTGAGGAAATGAAAATTAATGCCGCATTTCGCATAAATACCAAGAAAAGCGCCTATCAAAAAACAAAGTAAATTGCTCATTTATGTATAGAAGATGCCACACCCCGAGCGCCCAATGCGTTGCATTTATTTTCGTTTGGAAAATCTTAAGACATTTGCAAGGACCACAACATCTCCGATGCGAAAACCCCACACCCATCGAAGGCCGAACCGAATGTGATACATAGGGAGCGAGCGAATGAGAGAGTTAGAGCTAGAGCGAGACCGAAAAATCGCACGTGTGTTGGTCGAAAATTTTAATCAAAATTTATCTTAAGAAAAATGGATTTCCCCCTTGAGCGAGTGGGTGAGTGTGTGTGCGTGCGAGTGAGATGACGGCTGAAGCAACAAGGCCTACAAATCGATAGCATTGCCTGCTGCTAGGCCTTAAGACTCCTGCTGGATTTTTCGAGAAGAGCGCTCCATCATAATAATTATAAGACGACCAAGTTTGTGCCGAAGGTGTCATTTTATCAGGATTGGAGAATGTTTTCCATTTAATATGGTAATGATTGCGAAAGCAGGCAGTCCTTTGCTTGATCTTGGATATCTTTACGTCCTTCTCCTTCCACGAACCCTTGCTTCGATTGTCTGACTGGGACAGGCTCCCAAAGTAGTGCGTAACTCACACCTCATATCAAAGGGTTGTATGGTCCTGCAGGTTTTGGGCCAGGTTAAACAGGGGTTATGGATAGGGATATGGTTCTGGTTCTGGGTCTGTGCATGTCGCCTTTGTTCTGCGATGATGCATGGTCGTCATTATGATTTTCTATATATTGTGCGAGAGCATTGGGCAGTGAGGGCGTGGGTGTTTGCGTTTGTGTTTGTATATAATTTTCCACATATAAATATGCACATGGGCCTCTGTCTCCTCCACGCATCGACAGTACATCCGTTCGGGTTCCCCCGCTTTTCCCTCCCCCTTTTTCCCACCCGCTGTTCGAGTGTGTGTGTGTAAGCAATTATGTGTGCTTTATGTTTGTGTACTCGATTCTTTTTTCGCTGGCTGTTTAATGTTTTTATTGCATTTCTGTGTACAGGTTTTTAGCGATGGGCCGCTGCTGACAGCACATATGCCTATACGGCTATTCAATTAAACGCATTAACTTGATTTTCAATTAACTTTCAATATGACCGCAACAAGAGATTTTTCATGCTCGGCTCCTAGAAATTGTGGGGAAAGATGACGCGAAAAAGGCGTACATAACCTTTTTATATTGTATTTATTATATGATACGCGCTTAACATGATTAATGATGTGCGAAGTGGTAGATCAAACGGATCGGGGCTCTGTAAAAGTTTAAAGCACCTGATGGATGTGAATTTTAACAATATTTAAATTAGTTGTTCGTCATTAATAATGGTTGGCGTCATTAAAGAATACATAACATATGTATTAAAAATATAATTAATTTAATTTATAACTTCCTAAAAAGACTATTTTATATCCCATATAGCTTTGGTTGCTGTGATATAATCAGTTAAATTTAGAATATTTCGATGAAATTAATTTCTGTATTCCCATACTGGCACACCCCCATTTACTCCCCTTCCGAAATTCCTAGCTGCTTTCTGATTCACATTAGCATGTGATTCACAAATGACTTGGCACAAACTACTTCCGCATATATATGTAGGTACATATTTCAAAGAAGACTAAGTTCCCTTCAGCTCAACCCTTTTTCGGCCCACCCCCGTGTCTTTTGCCACTTTTCCCACCACCGAATCGAGAAATTTCACCGCTTTTCCAGCGTTATTTCCATCAAATACTTGAATGTTTTACTCGAAAGCCAAACACAATTAACTGAAATTAAACTAGGCACAGTCTCAGACCGAGCAACCCTTACCGAGCACGCCACCGTTCCATCAGTTTCCCCCACCTTAGGCCTTTCTCCCGGCTTTTTATCCCTGCACCCTTCCTTGAGGGTTTCACCTGCATCTTGGCTTCCCTGCACCCCATCTCCAACCCCTGTTTCCACACTTTTTAATCACTTTGTCACCCCCTAACCAAAGCCGAGCCGAACCCTTTTCTGTCAGGACAACCCAAATGCAAATCAGACACATTTTCCTGCCCAAAATAAGAAATTTAGAACCCAATGTGAATTAAAATTGCGACAGTTTTTTTCCTGTATAGAGAACTCGTTTGTATACACTCTTAGGGAGTATATCAAATTTTAATACCATTTAAATGTTTGTAATATATAATTTAGATTATGCATCGAAATGTTAAAGGTTCAATATATTATTTACAAATGTTTTCTACTGATTTTAGTGAACGGTATAATTCGTAATTAATCGTATAACCGTATAAGTCGAAGCAATAATACTAAATCTGAGTTCGAGGTTGGTTATAATAATTTTATAATTAGCAATATTTCTTTTTTATTAAAGGATAGGTTGCTCTATGAAAAAATGTATATTATATTGACCAGGTTACAATTAAATTTGAGCTCTAGAACTAAATTACCTTACCTCATTAGAAAATGCTGATGCACAATTAAAGAGGGAATTCAAAATCTCGGTGTCTGAAAAAGGGTTTACCATTTTTTTAGACCTACACTTTTTGTATTTCGTTGTCACTTGGTTTTGGAAAGTAAAATGTATTTTTGATTAGGACTGTCCTGCACAGAAACAAACAAGGGATGCAGAAAGGGACTGAAGTTGGGACCGTATCGTGAGCTGAGACTGCGGGCCAGCTCCCTCCACTCCCTCCAGCTCCTCCACTCTTCTTATCATCATCAAACTTCATCGCCCAAACTCCTCCCCAAGCCAAGTCCCTCCCGAATGGCAGAACCTCTACCTCCGAGTTGTTTCCGAAGATTTTGCGCCTTGTTGTCATGACGGCGAAGACGAAGGGGCGCCTCAGTTTGCCTCCCACAGCCCCTCCACTGCCCACCCTCCCCACACAACGCCCACTTCATCCCATCAGGCCACCATCCTCTTCATCCATCCAGTCACTGGTTGTGCCGTAAGCTTCCACGCTAAGCGTAAACTGAGCTCGCGTCACCAGAATCGTTAGCGCCGCCAGGAGGGAGGATGTCTTTGTATTATTTTCAGCATTTAATTTGTTGCCTGCGACGACGAGGATGCGAATGGGCGAGGAGAGTGGGAGGATGGGTTTTGCAAGGGAGGTTGGCATAAGGACAAGCGCTAAGGACGACGTCACCATTTGGCCCGTCTCTGTTACTTTGTTTCACATTTTTCGTGCCCAAAAATAAAATAAAAATGGGCAGAGCTGCACCCCCACAGCCCACAGTCCACAGCCCAACTCCCTTGACCCAAACACCACCCCTCAGATTGTTTCGTTGAGTGTGGAGTGTTCCCAATTTTGGACGCTCGTTTGCGCTTATGTAATAACCTCGAATCTAATTACTTTTTGACAATATCGTAGGAGAGAGGGAGGGGGGCGTCCACCAGGGGCTACAGTTCCACACAAGAGTATCCCTGGGCTCCCCCTCTTTCATTTTTATTGAGTGTGTAGTCGGGGCGGCCTAAGGGGCATAATTGAAGGACTCTGCACGCAGGAGCTGAAATAATATTGCTATTGACATTGGATTCAGTTGGTGGGCTTTGCAGGGACATCAGAAAGGTTGGTAAGCCAAAGTTTCGACTTTCGTATTCCGGGAGTTACGGGTTGTGGATTCGTTAGAGAACTAAGAAGCCATCGAAGACAATCATCGTCCAGCTAACCTGTCATGTTTTTCCGACTTCTTAGAGCCTTACCCCATTTATTTCATACTCACATTTTCGCTGTCTTTTGTAGCCCTAATTTCGGCATCATTTCTGCCATTCTAGGAAAAAAAACACCCTTGCCAATTTATCGCTTCTTCGCCAAGGTGGGCTCAACCCCATTCAAACTCTTTTTTCTTTTCGACTGAAAGCCGTCATTTTATGCAAAACAGCTGGCGAAATATTTGAGAAAAAGGTAAGGGTAAGGAAAACCTGAACCCAAAATCCTCATGAAAAACGGGAGCGCTAAGGAGGGTGGCTTCAACCCACTTTTTAGGCCTAAAACCAAACTTTTTTTTCGTGTAAGCGGAGAAAAGTTATGAAATGTATAAAAAAAAGTTAAAGAAATATTCTGGGACTTGGGATTGGGTGCTTAGAGGTGAGCCGTGCGGCATATCCTTCATTAAATCGAAGAACAAACGAGCAGACGAGCACAGCTGGAGCTGGGGAACACATGTACCAGGTCCGGGTCCAATAACCTCGCCCCTGCACTGGGCGAAAAAATTACATAAAAAATAATGAACGTTTGTTTTATTTTTTAAATCAAATTGTGAGTTTCTGCGGCAATACAAACGTGAATTTCATCGTTTTCCCTTTTTCAACAGAATTTTCGAAAAATTTCCTGCAAATTTTATGTAATAACTGACGATTTTAACCACAGTGCAGTCTGTTCCTGTCCCCGGATTTCTTTCATTTTAGTTTCCCATTTCTTTGCTTGCCCCTGCCTCAAACTCCGGCGATGAGTGCGACCCTCTTCAAATGTGTTGCCTTTGCTTTGGCCAGCCATGTGGCGCTGCTCCTGCCACAAGGCTGAGGTGGGAGTGGGGGTGGGGGAGGAGCAGGAGGTGGAGGACACGAGTGCCAGGACGAAAACGAAGACGAGCGGGCGTTGAGGACGTCGACTGACCCCCCCGCAGACCGATATACACCACCACCCACCCCAGTGGCTGCAACAACGTTTCAAATTCAACGACAATGATGATGAGGACAGAGTTGGGCGTTTCAGGGTTTCGCTGGGGGAAGCGATGTCGAAAAAACTTTTTCTTGGCATTTGTTGAGCAGGAAACGAGCCAGGGACGGGGTGGTTCGGGTGTGGAAGTGGCCTGAGATGGGGGTTCTCTGGAAAAAAGGCGGTATGCCAGCGTGCTAGACGAAGACTGCTCTGATGTGGGCTGGGCCCTGGCCCGCCTTGTCCTCCCCTCACTTTTCTTTCCGATGGGAAAAGGGAACTGGCTGACAGACCAGCGCGCGTTTTCATTTCGTCTTTGCGAGAGTGGGCGCATACACTGGCCGAAAAGACTATCTAAAATCAAGAACAAACTTTGTGGAATTTGACGTGACTTATGATTTAAAACTTTAATCAACCGAAAATATATATTTCTTTTAAATTTTTATACCCGTTACTCGTAGAGTAAAAGGGTATATTGTATTCGTGCATAAGTATGTAACAGCTAGAAGGAAGCGTTTCCGACCCCATAAAGTATATATATTCTTGATCAGGATCACTAGCCGAGTCGATCTAGCCATGTCCGTCTGTCCGTCTGTCTGTCTGTCTGTCCGTCTGTCTGTCTGTCTGTATGAACGCTGAGATCTCGGAAACTATAAAAGCTAGAAGATTGGCATTTTGCATACAGATTCTAGGAGTTCCTACGCAGCGCAAGTTTGTTTCAAAAAGGTGCCACGCCCCCTCTAACGCCCACAATCGCTTATATACGATTTTAAAAATTGCAATATTTCGGAAAAGTAAAAATGCAGTTTTATTGTGTTTATCAATACCTATCGAAATGTAGAAGAAATTCAAATCGGACCATTCGTTAAAAAGTTATGCGTGTTCAAAGTTTCTATCTCGATCTCCCTCGCACTCCCTTTACCTGAGTAACGGGTATCTGCTTGTCGGGGCACCCGACTATAGCGTTCTCTCTTGTTTATATTTGAGATTTTTCATATTTTTGTTCACTTGAGGGTTATGAGGGTTTAAAAATACCACGGTTTCATGGAAGTAAAGTTTTAAGGCTAATTCTAAGTAATTCTGTCAGTACTTACTTAAATATATTCTCTAAATGTATTTCATAAATTCCCAGTTAAAAAGTTTAAATTCTTAAGCTTAGTTTTCTGTAAAGATGTATACATTTAATTGGACATGTGATTTGAGGACAAGCTTGAAGGCCTCAAGCCTTTTTATACATCGATTATCCGATTTCTCGGCCAAAATCATGATTTAATTTTCTTTTTTTTGGTGTGTGTTTTTCTCCTTTTCTTTTTCCTTTTATTTTTTTGTTCACCCGAGTTAGAAGCGTTGGGTGGGGGGATGTGGGTGGTGTATTTTTTTGGGCAAGGCCGCAAGGATCTGCCAGGGGACCGGGCCAACCGAGTGTTACTTCGAGTCGAGACCCTCTGGCAGCTCGAAACGTTCGCTGGGGGTTCGCTGCGGTAACCATGTCGCCTGATAAGACACAATGGACATATCAAATTGTGGCTTAACCCATGTGTGTATGTGTGGGTGTTCGGGGGTGGGCCACAACTTTGGGGCGCGGCAGTCAGCTGAAATATAAATGGAATTTATGGGTGGCTGTCCTAAACCCAGCGCCTTACCTTTTCACGGGGAACCCCCTCCCCCCGGATGGAGCTTTAAAAAGCTGTACCGATTTCAAATGCTTTATGTATATCAAATACAACTTTGACCAAAGCGAAGGGGTGCTGGGGAGGGATGGTTCGAAAGGGGATGAGGGGCTTCAGGGATTCGAGGGGGCGTACCTCCAATCCATCAACTGTCAGTTTGTGGACGCGAAATGCCGTGGAAAGCATAATGCGCGTTACATGAAATGAGTTTTGATGTGCGGCATGGGTTCGAGGGCCCATGGCCGTCGGCTCAACCTAACATAGTTATCCTTTATGTGAGTGCGGGTGTGTGTGTGTTTGTCGGAGGGAGCCAGCTCGCTTATGGCTGTGTGAGTGCAGCGAGGGACAATTTAATGGCCTAGGGTTATTTGGGAATAGGTTGAAAACAAAGCGCTGGTCAAACACTGCAACGGGGTTGGGCTGGGCTGGGGATTGGGGATCGGGGGAGTGGGGTACCAAAAACTAGGCACCCAGAGCAGAAATATCCCCCCGACCAAAAGCGAAACTGACTGAAAAAATAACGAACAGAAAAAGGGGAAAAATATACGCTGCAGCACAAAGAGCAAATGGTAAAAATTAATGCAACACTGGAAATGGTATCTGGTGGGGACTTTGGCCAGAAGCCAGGAGCCAAGGTAGAGGCAGGCAGGGAATTGATAGGGCCGAGTTGCCAGCAGCACCGTTCAGCTTTCTCCGCTCCTTAATAACAGGGATCGTCCGTTTCGAAAGGGGTTCTTACTCTCCAACCTTCCCCTCTCGAACCAACCACTACTCTGACTTACGACGATGTGATTCCCGTAAGGAAATACTGTGGAAACCGCATGCAGCCGACTTCGGTAACACAATTAAAACTTTGATAATCGTAAATACAACGACATAATCGATGAGACGTGCAGTAATTTATAATTGACCACTTGTTTTAACTGATTATCCAACATTTTATTCATTTACAGCGACACATTTTGATCTAAAAGACATTTTTACTGGTTTCCAGCTGAGATCACATATGCAAATTATTTTTTAATATTTTTCAAATTTTTATTATGGTCAATGTGGGTCCTAAGATAATTTGTGGGTTAACTTTAGTTTATTATATTTTGAAAAAGTATTCTATTTCATTATAAATAATTATATGTTTTTAAATTGGGCAAAAATGTATAAACCTGAAGTTTAATTTTTACTATAGAGTCCTTAATGATATACTGTCCCCACAGTGCCAACACGGAACAACCCACCCACCAACATTCATGGACCTCCCACTCCTAAGCAACCGCTCTCGACCACCCACCCTCTTATGACGATTATTTTTATACCATTTATACCCCGAACCCAGAAACTTTTGCTCCTGCCGAAAATTTCAGCGAGTGCTTTCGCCTTCTCCGTTCACTCGACCCTCCGAACATTTTCCGAGCTTAGCGCAATGGAAAAGGATTTTTGGTCTTTTATTGCACGTCAGACTTTTCGGACCGCTCGCAGGACTTCTTCTGCTGTCCGGGTGTGCGGACTCCGATGTTCGTCCTCCCTTCCACTTTGCCATTATGCTGCAGAAGCAAGAAAAAATTTAACGTTTATTGCTTGCGCCAATGAGCTGGTTCTCCTTCGCCACCATCCTTTTTCCCCCAACCCCCAACTCGGCATTTCCATTTCCACTTCCATTTGAGCTTAGTCCTTTCGCCTTAGCGTTTGGGGCGCCAAGTTCCTTTCGCCCCTTTCGTCTCCGTCGCGACCATGGCGATGTTCGCTGCCCCCCGTTTCCGCTCTCCCCGCCCAGCAATCCCAGTGGGTAACCACCCCCAACCCCCTTTACCCCTCGATTTCTGTGCCGACTGCTTTTGGGGTTTTTCTTTGGATGCCTTTTCGTCCTCTGGCTGGGAACCGCCATCTTGTTGTTTTGCTGAAATGCGAAGGACATTTGATGTAATGATGCCTGGAGGCAGCCACCACTGTGTCTATATGTGTGTGTGAATGTTTGAGGGATCAGCTCGAAGAGGTCCTGCGTCCTTTCCAGCAGGAGCACCCCCGAGTCTCGCTAGCCAGCTCGCTTTGTTTGAGTTCACTTAAGTTCAACGCTTGGGTCCAGGTCCTCAGTTCCCCTCCGCCGAACGCCAACCTAACCCCGTTCTATTGCAAAGTTCTGCCGCTGCCGCTGCTGCTACTGCTTTCATTATCCTTTTGGCGTATCCTTGCCCTGACTCATGTGGGCGTCTTGAGAAGCCGTCGCCAAGGCGCACGGAAAAAAAGGTCACAGGTCTGGGCAGGGGGGAGGTTGGAGGGGGGAAAAGGAAAGCAGAATAAAGCCAAGAAGGTGGAGGTGGTGGGCAAAAAGGACAGGAAGGACGCCGAGTGTGGGGAAAAAATAAGATGAATTACTTCTTTTGGCCGCAGCGCCAATGACCAAACTGAATCTGCCAAACACCCCGCACCTTGGAGAGGGGAAAGCCCACCCATCCCCTTCCTTGGTTCCTAAAAACAGGACGACCAGCAGACCCTGGCCGGTCATCAATTTTCGTTCAGGCCGCAGGAAGAAGAGAAGGACAAGAAGCATTCCAAGAAAGCTGTCCGCTTAGTTTTTCAAACACTCAGCGAGGGGTGGGGAGGGGAAAAGGGATTTGGTGGAAGGGGAGCGAGGAAAAAAAGAAGGGCAGGAGGGTCAGCATCCTAGGCAACCAATGTCCAGTATCCAGCATCCAGCAACCAGCGAGCATCAGCAGCTACGCTCCGAGATTAGATTTGATGGGTTTTAGGGTGCCCCAGCTCCAGCTCCAGCTCCATCGCATGTGTCCCATCCCGGCTCATCCTGTTCAGGTCCCTTCAGTCCCGGTCACAGTTCCCGTCCCTTTTTCACTCCCTAAGTCGCCATCGCATCGTCTTGACTGGCTGGGAGATTTTCGAGGGATATGTCTTACGCCATTATATGCTACGAATATTTTTCTGTTTTGTTTCGTTTCGTTGCCCTTGCCGCTGGCATGGAGCACGCAATTTATACTTGTATTTCATTTTGGTCGCTTTTTGTTGGTTAGAGTCTTAGGGATTGGGAGTATGTGGGGAATAGGTATAGCTAGGCGATGGGAAAGTACGAAAGGGACTCGATTTTTATACCCGTTACTCGTAGAGTAAAAGGGTATATTGTATTCGTGCAAAAGTATGTAACAGCTAGAAGGAAGCGTTTCCGACCCCATAAAGTATATATATTCTTGATCAGGATATATACATAAAGTATATATATTCTTGATCAGGATCACTAGCCGAGTCGATCTAGCCATGTCCGTCTGTCCGTCTGTCCGTCTGTCTGTCTGTCTGTCTGTCCGTCTGTCCGTATGAACGCTGAGATCTCGGAAACTATAAAAGCTAGAAGATTGGCATTTTGCATACAGATTCTAGGAGTTCCTACGCAGCGCAAGTTTGTTTCAAAAAGGTGCCACGCCCCCTCTAACGCCCACAATCGCTTATATACGATTTTAAAAATTTCAATATTTCGGAAAAGTAAAAATGCAGTTTTATTGTGTTTATCAATACCTATCGAAATGTAGAATAAATTTTTCAAATCGGACCATTCGTTAAAAAGTTATGCGTGTTCAAAGTTTCTATCTCGATCTCCCTCGCACTCCCTTTACCTGAGTAACGGGTATCTGATTGTCGGGGCACCCGACTATAGCGTTCTCTCTTGTTTTGTTTTAAAAGAATCCAAATCTAAAATTATGCTGAACCGAAAGGCCGTCGGTAATTTTCCATACATTTCACATTGTGAGTTTTGAATAAATAATTAAATAATAAACAAATAAAATGTAGGTATTTTTAATAACATAATTTTATCAGCAAATTCAAATTTAATTCCCTTTTTTTTAAACGTAATTTAGCAAAAATATTCTATTCGTTTGTATATCATCATAATATCTGCGTATCAACACCCTCGACTTAAATATTAATTTGTAATTTCATCACTGGGTGGGTAAAGATGCCATTTGCCAAAGTATTTCTGTCTAATGTGCATGAATGAGCAATGATTTGACGATACTTGGGCAGATCTTTTTACTGCTCAACGCCAGTTGCAAATTTAATGCTGCCCCAAGAATATGGGGAAAATACTTTGCACAATCAATGGCCGACCAATCAAAAGTTGAACGCAATTAGTCTAAATGCTTTTTGCTGGGAGAGGCCTGCTTAAGAGTGGAGCTTTAATAAACATATATTAAAATTTTAGTTATTTATGTAAATCTCAAGCGGGTTGACAAAGCAAGGCAAAATTCAAATCTCGAAATATATTCTCCATATTATGTACTGGAGATATCTCAAGAAAGCAAAACCCCCCTCCCCCACATTCTATCGACTCGACTCGAGTCGGAAAATTAAATGGCAGGCACATAGGCCCGGCGCCCGAACCTTTTGCAATTATTCACATATTTGAACAAAATTTTAAGAAAATGCAGCAGCAACAAATTTTCCAATCCCAAAAAGACGTTGCAATGCCAGGCCATTCTGCCATTCGGCCATTCCATTCCGTTGGTGGAAGCGAGAAGGTAAGCCGGCCTGTGCGAGGAGAGCAGCACATTCTGGCAGGATCTTAAGAAATTGCACAAGAAATTCGAAGATGCAGCTGCAGATGCAGTCGTTGTAGTTGTAGTTGTAGTTGCAACACGGCAACGAGCAGCCTCTACTGGGGGCGTCTTGCAGGGCAACCGTGCGTATGCGTAATGTGTTGGAAGGCGCCTAAAACTATGCAAAAGTCGGCCTATTGTTGTAAGAGTGTGGGTGCAGGCCCCTACTTTCGTGTGTGTGTGTGCTCTTGGGCCCGAAGTGAGTTTGCCGAAAATGCAGTCGAAGAATCAGTCTTCTCGGGGGGCTGGGCTGGTTGGTTGGGCTGGGGGTTTCGTTCTGTTTACTTGACATTAAGTGCATGGAAAACTTATTATTGCAGGCTCTGACAAGCACAAAAAGCAACTACAACATAAACGCACTCCAAGGCTCACACACACACACGCACAGATACACACACAGCATGTACATAAAAAGATTTGGCTTGCAAGTAGGCCTAAAGATCTGGTTGCCAAGAGGAGTTCCGGACTCCGGTCTCTCTCGCCTTCTCGCTCTATTTCTCGGCTACGAGTTTCATTAAATTTTAAGACAACTTGGCTTTTTTGTTGTACATAAGTATCGGGCAATAGGCGTGCATATGGCCATGTATTGGCCGAAAAGGCCCAAGAAAACCCACACTCGGACATCATAAATTTCCAAAGAGTTGGGCTTAGTTGGAAAATCACTAAGGGATGGGTGGAAATGAATGAGGGTTGGCCCCCTGCAATTTGCAGCCCCCAAAATGCGCCCTGTGCAGTCGACGCAGATGCAACTGCTTCTGCTGATGCTGCTGTCGTTGTCCTGTTTCGGTTCCTGAGTGCTGAGTCCCCAGTCCTCCAGACCGCCCACTCCCCCTGTCGTCTTTAATGCATTATTTTGTGTGGCAACACTCAGCGGTAATAACCTCGAGATAAACCCACACCTGCACCGTTCAGCCAGGTGACGTGTGTAAGATGCGATGAGTGTGCGAAGTTTAAGATGTCGTCCATGTCTTTGTGTTTTCGGACTCTGTCCTCCCCGTCCCCTGCGTGTGCATCCTGCCACTGGACTTGATTAAAATTGATTGAAGCAAATAAATGAAATTGGATTTTTTATGCTCACTGATGGCTCGCAAGAGTTGCGATTCGCAATGAAATCAACCAAACCGATTCGGTGAGAGATTTCTAATTACATCTACGAGGAGTGGCGACCAAGTTGCTTTTGTAATTTGTAAGAAGAGAAAATTTAAAGGCTATAAAACTAAATAAATATATTGATACTAAAATATTTTATATAGTTTGAAAATAATGATTAAGGGCTTCGAGTTTCAAGAAAATAATACTGATTTACCAACAAATTCTCAATCGTTTTAGGACTAGTTTTGAGATTTATTACATTTTACATTAATATCAATATTGAGATTAAAAATTAATCAGTCTTATCTTACATTTAAAATTTAAAAAAATAATTTAAAATATTTAAAACTTAAAGGCTTTCCGACGGAATAAAATATTTTTGATTACCCTTACCTTATTGATCTTACAGAAATTTGTACAATATTTAGGCCGCAGGATATTTTAATTTTGATATATGCACCTCTTTAATAAATAGTCTGTGCAAACCTATAATTTTAGACCACACCCACATGTGGGAGCTTTAAACTGATTAACAAAACATTCGAATGCACATACAGTCAGTCGCTTGGTGGCAGTGAATATATACCGCACTCAACTGCTTAGCCTACCTCAACAAAACGGGCCGTGGAACGAGCCCACGCAAAACAAGCAACAGACCAGCCAATGGAACGCAAGCGGGCCATCACACCACAATCATAACCATAACCGTGGTCTAAGCGGGGACCACTGCACCACAATGCACCACAGTGGCCGCGGCCCCACCATCCCCCCATCTCACCCCCTCGGAAAACCCTTAACCCCTGCTCGCCCCGTCGGACAAAGCCCATTGGCAATTTTTGGTCGAAGCGTCAAAGCAGAAAAAACATCGACGGACACAATAAAAGTTTTGTAGGCGCGTGCATAGAAGGATTGGCAGGGATGTGGAAATTTCGGGACGAGGCAGGAGGATGTCCTTCCCGCTCAACCCACTGCGTTTGACTTTTTTCTATGGCCAAACCTCCGGGATGGCGCAAAATATTTCGATCAGGCGTAAAATGTGCGCAAAATTCAAACAGCATTTCAGCAAAGCGTTTTTTTTGCTCCTTTTTTTTTGCCTAGTAGCCCCCTCTCCTCCTGCCAGGTTACCCTATTTTTTGTGTGCATGTGTATGCCTGTATTTTATTATTTATTATGACCACACTCACACACACACACACGTGCGCTTGCATGTATCCTTGCAGTTTAGTGTTGTAGTAGCCGCGACCAAAAAAATATAAACAAAATGCATTGCAGCCCGCGTGAACCTTTCCGCTTTCACTCCTGGTCAGGAAAAATGCGAAAAAAACACTAAAAATAAATTCGAATAAAATTTTTGTTATATACAAAACTGAGCACGTGTGCGGGCGGGATTTGTGTGTGTGTGTAAGTGTGGGCTGCATTTTAGTTTGCTGCTATGTTGGGGGTTTCGTGAAAAGGGTTGCGATCTTTATGCAACGAGAACGGCTTACAGCGCAACGTCATTCGGGCAATATAGTATTTTTAGAATGTTTTACTAAGGATAGTAAAGTGATTTTTCTGATTTTAAGGACATCAAGGACATCAATGGAAAATATGGAAAATCATTGCATAATTAGGACAGTTTTGTGAATCACCTAAAATCGAATATTATCTTACTTAAAGAATTATATTTATTTCCATGTTCCAGTTTGGATGCTGAATATGAAAACATATTCCATTTGACATTTATTTTAATTTCCACAAGTACGTTCTAACATTCGTGCTTCAGCTAACTGCAACATTGCATTCCTGGTCAGAACCATGCCCGCGTCCATCCTTTTTCCAGGGGGCTTAAGTGGCAGATTTTTAATTGAATTGGCTGCAGTGGCTGCTGCACTGGCCCTCATCCTAAGAGTTGACAACGAAACCCCCCTCGGTTTCAGATTTTTTTGGCATATTACTAACCATTTGTTTTTTGCATTAGTTTTTTGTCAGCTGCAGTCGGGGACTGGGGGCAAAAGAAGCGAACAAACAAATCATTTGACATTTTATACATATTCCATTATATATCCGCGGATGCATATATGCGTGCACATATAGGAACTCGGGGGGGGAACCCCCCTCACGACCCCTCAATAGAAAAATAGAGGCGACTGCGCATTTCACATTTTACGCTGGTTTTATTTTTTATGCAGAGCTGCGCATTTTTGCAATTTATATAAATATTTTATATATTATTTATTTTACACATAACATATTTTTTTAGCTGATTCGCATTTTTTTGCCATTTGGCGCTTTCATTTTGTGCGCTATATAAATATTTCATTAATTCAACTTTTTCTATTTTCGGCTCTTTATTTTTTTCCCCTACGATTTTATTATTATTTTATGCATTTTTGATGAAATAGTTTTTGGATTTTGTGCAACTAATTTAATGGCAATTTTTTTCGCTTTTATTCAGCCTGTCCGGCGTGAAAGGGATCCATGCGCAGAGGTAAAATCGCTTGAATTTATGCGGTAGCCAGTAGCTGGCCGTTTTAAGAGATTTACGGCATTTACAAAGCGATTCTGGCCATAGGTTTATTATTTCATAAATGCGTTTTGATTTGACCGCCCTCCCCAACCCGGAAAAAAAAACAATTAAAGATGGGCTTAAAGATGCAGTGAAGGGGGTGCCGAACATCAATTATGTTTTCACTCTTTCAGTTATCATATTGCTCCACCAATTTCCATCAAATTTATTGTCATTTCATATAATGCAAAGCAAACTTAATTTATTTTATATTTTGGTATCCACTAATAGATAAATAACAAGAAGTGACCAAAGCAATCTAATTTATTTGATAAATATGGAAAAAATTTCTTTTTCATGAGTGCTTTCAATTCAATTCAAGGTTCTATTTTCATTCCGTTAATTTAAAAAAATATCACATTTTATTTCATTGAAGGGGTTGCGCCTTTTAAAGACTTTACTTCCTGGAAAATCTCGTCGCAGGCGTGTGTCGTGCCCAAGTATTTCATTAACTCAATTATAGGCCACAAGCGCACTAGACTATCGATGAGATAAGCACACAGATATGAATGTTAATGAGCATAGCTACAAACAATGAGACAATGGAGAATCCTCACATTTAACCTATTTACCCAGACAGTGTCTTCTCCGCCAGCAAGTGAGCGAGCTTTAATTATGCATAATCTAAATGGTCAGTTTACGTTAACACTTTGACATTTATAAATCGGTTGGTACGCAGGATATACGCATATGTATAAGTAACGGTTTATAAAGTGGGGAGATCTCAAAGGAATTAGTCTAAAAAAATTGATTTAAGAAAGGTGAATAATATTATAATTGGTTCTACCAATATTAAGCAGCTTAAATGAGCCAGTTGGGAAACTGCTACGTTTAGCAATAAGGCTCTTTTGATTTGAACCTCTTAAATGCATCAAATGCCATGTAAACCGAATTGATCAATGGTATAAGACCAAGCTGCGGTGATGTGTAGTTAATTATCGCCATTGTCAGACGATTGCATCGGAGATTCCTGGGTTGAGGTTTTGCAAGGCTTGGCTTTCACTTTGACGATTATGCGAAGGGTTTAATATGCTGTTCGAATACCTACCTTATAACACGTCTCCTTAAGATCTTGTACCAATGATACCACTATTATCGAATGCCTAAAGTAATTTTATTTTTGCTTTTGATATTGATTTAAAAATGCTAAGTGCGTTAAAAAAATAGTAAAGTTTTTATATTAATTGTATTCTGTGTTATTACAATGCCAACATTTCACAAAATTATAAAATTTTAAGTTATTTTAAAGTAATAATAATAATTCACTTAGATATCCCAAGAACTAGCAATCAGTTGACAGAACTTATGAACTTTTCACTGCAGGGATTATCCTATCGTCAAATATACAAAAGTGCTTAAATGCTTCCTAAACTCACTTCAAATTCTTCATCAGTCCCACAATTTGTAATTCGCTTTGGGGTTTTTACAAATCGAGCAAGCACTCCAGTTTAAATCAAAGCCACAATAGTGAAGGCCACCCCCTTTTTGTTTTGCCCCCCTTTGATGACTGCTCGAGAAATGAGTCAAGTTTTATGATCGTCCCATGGAAACCCTCGAAAAGCATTGAAATAGCGACGGCAATGATGTCGAACCACGCCGGCGACGGATCTCTCTTCCTGTTCAAATAAACTCCCTATAAAGCCAGCCCTCCCCCAGCCCCGCAAGGTGGCCATCGCTCTTGACCCTTTTTGCACTCAACCCACGAAAACGGGAAAACAGTCCCCCGCCGCTTTTTCTCCTTTATTCTTTTCACAAACTTTACGCTGCCCATGGTCACCCCCACCCACTGAGACCACCCACAACCACTCCACGTTTACCGTTCTGGCAGACAAGCGACAACAACGTTGTCCACTTTCGCAACACCACCCCAACACCCACCCCCCCAACCCCCAATAGAGCGAGACGGCAAGCCAGTGACAGGACGAAGACGAAAGAGGGAGAGGGGAGAGCATTTCGGAATTCATGCTGTCCATGCCAACAGCAACAACGTAGCCGGCTCATATATTTTTCTCATTTATTTTTCCCGGACCCACTCCCAATATTTTTTGTGCGTTTTTCATATCC
The DNA here is from genome assembly GCA_037075285.1 of Drosophila lutescens. Lineage (NCBI taxonomy): Eukaryota > Metazoa > Arthropoda > Insecta > Diptera > Drosophilidae > Drosophila > Drosophila lutescens. Next base: position 148,301 of record JBAMCF010000180.1, read on the forward strand.
GAAACGCCGACAACCACCTCCCACCGCCTATCACCCCACAACCCGAACCCGAAACTCAAACCCAAAACCCACAGCCATCACCTACCCCATTCCCCAACTGGCTTTCCCTTTCCCACCCCTGGCGGCGATCCAGCCGGCCTTTTTTTTTTGCGCCATGCCGGCGAAAGACAACAAAAGCAACAGCCATCGGCCCCCTTTCACCCCCACCACCCCACTTACACTTGGCCAGAGAGAAAAAAAAGGAAAAACAAAAATAATTGCCGCCTCACTCCCACTTTTGAGCACCCATCCCATTCACAAAACCGTCGGCACTCAGCTGTTTGTCAACTCATCTGCCGCGCCGCCATCCGGCTGATTCCGCCCACCGCCCAGCGACCTCACCCACCCACCCACTCACTCTCTCTCTCTCTCTCTCTACGGCTGACCCACCACACCACCCCCCTCTACGCCCATGGACAGCGTGGTTCGTTGACGTCGAGCGTCGCGTTATCGGCGATTCTCTGTTTTTGTACTCATATCCCTCTGCTCTCTCAAGGGGTGGAGAGCGGGGAGGGAGGGGGTGGAACAGAGGCGCCGTCGTGGGTGAGAGAGGCAAGGGACAGGGGATGGGGCTGTAGCACCAGGGGGTGGGGGGTTCACAGAGTGTTGCACACTTTTCGGCGTTTCGCCTGCACACGCACTTTCCGCTTTTGGCGGCGTCCCACATTCAACTTTCGTCCTTGCTGCGCAGGCGCTGCCACCTAAGGTCCTCTCACTCTCGCCTCTCTCTTTCGCTGCCGACGTCGACGCAGGACGACACAGGCGGGCTGGCTCGGCTCAAAACCCACTTGGCCATCTCTGTTTTGGTCAGTCAGCAGTTGGCTTTCGTCGTGTTTGGTTCGCCCCTGGAGGAAGCGCTCTGAGCCTTGAATAAAACCTAAACCAAAACCAAAACAAACCCAATCGAAAATCCTCAAAAACACAACCGAATTGCATATAGAGTTTTGACTAGTGGTTAGCTACCCCCTTCCAAAAAAACCAAAAATCGCTTTTGAAAGTGTGCCAAATCGCGTTCGCAACTGGGTTATTGAAACTCAAAACTGTGCGTACACAAACAAATCCCCATCTCAAGTGAACTGTGTGTGAGCTGCTTAGCAACAAAAAACCCGCCAAAAATTCAGACAAGTGTCAAAACGTTGCAGCGAACCCAAACCGCAATCCGCAATCCGCACAAGTGTTACAAGTGTGTTCAGTGCTAAGGATACCAGCGAGTCGAGTTGCATCTTAAGCTGCAACTTTGATATCGTCGCATTTTGGCAGCGCCTGCTTCAGTTCAATTGTCTGGTCTTCGGGCGAACACCTCACTCCACGCAGGCCGTCAAAAAAACTGCCAAAATTCCGAAGAATCCGAGGAAAACACCAAAAACATCGACACGTACCGCATCGGCAACCGGTGGCGGTGGGGGAGGTGCTGGCGGAGGCGCCACCACCAGCACGAAAATGGCATCTAAAAGAAAAGCCTCGGTGTTGCTGCACAAGGTGAGTCTGGATTTTCTCGAAAGGAAAAGCGTTTTTCAAGCACCCCTTGTGGTTAATAGCTGAATGTCCTTTCACCGGCGCATCAACGAACGGCAATTGAACTCTTTCGTTTTGAGTGCAGGAAATATGACTAATTGAGTCTGAAAGTTTCCTGCTTGAGGAAGTCCATTAGTACTTTTCAATTAATATGATAGTGCCTTCACAATCTAATTATTACAACAAGAATCACCTCTTAGTTGATACTAAACGTGTATCAAAATATTAAAGTAGAAACAATTTAATATACAATTAAATCAGAATTAATACCGAATATTTATAAATAATTATAAAAATCAATTGTTCTTTAAATATTTAAAATTACAAACTAAATTGGGCATAAAAAAAATCAATAATATTTTTTCGATTTTGAAATATGATCTTTAGAATTCAATATTTTTTAAAAATATAAGAAATATTAATTAAATTAAACCCTTATGATTCCGTCAAATAATCAAAAATTAACATGACCAATATCAAACACACTCTTTATAAATATTACCGTTGATCAATTGAGCAATAATTGGATAATTGTAAACTATATAATTCCATTATCTATTTGGTTTTGGCACAGCTCCACCTCCGAGTATCAGCCATTCTAAGGGTCTCGCCTCCATCATCGATATAACTCCTTCAATTCCTGTCACAGGGCTTCAAAGACTCATGGCTCGTGGCTGGAGGGCCGTCTTATATAGAAATTCTCAGACCATGAAACCTTTTTTTCCTTTTACCCGCTTTCAGCAAGTAGTCCAATATGAAATCAATTTGCCCCCAACCCACATATTCCCATTCCGAGACTCACCGCAGACCAGACACATTTACCCAGCCACAAAATAAACAGTTCGAAAAAAATATATATTTGTAGGTAGGTGGGTAGCGCGTGGGAGGAGGGCAAAAAGGAACGGAAGAATCGTAGACAGTTGCAAAAATATTGCTAATACGCCGCGTAGGCAGCAGTGGCAAAAGAAAAACCTGCTCATAATGCTTTTTTGGATAAAAAAAGGCGACTAGATGGGAGGTTGGGCTGTTGTGCCATTGAGTAGAGGGGGGGAAATGGAGGCACTCTAATGATATACGTCGGTGTCCCAGTGTAAGTCTCCTCTCCACATACATGAATGCTCCCTGGTACATAGAAGCGCGAATTGCGACGGGAACGAAGACGACGTTTGGGGGTGCAAAGTGTGCCTGTGTGTGTGTCTCTGTGAGGGGCAGAGAAAGGGGGAGATAGGGTGGTAGTCAAGTAACGACATTGGGGTGTCTGCCTTAGGGGTATGGACTGGGGATAGCCTCCGAAAATGAAACGAAGCACATTCACTCGGCAAAACACCACCCACACCGTCACTCTAATCTCTCCACCCACACACCAACCCACCCACCCACTCACACCAAAGGGCGCACATTTGCTCTGCACGGTAATTCATCAAATGACGAAGACGCAGACGAAGGCACAGGCAACAGAAGTTGAAAATGGGTGCGAGGATTGCGGGCTTACTTGGGGCGCCACAAAAGAAGTTGCTTCTTGGGTGTAAGCACCCCAAACCCCCCTGCCCCTCCCATGGCAACGAAACCACCGCATCCCGAAGCGCCACCCGCAAGACACACACTCATTCACTCACACACACGGCAGACACACAAAGCGAGTCCGGCGAGTGACCAGCCCTCCGGTAAACTTTCTTTGCCTGTGTGCGAGGGGTGAACAAAACCCAATTCCGGCGTCCGGGGTACCGTGCCTTCGATATAAGGGTTGCGAAAAGTTACTCAAGGAACTGAAGGATATTTGATTCAAAGGGCTAGATGAAATCAATATGATTAGTTTCATTCTTCATTTTTTTGAGTAGGGCATCTACAAATTTTATTTGGAAGCAAGAATTTGTTAAGCAATCTGTTGTCACAAATACAAAAGTTTATTTTATGTTTTTAATTGTTTCTAATTGGCTTTAATCTGCAAATAAAATAATAGTATTTAAGAAAAAAGTAAATTAATTAAATAACATTTATTGTAATGTTTATTACTTTTTTAAAGCCAAAAAATATATTTCATTAAAATTTATTTTTATTTAATTTTATTATTTTATAAACATTATCTTATATTTTAATCACTGTATATAATCACTTGTCAAAGGGCACTTGGGCTTCGTTTAATCCGAAATAAATCCCGCATTTCTTGCTTGTTTATTTGGCGATCTAGTCCCCTTCCCCCGATGGCTTCCACCTCGTCATCCCACAAATCCAGAGTGGCCCCAAGCCGGCGATGAAAGCAACAAAAGCATTGACTTTTGTATATAGCCAGCGACATTTGTATATAAATAGTTGAATCACCATGTATGTGCTCGTGTTTGTCAAAGGAAACCCCTCTCCATTCGAACTCACTCCAAAGGCGAGTGCCCATCAACCCTTTGTGGGTGGGTGGGTCAAGATTTGCGCCTAAGCGCACATAAGCCGCCGCAGGACAGCGTGTGTGTCCAAAGGAATAGAGCGTCTTTGTGTTTAATTTGAGTCGCAAAATGTTCCGAGGGAAAAGTTAAAGACTTTGTGGAAAGTTTGAAGATTTCCCATCCCCATGCTCAGCCAAAGGCACAACTTGCTATGCTGCTCAGCTGTAATCAAACATGATTCGGTACAGCCAAATGGTAGTCAGTCATCAGCCCATCATCGAACTTTTGTGAATCGAAGGGGTGTGCGTTCTGGTCCTGATTCCGTTCCTGATCCCAATCCCAGTACCGTTACACATCTCAGCATTAGTGTCCCAGGCAGACAACGTGCCAAGCGAATCGAAGTCGACGCCAAAGGTTGGGTGCGAGTTTTGGGGGAGAATCTCTAGGAAAACCAGTCAATGTCATCAACAACAGTCTGGGGAGCGGAGTAAAATCCGGAGATGGATGGGGGAGGAGGAGGAGGAGGCGAAGGGAACCAAAACGAGGCAGGGGCGGCAGATGGAGCAGCGTCTTTTAAGTCGTCTTTCGGCTGTCTTGGCTGGCTCCGGGTCTGCACCTCTCCACCTCGGTTAGATGTTACGGAAAATTGCTTACGGTTTTTTGAACACACGCCCGTCTACAGGGTAGCTGCTAGCACACACACATGAGTGGAGAGTGGAGAATAAACGGGATGGGATCGGACCTGGGTGGGTTGTGTGATATGCCATCATACAAACAGACAAGTTAGACAGCCCAAGACCCTCATCTGCTCAGCCATTGCTCCAAAATAGAAATAGATGACAAGAACACTAAAGACGACAAGGCAAGGGACACTGGATGTGGATGTGGATGTGCATGGGGGTGCAATGGGTGGAGTGCCGATGGCTGGGGAGTGGGACTCGATTGCGACAACGACTTTGGCTAAGGGCAACGACTAGCTCGACGGGCCAACGTGGGTTTCAGGGATAAAACACTGGGAGCGAAAACTAGCGGAACTAATAAATCAATAGTTTAGCAGTAAAAAGGGAGATGTGAGGACAATCATCTATTATACTTCATTTATAATGTTTATTTATAATATGGAAAAAATATTATAAAATTTATACCAAGCAATATAGATAATTTTCAATTTTTGCACAATTATTTCTACGTTTATTTCTTTGCCTCAAATAAATATTAGTCTGCTATCCTACGATGTACAGAAGTACACATTAGAGGCTATTGAAAGCCGATATGTACTTATTGATAATTCAACCACCCAATATACACATTTCTCTCAGTGGCTCCCCGCCACCCACAAAAGTACGAGCCATCAGCTTTGGACCACCTTGAAACCCGCTCCCTTCCACAGAAAGCCCAAAAAGGAAAAAAACCGAATTTGCCACCCACCACCCACCTAAAGCAAAACAGACAAACCCAGCAACCTTTACACCCACTCTCTTACTCGCACACAGACCTAGAACGAATCGCACAAGCAATCTGCCAACTCAACTCCATCTTGGCCAAAAAAGAGGAGCAGATTGGGAGGAAAGGGGAAGGCGGTGGGATGTAGAAGTAGAAGGAAATGAAGAAGGCAACGATGTATTTCAGCTTCAGCCACAATCAAAGTTGCTTCACAAGATGGCAGGAGGAGGGTCTGATGCCAGACTTGGCTCATCCCCAGCTGCAGATAGAGATAGAGGACCAGAAAGGGAAAGAGAAGTGAGTGCCACATCCCACACACACACACATATATAGCGACACCGCCTTCAATCCGCACACACACACACACTCACAATGGCACAAAAACAATGCCAAAAGTTTCTACACAAGCGCCTCGACCTCACCTTCATTCCTAGCTGGCTCTCAATGTTGCCAAGCCAAAGACTTTGCCTTGGCATGCATGAACCCCCCACCCCGACTCGACTTTTCCCTTATTTCTGCCCCAAATTGTATGCTACACTTTTCGTAGGCACAAAACCCCCCTACCCCCTTCCCCCTTCCAACCGAAACGACTCAGAACCCACCCCTTCGCTCATGTGTGAGTCTGTGTGTTTGCGTCTTCGACTTTGGCTTTGGCTTAGTATTTTTGGTTAATTTTCTTGCAGTTTTAGGTTACGTTTTTGGCTTTTACCACTGCTGCCAGCTCCTTTTATGCCATCACCGCCATCCAACCCCCCAACCCCTACGAAGATCCCACCCCTCGGGCCTTTCACTTGTGAAAGACGTTTGCTTAAAAGCCACCACACACACACATCCCCATGCTCTCTGCTTTCACCCCACTGCCCTCTTCCCCCCACTCGTGTTTAGTTAGTTTGTGATGGTTTTTAGTGCGGATAGGGGGGATCCAAGAACCGAGACATCTTAAAGGGGTGCACACACATGGCACTGGAGTCAGCACACCCCCTTTTCCCGCCTGTCGCCGCCAGGCAGCAGTCGAATGGAACCCACGTCATGTTGCTCTGCAGAGTCCTGCTCCGAGACCCTCCTGATTCCTGCTCCAGCTTACCCTTCATTATTTTCCATTTTGCTACTGCTCCTGCTACCCCTTCCCCCGATTCTGATTCTGATGTGGCTGCTGATGAGCTAAGCCAGCATCTACAAATTTTTCTGCTCTCTTTCGCTCCGTCTTTGTGCGCTGGGTTCCATCAGCAACATTTTACATTTATTACTTGGGACCGAAAGCCCCGACCCCTGCTAACACACCCATTCTGCGGGGTTTTTGGCTTAATGAAAACGAGGGAGGTCCGGCAATGGCCTCACGATTGATGTGCAGATGGAACACACACACAGACACAGCCTTGCACACCCACCGCCAGGCAATAACCTTTGCCCAAGTCCTGGCCAGGACTTCGCCCACTTGAGTGCTCAAAACGCCAACACGAAACGATTCATCTTCGCTTGCTTTCGGGCGACACCCAGCCCAAAGTCCAAAGTAGAAAGTCCAGAGGACCCAAACAACCGTCCAACCAACCAACCCGCCGAACCCAAAGCAACCATCTTTCCGCTTAGCCAAAGCGCTCGTCTTCATTGTATTTTCTTTTTACTGACTTGGGCCTTCTTCCATTTTTTGCCTGGTAAGATTTCGGGCTGCCTGAGAGGTGGGGTGGAAGAGGGTGGTTGGATCCGCTCCTTGCTGTTGGCTCTGGTCCTGTCTCCGCTTTCGTTCCCCGAACAGAAAGAGGATATAGAACGAAAAGGGGGTGGGCAAGGAAAAAAAAGGTTTCCGGTTGCGCCAATGTTCCTCACTTCCTTCGGACAGAGATGAAACTCAAACACAAATTAGAGAACTCTGGGGCAAAAGTTTCGAGGCACAAGATATTGGAAAAAAATTTATGCATAGCCCCCGAACGTAATGAATGAATGAGGAAACGGAAAAAGAGAGGAAAATGAAAAATACGGAATGCGGAATACGGATAAGGAGTGCAGGACCGAGTCGACTTTAAAATGGCCTTTGCTCCTTTCGAGCAGGGGCTAATCATATCAGCCCTCGTCTAGCCAACTGAAATAGACAATTAAGACGGCGACGCACCTACAACTAACTGAAAGCCTAGAACGAAGTGGGCCACCCCGACCAAGGAGCAAGTGAAGCCACTTTGATAGCACAACTGCTAATGAAATGCGCCACGTAACGTGGCCTGGCAACTTTCCTTCACCCAGTAAGGGGAAAGTCTAACGCCGAGCCGCGCCTCTCGTGCCCCCTTATCGAATTACTCGAGTCCCCGAGTTGGACCCCAACTAGCGCAAGTCAGCAACATTTCAGCTGCTCAAGCGAGAACGCTGTCTTGTACCCTTTCAACGCTCTCATATCGCACCCTTGCCACTCCTTCTATTCCATCGCCCCCCTGCCACATCCTTCCCACCCTTTGAACGTCCCACACGGACCAGGGCACTCCGAAAAAAAAAAGAAATAGAAACGATGAGGGGGAAGGTCTATCCAACAGGGGCTTTTATGAGAACGTGCGCTTTACTTTCCACTACGAAGACGTCGAAGGCGAAGAACTCTAGGTTGGACACCCTGGTCGGCAGTCTGTGGAAGGGGGCATCCACTGTCCTGCACAGTGGGAAACTATTACCAATTTTTGGGACTTTCAACTTCAAAGATATAAACTTTTTCTGAATAGTTCGATTAAAAATATTGTATTAATATTATTAATAAAACCTATTATAATGAAATGTTTTTACAATCACTCATTTAAACTTCGACGACCACTGTCTTTTTTCGGAACTGCCTTGGCCTGTCTTTGAAGCTCGATGCTGACGCAGAGTTTTTATTCCACCACTCGACTTCTCTTTCCTCAAGCAGGACTATCTCCAGAGCCCCTGCCAGCGAATCCTTGTCCCACACGAACACCAGCGCATCAGGATTACAGGCAGACACACACACACACTGAGGCAACCTTAGCCTAACCCTTTTGCTCGGCCATCCCTTTCCTTGCCTTCAGCGCCCCCTTTCCATTAAAAATCCCCCACCACCACCCCCCAGCAGGAGGCCACTCCCTTTTGGCTACCCTAGGACGTCTGCTTTCTTTGCCAGCGCACTTTTTATACAAAATTTTTTTACCCATCTCCTGGCCCACAGCCCTCCGCCCCCCCGCCTCATACTTAACCCCCCTCACAGCCCAACCGCCGCCTTCTATGTACAGCACTTTTGGGGTGTGGAGTCTCTTGGTAGCGGATGAAGAGACCGCTACTCCTCGTCCTGGCTGGCTCGTCCTTGCTCATCAGGCTTCTTCTTTGGTCCCAGTCCTAGGCTCACCACCCACCCACGCTTGTCCATTTTAAGTTCAAGCCCTGCCCGTGGCACTCATCCAGCGCCGAGTCCTTCAGCTCCTCGGCTTCCCAGGACCTCAGTCCTCCGACCACCATCTATCCGCTTTTGATTCCACCCGACCCATTCCACCACACACCCAACGAGAACCGGGGGCCTGGCCCTCATTTATTTTGTACCCACGCTGGCAGCAAAGTTTGTCTTGCGTTTCGTTTGGGTTTCCATTTTTTAGATTATTCCTTGCCGCTCGCTGTCCAATGTTCCTTCTATTTTTTCGTTGCCCCCTTGGATACCCCTGCCCCCCATTTCTCTAGCTGGGACTAACGAGCATGTTACTCCTTGCCTGGCCAACGATTTTCACCCCCAATCCCCTCAAAGCCCCGATCCCCAGAACCTCCGTGCGCTTTTATTATTATGCTTTGGCGCACATTCCAGCTGGAGGAGCGAATAAAGGAGGAAAATGGAAAAGCTGTACCCCTCTGCTCTGCCATATCCTTCCCGTTGCCAGGACTACCAGCTTGGTCGAGGGGGTTAGAGAAGCTGAGGCTGAAGGATGGACGCAACGATTGCTCGGGAAAAGTTGCAGTTGTCCGAGTCGCCGGGCTCTCTGGCCATATAAAATAATAACAACTAACTAAAAATCCGTTCGCTTTAGCTGCAAAATCCTTTTGTTTTCCAGACCTCACTCCTTACATCTTCCCCGCGCCAAAGCGTTCATAAAAAAGAGCCACCCGAAAAACTACTGGCGGAAAAAAGGAAAATAGAAAAAATGTTTGCCCCGCTCAAATTCAATGCAAAAGTTTTGCATCGCCGTCGAGCTACCCACATAAATTCCGAGCCCCGCCCCCTCTCAGGGAACCTCCCCTCCCCCTTTTGGCGTCTGACTTTTTTGCGGCATGGGTCGAAAGTTTATCAGCGCGTTTGTCTGCTGCCATCGTACGCCAGTTCCAGTTTCAGTCCCAAAAAAAAACAGAGAAATCCCCAACTCGACCGCTTGTTTGTCTTACTTTTGACCTCTATAAGTGAGGAGCAAACGGTCGTGGGAAGGATTCAAGACATAGCGAGCGGGCTGAAAAACAGCCGATAATGATGAATTGAATGGCAAATGACTATATCATTCAAATGAAGGAATTATGTCGAATAGATTAATATCCTTACCTTATTAAGAATTTTTTGTTGATCAACAACACATGGGATAAAACTATTTTCATGTCCTGAAATGTACACTTCTCCATTGATAAACCACAGAAATTTCAACTAAGTCGTTTTAGCTAAAAATAGATGGGAATATATAAAAATATTTAAAAGGTTGCTAAAGTTAAAAAATAATGATTAAATTCGATACCATTTCTGAACCCCAGAAGTAGTTTAATGTTGTATACTTGGAAATATTTCTGAACCTTAGTAGTAGTTTAGAACTTAGAAATATACTTCGTTTTATATGTCGATTTACAAATAATATCTTTCCTTATAATTTCATTGCTGTAAACGTATTTTAGTTCCTAACGAGAATATATAAGACATTTGAACTAATTTTCAAACATTTACTCCTCTTCTCTTTCCAGGTAAGCAAATCAAAAACAAGCCATTCTTCCCCCGAATAGTACGAATTCGTTTGGTCTGTTGTAAGTACATTACATTTTGAAACAACTCCCATTGTCTGTGCCAGTTTTGATAAGCCCAAAATGGTTCTAGCTCCCCGAAACCCCGAACCCCCGCCATTGGGGCAACTTTTGCGTTTAGTGCAACAATTGCAGCAGAGGCAGGTAGGCGGCAAGCCCATGACGATGAAATGAAGTTTTCCCAGCCACGCGCAACACAAAATGAAAATGAAAAATGTTCTCGTACCTTAAGCAGCTTAAAATTAATTTACATGGCCACGGGTGTTGCAGGAGGAACCAGCTTTGGTCTGAATGTGCAACTAAAAACCGAGGGCGTGCAATGGAAATGGAAGGGGGGAAGGGGGGCTGAAGAAAAAACTTCAGTGCAGTGGCATAGAATTTTACATTTGCCGGCGGAAGTTGAAAGTGGCAGCCGCGGCACCCAGGCAGCCAGTCCGTTAGGAGGGGTGCAACTTGCAGTCGTCTAACCTCAAGGCCCGACCTCCTGTCCCAGTACCAGTCCCACCCCCTATACCAATCCCTACCCCAACCCTGCGAGCACTTAATAATACGGTTTATTAGCGACATAAGCACATCCGACGCTGCCTCGTCCGCTGCCAGTGCAGACATTTTAATTGGTAGGCGAGTGCATGGGTAACATAAAAATTATAGTCGTGCGGTGGCAAGTGGGGCGGAGGTGGGCGGAGGGGGCGTGGCCCACCAAACAGTGACAGACAAGCTGGCAGCTGGCTTGGGGTCGGGGCATGGGCCAGCCTCCAAGGCTGGGGCAATTGAAAAGTAGGATATACACTTCAATCATTGGCAGCCTTTGTCTCTGCCAAAGGATCGCCAAGTGGAGCGACCAGAGAGTGGGGCACGGGCACGCGGTTATGTGGCGAGGGCTCCGCATTGCCACAAATTAAAAACTGCTGCGTTTTTTAATCAAAGCTGCATTAGGAGGCAGCCGCGACTCCGCGAATGGGGTGCCTGCCCCAGCACGAGGCTACTACGAAAGTGGTACAGTTAAGCTGTATTTTTGATACGGAAAAAAAATCGGTTCGGAATATTTTTAATAAATAATTTCCCTTCGTCCCTTGTAAAGACCAATATTTGTCAATGGTACATTTATTTTAATGTTTTCCCTCTCGTGTACATTTTCATTGAAAAACTGCTTTTGATAAATGCGTATTTATATTTACTTTAAATGGTAGTTTCATTTATTACAGTCTAATGTCTAATTTATCATTAAATTTAATTGAATAAATGTTCAAAAAAAATGTCTCTTTTCGCAAATAATATTTACACAATATTAATATTTACAAGTTGAATGTTATATTAATATTCTCATTAATTTATAAAAGTAACTTCACTTTTTTAAGAGTCTTTGATATTATACCAAGTAGATTTGTCTCCGTTTGAGTTTGGGCTCATTTTCTGTGAAAATGGAAGGGTTCGTTGTTAAGGATTATAATGCAACGAAAAATGTTGCCATTATGGCTGCAGCAGCTTAACGGGTCTCACTTTGTTTTCCGCCCGTTGCAAGACCCTCGAAACTCGGGAACCCTTCTTTACTGGCTCTGGATTGCGATGGAGTCTGAGGAGCCCAACAAGGAGTGACGGCTGGGGTGGCAGACGTACGAATTTTCCACATCCCTAAATCGCTAATCTGCTACGCATTTTTGCCGTACCACTCACTCGGCAGGCGCGCCTGCTCCTTCCTTTCCTCCAAGTTTGTAATAATTTCGTCCTCGTCGGGCGCATTTTTCCCTTTTTTTTGCCTTTGCACCCAAGCGCAAATCGGCAACTTTGAGCTGGAAAGTTTGGGAGGCGTGTCGAGAGGGTTTCGGGATCGGGTTCGAGTTCGGGCTCGGGTCTGGACTTGGGTCTCGCCCTCCCCCTCCCCCCATACACACATATGTGCGCGGGTGCGATAAGGCGGCAGAGAAATTGAAATTGTTACCGTTTGCGAAGGTTGCCGCTGCTAGACGACGATGACGAGGACCGAGGACGCCCCGGCTAGGTGTGCTAACCTCCCAGCGGGGGGCCGGGGGCAGGTGGTGCCGCCAAAAAGGACGAGACCAGCCCGACAAAAGGGCGCGGAGCTGGAGGACACGCGAAGGTTGTAAAACCGCCAACGCCGACGCTGCTGGAAATTTTGTGCTGCCAACTTTCAGGCGCTTTTGCTCCAAACTCAAGTGCGCTTCGGGGATTGTATTTACAATTTACGGGGGGGGCGGGGGGTGATGGTGTGGGTTGGAGTGCGGTGAACGTGGGGACTGTCTGGAGTGGGAGCCAGCTGGAGATGGGGAAACTTCCCATGCCGAGTTTTGAGGCGTTGTTGATTATGTTGGCGCCGGCCATCGAGTGCCGCCTGCCGAGACGAGAGGTTTGGCTGGGCCGTGGTTTATCCTCAGCTTCTGCAGGCAGGACTTAAATTCAGGGAGTACAGAGGCAGCTGTACAATGATATGAAGTAACTACGGTTGATTGAGAGACATCTAAACGATATTTTACATTTAGCTAACTGGCAAAAGAAAAGTCAATTTAAACTGAATTATGTTTGCTTCAAAAAAAATATAGTTAATGAAAAAGAATGGTGACAAGAACTAGTTTTTAATAAATAATACATTTTATAAAGGTAGTGCTCATAATTATATAAGAATAACCATTTATTTCAATAATCTAAAACAGTGGATTTTATTTTTAATATTTTTTAGTATGTTGTATGTGCTAGAATATACAAAAATTTTAAGAAATCGAAATTGTTTTTTTTTTGTGTTATCCGTTAAGGATTACTAAATTTAAAGATTTAAAGATTATATAAAGATTTGGTGGATTTTTTCAGTTTCTGAAACTGGAATTTTTTCCCAAAACTCCCCTTACCATTTCGTTCATATGCCCCCAAAAAACAGACCTTTTTGGTAAATGAATTCTCAAAAAGTAACCCTTTCCGGACATCTAGCTGCGATCTAGCAACCACCCTCACTCCTGGAAGCCGAAAAAAGCCCGAACCGAAACTCTCTCTCAAATGAAGTCTCAGACCTAACCCAGGAAACCCCGCCACCCCTGTGCTACCAACCCCACCCCCTCTACCAACCAGGGTGGGGAGCCAAATAATAAAAAACTTTTTGCCAGAATGTTGGTTGTATTATCTGCTGGCCGCGGGGAGAGAGGCTGGGGGTTGGGAACTGCCCATAAAGGACGCCCATTTTTACGAAAAATATCACCAGCAGGAAAAAAAAGAGAAAAGGATATTCGAAAGGCCCAAGGGGGAGGCGGGGCGGAGAAAAAAAAAACGGAGAGGGCCCACGTGAGCTCATGCCAGCAAAACGTTTGCCGCATCTTTTGGGATTTCTTGCCTCGTTTAAAAATCATTCAAGCAGCAGACACCACCACCACCAGAACCCAATCCCAATCCAACCGGGCCCGCCCACTTGGTCCCGGCCACGGCCAAAATTCAGACAGTGGCACAAATTGTGTCAAAAACCGTTTGGCTCGGATGGGATCGAATGGGGGGAGCAGGAGGAGGAGGAGTAGGGTTTGGGTCTACGGGCTCCACCTTCCGTGAAACGCTTGTTTGGGCTGCGCATTCATTTTTATGTTTTTGCTCATCCAAAGCCCAAAGCCATCCCCCCTGCAGCCGGGGAAACTTTGACGCCTAACGAAAGAGGCAGCGAATAATTCATCATTTTGCCTTCAGACTTCAGAGTATTTCCTCTGCCAAAATCCCGAACCGAGGAGTTAGGAATGCCACGCCAGCAGCCTTGTGCCAAGAAGTTTCCACCTCCACCTCCAGCTCCCATTTCCCATTTCCCGTTTCTTCGCCCCCAGAGCGTCAAAGAGGAAAATATTATTTGGAATGGTTTATCATCAATTTTATGTGCGATTTTTTCCTTTTTCTTTTTGTTGGCGCTTTCCACTCTCTGGGTTCTGCCATTTTCCAGCATCCCCTTCGCTTTCCTGGAAATGAGTCGCCTTCCTCGGGGTTTAGTTTAGGGAGAAGGCCACTGAGCCACTGCGACTGTCTTTGCGAGTGAAAATCAACTGAAATTCGATTTGATTATGATTTGTTTCGATCGAAGGCGATGGCTAAGTTGGGTACAGGAGGGGGCACTCGAAAGGGGAACTCCTCCACATCCGTTTGCAATGAAAATCGTGATGGCTGAAGTTGAATTTGATTTTTCACATTGCTTGGCATTCGCAGAGGGTGCCCGTGCCGGATGGAATACGTCCAATTGACGGCAGAGGACGCATCTCAGCACTTTAATGGATTTCTCTAACGAGGTTTTGTTTTAATAGAGAAACGACCCAGTCCCTAACCGATATACTTTCTGGGAAGAGGTTAACAAGGGTTACATAATTTCATTAAGTTTTATGGATATCATGAGCACACTTTCTTTAACTGAACCCCGCTTCGTGTGATTTCCCTAGATTTTTTTACCAGAATATTTGTATTTCCAAAAAATATTATAACTTTTATAGCATTATTCAAATGTGTTATTCTCTATAGTTTTAAAAAATATACTTGCTGAAAAATGACTGATAAAAAATGTCAAAAGCAGAAACCGCATCAATCAGCACTGGATTCACCATCAAAAAAATATTCTCTATATATTTATGCACATATTTTTATAGACGAAATGTTATTTTTATGTTTTAGTTATTTTGATTTTTGTTTAATTTGCCATTTGTATTTGTTATGATTTTTTGGCTGCACATACATTTAGTTTGCTTTAATATTTCATTTATTTAATATTTAATTGAGCTTCCCATAGCACTGTTCTATTGTACAGTTGGTTACATAAGTCGATGTATATATTATTTTTTCTACCCACGACCCAACGTAACAACAAAAACAAATACAAAGAAAAATGAAAGAAATATTAAAAAGGCTCGATTGGGGAAAAAAACTTAAATGTTTGGCCAGGCGATTCTTTTTCAGGCATTTGCATATTCAAATAATTTTTTATCAAACATACAGTGAGAAAAAATAGTTACTTCCGAGTGAGTGGCTTGTTAAAAAATATTTACCATCAAATTTTAGAGGCACTGTTTTCTATCTGTACTCAATAGTAAAATAGGAAGTTTTTAAAAGGTTTTTTTTTTTTAATCCGCGAGTGCGACTTACATTTTTTCTTCCTGTGTAAGCACACAGTCGACGGTGTACATGAATAATGTAATCAAGGTAGCGGGGGAAGGCTACATCATAGAAATATCCCGACCTGCATTAATAAACAAGGCTTCCGGATATTCAATGCATCAAAAATATGATATAGATATATTACTCCAAATATTTATGTTCAGTATATATGTTCAGCTTATAAAAGCCCTAATTGACGACAGTGAATTAGATGCAAATTAAAGTTAATGAGACAGTGCCCTTTAAATTCCCCCACCTTTACATTCGTAATATACACTAATTAAAAGTTATATGCCAATGAATAATTGATTTATTGATATATTTATTTACCGAAAACGACAACATAATCGCTTATGTGCCACCACCCCAAAGAGATCTGCTTTCCCCACTCGGATTATGATAATAAGCCCAAGGTGGGTCACGTTACACAATGCTCCTCCATTGTTCTGTTCCCTTTACCCCTCCAAGCCAGCTTAAGTGTAGTCGATCGCTGTCCTTTCTCGCATTTCCCAAACACCCAAACACCCAGGGGCATGGCATTGGGTTTGGTTTGGCTTTCGGTCTACCTTGACTGCCGACTGCCGTTTGGCTTTCCCTCTCACCTGAAGTGACAAAGTCTCGCCAGCCCGTTTGCCGAAAACGATGCTGTTGGCCTGCTGCACGGCACACATGGCGTATGCGGAATGTGCGTGAGGTGTGTGGAAGCACTGGGCCATAGATTTCACTTAACTGCAACGCAGTGCCGACGTGCAGGTGTCGTCAACAGCATTCTGCACACCGCCATCGCCATCGCCATCTTCATATCATCACGATGATGAGAATTCATATGCAAATCCAAAGCGCAAATCATCGTCGGAACTTGGAGCTTGGGCTCACATCATCAGCAGCACCTCTAGATATTCGAAATGGTTTCGGAGAGGACTTAAGAAAGCCAACCGAAGCATTGTGGCAAGTAGATAAGTCAGCAAATATTAAGTGGCAGTAGATGCATAAGAACGCCGAATTTTCATTTCAATCATTAGTCCCAATTACGCCGGAAACTTTTAAGCTGCCTTTTACAGGATAGCGAAGCCCTTGAAAACCATTAAATCAAATCGATATCTACCTTTTGCATCCTTTATCTATTAATGATACATACATAGCTGAAGAAATTAAGTGCACAATCTTATTGGAGGACTATTTGTAATATTTATTTCCATAAATTGTATTTTTTCCGATAATTCTTCATAATCGGTATATTTGTTTATATTTTTGTACTCTTTATTATTTATTAGAATACAGAATTGTTACATTTTAATTCCCGGGTCTTGCGTAGAAAAATACAAAAATATGTTCCAGCTATTTGCATGGCCAAAGCATTTGCCCAATTTTAGACGATTCACACGCGCAGGCCATGTCCATTGCCCCCACCTGTTAGGAGCCTCTTACCCCTTTCGCTTTCCTGGTGGCAGCCAGCTGGGCTTGTTCGGCTAATGCATTGACTAACGGGCACATCATGCGTGCAACTTAGGGGTGATGGTGATGGTGATGGTGGGGATTGTGATTTGTAGGGGTAGGAAAAAAACGTGGACTGGAATGCGTCCGCCATCAGGCGCAAAAACCAAAAATAAAATGCAATTTTTGTTTGCTGTCCAAAAGGGGGGTGTGGAAATTATTGTGGGGTGGTTGTGGCAGGGGGTGGGGGAGGGTTCAACCCACCGGTGGGTGGCATTAACTGGGCAACAACCCAGCGAACCTACAACGCAGCCCAGTGTGTGCGTGCATTTGCGTGATGGGCATTAATTGTGATGTCTGGCCGGGTCCAAAGCCCGGGCAGATGAGTAAGTAGATATCCTTGTATGTGAGCCAGCATTTTTTCACCCCCCTGGAAATCGGTGCCATGCCTCCAATCCTCCTCATTGATAATAATGCCCCCGCGTTGCATTAACCCCTTCTCCTTTCTGCTTTCTCCTTTTTTTTTATTTAGCATCGGTTGCTGGTGCATTCGTTGCATCGCTCGTCTCACGTCGGCTGGTTCCGCGCTTTGGTCCTTTTTTTTTCCTCCTTTTTATATGTGTATATATTTTTGCATGCGTAATATTTTTACACGCCAACACAGATGCAGCGGAGCCTACCGCTGCTGCTGTCCAGTGAGCGGCGAGAGTGCGTCTGTGTGTGTGTGGATGTGCGTGAAAAAGGACCAAAAAAGCTCCGCCTTTAAAAATGTGTGCGCACCAATTGCCATTTGTGTCTCTGTCTTTTTTTCTCCTTTTTCCTCTCACGCATAACGCACGCAGCCCGCTGCAATCGTTGATAAGCATGATGCACCACCACCCACTATCCACTGACCACTGCCCATCCACCCATCCACCCATCACCCACTTTTTACCTCCCACCGCACTGTTGTTGCTGTAAATGGGAGTACAAATAAGGGAAAAAGTTGGGAAGGCCGTTGCACAAATGGCAAGTGCAAAAAGGCGTTAAAAAAGCGACGGCCGAAGAAATGTTTTTCTCCTCTAGTGGCTTCGGTTAACTGGTCCATATGGGGCATCCCCGAGCATATGCGGGGTATTTTTTACATACTTGTAGGCGTACTTTTTTGTATTTTATTTACGCACCTCTGCGACAGATTGCTGGGTGGGATAGGGGTAGGTGGGGAGTTTTTGGGTTGGGTGTACGAGAATATAGGCAGGGCCGATGCGGTTAAGTGGCCAGGGAGCAGGGAAAGAGAGAGCCGAGCTCGTGCGGTTGCGGTCGTTGAAGGAAACGGGCATCAATGTCTGACAATATTATGTTTCAATTTCGGAACGTGATGCGGCGATGGGGCGTGTAAAAAACGATATATAAGGATGTGGGATAAATTACAAATGAGCCGCTTCAAAGGCAATGGCGGAAAACGATTTTGCCTGCCAATGCGAGAAATTTGACTCTATGATTAAATAAAAAAGTGTCTCTCGGGGGAAGGGAATTTAATGAAAATGAAAATACAAAAAATTGGTTTCAGTAAAATACAAAATTAATAATAGTAAACATGATATTTCGCGATAATTAATAAATTACAATTGATAGTTATTAAATACTATAATAATTATTATAAACCGACATGTGTGTTTACTTTACAACCCTTTTCCAAGGCCTTGGTCACCTTGAACACATACTTACCATTGAACAAATAATTTGCCTGTCTGAAAGTGCCACTAAAAATCAACAATCCCACTGAAGCACATAAAATATAAAAGCCATATTTCGTGGACCAATCCCAATCCCATTATTCCATCCAGTCAACCGGCTGTCTCGACCTAACCACATCATAAACTAATCAGACCAGACAAGGAAGGAGCGGTGCCCAATCCATTCGATTATATTCCGAAAGGACCCCCAGCTTTCAGCGGCTAACTTCGCGTTGGTCAACAAAATGTTGCATACTTTATGGCGCTGGGCAAATAAAATTCGCGTGCAGCATAAAAAGCGACGGCTCTGCTCCTGTTCCTGCTCCTGCCTTTGTTGTTGGGCGATTGAGTGGCATGTAGCGTTAGTTACAGTGGCCCCGAAATGTATGTAACAAGCGTAGCGATTACCCGCCCCTTCTGCACCCTTTACACCCGCCCACCCCCAAAAAAAGCGATCTGATGTGAGTAACTTTGACCCGTTTTGTGGGAAACGCGGAAAAAAATCAAATCAAGTGCACGATGGGAACGATTTTTCCACTTTTCCACCGTTTTTTATTTGCTAAATAATGCTGCCTACCGTTTGGGTGGAAAATGGAAAAGCAAAACATCATCAATGCTTTCAAATGCGAAGCGGGAAAGCCAGAGGCTGCTCTCGAGGGTGGACCAAAGCGGCACCATTGGCCCACCCTAAATGGGCACACAAATGCAATCGGTACTAAACCTTCCTTTCATAATGCTATATTACTGGTTTGATAAATTTTGTGCCATTTTAGTAGGGTTGCACTAAATATTTTATAGGTTTAATCATTTTATTTTTTATTTTTTGTTCAACCATATTTAATTTAGAGAGAGTATTCCTGATTATCATACAATTTCACCTTTCTCTGCTGCTGCTTTTTTTGTTGCCAATTGTTATTTCACTTTGTTCATTTCTCGCGGCAAGTGCAAAGCATAAAATAAGTGCGATGATGCCACCCCAATCCCCTCTCACATCGCAATTCCGCATTTCACCTGCAGATGCATTCGCTTTTTAGCTAGAACAGTTGCACCCACAGTTTTCAATGGCCTTTGCCTGGGTGCGTGTGTGTGCAAAAAAAAAAATAAAATAGAAATTTCAACGGAAACGCAAAAATTTTATAATAGCGCACACAGGGCGTATGAGTGCTGGCAGTTGCCATGACGACTTTCGAGAACAATAGACTGCGGAGATATAAACTCTTTCTATATATTTATTCAGATTAGGGTCAGGCGAGGGATTTAGGATCGTGTTGATCTCTCTCCCAAATATTATAAATTTTCGATTAAAATTTTAGGAAAAAACTAGGTTATAGCTTGGAGAAAAAAAAACTTTTTAATCATCCAGCGGCATTTAAAAATCAATGTGCAGCTTACCCAGCCATAATCCCCATTTTGGACTATCAAACTAAGCCTGTTATTACCTGATTCATAACACGCCCTTTGTCGCTCTTTTGGGTGTTGAGCAAATAAATAACTTGCCACCCTATACAAATACCAGAGTAGCATACATCCTATGTAAACGCACACATATCACTTATGTATATCGCTTTCAATATTTCATATATACGACAGGGTATTTGTTGTGAGTTGTTACGCTCTCCGCCCATTTGATCGCCCAGCCGATGGCTAAAACCGTGGCTGGTAACTAATTTGAAACTGTCCCGAAACGATGCATCCAACCCATACTATCCGCCGTCCACTGATTTTTTCCATATTCCCAATATATTTTTATTTTTTATGTCGGTGCATGTAGAATGCAGTTCCCATGCTTGTGACGCTCACTTTTTGTAATTGCTTTGACCAGCGTAGATATTATTTTATTGTACAAGTTTTTTTCGGGGCTTATATATATATATTCATTCTCTATATTTATTCTATGGCGCAGTACATGCATTTAATGCATTCGAGGGTTGCAGCCGGATTTTTAACCCAAATGGAATGCACCTAAATGGAAAAACTCCTAGGCTTCACTGGAATAGGAACGCTCTACTGGAAGTTGTGTGGCCGCAGGATTCCATTGCCTTTTCTGTGCTACCCTAAAGGTCTTTCTTATAGCTTTTGCCATATTTTTAGATGGTACGACTCCCCAGGAAACTTTCTAATCAAGCTTGTGTGCCCTCAACATCTTTCAATTTCTTTTGCCAATCGAGTCCCTTTTCTCATATCTCTGACTAGTGAAGAGCCAGCCACAAGAATTTTCCATTAATTAAACGTAACTGGAATTGGGGACGAGACCTGTGACTGCACAAAGACTTCGGGGGTCAGGCCACTTGCAAGAATTTTTCAAAGTCCAAGACTCTGACGGAACTGGAACAACTCCGTCGGGAGTCTTTGTGAGTGCCTGAGTCTACTTACGGCTTTTGCTCGAGCTCATCCCAGGCAACCTTGACTTTGCCAGCAGCCGCAGGCCAAGAGATGAGGTGCTGTCCCTTCCTTCCTTGGCAAGTAATTTGTTTTGGGCCTGACAGCAGCCCACGAGGCGTATGAGTAACACCTGCCAGGCAGGAAAACACACACACACACGCAGGAGGAGTGCCCATAAATCCTAGCATTTACTTCCATTTCAAGTCTCGCCTGCGAGATGGGGAAAGTTGCTTTTGAAGTCGCTCACACAAATTTGTAACCCTTTTTCGATGGCGCCCACAAGAAGGGAGTTGGCAGGAAGCTCCTCTAAATATCAGAAATATGCGGGCTTGTGGCATCTTACTAGTTAAAGCAAAGCGAAACGGGGTAGGGGGAGGGGAAGGAGGCATCCCCCAAAACTAACAACCGATGAGGTGACACAGGAGGAGCAGGGGGAGGATAAACATGTGCCGTTGCTTGCTGGCTGCCAGCCTAAAAGCAGACTTTGACTTCGACTGCGTCTGGAGTACACCACTACAATGCCGGAGACGGAGACCTCTAAGCACACGCATAATGAATTACCACCCAGTCTTGGTCCTTCGTCCTTCGTCCTGCGTCCCTTCCCTTTGCCGCCAACTGCCGATGACATATTTCTCCAGACAGAGGCTGCCTTTCCTTTCCCCTTCCCCTTTCCACTGAGCAGCGCCTAAAAGGCAGCTAAGAAAATTTGCGTTTAACTCATAAGTGCGTGAAAGGGTTGCCAGGACCTGAGTCCCAGTAGTCGCCCAGTCCCATTCCCAATCCCCTTCCCTACCTCTCATCCAGACCCAACAACATCCCTGTGCACTGTCAAGGAAATTGTAGTTTAAATGAAATGGAAGTTGCTTTTATCAACGGCGAGGAGGTGGTCTGGGGGCTTAGGGTTTCGGATTGGGAAAGGAAATAGGAGGGGGTGTTGTGTGAGCTTTCTTAGAACTTCTCCCTCGTGTGAGTGAGTGTGTATATAAATTAAAATGCCTAAACATATGCATTAGTTTTTGTCTCAGTCTCACACCCCCGCTCATGTGAGTGTGTGTGTGTGTGAGTGGGGTTTTTTGTGGGTTTGGGGCAACTCCAAAGTTTTTGTGGTTACGACATTGGTTTTCGGGGGAGGTGCGAGCGAGGATGCTTGAGACAAGCTCTGGAACCCTGGGCGCTTCTTAGGGAACGAGGCAAACTGTCAGTCTCGAGTCGGTCTCGAGCTGTGGCCTGACAACTTAGTCTAATGAGAATTCAAATTCGAAACCCAACTACGCAATCGTGCTGAAGAAATTAAAAGAAATTGCACACGATGTGTGGGTGTGCGTGTGGTGTGTGTATCGAACGACATGATATATATGTGGTATATATATGTATAGAAAGCAAGCAAGGCTCTAGGTAAGAAATCAAATATTTGTTTCACTTTCTGGCCAGAGACTAGAGAATATTTGTTCAAACTCAACTTGGGAGTCGAAGCGAATAATAAAATTTGGTACGAAACCAGTTGCAGGCTGAGATGGAAAAAAGGGTCTCATGATAATTAACTTATAAATAAAGAAGGTACAGGTAGCCGTGTAGGTACACTCGAAAAAATAACATGGCTTTAAATTCGGAAATATTTAGAATTTCGATTGGCGCTCTATTCGCAACCTTTGCCGCTCCAAAAATTCCACAATTCATTTCCTGGGTCTACCCAACCATTTACCCCAGAGATCCAGCAAATTAATGTTAATTAAGACTGGGAGTCCATTCACGTTTAAAGGGAAAAAGAAGGATGCCTCAATCTCGATGGCCATCCACACGGAACACAGCTTCATTTGTGCTGCCATTGCCATTCCCATTCCCAGTCCCAATCCCCAATCTCAGGACACCACCACCATCGCACCACCTTAGGACCACAAAACCAAAGGAGTGCCGAGGAAAAATGCTTGTGTGCCGGACGCCCAACGTCTTGGGCGAAATGTTTCATTAGAGCCATGTTGGCCGCAAAGGGGCTGGACGTAAACCCACTTTCCCCCCAAGTGACCCAACCCCTGACTAGCCACCCTACTAATTTCCAGTGCACAAAAGGCGGACAGTGAAAAAAGGCAACCCCAAGAATGGACAGCCCGGAAAAAGGAGCAGATTGAGGGTGAACCTGGGTGGACCTGGCCTGAAGATGAAAGCCGGAAAACTTTCCTCTTGAAGCCCCAGTCTGGGGTTTGGGACGCTTTCTTTGACGTTTCGTCTTTTTTGCATTCTTTTCACTGGTCTAACGAACTTCCAACTGGTTCTACTTCTAATCATTGGGATTTGGAATATCGAACAAAGTCCCGAAAGTTTATGTGGTCTCTGAAAAGTTCGCTCATCGCTTCCTTAAAAAATTATAAAAAAAGAGAACAAGTTTTTTTGGTTAAGGTTTTTGGTTTTAAGGTTAATATATTTAGTAAGCAAATCAATAAACTGCCTTAATTATTTATTCCAAAACTGAACTTTCACCCCCAATTAATAACAAATAAAGAAGATAAGACCACTAACAATCCTTTGACAGATTTAATACATTTTTGAATATTAATATTATTAATATTTAATTAGTTAGTGATTTTTAATATTACAATTTTAAAATTTTTGTAACATTTACCTACTCATTTTACCTTTCAGGAAACCATCCCGGCAACACCGGTCGTGAGCACCGACACCACCGCAAGTGTGGTGGGTGTGGGCGTTGGAGGCGTCGCCGGCGGAGGGGTGGGAGGAGCTAGTGCGGGAGGAGGAGCGGGCGGCACCGGCGGACTCCTGGGCGAGGTGGTCAGCGGACTGGGCGGTGGCCTGGTCAGCGAATCCGAGGCCTACGCCGGCCTGATGAAGGACGCCGACAAGCTGAAGCTGATGCTGCTGGCCTGGAACTACCAGAACTCGACGGCGGTACGCAATGGGACCGAGGGTCCCGATCTCAGTGTGGTGGGCGGTCTGTGGGCCCAGTACCAGAACGCTCTGGCCCAGAATGCGGCTGCAGCGGCGGCGGCAAGCGGCAAGATGGACAGCTCGCTGTCGCCGGTGCCGCGCCAGGATGCCCACTCGCCCATGGAGACGCAGGACGAGACCAACTCGTCGGGGCAGAAGGAGGAGGACGAGGTCTCCGAGGACGACTCCGACGACAAGCTGGACGAGAAGCTGGCCACCACACACGATCCTGAGCGGCTCAAAGCCTTCAATGTGAGTAAAGCGTGAGCTGTGAGTGAGCGGCGAATGTAAAGCCAAGCGTTGCCAAAGATTCGCCAGTCATCTGGTTAGCAGTTTAAGTATGGTTTACTATACCTCCCCTTTGCCTCTTTCAGATGTTCGTGCGACTGTTTGTCGATGAGAATCTCGATCGCATCATCCCCATCTCGAAGCAGCCGAAGGAGAAGATCCAGGCCATCATCGACTCGTGCGCCCGGCAGTTCCCGGAGTTCAGCGACCGATCCCGCAAACGAATACGCACCTATCTGAAGTCCTGCCGGCGCAACAAGAAGACCCGCGATGGCTGGGAAAATACGGTGAGACTAAAAGTTCAAAATAACGGAGGAATGTTCCTCTACATTTTTTTATAACATTAAAAATTCAAATTTAATTTCCTTGGGATATAAATTGTAGGTGTATCAATCGAAAATGTATATTTTGAGCAAATTTATATTCCTTGAAAATATAATTTCAATTTTAATTATTATAAAAAATATTTTAACAAAATTATATCTTAAAATAGTTGTTGCTTTTGAAATTTTGTATTTAAGAAAGCCATTCCTAAAACCAAAGTTACACAGACAGAATAAAATAAATGATAAAGAGGATTAAAACGTTTTAAAAATGAGAAATCTTGTCCAAAGTATTTTTTCTTTTTTTAAATGTTTCAATGTTTCTTTCCACTCCGTGTATACCACTGAATGTGCACAAATCTAAAAGCGTCCTACTTTTCCAGACCCGACCCACTCCCGCTCATCTGACGTCCGTGCAGGCGGAGCAAATCCTGGCCATCGCCTGCGAGAACGAATCGATGAACGCCAAGCGGATGCGCATCGGCCTGGAGCCCATCACGCACGCAGTTCCCGCTCCTGGAAGTGCCGTGGCAGCAGCAGCAGCTGCAGCGGCGGCCGCAGCGGTGGTGGCTGCCACCAGTTCGGGAGCCGGGGGCACCAGCACCACGACCGCCGGAAATGCCACGGCCACCTGCGGCATGGGCGGAGTGGCGGATGCCAGCGGACTGACCAGCGTGGCGGCAGCCGCCCTTCCGTTCGTCAGCGCCGTCGGCTTCGCCCGCTCCACGCCCAACTCGGAGCACGCCGATGTCCTGCCCTTCGGTGGGGCAGTGGGCACTGTGGGCGGCAGTGGCGGGGGTGGAGCCGCCGGCGGAGGCGGTGGTGGAATGAGCTCGGCGCGCAGCTCTCCCCTGGCCCTCAGCTCGAATGCCAGCGTGAGCGGGGGAGCCAGCGTCACCGGCTTGACCCTGGCCAATGGAGCAGGGGCCTCCAACGGGGCCGGACTGCCGGCCAGCAGTCCCTACACCACGGACTTCAGCTCTCCCTCGACGGCCTCGCCTTTTGTCGCTGCGGCTGCGGCCGTCGCCGCCGGCCGGGCTCCCAGCTATCCCGGCTACTTTCCCGGAGTAGCTGGCCTGGGAAATGGTGAGTACAGCTTTTCAAAAGAGTGTTAAACTTAGTGTTATGCTTATTTAAAAAAATTTAATTTTCTAGAATATTAAGAATGAGTACCACATAATATTAAAATATTAAATTAAAATAAAATCCAAATCTTATCTTCGCTTTCTTTTTTCCAGTTACGCCCACCGATCTCTCGATGAAGCCGACCAGCCTGTCCAGCGGCCTGGGTGGCAACATGGTGAACAACAACAACAGCAACAGCTCCGTGGGCGGCAACATCAACTCTCAGCTGAGTGCCGCCAATTTGGCCAGCCTGAGTAACGCGAACAACAACAACGCACTGGTCACAGCCACGCAGCAATTGCAGCAGCTGCAGCAACAACAGCAGCAACAGCAGCAGCAGCAACAGCAGCAGCAGCAACAACAGCAGCAGCAGCAACTCCTGGTGGCCGGCGGTGGGGGGATGGACGGTCAGTCCGTCCGACAGCCGCCCATCCTGCCGCACAAGCTGAGCGCCAACGAGGTGACCGCCGCACGGCAGGTGATATCCGCTTACCGCGAAAGCGCCGCCTTCCTGCTCCGCACCGCCGACCAGGTGGAGCAGCTGCTCGTCCAGCAGCAGTAGACGTGGCCCGAGGACCGAGCGGGGTTGTTCCTATTTTAAATTAAATTTAAAATGAATTACACACACTCCAAAACACAAGCCAAACTAAGCGAAAAAATAGTCAAACCATATAGCGCAAAAAAAAACAGAGACGAATTGAAACTGGCTCACAGGATGCAAGGCAGAACCATATGTAGTTAAAGAAGTTCGTTCAAACAAAACATTTTAAGTGTTTTTTCCTCCAACTACGTACAGCATATTTAAAATAGAACTTAACGATAAACAAAAACCAAAAGAAATATTGCAAATATCACAACAGTAAAATAGTAGAGCTGCTAAGCTAACTTCGATATTTCACTTCTCTGAAGCTTACGATTTCGGTTTCCATAGGCATTAGAAGATATCCACTCTTAGGATGGTTTCAATGGATTCCCACTTTCTCTTCGAACTACTTCCTAATAAACGATCAGCATTAGATACAATTCAGATAGCAAGGCGGCTCTAGTGAAGAAATAAAACCAAGCAGCAGTTCAACGTACTACAGTGTCTACTAAAAGTAAACCTACAATAGCCATACACAAACACTCGCATTGATTTTGTTTCGACTTTTTATTATCGCATATTTTTGGACTCTCGTCCTTTGGAGAGCCGCAGATTCCGGGCCCGATTTTAATGTGCGCGATTTGTTAAAAAACAATTTTTAAATATAATAAATAAGTTGAAGTATTGTTGTAAATTTTAAGAAAATGGATAAAAAGAGTAAAAAAAAAAGAAAAAAATCGTAAAACTATGAGAAAACACAGGGTGATACTTTGAAAAATTATTACAATGCATAAGCTAAAAATTAATACGAGAAAATGTAAAAAAAATTTATGGAAATGAAGTAAGGCATAGATGTTGGTAAATGTGTATTTAAAGTTTAGAAATTACATTTGTATACTGTTTCCAGGATTTATTGTTCTTCATAACTATTGAGTTTGAGTTTTTAATATAATTTCTTTTTTATTAAGTGTATATAATTTTCAAGTTTTCATTCTGAGATTTAACTGTTGCTTTTTACTCACATTCGATTATTAAATAGATACGGAATAAAATATTTAAATACAATATAGCCATTCATGTTTTTTGCAAATATAAATGTGCATGTAAAAAATAAGAAAACACCTACACAAACACATAGAAACACATTGAACATCGGTATGTATGAGTGTGCAGAACGACATGGAGGTCCGCTATGCAAGGCAAATTATAGAATTTAATTATATAAATTAATTGCTAAAATTATTTAACCACAAATAATTATTGAATAAACCTAAATAGATACTCCAAACGAACTTGATAAACGGCTTGTAAGCAGGAGAAATATTTATACGGAATACTTAAATATAATGTAATGTGTGGCATTTGCATTGAAGAGTAAACTAATTAAACTAAAACGAGGGCAACACAAATGAAACAAGACATTTTAAAAATCGAATTAATAAAGAATTTATGAGAATTATATGTACATTAAAAAAGCTTGAATATTTATTGGGGTTAAGTGCGAGTACTATTTTGTTTTATTTGTAATGCCAATATATTACAAGAGGTTAAAAGAGACATTTTCTTATCTTGCATAATGGAAATGTAAAACCTTTAAATAAGGTAAATACGTTGTTTTTTGGCGCCAGTTATCGATTAGTCGATACTAATTTCTAGTTTAATATTGCCAGACTACGTAATACGACAATTTCTCACCTAGATGGCTAAGTGGCGCCATCTTTTGCTGAAGGTATCTTTTAAAAATATCCACCAGAGGGTGGCCATACACCATGTCATCGAAATCGATAAATAATCATCACTCGATAATTGGCGCCAAAGCAAAATGTATATATCTTTCTTAAACGTTATAGATTTCGGGAGCTTAAAATCGGCCTCGGCCACAACATCTCTTTGGACGTCGCCCATGAAGGTCAAGACTTTAGGATTTTAACGTTTACAAATTTTGTTTAAAAATAAAATGATGCAGAATCTTAGTTTTGATTTTTAGATGCATGAACAATGCTGAATTATTTAAATTACTTTCCGAACAAATTTCCAAAGGGTAGAGGTACAGGTGGTGGGCGAGGAAATGCTGGAGGAGGCGGTATTGGCAGAATTGCAATCACAGCAGAATCGGAATCGGGCAAGGCTCCCAGAAACGGAAATGGCGGGAAAGGTATCGGAGGTGGAAGTGGAAAGGCCGGACCCCCAATAACTTCGTGGTGATGATGATGGTGGTGAACCTGAGAGTTTGTTGGAGCAACAGTGGTTGTTGTTATTTCTTCAGTGGTTGTAGGAGTAATGGTGGTTGTCGTTATTTCTTCGGTGTTTGTTGATGCTGAGATAGTGGTTGATCCTTCATCGGTGGTTGTGGGGGCCACGGTTGTTGTAGTTATTTCTTCGGTGGTTGTAGGAGCTATGGTGGTTGTCGTTATTTCTTCAGTGGTGGTAGGAGCCACGGTTGTTGTTGTAGTTATTTCTTCAGTGGTTGTAGGAGCCAGGGTTGTTGTCGTTATTTCTTCGGTCGTTGTAGGAGCCACGGTTGTTGTTGTAGGAGCCAGGGTTGTTGTCGTTATTTCTTCGGTTGTTGTAGGAGCCACGGTTGTTGTCGTTATTTCTTCGGTTGTTGTAGGAGCCACGGTTGTTGTCGTTATTTCTTCGGTTGTTGTAGGAGCCACGGTTGTTGTCGTTATCTCTTCAGTGGTTGTAGGAGCCACGGTTGTTGTCGTTATTTCTTCGGTTGTTGTAGGAACCACGGCTGTGGTTGTAGGAGCCACTGTTGTTGTCGTTATTTCTTCAGTTGTTGTGGGAGCCACTGTTGTTGTCGTTATTTCTTCGGTGGTTGTAGGAGCCACTGTTGTTGTCGTTATTTCTTCAGTTGTTGTAGGAGCCACTGTTGTTGTCGTTATTTCTTCGGTGGTTGTAGGAGCCACTGTTGTTGTCGTAATTTCTTCAGTTGTTGTAGGAGCCACGGTTGTTGTCGTTATTTCTTCGGTTGTTGTAGGAACCACGGTTGTGGTTGTAGGAGCCACTGTTGTTGTCGATATTTCTTCAGTTGTTGTAGGAGCCACTGTTGTTGTCGTTATTTCTTCGGTCGTTGTTGGAGCCACTGTTGTTGTCGTAATTTCTTCAGTTGTTGTAGGAGCCACGGTTGTTGTCGTAATTTCCTCGGTGGTTGTAGGAGCCACTGTTGTTGTCGTTATTTCTTCGGTTGTTGTAGGAACCACGGTTGTGGTTGTAGGAGCCACGGTTGTTGTCGTTATTTCTTCGGTTGTTGTAGGAGCCACGGTTGTTGTTGTAATTTCCTCGGTGGTTGTAGGAGCCACTGTTGTTGTCGTTATTTCTTCGGTTGTTGTAGGAACCACTGTTGTGGTTGTAGGAGCCACTGTTGTTGTCGATATTTCTTCAGTTGTTGTAGGAGCCACTGTTGTTGTCGTTATTTCTTCTGTCGTTGAAGAAGTAACTGCGGTGGTCGTCTTGCATCTTGGCAGTTCGGGAAAAAGTGTACAGAAATATGATTCAGTTGTAGTTGTACCTACACCTGCTGCTGTAGTTTGAGTTGAAGTTGAGGTAATTGTGAATGCAGTCCACAAGAAAAGAACCGGTATGAAGCGACTGATCTAAAATAGTTCAAATTTTTAATAAATTGTATGGCCCAGCAGAGCCGTTCTTACCATCTTGAGTTCAGTTTATTCACTGAAACCTTGAAATTTGTTGCAGCTATTTATGTAAAACGTGCTCTTTAGTTTTCTATGTTGCTTTTTAGATAACCCAATGACAGCAATTGCAGTCTACCCTTGTCAAGTGCAGAGGAATAGTAAAATAATGGTTTTGAGATAACGCCGTCAGGTAAATTCAACGCTTTCGAAATAATATCCTTATCATGTAAATTGAAAAATTCATTAAGATATTTTAGCCAACGAAATCCTGTGTCTTAAAAATTATGGTACCATTAAAATAAATGAAACAAATTCAAAATTATTCCTAACTATATTTTATTTAATATACAGAATTTTGTAAATTAATTTGCATTCGATTTAATGCCAAAAATAAATTATATGTGAACTTAGCTTAGATCCCAATCAGATTCCACCTCTCTTGGTTTTTTTACACATTCTCTGCTCCTTTCTTAAATTGAACTATTTATAATGACTGTTTTATGAAGGCGAAAAAGAACAAATACAGAAAAGTCTATGGAAGCACCAAATCGTTGCGTATGTGTCTTATACTCGATGGTTTTGCACCAGTTCTATAAAAGATTGTAATTTCACAAGTCCAATCGCGGACTTTGGCAAGATTTCACTAACAATTTTGGATGTGGTTGATGAAACTCCTCCTCGCTAAAACTAAGTCTTAAGGCTTAAACAAAAAACTGCTTCAAGCAGCAGCAGCTCTAATCTCTTCACGCCAGGACTCCATCCAGGGCGTGAATCACTCCATTGGTGGCCGGAATGTTCGATGTGACCATCTGGGCATCGTTCACCTTAATCTTGCCGGCGGAGGTCTTCTGCAGGATGACGGTCTTGCCCGTGGACAGCGAGTCCTTGACCTGGTAGAAACGCATGCCGGCTGAGAAAAGGGCGCCGGGAACGATGTGCTTCATGGCAAACTGCTCGGCGGCCTCCTTGTCGTTGTAGAGCTTCTCCAGAGTGTCAGAGTCGAGTTCGCTGAAGCTCTTATCCACGGGCGCGAAAACCGTGTAGGTCTTAACACCTGCCGAAAGCCGTTGTATATTAGTATATTCTCTTTAAATGGGAGCTTATATTTTTTCTTACCCTTGCTCTGCAGCTTCTCGGACAGTCCAGAGGTGTACAGAATCTTGAGGAAATTGCTAAAGCGACCCTCGCGATCGGACTGCAGAGTCTGCAGAATATCGCCAACGGGCAGTGGGAACATCACGCGATCGACGGCGTGGGCCACTCCCTGCGGTATCTTAATGTCCTTCTTGTTCAGCACAACCATGGCTCCGTTGATGGTGGTGAGCTGAATAGATTACATAATATTTTAGTTTTTATATTGCAGTGCTATATAAGCTTATCTTACAGTCACATCGTTCCATTCCTGGTCGTGCATGTTGTACTGATTAACTCGCAGCTGGGTTCCGGCCAGGGACACGCCAGTCATCTCGTCCTGCAGGGTGGCGATTTCAAAGGCTCCTGGAATCACATGGTGGAGCAGCAGCTGCGCAGAAATTAAAAATATGAGAATGTTTTCTATTAAAACCTCTAACTCTCTTAAGAGTAAGTAATAGACGAATCTAAATTCCATAATACATTTAAAAAACGTTATGGTTTTCAAGAAAATTACATCACAATAGATTTTTAGGTTTATGGGTTTTTTTACTTTTAAGATATTTTTTTTATAATCATTTATTTCTTGTATATTTTATAAATTTTATAAATTGCAGTAACTTACCCCACTTAGCAACCTGGGATTCGACTGGAATTTCTCCTCGGCCCTCTCGGGTCCGCCCAACTGCACCAGCAGATTCTTGAAAGCCTTGTCCGTGGGCACGAAGATGGTATAGGGTCCGGTTTCGTTGAGAATGCTGTCCAGTCCCGACTGCCTGAGGTACTTGGCCATGGCGAAGAGGCCGTTGGACTTGAGGATCTGCAGTAGATCCTCGCTGGGATTGGAGAGTACGGAACCCGTGGAAGGACTGGCCTGCGCCGCCTTCTCGGTGTTCTCCGTCTCCTGGACGAGGGCATCGGCATATTGGGGTACAGGTGGCAGCAGCTCGGCGTTGTTGGCCACATCGGAGAGACGCTCGGTGACCACTGGCAGGTGGGTGGAGACCCCCTCGAGATATGGAGAAACCGTCACCGTGGATCCACCGTAAATGGGAGATGGGGTGGTGCGGATCAGACTGGCCGCTTTTGCATGGGTGGTGCTGCTCTCGAAGAACAAATTGTGGCGGGCCGTTGTGGGTGCCGTGGTTGTGGTGCTGGTTGTCGACGTCCTCGATGGGTGATACTGTCGGTGGTTGCTAGGTGTTCCGCGGGAAACGAAAGGTGTTGGAGTAGTCGTCGTAGTGGTGGTGGTGGTTGTGCTTGTGGAAGTGGTGGACGGCGCACGAGTGGTCTGAATGATTTTCCCGCTCTTGATCTCCACCGTCTCATCGTTGGGCAAGGTCAGGCGGGAAACGGAGGGCGGCAGCTTGATCTCGCCGCTCCTGATGCGCTCCAGAATGCTCTCTACCTCGGAACCCGTTTGCTTGGTCTCCTTCTCCCCGTTGGCCTTGACTCCCTGGATCTTGAAGCTGCCATCGGCCTGCTCCTCCAGATAAACATAAGTGGCCTTCTTCTTGGGCGGCAATGTGGGTGGTGGGGTGGCCGGTGCTTGTGACTTTGAGCTCAGACCCTCGATCTCGTATCCATCGGGAATGAGTCCCCGCTTGGCCAGCTCCTCCAGCGAAGGTGGGTCATCCGAATCCGAGGTTATAACTGCGGAACTGGCAATGCTATTGGCACCACTGCTGATGCCTTGGATGTCTCCGGCACCGCCGCCATAGAGGGCGGCCAAGCTAGACAGATCCACTCCGCCGGGCAGGGATCCCGAGGGCAGGGTATCGGACTCCTGGGGATCGGGTGATCGCAGAATCTGCACCTTTCCGCCGCCGGGCAGCTCCAGATCCTTGCTCTTGTTGGGCGCCACATCGCTCAAACTCAGCTTGGTATCTCCTCCACCCAAGGCCTGTTGGGCCAACAGCGCCTGCAGTTGGTCCTGCGAGTAGGCCTTCTGTCCCTGCACCAAGTTGGGATCCGTGGTGCGGATCACCTGCACCCGCTGGCCATTGGGTAGCACCAGATCCATCTCGTCGTAGGTCTTGTTGCCGGTCAGTGGTTGCTGTGGTGCCTCTGAGAGGGCGGCCTTCAGCTGCTTAAGCAGATCATCTCGGGCTATGGTCTTCACTGGCTTCTTGCTCTTCTGACTGGGATACTTTCCCAGTTCCGACTTTACCTGGGCGTAGATATTCTTCTTGGGAGTGGTTGTGGGCTCAGTTGTTGTCGTGGTTGTTGTGGTGGTTGTTGTCGTCGTCGGGTGCTCTTTGTAGTACTGCTGCAACGCACTATTGAACTGATTGTACTCCGTGGGATGGGCCACTGGACGTCCACGTGCTGGGGCCGCAATATACGGTGAATTCTGGTAGTTCCCATTTCCATTATGCTGGGTCACAATCGTAGGCAGGATGTGCTGCTTGATCTGGTGCTGTTTGAGCAGGAACTCCTCGTGCTGCTGACGCACCTTGTGCTGCGACTTCTCGTACTGCTTGGCCACGAATTGCTCATGCTTCTGGATCAGCTTCTGTTTGTACTCCTGGTCGGCGGGTTGCGACTGAGGTTGAATGGGCGAGGGAGCATTCACAAACTGGTGCTGGAACTGAGGTGGCTGAGGTTGCTGCTGCTGCTGCTGCTGCTGGAAGGTTCCTCTAGTGGGCTCTGGGAATGGAGTGGCCTGCACATTGCTGAAGATCTGAGGCACCGGCAATCCCAACTGGGGAGTCAGCTGATATTGCTGCTGGCTGGTCTGCTGCGGTTGGTAGTTAAACTGGCCCTGCTGCTGCGGGGGAATCGTCTGGAAAGTGGGCACTGGCGCCTGGCTGGGCAGCTTCTGAGTGGTTTGCTGCAGAACTTGGGGTCCAAATTGCTGCGGTTGCTGGAATGCAAACTGCTGTTGCTGCTGCTGCTGCAATTGCTGTTGCTGCTGGTAGGTTTCCTGGGAAGGTTGTGGCGGGAAAGCCGTAGACTGTAGGCGGGAGTCTACAAGAAATAATACAGTGGGTTACAGGTTGAAGATCAAGAAAGATCTTTTCAGTTTTTCTTACCAAATTGCTTGTGGCGCTGTTGCTGGGGATGTTGCTGCTGCTGATGTTGCTGCTGGGAGCCTGCAAAGTTGCGCAAGTCCAAGAAGTTCTGATGATGCAGATCTAAGCCAGCGGCGGCAGAGGGTTGTTGAGGGAACTGAGGAGCGGTCTGCAGTTGGTTTTGGGTCGAACGTTGGAACTGTTGATTGCTGTGGGACTGCTGTTGCTGCTGCTGCTGCTGCTGATGTTGCTGCTGTGAAAACTGCCCAAAGCGATGTTGCTGCGGCGGCTGTTGCTGGTGATGCAGATGGGGCGGGGGACCGCGGTGCGGAATGGGCAGCTCCACGCCCGCCTGGACAAAGTTTTGCTGATTGTACTGCTGCAGATTCAGCTGACGGCGCTGCGAGTTGTGAAAGGGCGGCTGCAATGAGGTGAGCAACAACAGGTGAGTTACAACTTTCCATGGCGTTTCATTGCATCATCCCGGCCAGAGCAAAAAAACCAGATCCCTCGACAGTTGAAAGATAAGTCAAACACCGAGTGAACGCTCCTAAAATAGTCATGAACCAGTTTCCCACAGGCGGCTGTAATAGCCAACTCCGCTCCAATTTTGCAGGCTAAAACTAGACTAGTTTGGCTGGGGGTCCTTATTGGCGGGCAGTCGGTCAAGTTGAAGTCCATAAATAAAATGGCAAACTTGTTTTGAACACGTATTACGGAAGATGAAAGTGCAGTAAGCTTTTTTCTCATTTAAATGATTGTAATCTCGCAGTCGTAAAAAATGATTGCCCAAGAAACTTAATACCCATCAAGCAGAAAGATTTCAAATCCGAGTTCAGCATAAATTTAGATTTAGATAATGACAGCCTCTCATCTCAGGCTTCCTTCCAATTGAAGTCTGCCCTATTCACTCGGTAACCCACTTGTACTGTGTATTGTTTGCCATCTGCAGTTGTCATTAGTGCTTCTCACTCAGCAACCAACCGAGCGACCTGCTTATACAATCTTGCAGAAAAGACCACCGCCCTATCCGTCATACATCGCGTATACGTATTGCCAATTGAGGGGCCAAGCAAATGGTCAGGCATCAAGCAATTGTTTAACAACAGTTATCCAACGCTAAGCAATTTCCAAAGGAGAAGATGAAGCTCTTTGCTTTCAGTGTTTTCTTATTTTTTGCCTTATGGCTAAACTGCTGTATGTATAATTTAATTGCCTATGCCATAAATCTTGTTTTTTCCCTTGCCGGGCTCTGTCGATGCCAGATTGAGGCGTTATCAGGCTACTCGAACCCTGGCTCTTTCTTTTCGCATGGTAATTATGTTGTTGCCGCTAATGCCGCACCTCATCATGACGCGATGTTGTTGCTGTCTGATGATGCCGTCAAAAGTTAACAGTGGGCCGGCTCTGGATTATGCAACCTAATCGGAGGGGGGGCAATGATTAGATTGGAGAAAAGTTCAGGGGGTTCGGAGGTTCGAGCAGGTGAATGAAAGAGTTAAGGTGCTTGGCTATAATGGAATAAAAGCTTACTCAATTACAAAACTCAGCCATTCTTTGGCTAGCTATGAATATATTTTCCCTAAGCCAATCGAAACGAACAAGAAAAAAATCCAATGCCTTGTCATCGTAAATTTCAGTTTTTCCCCAACCACAATTTTCTTTCTTTTTCGAAGATGACTTTTCCCTACAAATTGCCTGGCTGGTGAAAACGTCAATCAGTCATCAATCAAGTGCCAAGGTAATCAGCATCCCCGACCCAAAAGCCACTGAACCCCAATCCTCAGAGGGCATACGTATTTATCTTTCAATTTCTATCTATCTATATGGCTGGTGTTCAACATGTCAATTTCGTGGTTTAGCGTATTCATTCAACATTTTCACGGCGCTGGCATGCAAAACGCTTTCGTTTTTAAACGCCAGCCATCGATGCGCATGCGCACCGACATTAACCCATTGATGGCAGGTGGTTGTAGCTGTCACCGAATGCCACCGCAACCCACGTGGTTGATACCCAATTGTTTGCCACTGGATTGAATGTGTCAAGCGATAGACATTTGGAGCGTTGGTGTCACAAATCAGGAAAGTGACTAAAGATTCATCACAATAGCCAACTTTATTATGTGTTTTGTGAATTTCTGGGATTTTTATAATAATAAGATAAACAAGAGAGAACGCTATAGTCGGGTGCCCCGACAATCAGATACCCGTTACTCAGGTAAAGGGAGTGCGAGGGAGATGGAGATAGAAACTTTGAACACGCATAACTTTTTAACGAATGGTCCGATTTGAAAAATTTCTTCTACATTTCGATAGGTATTGATAAACACAATAAAACTGCATTTTTACTTTTCCGAAATATTGAAATTTTTAAAATCGTATATAAGCGATTGTGGGCGTTAGAGGGGGCGTGGCACCTTTTTGAAACAAACTTGCGCTGCGTAGGAACTCCTAGAATCTGCAGGCAAAATGCCAATCTTCTAGCTTTTATAGTTTCCGAGATCTCAGCGTTCATACAGACGGACAGACAGACGGACAGACAGACAGACGGACAGACGGACATGGCTAGATCGACTCGGCTAGTGATCCTGATCAAGAATATATATACTTTATGGGGTCGGAAACGCTTCCTTCTCTCTGTTACATACTTTTGCACGAATACAATATACCCTTTTACTCTACGAGTAACGGGTATAAAAAATATAAAAAGACTTTTAAATATTTCTAGATACATTCATTGCCACAAATAAAACATTGTAAACTAATTGCAATTAAGAACTAAATTTAAATCTCATATTGTTTCATTCGTATAAATATTCTAAAATCGTTAGGATAAAGACAAATAAATAATAATAATAAATTTACATCAGCTACATTTTATTTTGAAATAAAATGATAATGAAATATTCCCTTATGGATCTGTAACGATGATCCTTATATTACACACCGAAATTTCTCCCAATCAAATTCGAAGTTCGAACCCAAAAAATAACATTAATTTGTTAACAACCAAAATATTTCCTTAGATAAACAACGAAAGATCCATTAAAGAAAACAAATGGGGATGGGATCCCGATACCGATTCCGCTCCCACAACCAACACCATTTCGTTACGTAAACTTCTCCATTCGAGGGCTGTCAAATTGAATGAGCATTATGCTAATCGGAGGTGATATGCCATGAGATAGCCGGCAACAGGTAGAAGTCACTACATTCCACCGGATCGAAACCAGTTTATAGTAACACATTTTTCACATGCTCGCCGGGGCGTTGTGATCCGTGATGTATCTGTCAGTTACATGACTCCAGCTGCCGGCTAATTTGTTAATAATTCATAATTGATTTCTCATCGCAGAGCGGGTCGAGATGGGTATTACGACGGTTCAGTCCGTTGAGCTACAAAATGAAAGCGAAATTTCGGAAATTTCTTTTCGTTTTCAGATTCGGTTTCGTTTCGCTTCGCAGTGAAAGTGATTTGCTTGATATTTAGTAAGCATTTAAGCCGTTTATGCTAATTAGAATTTAATAGATTGAGAGCCGCAAGACCTAATTAATAGTCACCCAAAATCAGAGGCCGTAAATTCTTCAAATCCCCAGTTGCGCAACAGCCAGAGGTATCTATCTATCTGCAAGATGCTTCGAGAGTCGCACAACTTACAAGTTTTCCATTTTTTTTTTTGGTTTTTCGGTCATGTCAATGGCCAATGGCATCCAAGTTGGCCTCGTTTTTCCCGATTGCCTTTCGGATTTCCTGTCTGCCCCGCAGTCAACCAAAGAAAAACCAAATGCATTTGCCTTCCAGTTTTGCACTGAATCTTTGTCTGTTCTTTTTACCACTCTTGCTTGTTTGTTTTTGAAGTTTTTAGCCACCACTTTTTAACGATTCACGGAGTTTCAAGGTTGTTTCGGCCAGAACTGAGTGCCTGCTTTAAAGATCTGAGGATCTTTTTTCCGAGGCGATCAAAGACATGTTGTGCAATTTGTGTTCTGGCCATAAAAAGAGCTGCACATGTCAGACGTCGGTTTGGGCATCAATCTAACGGCTAATGAGGCTCTATGTTTTTGGGACTATCAAATATTCTTGTGCCTTGGGAGAATAAAAATGCCGTTGACATGGGAAAAATTTAATAAGTGGGGCAATTAAAATAAACTTAACTTTATTTTAATGTCATTAATTGGTTTTCCAAGTTTACTAAAATACTAATTTACTTAAATATAAGTCTAAAGTAATTTGTTTTCTATTGCCTAGCCTTTAGAACAATAACACATACCATTCCAATGAATTGAGGGTCTTAAGAAACTGACTTAAATAATTGGTTTAAAATTGATTTATTATTGGCTCATTAAATTGTTTGCCTAGCTTATAATCGCAGTGCATCTTGATCTGAATCTAATCTGAAAAATCGTGCTCACATAATTTCCACATCAGCCTCGCTGTTCAATAAAGTCCAGAATGGAGTGCCTCAGCAACTTCGATCTTGTGGCACTAACCAGAACTGGTTAACTTGGGGGGCAGCCTTCTTTTGCCCCCTTTTCCCCCCGATGACAGTTTCCACATGGCAGCAAATGTGCATAATAAGCTTTTGATGGCAGTTGATGGCTTAGTTTTGTGTGGCGGCTTCGTTTCGTGTGTTTTTTTTTTCAGAATTGGTCAATCCATAGATTTGGCAATTCCCTTTCACTTTTCCGGACTATCGAGAAATGACTGCAATTTGCAGAGATGGCCCCAAAAACACAAAAAATAGGCGAACAAAATATTTCTTTGGATTTCCTAAAGGCATTTTAATTGCCAACAAAATAGCTAGCTGGCTAAGCAAATAAGTAATTAATTTGCGGCCGCACAGTAGAATGCCCAGCAACAATAGCAACAGCAAAAAGTGAAATTTACATAAAATTGTGTAATTAACTGAGGTAAATAAGAAATTGCCTCAAGCGGCTCTTTGGCCAACACCTACAACTGGCCAGAAAAAGGGGGCAGGCAGGCCCATGAAAGCGAAAGAAGCCACCGGCCGAATAACAAAAACAGTACGGCAACAATGAAAAGATTCCAGGCAGAGCCGCCAGCGGTTAAAGCCACCGAAATGAAACAAAAACAAATATTATTTAACCATTTCTTCAAAGGCCCCACAAGAAAAGGCAAAAAGAAACTTGGTCAGTACGTATCCGCAGATATTATCGCTGGAAATACCTCACTCTCACAAAGCCAGGGGAAAAGTGCTCGAAAAACGGTTTACAAATAAGGCAATTTATCAAAGAGACCCCAAAATTGACCGCGATTACGAGCCATGTGATCAGTGCGATTATCTGGGTAGTTAATTAAGCTTATGTTTAAATTATTGGGATTATAAGGTAAGGCTTAATATTTTAAATATTATTTAGTGAGCAAAAATATAATATAAATATAATAATAATTATTTTATACTTTTCAACGTACAACCTAAAAAATAATTCTTATTCTTTAATTGTACAAAACAAATATTCCCTTTGAATACTTTTAAATACTTGGAGTGTATTCTCATTTATATATTATTGAATTATCAAAAATATAAGAAAAAAACTAATTAAGAACTTTATATTCTTTAACATCATTTAAATTACTTTAAATATAAATCCCAATATTCTTAGTATTTCAGAAAATCCTGATCACTTAATTTCCTAAATCGACAAAAAGGAAATTTGACCCCTTAGTTAACCATCTGCTTTGCCATCCCAAGTGCCAATCAACTTGTTAAATCACTCTCATATTTAATTTCGCAACGTCTGCCGTCTTTTGATACTCCAACAACTGTTTATTCCAGTTAATTTGGGACTTTGCATCCACAAAGCTCTTGAAGGATTGCATAATCGCTTGCAGCGAGACAAAATTGTGAGCTAATGCAATTGCAGGTATGTTGGCGCTTCAAAACTTGAGTGGCGTACAAATTTAATTTAATTGAATTGAAGAAGCAGGCAAATGAGTTTGCGAATTAGGCAAAATGCCAATGGCAAAAGTTGCATAAATTCGCTTCCTGTTGGAAGTCGTTGTATTTGTATCTGGTATCTGTATCTCAACGCCCACGCAGCCCACACAGGTAGCTCGAAAATCCACCGAATGCATCCGCAGACGACACTCCACTAAAGTTGTGCATGGAAGCTCTGCTCATATGTGCTTAATTTGACACACTCCGACACTTTTTACGAGCAACTAAGATTTATTATATCATTAGCATGGCCATGGGCAGCATCTGAAGTTTCTTTGGCTGCGGGGTATATCTGCAAGATACTAAACTGAACTAAGCAAATGTAATTTAAATCAACCCACTTCTTTTTTGTTTTGCTCTCGGTTTGGGGCATGAGAAAATTTGGGTTTATGGGCCATCTGTTTTTGGGTAATTAACATGTTCATATGGCTAATTGCAGCGAGCTGAGTTTTTATTGAGCGCAACGATGAAGTCTTATGATTTTCGGATGTCGGATGAGAGATCTTGGAAGGTCAGTCTTTGAATAGAAAGTGAGAACTCTTATTCAGACTAGATAAAAACAAGAGAGAACGCTATAGTCGGGTTGGTGTCCCGACTATCTAATACCCGTCACTCAGCTAAAGGGAGTGCGAACGCTGTACTCGGGTTGGTGTCCCGACTATCTATTGGGGCTAAAGGGAGTGCGAGGGAGATAGATATATGAACAATTTTGATTGCGTATAACTTTTTAATGAATGGTCCGATTTGAAAAATGTCTTCTACATTTCGATAGGTATTGATAAACACAATAAAACTGCATTTTTACTTTTCCGAAATATTGAAATTTTTAAAATCGTATATAAGCGATTGTGGGCGTTAGAGGGGGCGTGGCACCCTTTTGAAACAAACTTGCGCTGCGTAGGAACTCCTAGAATCTGCATGCAAAACGCCAATCTTCTAGCTTTTATAGTTTCCGAGATCTCAGCGTTCATACAGACAGACAGACGGACAGACGGACAGACGGACAGACAGACAGACGGACAGACAGACGGACAGACGGACATGGCTAGATCGACTCGGCTAGTGATCCTGATCAAGAATATATATACTTTATAGGGTCGGAAACGTTTCCTTCTAGCTGTTACATACTTTTGCACGAATACAATATACCCTTTTACTCTACGAGTAACGGGTATAATTAAATAAAGTATACCCAATTTACAATTTTTTCATCTCAATGCAGGCCGTAATTTATCACTATCAAACGCAACATCTTCTCAAACAAACAACTCAATTTACAACCAACCTCAACACACTTTCAATTTCAAAAACCACAATATCAGCCGACTAATATCTTAACACAATTATTATATGCAAGACAATTGCCTGAAAGATCCTCATAATTATAAAAAAGGCGATTTGCGTGCCAGTCGGACATAAGAAACAAACCTCTAAAAATTATGTTATTGTTCGAAATATATTTAAATGCGCTGCAATTTTTACTTTCCAATTCAATAAATTTGGCGCACGCAGCTAAGCGAATTGCGTGCCATATATCTTTGTATCTTTGCCATGGCCAAGATATTTTTCAGGTAGGAGTTTGTCGAAGGCAAGAGATTTACTCACTTCGCTTTGTTGATGGACAGTAGCGAACAATCGAGAAAA
The DNA here is from genome assembly GCA_037075285.1 of Drosophila lutescens. NCBI lineage: Eukaryota > Metazoa > Arthropoda > Insecta > Diptera > Drosophilidae > Drosophila > Drosophila lutescens. The sequence goes on from JBAMCF010000180.1 coordinate 189,936, forward strand.
CCGCCGGGAAATATTAAAATTTCGCTTTTGAAGAAAGGCGCGTACCAGAGATTTGCATTCGTCAGATTTTGTTACTCAACTTTGCCGTGAAATTTGAGATTGACGCCCAAAAACCTTTCCACGCTCATCAGCCGTCAAAGTCGGGAGCCTTTGTTGAACTCATCATCTACCGAAGCTCTTGTAATTTTTGTGCAATTTTTCTCCTTTTTTTTTTGTTAGCTGTCACTGCGTATTTCAATGGCGCCAATATGGCAATACCTACAAAAGGCTTAAACTCTTTTATTTCGCACTTGTATTTACTTAAGTGACTTCAGAGCCATCGAGTTCGAGTTCAGATTGTTTGTCTACTCATTTCCATGGGCTGTCACTTGAATTGAGCGCCTCGATTTCAATTGATGCCAAGTCTTAAGGTTTTGTCGCGTTTCTTTGGGTCTTTGGGTTTTATATGGGTCAGGCCAATGTTTGGTTAGATGGTCGCTGGGCAAACTGTTTACTTATGCGGCTTGCGACCTTGGCTAAAAATTCAGGTTGGCAAATTGTGGGAAAAGTGTGAGGCTATAAGGTCGTGATGGGTCTTGACAGATCTTCGGATGAATTTGATATAAGCAGCTGCAATTGCTTTGGTAATCTTCTGTCACTCAAACTCCTTCTAATTAGGCCCACCTACCACTGCTGCTCAGATCTTTCTGGCTATCCAATTTAACGCTTGTCTAATGCTTTAATTACACATTAGCATTGCCTCAGATTCCCAGATTCAGACATGCGATTGCAACCAGACTTCCCCACCAACATATCATTTGTCAAATGGGCCGCCATTGTTTTAGCACTCGAATGGAATGTAAAAACTTTTGATTTTCCTCCACTTCCACTTGAGGTTCAGTTGGAATTCATAATTTATGGGTTAGCAGGCGAGTGCTTTGGATTCGAAAGTGAAGTTCTTATAATTTTAATTACATTTACCGAGCGGAGGAACCAATTAAGTCATTTTCCGATTGTATCGCAGCTAACTCGTTGGTCTTGACTCGCCAAATGCTCACATTGTTGGGTCTCGTGCCCGCTTTTTTTTCGGTCACGCAAGCTCAGTCATTCCGAGAAATGGAGACGGAGACCCCATGCAAATTGCGCTCTACCGGGGGGAAAGAGGTCTAGGGTCTATGGCAAATGTTTCAAATTGCCACCGGTTTGGAATAGTTGGTAGCCGGAGTCAGTAAACTGTGTGGCTGCAGTTCGTGACAGTTTTTAGCAATTACCCGGATGGGCCGGAACGCGACAAAGTCGCTGGCCCATCTGGTAGGAGGTCGACTGACCATTGTTTAGCGGTTACTAACCCCACATGGCAGATTGTCGGGAGTCTCCTGAGATTTCTAAAAATTTCTAGACCCATCAATATCCCTTGCAAAATATCTACACCCCCAGCCAGACCTATGTTTGGTATTTCTTTTGTATTTTTTAGCCTGAAAGAAATCGAAAGCCTTGCATGCCCAACTGATGCACTCAAATGCGCAGGCAAAGCCGCAGCGAAATGAGAAGAAAAAGTTCCGAAAACCACCGTGCAAATTAAAATTTATTATTTGCAACAAAACGAAGCACTTTGGGTGCCGCGAACAAGAAGAAGACAGAGAAGAAGCGAATGGAAAATGCAACTGAAATGCCAGCTAAGCTATGGAACTTCTGCGGTGGTGCACAAAATCACCGAAGCTTGCGAAAAGTGTTTTTCTTTTACTGCCGCTGCATTTGCTGCAACTCTTGCTTAGTTTTCTTCACTCCGGGCCGCCAATGAATTGAAAGTGGCTGACAGAGGCTGCGAGAGTTGCAGTTGGGCCTCCACACTGCAGAGAGCACTGTACTGGGGTATTCGGTCTGGTCTGTCGGTGGCGATAATGTGGCATGAAGCAGCCAACTGAAGTGCGAAGTGGGTTGCCGCAAGTTGGGGGCGTGTTCGGACCTGACAGGTACTAAGCAGAGTATCTCCCTCGGCGGGGGCTTTGACTTCCTGCCCAGGGAACCTTCAAGGTGTTGGAAAGTGCCCAAGGAGTTGCATCAGCTGAGAGGGAATATGACAGGCTTGGTTGTAATATTTACCATGATCATTCAAAGTTAAGATTTGTTTTGAAAATTCCACAGGGAAACACTGTGGAACTGCAGGTTCCGCCTCTCTATGCGATTCTCAAAAAGGTTAGCTCACTGGGGACTTTCTGCTTTGAATTGTTACCCAATTTTATTTAATTTTCTTAAAAGATTAAACTTATTTTGTAAATGTATGTTGCAATGGGAAAGTATGAAATCAAAATTGTGATATCGCCTTATCGCCTGTCAAGGAAACCCTCGACCCCTTTTCGCTTATATTTTTCCCACAACCTATAACCTTTGAGAGCCCAACCCGAGTAATTTCTGAATAAATACCAGACGAAAGTTAAATTGTTATCGGCACTTTTCCATTACACCATGCCCAAACCGCAAAAATGTCATTAAATAATTTCGCTGCGCATTTGCAGTGCTTAAAAACAGAAAACTAAAGTGCAAATCGATGGACAAGTTTTCGGTGCTTTGTGGCAAGGCAGGCGGCTCAAAAACTGTGACTCCCACCTCGCCAGGCAAAAAAAGGAAAACACACACAAATTATGCAACTCTTCGTCGGCCTGGCTTGCAACATCTCTGGGCAGACCAACCCGATCCGACCCGTCCAACAGTTGCAGATGCCATTGCAGCAGCAGCAGCAGCGGCAGCATCATCAGCCTGTTGAAAATCTTGTTTTGGGAACTGAACTGCGAGGCAGCAACAGCAAAAGCAATAGCAACTGCAACTGCAACAAACGCTTCTTCATTTTCGCGCAATAAACATTTCGCCCCAGACACAGACACAAAGCAACAATAAGAAAACGAAAGTGCAGCAACATCGGGCCATAACGGGTTGCCCAGTTTGAACCGCCGTTGGGCTTGGCTATTTCTTTTAGCCATCTTACTATTGCATTACGTGCGGTTGGTTCCTCGCCGAGGATCGTTTGACTTTTGGCCATATTTGCGTTGAGTTATGGCGAGAAAGAAGATGCAACTGACTGAAACCCGTTTCACGTGGCGTATGAGTAACGCGGAAGTTGACACTTGCTGCACTTGGTACTGTTGGTACGGCAAAGTTGGTTGGTTGGTTGGTTGGTGGGTGAAAATTGCCTTGATATATTTACCATTTACTGTTTACTGCACATACCACGACTAATTGCTGCATTCGTCAGGCGTTCAATTCCTATTTGTCGTCACTTGCAATTAGGCAACAAAAAGCTGTGACAAATCCCATTTCGTTTTCTGCATCTCGGTTTAGTTTTTGGTTGGCCAATCCAAGTGACTTTTAATGAGCTGCAAAAGAAGAGTAGCCATCCATCCGGCCAGCCTGTCAATATCCAGCGATGAGTTATGTCGCCGAGCCCTTTTACTTTCTTTTCCCCATCTCGGACATCAGCGTTTTAACGATTCCACCGCTTGGCATGTGAAACTATTGTTTATAAGTAATACCATTTTTATTTTTCACTGGGCTAATTTCTTACGATCGTTTCGAAGAAGTTATGCGGAACCAAGCCTGCGGTTTACTGACTTTTTTAATGGCTTAATAATTGAGAAGTTCGCTCGGGGTAATGAGAAACTATAGAAAGCGGAAGATGCCATGAACCCCTTATATGTGACTGCGGGAGATCCGCAATTCTCGGAAGAAATTTTGTCTGTAACTTTTACTCAACTAACCTACGTTCCAGTTAGCAAAGTGGGTCAGAGAATTGGAAAGACCTAGTTGCTAGATCGGCAAAAACAATGATATGAACTAAAATCAATTTAGCATTTTCTACGCGAATTCTTAGGCATCACATGCATAAATATCTGAATTAAATTCCTCATAGTAAATCAATTTTTTCTGTTTTTTTCTCTACTCTATGCAAAGTGGGAAATCGTAATTCAGAAAATTTCATAATGCTTATATCACCGATGATTACATTTTCAACATTATTTCCCCAACAGCCCTTTCGCCCTCCTCTGACCAATCAGGCATGACAATTTGGTTTCATTCACTTTTCAGGCAATTTTCCTCTCATTCAAAAACGAAATTGATTTAATTCTCAATCACTTCGAAGCCAGTTGGGTGCAAAGCCAATCAAATTAAATCAGACCAAAAAAACAGAGAAATAAAGAAATAAGGCAGACCGAATCGGGCACTCACTGTCCCGTTGTGATTAGCGTTCAATTATTTTATTTGTTTGTGGTTAGCAGCTGAAAAGGCGAACTCAATGGGATTATTTTTGAAGCGATTCGATTTAAAGTGGCGCCAGGCTAATGGCAGCTCGTTACTTTCCTGAAGTGGGAAAAACCGAGGGCTATAATCAAAGGCGATTGGAGGTGCGATGATTGAGGCCCTGAGCCTGATTAGCTCTTTGAGCAGCGGCAAGTGCCTCCATCATCTCTTCCCAGTCTCTTTCGTTGACACTTTCCTGTTCTTTCACAAAAACAACTTTCATTTTTCAAGCTAAATCCATTAAGAGTTTGTCACCTCTCCGCTCGAATGCCGAAATATCATTCCGATAAATATGCAACCGAACAGCCGAACAAAAATATTTATAAAGATCTCTCGATTGACCCACTTTCCATGCCTTCGAAGCGGACAGAACGAGCCCAGCTCGCAAAAAACGAAAGAAATTACAATGAAATGCGGCTTCTTATTATGATTTTTGCTTTATTTTTTGGTGGATGTTGTTGCTGGCGCTGCGACAACAAAAGCAGCACCGAAATCGAACAGGTTGTAGGGCCGCCGTCACAAATATAAAATTATTGCCCCAACGTAAGTCAATGTGAAAAGGCTGTAGTATTTATTACTGGCTCGGGGCAACATTTAATCGAAAATGATAAGCGGGTTATGCCATGGGAAACTTTATATTATTGGTTGCCATCGAAACAGAGAGAGTGAATTTTTGTGATGAGCGGCAATTTAGCATCGATTTCCTAACAAGCCAGATTTATGGATACGTTAAAAGCTTTGTTAATTGCTTGTTGCATTGTTAGGTGATTGAAGGTGTTAGTGAGAGACAACGGAAAATTATGGAATAAGTAAAAACTACATACATAAAATATGAAACATAATATATTATGAACACTACATTCTAGAGTTGTGAAAACATCGATATTATCGATACTTTCGAAAAACAAAGGATAACTCGAAGCAACATTTCGTTACAAATATTAGCTTAAATCATAACACTTATTTATAGCAAAATAAATCGATCTAAATTTTACAATTAAAACCAGCGATGATTCCTAAACATTAAGACCATCGATAGGATCGATATTGCTATCGATGGTTTTACCAACCCTACTACATTCTCTTCTAAGTGCAGTTCTTATAGAGCTTTTATGCTGTTGTTTGTTTAGTAGCCCAACAAAAGTGAAAGCAAGGCGAGTAAAATAAACATAAATATGTTAAATAAAAGCAAACAAATATACAAGAAAAAACGAAACAAGGCAACAATTTGGCAGGCCCAGAAAAACATGTTCGAAGACAGCAAATCGCTGTTTCTGCCGGGATGCGATGTGGATTTCGGTTGGGAACTGCGAAGCTGCTGCGCCTGCGTCGTGAACTGTGGAACTTGCGGCTGGACATGGACGATGGGCAACAACAGATGGTACTGTGAACAGTTGACTGCCCGGCTGCCCGGCTGCCAAGTTTACACGACACAAAGACACAACTGCAGGCGCTACGTGAGGCAATGGCAGTATATACAAAATAATAAAAGTTCAAATTAAGCAATAGCAAAAACAAGAAAATAAAAAAGAAATTGCACATCCCCCAATAAGCCGACAAATCCCGAAAAACAACAAAAGTCTCTCAGGCCTCAGCCACTGCAACTTGAACGTCGACCAATTCCTGTTCACTGCCAGACAAAAGGAAGATGATGATACTTTTTTCTTTGGCCAAATAACAAAAAAAATGGTTAAGATGCAATCGCAGGCCATTGCCACAGCTTATGTCAATAGTGAGAGATGATGTTGGCAAAAATCTGGTTCGAACACGTTTTCCTTACTTTATGGAAAAGATTGTGCAAGTTGCCGAAAAGGAAATTGGCAAGTCAGCCTGAACCGAGGCACGAAAAGGTTAAGGACAAAACGAAGTGAGTGGTGAAAATACTGTACATAATATTGATATCGAAATGGGAAATATATTTTCTAATTGACTTGAACTCAGGCCCTCTTAATCTGCCTGTCTGTCCCTCCATTCAACCATAATCCCATATCAAAACATCGCCCCCAGCACAAACAACATCAAAATAAATCTTTTTTACGTAATCCAAACCTCAATTATAGGCATTAGTTCATCCAAAAATAAAGCTTAACAACGAAAAACCGAAAAAAAATAAAGAGGAGACAACAGAGCTGTTGATTTCACATCATAAATTGTTGTGGCTTTTGGCCAAAACTTTTTGGGCTTTAGCTTCAGCTTTAGCCGTGAAAGTGAAAACTGTAACAGCGGATGGCAAACATGATCAGATTACATCAACATAGGTAAATCACCGGATCTGGTAAGGTTAATCAATTAACTAAGAGACCTTAAACTTGCCACGAATCCCCAAAGAAGTTCTCAGAAACCAAAATGACTACACAGTTTTTTCTGTTGGTTTTGAAATAAATGTTATCTTCAAGATGTTTGGTTTTCTTTTCGATAATTTTGGTTCCCTGACCACTCCAAGCGAACAGGTTTAAACGTTGTCCCATGACTTTACGGCTTTTACTCCTCCTTTGCATCTTCATTTAATCGAATACCCCCGCCCCCGAACTCGACGAAAGATAAAAATATTTTTGTGAAAAGGGAAAGTTCATTGAGGCGTTGGGAATCGTTTTCGTTTTCAGTTGTGGTCCTAAATGTTTCAACAATTAATATTGAAATTCCGAAAACAAATATTTAAATAATTGAATTTGTAAATAGGCAGTCGAAGCAGTGGGAACTCCAACTGCGATCAGTTGGGGGTTAGCGTTATCTTGAGGTTAGAAAGTCTTATGCAAGTCTGGGGAATTTCTGAGATAGGCGCTCCAAAATTTCGTATCGCCGTTTGACATATTTATGCGAGTACTACTCAACGCATGGCAACTTTCTTTGGCCGAGACTCGAAAAGATCTAAAAACTGTGTCAATTTGGTCGGGACAAACGAAGAGTCCACAAAGCCCGGATTTAACAATGAATATTTGCATATCGCTCAATGGAAATGCAAATCAAGTGATAAACATTTTTTTCTCCATTTCTATGATTATTTGGCACATATTTGGACTGACAATTATGAGGCCTGGCCTTTGTCTAATGGAATGTGGAACACCATCGATGAGGTTTTCAAGATTGAGGGGAACTAGATTGCTATAACCCAGTGTCGACACAATGAAATGATATTTGGGTTGGTATATATTTGATTTTATTTTTTACTTACCGCATTGTGAAGCCCCACATTGGGTGGTGGTATAAATCCTTGTGCATTCGCAGCTACCACCCACAGGCACAAAGTGCCCCACAGTGCCAACGAGACTCGCATGACTCAATCGGGAATTCCAAAGGGATTATAATTCCTCAGTTAATTGTTATTGTTTTTTTTTATTTTTGGATTAATCAGATATCAATGCACTATTTTCCTTTCGAAACAAACACGATACCGCTGAAAATATCCAAGTTAAAAAGGGCGAAGCGCGAAAAAATGTCAGTTATGCGACGCGAAGTAACAACACAAAATCCACATCAAGTTATTTTCGTTACGTTTTCTATTTGCTTTATGCAAATGATGCAGTTTTCTGTTTTCTTCGCTCTCGGTCTTAAAATTCCGTTAACGTTTGAGCCGCGTTCGGGGACTTTTCAAGTGACTGCCTGTGGTAGCAGCCGCAGACACGACTTGCCTGGTAAAAGTTTGAAGCTTAACTGAAGATCATTAAACGTTTGGTAACAATTTAAGCCAAGCTCGCGACGAAGATGCCAAAAAGCCGTCGCAGCGGCAACGAAGACCTTGTTGCTGACGACCACCGGCAACATGTTGCGGGCCAAGTCGAAGAGGCAGCAAATCTGGCCGAAGAGAAAGCAAAGAGCATGGTCTTTTGGTCGAAAGAGAAAGTGTTGGCAACATGAGGAAATGGCTTGCATCTGCTTATCAATTTAGCGTGAATCACTGGCTTATCGAATCCAGAAACGGCATAGCCGAAACTTAAATCTCTGTCTCTGATAGCCATTTCTACCTGGCCAAAACGATTGTGGCCACAACCACGTAGCTTACTCGGAAGTGGCGATAAGAACTCGGAACGGGGGCGTCCGAGAATTTGAGCTTTAGCCGAAATAATTTTATTGCATTGCATCGTTTAAGCCAAAGACGTGCGCATCTCAACTCCGGCGTTGTAACCACAGTAGCCGGCGATTTATTACTATATTTTTATGGTCTATAGACTGATTCATATGTTTACGATTCGGGCATGATTAATGCTGAACTGGTAGATCGGTTGAGTAATGAGTCTGGCGATTCCCGCTGAGATCTCATAAGGCGATCCACTGAACAGCACCTTACGCCTTACGTCACACTACTTGGCAGTGAATCTACATATTACGCTTGATTTGATATCTCAATAGAGAGGCGCCGTGTGAGCTGGGGATCATCGGATTAGTAGAATACATTTATCATTGGAAAACTTAAAGTTTGGTAGCGAAAGATAGATTAATTAAAAAAGTCTGACCAACTTAGCACAAAAAAGAAAGGAAGTTTCTGAGGGTCTACCTAAAAAATTACAAATACTTTTATTAGATAACAAGAATTAACAAAAGAATTTCAATATAATTTGAAACAATTTCAAAAATGTTTTTAAAACATTTAAAACATTTGCACTCAAAATTAAAAAAAAAATTTTTATGTTGTAAATTAGTTTTTTTAAATACCTCACTTTTATTTTCCGATTTTTTTCAGCCCACCTTTGCTAATAGCGTTAGTTAAATTGATAAGTAGAAGAAACTTTTCAAATCGGATCATTCGTTAAAAAGTTATGCCCGATCAAAGTTTTATATCTCCATCTCCCTCGCACTCCCGTTAGCTGAGTAACGGGTATCTGATAGTCGGGGCACCCGACTCTCTTGTTTATACCTGAGAAGCATCTACAAATTATTGCATTTCCAGCTTTCCACTCAATTATTTCCAGGTCGCCAGCAATTCGGTGGCGACTAATCAACTAATCCATCAATCAACTCCCCAAAAAGTCATTTCATCGCCGGTTTTCATAAATAACTTTTCACTTTCCGGACGCCCAGGAAAACAAAGTGCAACCCCAAGGCCAATTATCTGGGACCTAAATGCAATTCTAAACCCGACTCGACCACAGGTACTTTTAAGTGGCGATTGCATAAGTGGCAAGCGCCGGGGAGCTTATCAGGTTTTGGCTTCTTTGTTCCATTTACAGACCAAGATAATAATGACCCATGATGATACTAAAGATCGGGGCCCCGTCGGTTGTCCAAATCATCGCTCCTCGGGTCTTTTGTAGTGCGTGCTTAAATTTGATTTGATGACTTTCTTTGTTGACCGATCATCGGGCTGTGAGAAAAGAGCCTCTGCGCAATCCCCGAAATCGGTGGAAAATATTTTCACCTGTTGTTCGTTCGTTCGTTTGATTGAATTGTTTGCACAATCCGTAGAAAATATTAGCAGGAAGTTAACCCCTTGTCAAATCAATTTCTAATTACCCGATTTTAATTTCTATCTACTTATTTTTTGGCTATTTCTGTCTTTCTCTCTGTATATCCCGCGGCGTGCTCGTGTTTCTGTAATTACTTCCCACACACGGCGAAAACTGTGAGCTATAATTGCCAATTTCGCTTGTTTGCTAATGGTTCCCCATTAAATTTTGACTACCAGGGTCAGAGACAGGGCAACCCCAGCGTAATATAATAAAATATCCAGTGGCAGTTGGGATATTGTCTTCGATCAATTACAAGCTATAGAAAATAGTGTGACAAACAAGTGGTGATGCATGGTATTAAATTGTATAATTTCTTATGAATTCAGTATTATATTTTATTTACCTAGGGTATTTTTAATTACTACAGCCTTGCCTTCATTGCACCCTAAGCCACTAAGCTGACCTCTGATAAAAACATTTATGGTTTTTACAATTCAGTTTTATGTCGAAGAAAAAACATAAAGTTCGTGGGAAGTCGCTCCTTTTATATGCAGAAAATATATTTTTGATAAATCCAATTAAGATTGAGCAACACCCCTACTAAAAAGGCACACAGAACTGTTCTCAGCAGCATTAAAACATAAGTAATTCGCCCTTTTAATATGTGGTTAAAAAGTTGTTATATCTGCCCAAGATTACCAAAAAACAAAAGCCATTGCCAGACAGCAAAAACTGAAACACCGAAAAAAGACTAAATGCTTTACAAATACCCAACAACAAAACGCTCGAGGGGAAAGACTTTCACCTTGCGACGAATGATCAAAAGAAAGAAGGAAAGAAATGTACGAGGAGAGGAAACAAAAAGGCCAAGAAAAAGGCAGAAGGCCTTCGAGACAGATGCCATGGACCCGAAACCGAAAAACCGAACCCGACCTGTAAATGGCCTCCACCTGGCAACAACAAGTGGGCAACCCGACGATCATGATCATGATCATCGCGGTGATCAGCAGGCGCTGAAGAAGCCACCATCGTACGTCAATAAACCTTTGACTCAACGACGCTTACGGCTGCCACCACTGCCTCTGCTTATCACTCGATCCCAAACCCAGACCCTCAAAGGGAATTCGAATTGTGGTCGGTGTGAACTCCGATCGTGAGCTGGCAACTTTTACTTTTCATTCAAGAATGGGTCGGGCCTTGGGATTAAGTCATATGTTCGCGGCTGATCCACTGCGTGTACTTAGAATTCTACTTTCCCCGAAATCTGACGACTCGTTAACGCTAACCCCCACGCAGGCACTTGGGAATCAAAAGTGAAAACAAAGCGTTGGGCATTTGAAGCTGTCAAGTTTTGGAACAGGTTGGGATCTTCAGATCAGTACAGTCGTACGCTCAAATCTCCAAGTCATTTAGGATAATCGTCGACTATTTATTAAGCAACTATTGACACCATCCACTAATGGCCTAAGCAGATACAGTTATTAGTAAGGGCCCTATTTAAGCTCAATCACTATCAATCTACAAAATATACAAATATTAAACAACACGCGAAAATTGCCAACTTTGTTTTATTTTCATTTCAGATGCTGTCGGAAATTGCATAATGCATGCGAGGCGAGCGACCAAAGATTCGATTAATAACAAAAACTAAATTATTGCGGAGCCCTCGCGGCAAACTCAAATGGTGTCACGTGGAATCATTAGGTCCAACACCAAAATTAGGAAAGGCGAAGAAGCCGGGCTGACAAAATTAGATCGTAAATAAAGTCAATATCTTTTGGAAACCTGTAACCGCATCCGTTCGAGTTAATGGATAATTTAGATTAAGTTTATCATTGAGTAGACAATCATAAAAAAGTATATAAAAGTATAAAAGGACTTCAGTTTCCAGTGCCATTTTTCTTTCCATTAAATGTAGTATTTTATACTAGTTTTAATTTGACAAAATAAAAAAATAAATAAAAAGTATAAAATAAAAAGCATTACAAAATTTGATTTTCAATAACTATTCTTATTAATTATGAAAAAATTAGATTATTTAATAAAAGATAAACTTTCTTTAGATTGCATATAAATTATACAAATTAAATTAAATTCTGGTTTAAATTGATTACTTCTCACTAAATGTCTAAAACATAATAATACAACATATGTTTTTTTACACCAAAAAAAAATCATTTCAACATTTACTTACATTGCATTTTACATTACAAAGGTTTTACAACAAGCCTGTAAGTAGGCAGTAACAAATTGTTTAAGCGAGTCTTTAACTTTGAAAAATAATTTCAACGGTTAAATACTACAATGTTATACAAACCATAAATCTTTTAAGCTATTGTTGTTTTGTGTTGCACAGTAAATAATTGACAAAATATATTTTCTTTATCTCCCCCAAGAACTGAAAAACAGCGACCCTTAAAATATTACAAACACACTTGTTTGAGTACATAGTTTTTCATTTATTCATTTTTTTGTTGTAATTCTTGTAATTGTAATTGATTACATGTTGGTTTTCTTGATCTATACAATTAATATGCGTCATTAATTTAAAATTGATATATCTGTACGTATATTTTAATAATTATAAGTTTATCATTGTTTTCAATTAATACTAAACGTTAAATTCGAACACACTTTGTAAAACAAGTTTTGCAATTGGATTTGTTTTTTTTTTTTTGTCGAAATTTATAATAAAACACATAAAGAAAGTATCAGCGATAATTACGACGAGTGGCAGAGAAAACATTTACAAATAATACGAAAGAAGCTCCAAATTATCGCAGCTGTGTATATATAGGCTAAGGTATTGTAGTCCTATGTGATATATATCCAAAAGTCATGAGCAAAAATTGCAATTTGTGTACAGTGTTATCTAACTTACAGGATTACAGGTTACAAACTTCGTTCAAATTACAGTCTGGATTCGGTAAGCCTTCTTACCCAGCTCAAGTTCCTACTAAACTGTCAGCCGTCTTGTTAAATTTTCAATACACAAACTTTAATTTGAATAAAACAGTATTTATTGGTTTTGCTTTTGCCTCCACTAATACGGTTTACATAGATGTGGCGCACTACAGTTATTGTATATTGGGTTGGTTTATTATTCGGTTGTGATATTGGCCATATTTTGTTTCTCTATCCGTCTAGTTTTAATAGATTTATAGTTCATTAAATATATGTGTTTCTTCACTAAATTATGACATGTATTCCGTGTGGATAGGGTTGATGGGTGATAGTTCATTTATTTCCATGCGGAACTCAAACTTATCTTGCATTGGTAGACTAAAGAGTTGATTTGCTTCAGTGTGATGTCTCTGATGTTGGCCATCGAACCTCCAAGATCTTAAACTACGAATACAATTACAGTTAAGATATAGATACATTTCGTTTTCGCATATGTAACTAATAACAGCCTTGATACTGTTGCAAAAGACATGGAAGCTGTATGAAATTGTTACAGATTTGAGTCGTAACCCTATAAATAAGTATGTATCTTTGAGTTCGGGTGAGTGGGATGCGTTGGGTGAATCGTTACAAATGTTGTCTACAACTATGTTTAGTATATGCCATATCTTATAGACTATATCTAGGTTATCTTGTTCCTTTGAGCTGGCTTCTGTTTTCTTTTGTTTAGTATATGTTTTTATCTTTGAAGTGTTTGTTCATGTTGAAAAAAGTGTGAAAGGATGACTTGCAACACCTTGGTAGTTGGAGGGAAGAGAATACTTTTCGGGATAGGTTTGTGATAGGGGGTGAATACGATTGTGAATACCTTTAGCTATGGCAGTAGCGAAATAAAATAGGGTTCAGGGAAACTGAGAATACTGCAAAGTGCTGCAAGGAAGGCATCCCTCTTAGCTGGATGCAACTATTTCGAGTGGGCAGGGCAGGGATTCCCAGGAGCAAGTGGGTGTACAACAGCAATGCGCTCGCATTCAAATACAATTCACACACGTCTATAATTCCTATATAGCTTACACATAACAATAACTACAGCTAGGTGCGAGGAGGCCTAATCCATCGCCTACTCCTTCCTACTCCTCCTCCAGCTCCTTAACGTCAGCGCAGTGCTGTGGACGCCACTTCTAGCTCCAGAAGTCCATCATGTTGACCAGCTTGCACTTCTTCAGCTCCAGCTTGGTCGGCCTTGCCCGGAGTCAAGCCCGTCCAAAGATGGCCCTGTCGGAGACATCGCCGGTGGACTGTGAGTGCGACATGGCCATGGTTGCGGCTCCTCCCGACGACGACTGCTGTTGCTGCTGCCCACCCGCTCCGTGGTGGTGATGGTGATGCGTGGTCGTGGCAATCGTGGCCGTCGACGCGTTGTGGTGCGTCACATTGTGATGGTTGTGCGCCAGGGTCGAGCTGCCATATTTTGAGGTCATGGCGCCTACAATCCCATTGCCGGTGCCTCCTATATGCTTTCTGGTGGCCGCCGACGAAACGTGATGGGTGCTGCCACTACCGACTCCTCCGTAGATGCGGTGCAGCGAGTACTGCTGCACGGACTCCAGATCCGAGACGCTCGACGTGATCTTCGAGCGCACGGCCACCTTCTGCATGCTGTTGTACTTGTCGCTGGCACTCAGCTTGATATCGGGCAGGTGTCCATTGGACTGGGCATGGCCGTGACTCTGGACCGGCGGCTGTACCCGCGACTTGTTGGTGGTGGCAATCGCAGCATTGTGCACCGCCGTGGTGCTGGTTATGGAGGCCACCACTGGGCCACCATTGGTGCCCGGCGAGATCTCCGAAAAGCTGTAGCAGGAAGACTTCTGGGACACACTGTTCAGACCGGAGCTGGACGAGCTGCTCGACATGCGGCAGCTGCGATGGCGACTGGAGGTGGAGGGCTGCAGAAACTCGTGGTGGGCCGCCTCGTCTGGCGTCATCCGCTCCGCGGGATCCCACTCCAGGCAGCGCTGCAGGAAGTCGATGAAGTAGCGGTCCTGGCAGTGCAAGATCTGTGTCAGCGACTTGCTGCCCGGCGTCCGTTTGCGTCCCTTAGTGTTGGTTATGCAGCGCGGGGCATCGCGGGAATCGAAGAACAGGCGACGCCTCCTGGCCACCGAGATGAGCCCCTTGGGCGGCAGACCCAGCACCTCCATGATGCAGGCTAGCTGCTCCACCTCGTTCTCGCCGGGGAAGAGTGGGAAGCCCGTGTACAGCTCGGCCAGAATGCAGCCTATAAAAAATCGGAGAAGACAGAGAGGTTGACATATAATTAGTATTGATTTTCGGTGCTTGATGGGGGGCAGCAGGAATTGCTGCAGTCATTTCGGGCGGTCAGACAGGCGCATTGACCTTGACTTTGTGACTTTGCGAACACGTGTCCCCAGATTATTTATTTCCTACTGCACTTTCTAATGGACTTTGAGACTCGAGAGTACTGGTCGATTGGTTGGTTGGTTGGTCAGTCAAGGAGAGATGTCACTGCAAGATGGCCGAATCAAGGCCTTTGACTGACATTTTGTGACTCAATAGTTTTCCTTTCAATTGTGGCTATTCATCTCAATTTGCAGTTGGTTCTTATTTCAGTAACTGGACATGAATGGCACAAAACGGAATGGATAAAGACTTTTCACTTTCAGTTACCAAATTACTTAGAATCAAGTTCAAAGATGTCCAAAACTTTTCATAGGAAAACAAACTAATCAAGGGTTTTTTACTTTCAAATGTTCTTCGAAAAATCAAAGAGAAATTTTCTCGTAAAATGTTTGCAACGATTTTGCTTTTAGCTGATAGCTAGCTAGAAATGAAGTATTATATTACTCAAACTCAACACTTCTCAGAATCATTTTGAAGCTGATCTGCTTGGCCCAACCCCATTAATCTGATATGCAACCTATCTGAAACCATATACTACCTACTTTGCTGTCCAGCCTGCACACCTGGTACTTTTTCTCTCCCTGCGACCTCATTTACCTAATGAAGCTGAAAGCAATCAAGCCCACACGTATCTATTGCAGATGGCCCATTCTATATGTGGGGGAGCTGAGTTTGCTAAGAGCTCACATCATTCAACACGTAACCCATTTCCATTGCCTACACTTACACTATATGCTCAGTGCACAGTGTAACTCACGAAGAAGCCCAAGACGGCGGATAAAAATAAACTGAGCTGGCTTTTATTAGGGCCCAGAAATAACAACCTGCCACCGCAGGACCTCACGTCCGTGCGCACATTTAATGAGTCCTTTGTTGTCGACGGAGCTCTGCTTCTGCTTCTGCTTCAGCTTTTGCTGCTGACCGGACGTGGTTGTGGTCGGAAATGGGCGCTAAAAGGATGTGCACGATGAGGCCGGGAGTGGCTGCTAAAGGTCCGGGGCTGGGCAAAATTATTGTATACATAAACTTCAAGTGGGGCAGCGGCACTTGTTGAGTGTTGCCCCCCCGTGACCCGCACCTCCGGCACCTTCGTCGATATCTCATTGTTCGGTCGGTTGGAGGAGGTCCTTTTCCTTTCCGCCTTCACCATCGCCTTTTGCCTGTTGCTACTAATTGGCCTAGTGCGTGTTCTTACACTTGGCTGAGCTTTTCGCTTTTGGGCTAGGTCAATTGAACGGGCAAAGTGGAATAGCTTTGCTGGGAGAAAGAATATCCCAAGATTAACATCTAAGTAGTTTTCTTCTAGTTGTTTAAAAAAAAATAGAAAAATATAACCTAAGTTTCGTTAAATCACTGCACAATGTTCAATATTTATTTTTAATAAATAGTTTAAAATTAGATTCATTTCCCTCAGTATACTCTATGTCCTAGAAACACGTGCAATATAACCCACAAATGTTAAATATTTAATCCTTCCCACCATTGCCGAGGATATTTATAGGGCCAACCTGTGTATGGGCCATAAATTTGCCTGCCAAATGCAGGGCAAGCATTTAAAATTTCATTGCAACCTGCACATGTTTTCCACCAGCCCACTTGGGAACACCACTGGACAGGAGGATGCTTTTTTAATTAAAAGTGGGCACACACTCACCCAAGCTCCACATATCGATGGCGGTGCCGTATTGCAGGCCGAGAATCACCTCCGGGGAGCGGTAGAACCTCGATTGGATGTAGGTATAGAATTTGCGATCCACGTAACATGAGCTGCCAAAGTCGATGACTTTAATGGAGCTGCTACCACGCTGTTTTAGCAAGATGTTCTCCTAATATATTGCATTTTGAAAAGTATATTAGTTGGGGGAAAAATATATAATTAAATCCATTGCACTTACCGGCTTGAGATCACAGTGAATAATGTTTTCCTTGTAGAGCAAACGCAGGCACTTCACAATCGAGTTGCAGAAGCGTCGTATGAGACTCATGCTGAATCCATTGTAGTTGTTCTTCTTTATCAATTCGTACAGGTTCAAGCTGAAAGGACAAGGGACGAATATTAGTAGTGCAACCCTTCATTCGAACATGAGTCAGCGACAAACCCCCATCGGAATCGGAATCGTTGACAAAACAAGAGACACTCTCGCAAATGGAGAAGACAACAAGGAGTCACTAGCCAAATGCCGGCCGCTTTAAGCCCTTCGATGTGCCACGTACATATACTATAATGCCGGCAACATGCACTGAATTAATTCCCATTGCATGTCGGGCACGAATTTGGGCATGCAACGATAACGTTCTACGTCAGCAACAACAATATTGACAATGCCAGTCATGAGCAGT
Source organism: Drosophila lutescens (assembly GCA_037075285.1). Classification (NCBI taxonomy): domain Eukaryota; kingdom Metazoa; phylum Arthropoda; class Insecta; order Diptera; family Drosophilidae; genus Drosophila; species Drosophila lutescens. Next base: position 207,260 of record JBAMCF010000180.1, read on the forward strand.
CAGTCGGCAGACGACAATAGAACGATACCGAAATGGTGGCAAATCAAGCCAAAAAGAGCTGCCAAACGATGACAAACAGTGGGGCAACATAACAGTCTTTATTTTAAACTAATTCAAAAAAAGAAACAGGAATTTAGCTTGGTCTTAGATGAAAGAACTAAAATATATCATACATATCCAGGAATTTGGTAAGAACTTGAAAAAATTATAATCTCGAATCTTGAAGTGATTTTACATGGGGTTTTGTAGAATTTGTATGATATCTAACAATATAACAAGATTATATCAAGACAATATAAGACTAAGACTAAGTAGGTACACAAATTGCCCAAAAATATCACCGTTTATTCCAATTCCAATTATTAAGAACAATAATTTTCCGTTTGTTCAATCCATTTAACAATAACCACTGTGTACATAACACTCCCTTTTAAGATATTAAAATTGTCCCCTGACTTTGTCAACCCTTTCGCTGTTTTTGTTTACTTTGCGATTTCTGTGCCATGTTTACTGCACTCGCAGTTTAGGTCGATTAATTAACTGATAACAAAAGAAGTTTCCTTCCCTCAATGTCAATGCAACCACAAAAGGATATTAAAAAAAAACCCAAGATTACAGTCGGTGGGTGTAATATGCTCGTTGATCAAAAGTTTGGTCAATTGTTGTTGCCAGTGCTTGGCAATCGATGATTGATGACTTTCAGAGGCTACGTCAGAGGGTAAGATATTTGTCTTCCTGCTCCATCTGTCCATTAAATGTCCTGCCGTTCATCACCACACAGATCTCAATTTATAGAACTCGCCTTCATTTCCGTTTTCCCACATATAAGCTGCTATATACACATCTTCGCTATCAATAACTTTATCGCCTGCTCGTGAGTGCCGCTTTGACATGGTTGACCTATATAAAAGAGATTGGTGGATGGCCAAAAGTAATAACTGCTCCCGGCATGAAAGGACTCGGGACTTTTGTGTGGGAGCAGATGAATCACTAAAGGTTGAAGCTATTTAAGCTAAGGAATATGAATTTCTATACCGTTGAATGAATTTCTATATTTTGGAAAACATTCATAGCATAAAAGTAAGGATATGGGTTCTTTCGGTTATAATTCCGTTAAAAAAAAATCCTTAAATTATTTTGAGTATGGGGCTGAAAGATTAAGTAACAAAACAAGTATCTCTTCGCCTTCAAAATAGGTTAAAAATTGACTAATAACAGAATTTTTCCAACTTTTTCTCACAACGATTTTGAAATAAATAGATATAGATAACGCCTTTATTTTGTGACACTGTGGTATTAAACGGTTTTACCCTAATAAATTGTATCCTTTAAATATATAAAATTATTTCAAAAACGTTTCCCCTTTTATGACTGAAAATTATATCCTTCTAAAAGGTCTCCCACTTTATATTTGCCTTTTTAAAGCTCTACATTTTAGTGCTAGTGACTTTTAACATTTTAATCGTGTCTTGAGGCTTTGAGCCATGTTTTACAGCTTGTACATGCCGTAATCCAATTTAAATTTATGTCAGCATACGGACAGGCCAACACACACTCACTCTCTCCCAAAACCGCTAAGAGTGTTTAAAAGCGCGCTAAGCTGATTGAGCTAACAGAGTGCCAAGGACGTTTTCTCGTCGCCTCCTCCCCCACAGCTAAAGCCACATAATGGCATGGATGACTGTCAAATCGTTGTGGAAACACTCAGGCTCAGGCTAGAATGGGGCGGGAAAATATCCCACCCAGACCGCAAAGGTCACGAGGCTTTTAATTTGAAAACTTTCATTTCACATTGCAACTGGCGCCGCCTGTGAGATTGAAAGCCAAAATAGCAGGCCTTAAAGCGACTTTGGGCTTTAAAGAAAAGGCTGGCTGGAAAATCAATATTTACAGCCGAAAAAACCAAAATAGATGACGAGCGGCTGTGGGAGGTATTTTCGTTTGGCAAACAGACGAGTCTATAACAAACCAATAAGAAAATCATCAAAATGTCATAATTTCAATCGGCGAATCGGGACTGTGTACATGTGTATGCTTACAAGTCGGCATATTATAACTGCATTATGACATGCCACACAGTCGAAGGCGGCGGAGAGCCAATGCCAAAAGTCCATGAGTCTGCCATGAACTTGAAAATTGTTTTTTTTTTGCCTGAGGCGTCTTTTTCCGGCCCGCTTTTCCGTGCCGAAATTCCGCTGGTAATTTGATTGATTATTTGCCCCTGCGACGATGCAACTGCAACATGCAATTGTAACGAGCCACTAATGCCTTGCATTTAGCACACCAAAAATGGAGCAAAATAATGCCAGGGGATAGTGAAAGTGAATTCGGCTAAACAAAGCCGGGAAAATCGGATGACGCCCCCAACAAACAAGAAATGCAGAGATAACCATGAAAGTCTTTATTTTATGGTTTTCTTATTTTTTAGACATTTCTTTTTTCTGAAAAATCATAACTATATATTCCACATCTCAGCACCGTAAAATGCCAGAGTTGTGGGAAAATAAACTTATCTCCCGTGTCGAGAATGGTGTCACCTTCACTGTGTGAGCCGAAAAATAAACTTTTCCGTCGCCTTCGGGCAAATTTTAGCATAAATTTTATATTGGTTTCCCTGCTGGTTGAAAGCGAAGTGATTGCCATTGATTGACAAGTGAGTGTGATGGGAGAAAAGGTGTCCTGTCTACATTAGCATAGCGAATTTCAACGTTCGAATGGAGTGGAAGGCGGAATTAATTTTATTTTGCGGTTATCGATTACAGTAGGCCACCTTTCATGTGGTATTACGGAGGTCTATCCACAAAAAGTTTGATTCTAGGGCTGTTCTACCCAATTTCTTCTTAAATATCCATAAATATTCCAAGTTAAGCGGCTTAACCGAAAAGCTGCCTTTGAATTAATTATGCTGTCCCTGGCTGGGACGTTTGTGACCTTGCTTTTCCTAGTATCCCAGTCCCAAGGACTGGCCACATTTTCCCACAGAATATCCTTTTCGGTCCTTGGTTGTGCGGCATTTTAATTAGTCGACGGCTGTATGACAGCCGGCAGCTACGTAGTCGAACCGTAAATAATCACAGAAATGTAGAAAAATATCCTGACGATGAAAAATATCCTGACACAGCGAGGAGTGGAGTGGAACTAGAGGCGAATTTACCTTTTAGTGGATGATAAATGACTTGGCCTTGGCCATGTTAACTGGCTTCTATCTGTCGACGGGCGACGGGCGTAGCAGCAAGACAAAACTTAATGCCTGGGAAATGTCAATTAGCGGTAATTACTGTGCCATGGCACGGCATAATAATAACCTACATCAACATCAACATCCGTGGAACAGCTGACACCAACAGCCCCTCTCGAGTATTTATTCTCCTGGCAACTCAATCCGCGAGCTCGTCCTTGCCGCTCGTCCCTAATTGCAATTTACACGCGCGCTGAGTGCAAAAATTAATTAAAAAGAATAAACTTGCAGGACCTGTGCTCATTTGCATGACCACGCCCCTGCCCATACGCACGCCGCATGTTGCATTTTAATTAAAAATCATTTCGTCCTGTCGTCCTCTTGTCCTTTTTCCCCCACACGACCAAAGGCAGCGGACTGCCGACGACATCCCGTCAGTTGTCTATGTCTATGTCACTTTCACGTTGGGCATGTCTGGAATAGTCAATTACATGCCTGATGACAGGCGGTCACATGCTGCATCTGTTTGACATTGATTGGCTTTGAAATGGATAAAGTTGTGGGCGCAAAGTGGGTCACCAGGTATATTAAAGCCCATTGGTTTTATAGGATTTTAAAAATGTAAATGAGAACCTATCACGCATACAAATTTGATTATAATACCTCATTAAACATTGTAATATTTTTGAAAAATTATTGCTTTTTAAGTTATGAAACCCTTCGTTGCAACATTTGGAATTTAATGATCTATCGATGAAAGATAAATATATATATTACCAAATAATTTATTTCGAAGTAAATACACAATCCCTTATGAAATCTATGATCTCGTTATTTGTAATCCATTAGCTTGACTTAAATAATGTTTTAAGAAACGTACAAATGGAACCCCCAACAGGCATAAAAATAATGGTATAAGAATACTTTTATTTAATTGTTATAATTTTTAAAAACCATTATTGCTTTTAATTAGGAGGTTATGATATTATAGAATCTTTAAGTGCTGAATAAATACTTATATCGATGAAAATTTATTTGCAACTAATTTATTTCCCAGTTAAAACACAATGCCCCATAAAATCTAAGATCTTGTTAATTTCAGAAATTGATTCCCAGACGCACAGTGGCGCCTTTTGACTTTTTTTTGGTAATAAATCATAACTTTTGAACCAGTGAAGATAATTGAATGATGTGAACGGCAAATGATAGATAATTGATCCACCTTTCAAATTATTGCTTAAGACAGGGAGTGGGCGTGGCAGAGGCGTACTTACAAATCGGCAAAGTCAGAATTTAAAAACAAATCCATTTTTTTCCGACAAAAAAAAACTTTTTTTAAAAAGTTTTTGTTTTTTTTAGTTTCTTTTTTCATGTTGTAATTTTTAAAACTTATTAAAAAAAAAAAATTAAAAATTGAAATTTTTAAAAAAAAAAATTTTTTTTTTTTTAATGTTGTTTTGTTTAGTTTATTTTTTTATGTTTTAATTTTTAAAAACTAAAAAAACAAAAAAAAAAAATTAAAGTTTTTTTTTTTAAATAAAAATTTTTATATTTTACGTTTTTTTAAATAATGGTCACAATTTGGTAAACTTGGTAAATCCAATAGACCTAACATTTTTGGACTATAATTACTAGATTCTAACTCTGTGACAAGGTTGTGATTCCATGACCCTAAAATACAGTTTGGATTCGCACATACTAAATTCAATGCTTAGACAGCGTATGTTGTTTTGAGCTGGCAAAAGTGGCTATTTTCGTTTCTGAATAACTTTTAAACGTACTTTTTTACAGTAACATGATGTATACCAAAATTTAAGGAATCTCAAGGGCTATACAGTATACAGGTTTTAAAGAAAATCGTTAAAACCGTTTTTGAGAAAAATAAAAAAAAAAGCTAAAAAAAGTTTTAAAAAAATTTGTTTGGCTCATATCTTTTTAAATATTACATTTACACAAATTACATATAGAAGGCGCTTAAAGCATTTTAAAATACCTTTCAAACGAGATACAGCACAAGTCTGTAGCTTCAGTAGTTTAGAAGTTACGGCATTCCGTATTTTAGCTATTTATAGCTGTTTTCCCGCTAAACTAGCGGGTTTTTCCAAAAGTGGTAGAACTAAAGTTTCTTATATCGAGCTGTTGAACATCATATCAAATTTTCAGGACTTTAAAACCATGTTTTGGACAAATCTTTCACAAGGTTGCGCCATATGCAATTTCTTGGACCATGACTTTTTCCCCTTTTTTGGCTCTAAAAACCGCGGACGCAGGCGGACGCAGCTACAACTTTCGTAATATCAAGAAGAAAGTCCAAATAACGTTTTACGGAAGTATAAAAAAAATAGTATTAAATAGTTTTTTTTTATTTTCCATCAAAGTTGAAAAATATGGAAAAAATGGACGTTTCGCAAATAACGCATAACTAAGAGATGCGAATGGCAAACTGCAATATGTTTTACTTTTTTTACTCTTAACTAACACACCAATCCGTGGAAAAAAGAAGCAAAGCGATTCGATACCTAGTTTTTAAGAAAAACCCCCCGGAAGTGCGAAAAATTACCTAAAAACGGTGTGTTTTTTTTAAGTGAAAAATTGTTCAACTTTGAAAGGGCATATCTTTTACAAAAATTTGATTTGAAAAAGGGTTACATATTTGTAATAGTGGATCAATTACCTGTCGATTGGTATGGGTCACAACTTTCTAGGACAAAGTCGAAAAAGTGATTTATTGCACGTTTTTTGGCCCAAGGCGCCACTGTGAGACGATTATCGCCCAGCTGATCTCGTTATGAGCCATAAAAATTGAAATTAAATCATGACACATTGCATAGCGAATGCCCGACGAGTTGGGAGAGGAAGTCGCTGACATTGGAAGCGGCGGAGGAGGTTGAGGATGAAGAGGCAGGAGGAGACTTTCCTCCCGGGCAACATTAGCTGAAATTTATGTGCTTGACACACACCCACAGTCGCAGAACCCACATTTTCTCACACAGACCCAGAAACTTGGCCACATCCACAAGGCCCGAAGCTTGTTCTTGTTTTTCGGCCAAAAAGGAGCAGCGTCATTCTCGCTGGGACAATATGCTGCATACACTCAAAAAAAAAATCGACTAAAATCGCCCTTGGTTTTAGAAAATCGCCTATGAATTTGCTTTACTGGCGATTTTGTCTATATTAAAGAAAGTAGGTTTCTTAAATCAAAGGCATTTTTTTTTTAAATCAAAAGAAAAAATACTGCAATTTAGAAATTTCTTGCTAGAAAGTAGAAAAATTATTTCTTAGAATTTAGAAATAAAGGTTTTCTAAAAAATAGAAATACGTCTTTTTTTTTAATATAGACAAATATTTTCTAAAAAACAAAAAAAAATCCTCAAATCCAGAAAATACAAAAATCTTTTTTCGGGCTTCGGGAATCGGAATAATGCCCGGTTGTTTCTGTGACGCCACGTCCCCTGCCCTTGTGTTGTTGTTTTTCGATCTTGTTTGTCATATTATTCGAATTTCCTTTAATTGAGCCCATGGGTGGATGATGTATACATTTATGTAAATGCACTTGTAGTTTCAAATTGGAACTGTAATAATAACTGAAATGAGTATACAAATTACAAATTATAAATATAAAAACCCAATAACTTACTATTTTGAGAAAAACATCTTGGGTCGCCCCACGCGGGAATCGAACCGCTTGCCTCTCGGTTTGCAGTCAAGCACTCTACTAGCTGCGCCACGGAAGCATCACGTGAGGCGCTGTACAAAGTCTATTCACATTTTGCTCTCCTCTTTTTAGTCAAATTGATCTGACTCTCTTCTAGTTATTCCCCCTAGTATTCATTTAATTTTGCTCGTAAATATTTTATGATTAATACTAATATTTATATGCAAATATATATTTTATTATGGTTTAATAGTAACAGAAATTGAATGTTTCAAATTTGAAGAACTTAAAAATCATTTTTAACAAAATATAACTATTCACGAGTAAAAAAAAAAATGCAATACATTTTTTTTTATTATTATGTAAATATTAGAGATAAAAAAAAAAAAACACCATGAGTTTTTCGCCTCGACGTGGGATCGAACTCACACTTGCGGCTATAAGCTTGAATAACATATTCATGCACGCACGCGTTAGACCCCTAGGCTACCAATAAAGGAAATTTGTTTCAATTAAGACAATTTTTTCTAAGACTTAAAAAAAAATTTCTAAAAAGTGTATAAGAAGGGAAACTGATCAAATAAGGTTACATTTTTTATTTTTTAGAAAAATATTTCAAAAAACAGACACATTTTTTCTGAATGTTAGAAAAATAATTAATCATTTTTTCTGTTTTCTAGAAAACCAATATTTCTATTTTGTATAAATATTTATAATTTTGACGGCGATTTTTTTTTGTTTTTAGAAAAGTTTAGTCTTTTTTTTTCTAAAATCAATGGCGAGTTTAACCCTCAAATAAAAAAAGGAAGATTAGAAAAAATCACCTTATAATTTAGAAAAAAAAGGAGTTTTCTGCATTTCAGAAAAAAAATTCTAAAAAATTCGTTTAATAGAGAATTTTTTCTGAAGTTTAGAAAATGTTTCCTCTTTATAGAATATATTTCTAAAGCACAGTAAATTTTTCTTTTTTCTATATTTAAGAAAAATAATTTTTTGAGTGTAGTTATGGGGGCCCCGGAATGTGTGTTGGCTGTCTTTGGCACTTTGGCAGCTCTCATTTTATCGCTGTCGCTGTAAATTATGTGGCTCATAATGCTGAAACAAGACTGAGAATGCCACCTGCCAGGGTCGAATGTGGAAAATCACCCAAAAATATACACAGTAGCTGGAGCTCTGTGTGCGAAATGTGTCACTTGGCGTCAATTTAGTTCATCCCATCCCAGGGATGTCCTTTTTCGACGTAATAAAGTCCTTGAATGTGACTCTGACTCTGTGCGGAGGTGAAATAAGTGTGTCACTTTAGGGACTCGGATTAGGTTTCATATTTGCAGACACACTCTGGTGTCCGTTGGCTAATTAGCTAATCAGATTGTGGAGAAACGGTCTCCACCGAAAAATGTTTTCCTCATTTAGACAGACGAAATTAGGAGACCATAGTGGTTATATCATTTTCAGCTCAAAGAAAATGGGTATTTTTTCTTTGATCACCTTAACTTTTTCTAATTTCTTTCAATTAAACAGCAGGAAAGTTACGTTTTTTCTAATCTGCTAGATTAAATCATTTCGTCGGTGGAAATTTTAACCCCCCATGGCATGCAAATTAAATTGCGTGCACGTAAATTTAATTACGTAAAACTTGCCATACAATTTGTTTACTCGTTCAAAACAAACTTTAAAACTTGCCGCTGAGTTGTCAATGCGGTGATTCCCCGGTCCCCTGGTCACTTGCAGGCAAAAACTTTGTCCGCAGCAGGGAAAACTTATTTAAAAAAAATAATTAAAGCACTAAGTGCTCACTCCAAGCTGAAGAAACGAAAACGAAAAACAATTTTGCGGCTAATTAGTCGCAAAGCAAATAATTAATTAAATTTCCTTGGCTGCCTAGGAGTGGGTTAAAGCGATTTAATTTTGTCTACCCATCGATTTTTGACAGTCGCCTGCAAATTAGGATTATTCGGGCCTCTCTTTGATGGCGTGCCACTAGCCCATTTGAATTTAGAAACCCCAAATCAGTTCTCAAAAATGTCAACTTGCAAAAAAATGTTTACTTGTATTTTTTTTTGGACTGCAATTAAGACAAATTAGTCGTTCGTCGGCTGACGGAAATGTCAAGCTCAATGGGAAGACTCGTAGTAGGCATTTATTTTGGCAGTGCGGGGCTTTGCCACCCGTAAAAGGAAACAACTTACAAGACCGCCGACCTTCACCGTTTGCTTTCTTCAACTTTGACTGTTGCATCGCGTGCCGCTTCCGTCTTCTTTGGGGATTTATTTTTACCATATTTGCGTTGCCTGCTGTCTAAACTCTGACATATGCAGTCAGTAGTTATGCCTCCCTCGAGCTACCCTCTATGTAATAGTCAACACCTAAGCTGCTCGGCGGATTTCAATGCTGCCAATCAATTAGATTTCTGCCTATACATACACACTAAAAATAAAAAGGCCCACACACAACAGGTTTTCCTGCGGGGCAAAAAACACATGGAAAGCGGAAAGCCAGGGGGTGTGGAAATGCATTTTCCTGCGCCTGCAAGTAGGCCACACAACATTCAACATTTAAATTGAAATTGATGGCCGAGCGGCGTTTGCGGTCTGTTGCTGTTTCGATTGTGTCTGCGTCTGTCAGTTGTTTGCGCTTTTGTGGCATGTAAATTACGGGGGATGGCAGGAAATTAAGTAGATATTTATATTGTTTACCAAGTTCTAATATTAAAGAATTTATGCATGGGGATAGGGGACCACACACCCCTTAATAAATTAATTTGAAAAACTCGTAAAAAGAATTATGAAAACCACTTGAGAGCATTTATGGCGTAGGCAGGATTTATGGCCTTATGAAATGGCAAACCGAACTCAACACACAAATAGGCCAATAAAACTTAACTGGAAGACAACGGGAAAACCTGCAGAAAACGCACATATGTGAGCGGGGTTACCAACTTCTCATATCGCAATGCGTGCTGGGTACTTGGAGCAGGGAAATTAATAATAGCCAAATTTTATGGCCAAGAATCACGCAACGAAAGTTGGCGAGCAATAATTGGCAGAATGTTAATAGAAATGCGAGTTATACGCGCATTTAAATTGAAGACAGTAAAAGCCAACTTCACTCTTTTTCCCGTGACTGTCAAAAGCAAAACCAAACTACAGACTGCATTGACGTCAGAAGGAGTTAAGGAACCGCAATCAAACTCACCTCATCAGCTCGAAGGTGATGAACAAATGCTTGCGGAAAAATGTATAGTCGAGCATATGTATGACATTGTGAGATCCATCCGCATCCTTTTCGCGCAGCTCATCGAGGATATTGAGCTCCTCAACCGCCTGGTTGAGGAAACGCTTCTTGTTCCTTATGATCTTGATGGCCACGTGTGTGTTGGTCTTGTGATCCAGCGCCCTGATGACCTGGCCGAAGCTGCCTTTGCCAATTACCTCCAGAATCTCAAAACGGAAGGCTATGTGATCGTGTTCGATCTGTAAAATAAAAAATAAATATTAACTGATGCTCTCTGTTTAAATTATATTTACAGCCTGCACTTACGATCTTGTAGTTGCCATTATCATCGTCATAGCCCAGATTGGTGGTGTTGGCTGTGGGGGCGGGCTTGTTGTAGTTCTTGCTGGCGTGCTGGCCAAAGTACCAGACCTCCTTGTACACTTTGAGCTCCTCGAACTCCTGATCGGTTAGGTAATTGCGGTACTTCTTTACCAGCTCTGTTTAAAAGTGGTAAAGAAAACTTTTTATTAGAAATCAATAACAAAATTTTAAAATAATGGAAGGTAAAACACTCTTTTGATTGGCAGATTTAAAAGCTTTTTTGATATTTGTTTTACATTTTACTTTATTTGCATCCCGTGTTAAATTTTATTTCCATCATGGCTAAAAGCATTTTCGTGCTTACTACTCTCCACTGAAACAACTCGCCCTTTTACTCTTTTTGTAACCAAGTAAACAGGTAATTGAGAATTTTCCCATGTGGCAACTGCCACTCTAAAACCCTATTGACCCTGACCTCAATGCCATTTCACTTGTTTTTTTTTTAAATGTAGGTATATAAAATTAATTAGAGAGCTGGGGAATGATGGAGTGTGGCCACCAAATGCCTGGAGGGCGTGCTCAACTAATTGGCATTGGGCTGCAGCGATGCAAACCAGCAAACGCACAAAGCATCGCCAGGCTTTGGTTTTGGCCCCAAACGGGCAGGCTCTCTATCCGTCCTCAGTGAGGGTAAAGTATACATCCACATAATACCTCTCAAAAAATAATATTTCTAATATTTAAACAATTTTATGATTTTTCAAAAATTTAACCAATTTAGTAACCATTAATTATTAATAAATTCATATTTTATCCACTGTAAATCGAAAAATCTAAAAACTAAACTGAAGTAAATAAAGTTATCTGTGCTACCTACAACAGAACGTTGTGGTTTTCATCTGTGCTTTTCGACTAAGCTCATTGGAAAAATTAAAATGGTAAAAATTTCCCTGCATCCCGGCAAGAAAGGGATAATGGAGATGGTTCTGCTCACCAGATGGCGTCATGGGCGTGTTGCATTTGAGCTCGGCACTTCCTGTGCTGCTGGCCGAGTTGCCCGAGCTGCCGCTGCTACTGTTGGATTTTGTGGAGGAGCCGCGCTCGTTGCCGCCGCCATTACTGCTGTTGGTTGTCGATGAGGAGACGGGCGACCCAATGTTGTTGTTGATGTTGCTGTTGCCATTGCTGTTCCCATTTCCATTTAGGGATGTCGTTGTCACCGCGGACTCATTGACAGCCACATGGTTGTTGTGGCCATCCAATCGTCGCGAGCCATTGCAGAGTTGTGGCAAATCGAGTCGAGAGCCCGACAACCGAACATCCCGTCGCAACTTCTCGTTGTCCAGCTGGACCTGCGGGGGAACCAAGAAGATCATTAGTATGCTTCAGGTTTTTGAGTTATCATGGAACATGGCTGCATACTCCCGGGCAGCTAACGAGCTCTGAATGAAGAAGCTGATAGCCCGTGACTCGGTGCCGAAGAAACAGGCATACTTTCTGGCTGAACTCCCGGTTTACAATACGTTTGCGTATCTTTTTCCATTTCATTTTGGTTAGTCTTGTACTTTCTCTTATACTTTTTTTATAGAAATATATTTGTTGTACAAGTATATCAAATATTTTCTTGACAGTAAATTCCAAAGGAGAGTGTAAAAATATTACAATCTCCAAAAAACTCTAAACAAACTCTGAACAAAAAGAAACCAAATTTCTGAATAAATTGATCTTACAAACATAATAGATAGTCTAGATTTAAAAATCTCAGCCTATTAACGATTTGTTTACTTCCTCCTTATTATAGAGATAGAGAGCAATACTTACCGGCATTTCGCATCGATCCAACATTGTGCCGACTTCGCTGTGTTGTCGATTTTATCCAAAAGAGAAACGTATCCACAAAGAATAGTCACCCTGAGCCTGGTGTGCTTAACTGTTCCAGTCGTATCTCCTCTTCCGGCAAACAATTATTGATAACTTTCGGGGTAATATGTCTTTGGGGCGCACATTTGCATTTGTTTTGGTTGTTGGGGGCCAACTGCAAAAAAAGAGGCGAAAGTCTATAAGAAACGGACGTCGCAAGTCTTTAAACCCTTGACTTTTTAACCCTTTACCCGGTAACTAACGCAAAGTAAAGGAAATATAATAATCATAAATAATATAGAATCAGCAGGCGATGCGCATTCCAAGTGCACACCATAAATAAAACGATAAATGGTAAACAGCAACGCCCCCGAAATATCAATGACATGGCATAGGGCACCGGGCATATACCATAACTAACTCAAAATGCCGGCAACAAGAACGCCAGCAGTCCGTCAGCTACCAGTTAGCAGTTTTCATTGTCAAGGCGGGCGACGACAAGCGGCCTCATCAAAAGACCCGAAAACTTTATTCATATTTTCCCCACAAGGGTCGTAAAGAACCAGTCGCAGTCGTCGTAGACCCCCGAAAAACCCTACCCAGTTCCCATTCCCATTCCACCAATTGCAACGGCCGGTTTGGCTGACAGGCATAAAAACTCGGAAACCAAAGTCATGGCCAATTATTGGCCTTTTTCTCTTGCCCTTTTTTTTTTTGTTTTTATTTTGGCTCGTTGTGCATTTGACAGTTTGAACGTTTGTTGTAAGGGATACCGAGCTCGAACTCGCACTCAATATGCATAATAATCCTAACCCTTTTCCAAACACTAAAGCCACCCTTTTCGAACGCTAAGTGCGGCGGGAAGTTCGGTTTGTTGGGGAAGTTTCCTTATGAATAGAGGCATAATGAAAGCAGTTTTTCGGAACTGCACTGTAATGAAATTATGGAAGTTTGTGCCTGATAATTATAAAAAAAAATATACATATCTTATCAGCAGTGAAGCTTGTGCTTTTAAATACTAAAAATATGATATAATACAATTACCAGTTATTTTAACAAGATTTTCTCCCACTGCACCTTAACCCAAAGTACCGAAAAAAAAGTTTGTGGTACCCCTGACAGTGGTAACCACTCGACTAGTATCCATTTTACTTAACCATTTTGTCGGCATTTTTATTTTCATTTTAGCTGTCTCCCAATATCTTTCGCGGTTCGGCATGCTCAGTTAAATTTATTGGCTTTTAAAACTTTTCTGTCATAAAATCGTAATTTACAGCATTCGTTTGCTTCATCAAACTGACAGTTACTGTGGGGTTTCAAGGAGTACAGCATTGGGGGCTGAGTTCGAGGCTTTCCTAGGCATCACAGGGTACATTTCGGTGTTGTCTGCTTGTTAAGTCGTTAGCTCTACTTGTTTCTTTTCCCTACTTTTGTTGGAGTTGGATGAAGTTACCCGGTTAGCTACCAACAACAACGGCTCACTCAGTCAGTCATTCAGGTTGTCTGTCATTAAATGCACTTTTTGGGCTTGCCATTTTCCGTCTGTTTGAGTTTGGCCATTTGTGCAGAAAGACCAAAAGTCAGGACCAGTTTCACATTGTGTCTGCTCGAAGTTTGATAAGCGAAAGTTTTTTGAACCCCACTTCGAACCTAAGCTCTTGGCAAGGTTGAACAATTATGACTAAATTTAGAGACCCCTGAAAAGGTGTCTCTCGTTGCTGACGGTCAAAAGTACGCATTGTTCTCCCAGATTTAAATGACAAATCAATTGAGACTGTGCGGACTGCCGTCAATTGTAAGTAAGTCCAACAATTACACGCCCCAGCAATCGAACCATTTATCGACATTTTATGACGCCGTTTTTGCTTTTGCTTTGGCTTTTGCATTGATTCCAATTGAGAAACGTCAAGATCATTGGGGATCGTTTGTCATTGCTTTGACACCCACCCAATAATGTCTGCAATTTCTATTAATGACACTGAATTTCAAATGTCAGTCTCAATGTTGTACGAAGATGTTTTTGGCCAAGCTCTGTGTTTGGGTAGATTTGGCATTGAGGTTTCGCATTGAACAAGTCAAATCAAACTTCAGAAATATAGAGAGAAACCTCCAAACGACAGATCGATATCATATCACATTTCAGATCGAAGTGGTCAATTCAGAGCGATACCGCTCTGATTTATGTCCATTGCTTCTTAGTCATCCTAATTCAATTGCGAAATTATGTTTGGGGTCCAAACGAAAGTTGACCCCCACTATATATAAGAAAAACAACCCGCTTTAATTTGGTAAGCGCCCATTTTTTATTTCTCCCCATTGCATAATCCACTTAGAGTCCCCGTCCGCTCAACTAATTTCGCTTTTTGATGATGATGCTGCTGCTGCTCCGCTGACCCAAAGCATTAAAATAAAATATTAGGCCATTAATTTGAAATTTCTGCGCCAAGTGTCGGCAGACAGCAGAAAAGTTAAAAAACAAAAGGAAAATTGGCCACTCAAAGTAATTGAGTTGCACTAAGTTAACATTTCTCGTTGCCTGTCTCCGAAATTAACAATCTCGAATAAAAAAAATGGGGAGAGAAGACTTTTGTGGCAATAAAAATGTCAAGAAATTTATGTGAATAATTTGTCAATTTATTACCGCGACTTATTTTGACAAGTGCGGGAAAATCATTTCAATCTAAAAAAGAGACGAAGAAAAAGTATCCAAAATTGTAGAGTGCATTCAAGTGCATTTTGTTTTTGGGCAAACCAACTTCCCAGTCTGCTGAGGTTTTTATCTTTATTTTTTTAATGCTTAATAAATGTCAATTGCTTACCGAGGCGGTGAATTTGTTTGTGCCTCACCGTTCGTTCATCAGCGAGGCAAACATTTAAGGGGGAGAGACATAAATAAATAAAAACAAAACAACAAAACGTGACATTTGGCTGTTGACTTTTGACACTTGCAATCATTTTGGGCAGTCCCGAAGCGAGATTTATATGCAAACCCGTCGACTCGACAGATCTTCATGTAAACTAAGTTCTTCTCTTACATTTTATACACATTTTCTGTTGCATTGGCGGAAAAACCTTCGATGGCAGCTGCAAAATGTCAGACATTGTTAAAGGAGTGCTGCCATTTGTAAGCTTCGTTTTGGGGGCAGTGTCAACAAGAAGAGGATGAGGATGCCACCGAATTCGGTCGGTCTTCCCCGGCGAAATGCCAGCGGGAATTCTAGCAACTCTCGGCTTAGGAATCTCGATGGCCTCAACGTGTCAATAAGCTGTCCAAAAATTGTGTTGTCCGATTTGATTTATTGAAATGTTTCTTTTGATTTCTTGACGCCTCAAGTGCCGCCTGCCAAAAAATCCCGCTCCACGTGCATACAAAACAGATAATTTTACATTATAAAAATATTTTTACAAATATTTCTCGCCCGTAATGAGACTTAAAGACCTCACGTCTAGGGTTTTCATTTTATAGTCTTACAAGCGGCACATGCATGAAATCGAAAACGACTCGAATCTATTGTTCAATCAGATTTTATTGATTCGTCTGTCTGTCTGTGGCCCAAAAATGCCAAACAATTTTTGACACTTTGAAGTTTTGGGGGTAAGGAACACATTATGGGGCTTTGATCTTTGGGTTTCACGGAAAGGCTTTGGAGAATCTAAAAACAGATGCCCAAAAAACAAGCAATGTGGTGAACTTTCAAGCTGTTATACAAACAATCAAAAGTCTATGATGATTCTAAAATGTTCGAGTCAGAAGATTTTTTACGAGACTAATCAATAGTATTTTAGGTGATCAATATTATTGGTTATTTTAAAGGTTGAAAAGAGATTATTTTTTCAGTTTCTTTTTTTTTGCCCTTTAAACCTTGTAGATATTAAACTTAAACGTAATTTCGCAATCACTTGTAAAACCCAATTTAATATTACAACTGCATAAATGCACTCAAAAGGGCATGCATGTCTGCTTTTTAGCATGCCCATCATAATGTGCAACAATTTGATATACCTACTACCGCTTTTTTTATAGCCCAACGCTAGACATGCATGTTTGGCTCAAATTTTTCAAGAAATTCGCAATGGTTTATACATAGAGAGCTGCTACTTCGATTCGGTTGGATATTCGGCACACGTGGCCCAAATGGGCGTTACTCCATTTAATTATGTGGCACACCAAGAAAAACCAAGAGAAAATACATAAAGCATCATTTGTCAACCGGCAAAATTTCGCTTAACTATTACCTCGCGTGGCCCAGAAAAAAAAGAGCGCCAGCCCACGAAAATAGAAAATAAATAAATGCAAAAAAATAAAGGGAAAAGACCAGGGCGACATGCTATAAACATTTTTGTTCATTTAATTTCGCGCAGACATGAAACATAAGTGAAATTCATTTAGTTTTCATTATTACGCCTATTTTCGTACGCCGAAAGCAGGCCACAAATTGCATGCCACCTAATTTGGTTAGGGCCCCGGAATGCCCTTAAACAGGCCCCCTAAATGTGACCTCATAAACCATTGACCCACTAACCCCAACCCTAAGTAATGACCCCGGGCGCAAAATGTCAACAAATCCATATAGATTTCAGTCGGAGGGAGTCCGAATGGGGAGCGGAAGTAGCAGCGATTCCAGTCGGTTGGTTGGTTTGGTTAGGTGGTGTGCTAGGTCACCAGAGGGGAACCACTCGGTGGTCAGTGCTACAGTTGGCATAGGTTGTTGGGATTCGTTGATCTAATTCCATCTTGAAAGCAACAAACTGTAAATGTTTTTAATGTTCGAAGGTAAATAGCTAATTTCTAACATAACATCACGAAATATAGTACTTCATTTAGATATAATAAAAATATAAATAAATAATTAAAAACCCACAAATGTTGTGGACTGATAAAACATTGAATGGATTTGGGATAAGAAACCTTCTGTAAGTTAAAACTATTTTTAAGGTATTTCATATATTTTTTTAAAATATTTGCCTTCTTATAATAACTTCCAACTTTTTTCATAACTCAAAGAACTAAAGTCCTGATTACCCATACAAAAACCAAAGCAACAGATGTCACAAGGCCCGGTTATGTGCGCCTGACATAAAAACCCTAATACTGCAACACCGACAATAGCCAACCCCCTGAGTTGTGAAGGGCCAACGCGGCGTATGGGTAATGGTGGTCAATGCACTGTTTAAATCGGAAAAGCTCCCCAGCCGTAACCTCCATCGGAACCTGGGGTGCCATCGGTTGGTCGGTAGTAAAAACAGATAGGCAAAAAACAATAACCATTTTAATAACTTCCGTTCTAGAAACACTTTTCACTGGCCATCGAATGCACAAAGACAATGGCTTCGAAATGGGGAGCTTTTGGGGATTGGGGACTGGGCGGCATAACAAGTGCAGCGGGCCAACGGATTTCATAGCCCCTGTTTCTCTGGGCATTATGCTTTATTGAACCCAACAGTGAAACAACAATCGTGAAATCGCTTAAAGTGGCAACTGCAACTGGCCGCTTTTGGGTGGAACAAAGTGGATCGGAGTTTGTCGCTTTTGTTGTCGGAAAATGACAATTAGCCGTGTGTTTTCCTCCATTTCTTTCGACTCGCTCATTTGACAGTTAACTGCATTTCTCTCTCTCGCTTTGCCCACAAATGCAAATGGGAATGGTAGTGGAAATGGAAAATACAAAAGAAATAAGCGCACAAATATAGATGCATTCGATGTTGATTTTTCGTAGCTCGTCGCGGAAGTCTTCGAATGTAATTCCAGATTGAGTAATAAACATCCAAGTATCTGAGTATCTGTGTGTAACAGCTGCAAGCGCATTGCAGATTTTGGTTAATGGGTCTGTCGACGTCGAGATGGAAGGAAAATGCAGGAAGCGAAGTGAAACTGTTACAATCTGAATCGAAATTAGCCACGGGGGATTATTTGTTTTCAAAATAGAGTTAACAATGATGGGAGTGAGCCGCAGCAAACGGGGAAAGGGAAATCGGACGAGGCGGAGATACTGAGATCCCCAGTAACCTTTCGACTTTGATTGATAAGTGGATGGGATGGATAAATGGATGGGGAAGTTTTTCTCCACTCTTTTGGTTTAAAGATCTCAGAAAATCATTTTAGGATGAGGTGTTTTATACTTTTGCTTTGCCTTTAACCATGTTTTAAAAATGCTGTCAGATCCCAAGACCAAAACTTTAAATCTGACATAAGTAAATCATGTTAAATTTACTTCGATATCTTTTCTTAAGCAGTTTGAGTGCCTGAGTTTTCATGCCACCACTTTTATCACCCCTTTAATGTCCATTTTTACAACCCAGGGCAATAATTACTCCAGTCCATATGCTGGCCATAATTAAACGACACCCAAAAAAGAATCTTTGCCACTTATTCAATTCTCGGTTAATGGTCTTTGCAACCTTGATGTTCATTAACCCACCAGACCGACCGACCGCCTCAAGTTCAATCACAAAGCCTCAGGGCAGGCCAAAATAAAAGAAAACCAAGAGAGAAAAAAAAATATATCAACTAATCAAAATGTCACACTTTCCATACAGAAAGCGGAGAAAAAATCTGCTGACAGCTGACAAAACCAAAGCAACCAAAACCAAAAGCCAGCAACTACAAACTACGGGTTTTGGTTCGGTGTGTGTAGTTTTTTGGGGGCGGGGAAACGGGCGTTGGCGCTTTACAATGAGCCATGGAATACTCGAGCAATTGCTGGTGGCTGGTGGCTCAGCTGGGTGGTGCCGGGTGGTTGGTGGTGCTCAGATTACAGCAGACAGCGGGGCCAGAAAACAGAGGAAAACACCCGAGCGACGTTGACGAGCCGCGACAATTGCCTCAACTTTGGCGTTAATGAACATGAGCACACTTAACCAAAGCGAGACGAGAGTTTTTCATGGCTCAAGACCCCTTCTTCAGCGCCTCTCCATTGCCATTTACTATTCACCATCCCATTTCAGGCCCGATTCCAAGACAGCGTAATGAATTGATGTGGCTACTGCCATGGCGATGATGATTATGAGTATGATTATGATGAGATCGAGGCGAGACGAGACGAGACGAGAAAGGCAGCGAGAGAAGCGAACAAAAAGCATTTTAACATTTAATAATATGAATATAATTGAAGCAATTATTAAGAGCAACATACACGAGTGACAGAGCGAAGGCACGATCAACGCAATTAACCATATTGTAGTTTCTTTATGACCCAGACCGTTTGCCCGACAATTGTTATATAAAGGCAGGGAGAGATCGTGTGAGCTATAACATCGATAGGTTTAACTAATTCTGAAACATTTATTTTCTATCGATATTTTCGATATTATTATGATCAGAAACACATCGATATTTCCGATAAACATTTATATTTAGGAAAAATTAAAAATATCGATATTAACGATTTTTTTCAAGCTCTACCTGTTTCCCTAGATTAAACTTAAGCCCTTTAGTTTTTGATTTGCAATCCAATTTATGTCACTGATACCTATTTTTCTACTGATTCATCCATTTTTCTACCCTTTGGTTAATGATATCACCTCTGTCACTTGCTTTTGTGGCCGATTAGTTAACCGGCTCGACTTACCCGACTTTACTAAACTAGCTCAATTACAGATTTTTGCCCTTTTCCTCTTCAGTCTCTCATTCTGGCCGTTACCACTCACTGGAAAAAGCAGAAAACTAAGCCAAACAAGTAGGGAGGGGAAAAAAAACAAACCACAAGCCAAAACAATTGACATTTGATTGACTGACAGTTGTTTGTCAGTTTTTTGACAATTAGGCGTCAAAGTGAAATTGCTTTCGATTTCATATGAAGACCGAGACGGAGACAAATGCCCCACAATTGCCTTGAAAATTGATTGGGAAATTCTGGGACTAGTAGCCTTGATTGCCGTGGAACTATTTTTAACACAAAACTGTTTTCGGTTTACTATTTTTGCTGCCACCCGAATAGAAAAACAAAAGTCAGAGAGAATGCCTGCCGAAATTGGGTCAAAATTCTCCCACTTGGCATGTGAAATGAAATGGCAAAAATGACGACGTCCAACAGAACCGACAAAGAGAAAGAAAAATGTTTGAAATTTGAATATAAAACTAATTAGGGGTTCTTCTAATAAAATTATCAAGTGGTCGGCGATCTTCCATCGGCCATCATGATTACCCTCATCGCTTCAGAATGGGAATTTTCGTAAGCTCAGCGGGCTTCAGAGTTCCCGAAGTCTAAATAGCATTGAACCAGTTTGCCAGTTCATTATGAAGATAAACACATCAATCGGCCAATTTTAATAGTATTTATTTGGTCTTCGTATTTTTATTGCTAATTTTCACAGCTTGTGCTTTGCTTTATTACATTTTTTTTTACGAAAGAGTATAAGACAAATATTTGTCGGATGACAAACAATATTGGATCGTGTGTGTCGGCTTTTGTTTATAATGCCAAATTCAGAGGTTCACTGAACTGAACCGCTTGTCGCGTGGCTGCGAGGAGAGGTAATTAGTGATGATGATGGCATCTGGTCTGAATTCCTCGATCGATCGAACTAGTTTATTTACCAGAATACAACTAAGTAGTAGTGCTGCTGGTGTACAAATAGATGAGACACATCAAGCTGCGGCTTCAAAGGCATCGATTACGTGCGGAGAATCTGTAACGACGAGCTCTCAGACAAAGTAGAAGCCACAAATTGCATGGCTTGCACTCTAAGCCCATTCACTGCACATATAAAGTGGTGGGTGGTTTTTCCTCGTTTGGGTTGGAAAAACAGCTTCTCGAGTGCTGTGCCTGCACCTGAGCCAAAAACTATTTGGGGAGTGTTTTATATTACACTCTTCAAGGCAGCCGGTGCCCGAATGTGCTCAAATATTCAGGGACAAAATAAAAATGCTCTTAGGGGATTTTATTTTAAGCCTTTCGAAGCCATTGTTTCTGACCAGTTTTCTTACGGTTTTTATGTATTTCGTGTGTGCGACCATTAAATGCGCTTTTATATCGCGGTTTTATGGCTAAATTTTATTTAAATCTGGACCGTTTCCGAGAGTCTTTCGTTTTTCGTTGAGGCTGGGCAAGGTTTTTTCTGTGTTTTTATGCAACCGCCAGAGAACAGGCGAATTTCTTTGTTTACTTTTTTGTGTTGCGCGGAGAATCATTAAAAACTTGACCCAGTTTTTGCGAGTGAGTCAAGTCAAGCCCGTGCCAATATCTTGAACTTTGGCTATTTCCATTGCATAACGCGCGCGCACCTGGCGTGCACCGATAACGATTGAAATTCCGATTTCTATTCCGATGACCAGTCGCCAAAAACCCCACTGACTTTGCCTTTGTTTCTCATTTGTTTTCCAGCCAAGGCTGTGGCAAATCCATTCACTCTCTGCCTTTGCAGCAGTTCCAGTTGCAGTTTGGGTTTCAGTTTTTCGTTCATCTTACATCTTTCGAACAATGAAAAATTGGCAATCGTCATGAAACCAAAAGGAGTACCAAAAACCCCGCGAAGCGCAAAGCAATTAGACATGCAATTCTCGAAAGTACAAGTAATGTCAAAGTTGTAATTAAAACACGTTCGTAAAGCTGTTAAAATTTTGCACAGATCATCGCAGTGAGGCAACCTGGAAATATAAATACAATAACTTGTCCTAAATGGTTGAGCTTCAATTGCTGGTATTATGGCACTCCGTTATACAACTCCCGAAAGCGACATTATTATGCATGCAAAGCTATTCAGTCCATTTAGGCTAAAGCCAAGCCATATATCATTTTAGGCGACCACTCAACGCAGTGCAGCAGCATCATCAGAAAATCACAGAGCACCGACAAAGTCAACTCACAAAAGAAATATGAGTAAGCTCGTAAATAAAAAATGTCACAAAATTTCCATTTGAAAGGCTTTCTTTGGGGTACGAAGGAAAATACACAGCCGGAAAGTGGAAGTGTACACATAAGAGCGGGCTAAAAGTCAAGGTCTGTCAACTCTTAACCGCTGGAACATTTAAAGCGGAATAAATAAATTACAAAGCGAACCAATGAAAAGCCGAACCAAAATGGAAAGTAAATGAGTCGGGAAATGTCTGAGGCAGCATTTCAATAAAACCCAAAAATGTTCACAGCGGAAAGTGCAAGTTAAAGGTCTGAATATTGATTGAGTTTGGGGAGGGGGTTCGATACTTAATGAAAGTCAAAGACTGTCAAACTATTTGTGAAAAATTCATTATGAAGTTGTCAATCAGCGGAGGAGAAACCGATAACCTTTTCCAAGTTGTTGTTAAATCAACCAAAGTTTTGCTAATTGTACTTGAGTTACAGGGGGTTTGGGAGGTAGCCCCGCTAAAATCCCTAACAAGTTGCTGGCCAAAGACGAAGACCTGAACTCCTGGGGTCCGAAACTTGCTAAACTGGCTTCGGAGGCTTTAGCTTCTTTCACATGGTCTTCGATTGCAGGTTTTTGAAGATCATGGTCCAGCGAGCTAACAACTTGTTGTTACTCTCGTTGTTGTTTCTGTTGTTGTTGTTGTTGTCGCCAAACGCATGCCTCTTGGTTGTTTTTGTTGTTTTTCGTTTGTTGGTGTTGGCGTTGCACTTAAGTGGCTAAAGATTTTTTAAGGTTAATGCACTTGAGTTCGTTGTCGCTTCTTTGCTGACCAAACTTGGTTGCCCGGTTGTTGTTGTTGTAGTTGTAGTTACTGCAGTTAGTTAGTTACTAACTCCTTTCGTGATCTTGTCGCAATTTACATTTTCATGCACCAATAAATGCGTAAATAATAATTATCCGTTAGGCTCTGCACATAAATTGCCATCAATTTGCTTTTGAGATCTTGTTTTCATGTTTTCTCTCTTGATCGCTTTTTGCGCGGCTTTTGATTTTGACAAATATTACGCATACGCAACGTTGCACGACACATGCCACTGCATGCAATTCGGCACTTTCACTTATTCACATCGGTTTGGCTAATTTAGTAGACAGATTATTTAACTGACTAATTTGTTGTGGGAAAAATATAAAAGAGAAGGCGGCTTGGGGAGGAAAGTGACTAAGTTTATCGACATTGATCAGAGATTCGGAATAGTTTATATATGAGTCAAATTATTTAGAAATATGTCTTTTATGATATTTCCCTAAGTAACTTTCTGTTTGAACTAAAAACTAGTTATACTTTTCAAAGTAAACAACAAAACGTTTTGCATTAATTTTGCATCACATTTGATTGTTTATTCATACAAATCGTATAATAAAAACCACCGAAACGTGATTTTATATGCATATAAAACTATTTTTTGATTCTGCTGGCCAAATGGGTCAGTGCTGTCAGCAACCGCTTGATTTGGGTCAAATGTGCCCACAGAATATTAAACAAACCGCTTTTTTCGGCAAAGGAAGAAGGAAAAAAGAATAATAATTATTATTACCCATGGCAATAAAAACAAAACACAAGAGATCGTAGAAACCCGAGAGAGGAAGTTGTTAATTAATACTCAAGACAAGAGAGCTGGAAAAACTTCTGGGGAGCTCCGTTGCTCCGTCGGATCTGGCAAGTCGGGTTTTTTAATTAAAAACTGGAACCGCATGGTTCAACGTTTTTATGTATGGGGCCACAATTCTGTTTTATGCACGGGTAATTTGGTTACAACCGAGCTACTCCCGCGAGGGTCATCTTTGAACTTCTTGTGGATGCTACATAAGTGGGGAATTAATGGACCATTGTCGGACTTTACGTTGGGTGGAAATGGTCTAGTAAATATCTCTTGGAAAGATTCTCGGATTTATACTTTATCAACACTTACACAAATTTAAATTAATTTACAGCTTTTTTTCATGCCCTTTTTGCTTACCTGAAATGAGAAGAAAATGTAAATTTCAATTAGTAAAATTATATTTTATTTAAATAAATATTAGTCTAAAGAAAACCAGATTTTCCAGTGTTACTTTTCCTGCCCATTGAAAAGAATTTGTCATTTCCGTCATTGAGCTCATTAGGAAGTCAGTTTGCCAGCTACTTTCTATTGATCAACCCGTTCAGAGTTAGACTTCCGCCCATTTCCTGTTTGGCTGCATCTTTTATCTCGAATTTTATCCCTGGTGTCGTCCGAATTGTATCCTATCTGTCTGGCCGCATAACTTGAAGGCATCCAAGAAACTAACCAGAGCGTACTGCCGGCATTTTAAGGGCAGCCAGGGTCGTCGTGGCTATTTTTAAGCACCTGTGCGTATATTTCTGCCCAAGTTGCTGAGTTCTTTTCGCTTTGTTTTCCTTTTGGCATGCAATAAATTTGTGTTTTCTGGTCACTTGCAAAACACACCAAAAAAAAGGAAACAACCTGACAGCTGTCAGTGTCTGTATCGCCACGTCGGAAAGTATCTCAGAGATACATTTAGCTGAATCCGAGAGATTCGCACTCGCTTGAATTGATTTCCCTGCTTTATATCCGCTACAAATCAAACTGCAACTTTCCAGTGATTGCGACAAATGTTTTCACTTTCCATTTTCATTTTCCAAACCCAAACAGCCAACGCATTTGACAGCCACGCCCATTTCCTTGGCAACTCAATCCAGCAATCCGAACTGCAATTGATTGATTGATGCTCTGGCGCGAGGTAATCAATTAAATATTAACTGCCATTGTCAATCAGTCAGGCTTACATCATTCGGAGGAGTCGCATTAATTACCAAGACGAGCCGTGACTTTAATCAATCTGCAGTTGCATCAGTGAAGTCGAGTCAACGAACCAACCCAATTTCCTATCAATTGCAGCCAGTTTCTTTTTTTCTCTTTGTCATAACAACAAAATCAGCTCTTTAATATATAATAGACAAGATCGAGTTGGGGAGAAATAAAACCAAAAAAAAAAAAAAAAAAAAAGAAAAGAGGCTATTGAAAAAGTGGAAGCTTTTGATTTAACCACTGCCTGCAGCCACAAGCATGGCCAATCAATTTCTGTGTTTTTCTTTTTGTTTTTATTACTGCTGCTGACCATTGACCAGCACCTCGACATCATCGATTCGAAGCCGCTGCTTAATCATAGTGGAGCAGAGCAGAAATCCCAAGTTGAACAAGGAGCCTGGCTTCATTGTGCCAGCAGCAGCAGCAGCAATTTTTGCAGCAACAGTTGCCATGTTGTCGCTGCTCCAACTATTGGCAATCATTGAATCATTTCCCCGATTCCCGATCCTCCTCCCACCCGAATCCAACCCATCTATCTATCTATCTTTTATGCCATCTATCTGAACGCCTGCTTTCGGTTCGATTCACTGGCTCTGACCTACGATAAGTTTCGCTCTGCGCCTGATTATACTCGTAAAACTTTCGTATCGCCAGCCAGGGCATGCATAATTGTTTGCTCCGGCATTTTTTGGTTAGCATCTGAGGTCTCTCGTTTGCCCATAAACCTTTTTTTCGTTTGTAGGTCATCGGGGTTGAGTTTGGTTATGGGGATATGGCTGAATTGGCGGAGCACCGCATACATTTTGCATTTGTAATTGCAAATAGATGCAAATGTGGGCGGGTAGCGGAACATTTTTTGATCAGCGATCGCTTTGGTTAAGTTTTGGTATTAAAATAAATTGGAAAGTCTAACAGGACTTGTTTCTTAAAGTCTGCGACAAAGGCAAGAAAAAAGAAAATATTTTAAAAAAATTTTTGTTTTCTTGCTAAAGATATTTTCATTTAATTCTGTACATTAATTTCCATTTCGAGTTTCCTCAACCATTTCCTTTCAATTGCACAGCAATTAGCCCACTTGGAAACCGCCACCTGTTAACCACAAGCAAATATTTCCCAATAATCAGAATAAATTGCTCAAGCACAATGAAAATTTCACTATGCATTGACTAAGAACTGAAGCATCTAAATAGGTAAAAATAGACACAAATCACAGGCGGACTGGATTTTCCAGGGGGCAACACAAATTAGTAAACAACCCGGGGAGGTGGCACACAGCCGGACGTGGGGTTACCTGATGTCTAAGTAAATAAATACGAGTGCGGCAAAAGCAGCGGGAAAGAGTTAGGATCGTGCGGTGGCCCCCAAAAGATCGGCAGTTCGAACCCCACACACATAAACTATGTAAGCCAGACGCCATCGAGACCGACCCAGTGACCAAGTTATATGCTGCCGGTCTAGAGAGAGGATGGGGCTCTGATGAAAACGAGGTGGAGAAAGGAATTCACATTCCCCGCAGTGTAAAGAATTTATGAGAATTTTCGTTTGCCTCCCGACGAAACGAACCGAACACGTAACTCGACGATAATGAACGATCATCGTTCATAACAGATCTGATATCTAGAACGTGCGATTAATGGGAACAGTTGGCTGGGTGCTGTGAGTGTGGCGCCCCCTGGCGTTCAAGTTGTCATTGCATTGAAAATGAAAAGCGCCTGCGCGAACGAGTTTCGGTTTTTCCACAGTTTTTCCTGACTGCCTGCCGCCGGTTTTTGCTTTCCTATTTTCGCAGTGAAATCGATATCGATGCACGTTTTATAATTTTCCCAGTGAAATTTTCTTCTTGGATAGATGCATCTTCGAACTGCTAATATTGCTTTTGCTGGCTGCTATAGTTTGCTTTTGTTTCTGTTCGCTAATTAGCGCTTCTTTCTGTCTATTTGAACTGCTTTCCAATTGAATTTTATTTTTTCATCAAACGAAACAATTTTCACGCGCCAATTCGTGGCATTGTTTAAGCGGCACGTAAGTAAAAAGTTGTGTATTTTTAGAAATAAAATGCGAACAGAAATGCCCAACACTAAAGAGGATTCAGGGGATTACAGAGGAGTTCGCTGCAAAAAGCTGCTGGCTGAAATGGAAAGAGTTTGGTGTAAAAAAGAGGGGATAAAAATAAATAATCTGGCAAATGCTCTCAACTAACTAACATCAGTTCCTAAATTATTTAATGGGTTATTTTCAAAAAAGACTTCTTCAAATGTATTCATTAAGAAAACAACTTCCTTTGGGTCAGTTTCGCCATCTGGTTTCTTCATTTCTCCGAAAATTTAGACAACACTTCCATCTATCAGCAGTAGTCAAGTTGTAAATTTTCAACAAATTTGTCAAAAATGCCATCAAGTTGCTTAAGGGCCTCGCAACACATTTGCATTCAAAAAGAACTTAAACAGCATGTGGGTCAAAAAACGAAACCCGGAGGGGCAACAGCCGAAGCATAAACATAAACAAAACCGCGGCCAATTTATGACACTCCACAAAACACTGACAAAAAAAAGATTTCCAAATGCAGACGGGGGTTCTCTCCCTCAAACTAATTGCATTTCCTGTCGGATTCTGGGGACGGAGGTACTTCCACAAAAACGCATAAATTACCAACGAGCACAACTTCCGATAGACAATAGAACGAAATAACATGGAATAAAATGGAACAAATGAAGCAGAAGAGAAATAACAATCAAATAGGGGAGAACAATTCGAATTCCATTCATCCCAAAGTGGAACCAGAGACTTCTATTTGGAACAAATTCCAGTCAACTCGAGGGGAGTTGTCAGAGCCGTTAAAGCGTGACGAACGGAGTTTTGACTGCAGTTCTGCTGCCCTCCCATCGGTTTCGACCGTAAATGACCGCCAGAACAGTGGCGTATATGGGGGAAAATGAAAAGGGGTTTGACTTTCCCCAAACATCCATAATTATATAATAGTAATATCATTATAGTGCCAGGAAATTGTTAGTTAGGTATAATAAATAGTTTATTTGCAGTTATGGTTTTATTTTGAAGGATTTTATTGCAATTCATTTAATGGTAGTTGGGATCTCCATGATTTATTTTACTTATAAAATTGTATTTGTAAGGATTTTATAACATAATATATTATTGTATTTAATAATAGTTAGGATCTCTATGTTTTTAAGTACATCCGAATAAATTCTAAAATATCTCAACGACAGAACCCCCTTAGCGGTTCTGCACTCTAGATAGCCCCACATGCTGCACAACTCCATTGGATTCCAAACGAAAGCAAGGGGAATGTTAATTAGTTCTGCTTTAGCTTGTTTATGTTGCTGTCTGTAGTTTATGTTGCTTAATTTTAATGCGCAGTGTAATTACATTCCTGACCAGCGTTGAACCTCGAACAGCTGTACCACAAAACTCCTTCGCAGTAATAAAAACAAGACCATTTTTTATAGCCCTTCTATAATACAAGAGGCTACACAATGACATCTAGAACGGATGCACCGCCAGCGTTTTTCAACGGATTTCTTGTTAAAATCCATAAAACGAAGCATACTTTCGAATTGAGAGTCATTAGAAGTTGCTGAGGCGTATAAAAATGTTAAATTTGCATAAATTAGAAGTTGAACTTGGGGAGGGGAGGCATAAAGATTCATTAAGATTCGGTTATAGTTATGAGCAGTGAAGCGTTTACCAGTATGGAGTTTTGTAATAAAATGTAAGATTTAAAGACTGCAATTAGCCAGAGAACGTCAATGCTATTAAATATAATAGTAAACTCTCAATGAATTTTGTATATAAAATGAGCATCATAGCATATTAGTAATTCAGCATGTTTTGCGTCTTTTGTTTGCCAACACTTGATAGCATTGGGCTTTACTTTTTCCTGCCTTGATTTGCCGTTTCCCGTTTATTATCCAAACAATAAAAATAAACAAACATAAATTTATTGCAATGAAAACAAGAAAGGAAGCTAGCTTCGCAAGCCGAAGCTTATATACCCTTGCAGATCATTCTATTAATTTACAAATCGCAAAAATGTTAAATTTCCTATTATTTCACATAAATTTTTCGATCGTTTCTATGGCAGCTGAATGATATAGTAGTTCGATCTTGTTAAAATTAAAATCGAAATTCGGAAATATTTAAAAATAGTCATATCCCAGAGTAGAAGAGAATGTAATAAAAATCAACAAAGATATAATTTTTTTCCTATTAATTTCAATTTAATTTTTCGACCGTTCCTATGGCAGCTATATGATATAGTGATCCGATTTTTTAAATATTTAATTCGAAATTCAGAAATATATAAAAAATAATATTCCCAAGATTAGAAGGTAATACTTCAAAAAACACCGAAGCTCGAATTTTTTTAACGTCTTTTTTCCGATCCTTCCTATGGGAGCTATAGGATATAGTTGTCCGATCCGGTCGGTTCCGACTTATATACTACCTGCAATAGTAAGAAGACTTTTGGGAAAGTTTCATCCCGATAGCTTAAAAACTGAGAGACTAGTTTGCGTAGAAACAGACAGACGGACAGACGGACAGACGGACAGACGGACAGACAGACAGACGGACAGACGGACAGACGGACAGACGGACGGACAGACGGACATGGCTGGATCGACTCGTCTAGTGATGCTGATCAAGAATATATATACTTTATGGGGTCGGAAACGTCTCCTTCACTGCGTTGCAAACTTCTGACTGAAATCATAATACCCTCTGCAAGGGTATAAAAATATGACGCATATATTTGTGGCTTTTTATGTATTTTTCAAGTAGTCATGACTTAAGAATCGAAAGCCTTGACCACTTGCCAGTCAGAAAAGACCTTCGATTGCCATCGCATTGCAATTGCAACGTCATTTTTGCAGCTATTAGCTAACAATTCGATGCATGCAAAAGGTATATCTATCTGTATATCTCGTCTTATTTATAGTTCTTTGCTCTGCCTTATCTAACCCAGTTCTATATAGAATTACGCGTGGCACATTCACAGCATCGGCCAACGGATTTCGTAATCTTGTGAGAAAAGTGGGTTGACTTGGGTTGGTTACGATTCCGTCGTCTGCTTTTCGCTTAGTGTGTCAGTCTAAAAATATATATATTCGCGTTCATTGTTTCACTGCATTTCAATTGTGCATTTCATTTGAGCGTCGCAATCTCAAGAGATCTATGCCAATTGATCAAGAGATGGACGGGCAGGTGGGAGCTGTGCAGAGCCAAACGTCGAACTGTTTTAGAAATGGGTTCTTATCGTTGTGGTTTTGCATTAATTTGTGGGAACATTGCAACCTGTCTATAAGAAAAGGTTGCTAAAATTACAAAAAAAAAAATTAAAATAATTTTAAATATTTTTTTTTTATAAGTACCCTACAATTTTCCAGACATTTTCTTTTGAATACTTTGTATAATTCCCAAATAATAGCGAATAGAGCATTTCAGCTTCTTTATCATCTCATCATTTGACTCTATGACGAGATTTCCATGTGATATCTTTAAGCTTAATTGTTGCTACGTGTATTTTGAGAAAAATGTTTGTTGTCTTGGGGTAATTGTTGCTTATTTGCCTGCCTGCATGCTTGCCTGCCAGTCTGCTGATCGTTTGACCGATCCGTTGCGCTTGGCTGTTGTATAATGTCAATTACTTGTGATTTACGACAGTTTAATGATAGACGGCGATATAGACTCATAGGTTGCATGCGTTGAGTTTGAGGGTTTTCTGTAGAAAAAGGAGAGGAAGGACGAGGGGCCGTGCCGAATCGCATTCACATAATAGTTGCTACATGATGCGAGCCTAGCATGTGATGGATGTGATATTTCAGCGCTCGAATGGTGTGTTCTTGTGCCCAGTGTTGCATGTAATTGGCTCATAAAACTTTGCCCAAGGAAAAAAGAAAAAACAACGAGAGGGAATAGCCTTTGATGGACGCAGAGAACCTCAACTCCTGCCAAAAGGGCAAATCGATTAAATGGACAAGCTCTCTTACATAGATGGGATGTCAACAACTTTGGGTGCAGAAGAGCGTGTGTTACGTAATAAAGTTAGATGAACCCGAACGGTATCTAAACAAGAATATGCATCATTAGATTATTCATGAGTCAAGTCCAAAACTTCAGGTGTTGGTGGCTCCTCCAGTCGCACTAAATAACAATTAGCCATATAAGGGAAAAGCTTTTATGTTTTATTTTGTATTCCGAAGCTTAGCTAAATCACCCATTTGGATAACGAGTTTTTGAAGTGGGGGCGCCAAAATTTCACTTTGAGATGCTGATCGAATGGACAAACCAAAATCTATAGATTAATCGAATCACTAATCAAGTGGAAAATAAAATGGCAGGTGGTTTGAAAATATGCATTTTTTGCCCATATGAAATATTTAATAATAATCGTAAACTGAATCGACTTTTCGTATCTACACTCATCATCATAAAATCATAAAATAATTTTATTGAAATTGGATATTGATGATATAAAAATGTGCCAGGTTAAACAAGATATAAAACGGAAAGTATTAGATAAGATAAACTACAAGTAATTAAGTAACAGAGGGTTAACAATTTCTTTCTGTGAAATAGCTACAGCATGAGTATGCCAACAGGTTCTGTTTTAAGTTTTTGCAAGATGTTTTACCTTGTTCGTTTTGTTTTCGACTTTCTATACATATGTCTGCTTTTGGTTCTAAGCCGAGAGACCTGGAACTACCGAAAGGGAAACGAACTCATTGAAATTCCCGACAGGTTAGGCGCGCGAATTGTGTGGAATAACAAAAGAAACATATCAAACCCCAAGATAGAATAAAATAGCGCGAGGGGAAGACATGAATAGACGTCAGTTCTAGGGGGCTATCATCGCCACATGTGGGCCTTCCTTCATACCACCCACTTTTCCCGCCACTTGACGCTTTCCCTGTTTTCCGCTTAAGGCGCCGCCACTGAGCCCACTAAGTCCATCGGAAAGTTAATTTCCAACTGGCTTGACAGTGGGCCACTAATAAAAGCAAAATATTGCCAAAGTGTTAAGCCCCCCATAAAGTAGAAAAGTTTTAATTAGAAAAAAATATTCCAGTATTAAAAAGGGAAAAACTTTTAGCAGAAAGTTTAAAGCTCTAGGAATCAGTCTGCGTTGTGTGGGTTGCAAAAAAAAAAGCCAAGGACCTGGGACAAAAGATAGGGTTTGTGGCAAGCAGACAATAAAGCTGACACATATTGGAGTGCATTCATTGTTTTTATCGCATACAGGAAGCTGGAAACACTCAAAGCGGGGTTATTACACTCTCCCTAGAACTGAAAGCTTCTGTCAGTCGGTGCACTGATTTGTAATTGTTTCTTTTTTTACGACTACTATTTGCCTTCTATCTCCGATTCATGTGTTTATCAAGCCGCAAAGTTACTGGCTGATTAGAGAGTCGCGTCGCGTTCAGAAGTGGGTCATCGATTTGTTTGTGACTCCAAAGAGGCGGCACTATAAAAAGTATCACTTTGCGGCACATATTGACAAATCTTTGGGTTGCATTATGCATTTCGGCGTCACATTGTCGTGGCTGGTTTTATAGAGGAATTTACGATAGTTGTGGGAGTGCTGATTCCATATCAATCAATCGGTTTCGTAGCACTAGGTTAGTAGAGCAAATGCGCCAGAGGTACCACATAGATAAGGTTGATTTTGGGTTGAGTGGGCTAATGGCAGATTATTGACCCCTTGTTGGGTTGGAATTTCGAAACACTGGGGATTGCGCAAGAACTTTATTAGCCATTCGATACGCCCCGCAACAAAATTCAATTAATTATTTCTGTGTTCCCTCTTTCGGGCAACCTGACACTCAAGTCGTCGGACTGCCAAAGTTCAACACTCACCTTGTCCGAAAAACAAAGAGGTTTACTCTTGCGCAATTTCTCAAGACGTCTGCAAAAAAAAGACGGGGGAAAAAAGCATACAGACTATGGTTAGATAAATGCCAGACAGAATTACCAATCAAATAATAATAATTATTAATTACAGCCATCGGAGACAACTTGTTCTGGCAAGGCTATTAAAATTAATCAAAGTCGTTACGATACAACAACGCACTGCCATGTAGGAGATAATAAATTGTGGTACTTATTCTACCCGAACCACATAAACAAAGTGCCAGCCACAACCACCGGGAACACCCACCACCGCCGACCAGGCAAAACTTGTCAACTGTAACGCAAGACAATCAACGAAAAATGCATAAATTAATATGGAGAGAAAAATGGGAAAAAGAGTCCATAACATATAATACGAATGATATCGACTGCGATGACGGGCCGTGTAACTACTGCGAATTGTCATGAAAGTCAGGGTTATTTACGGGGGAGGTATGCATGCGTAGAGGAGGGAGTTTCGTACTATAGGCACAGACTAATTTCATGCTCGGTGGCGCAGTATCTTTTATAATTGATAGAGGTGGGGGGACGCACAGCCAGTAAAAGTAACTTTGGCCCAAAGTGGTTAGACGATATCACAGCAATCACAACTTGTCGAGGGGCAGACAGAATTTCACAGACTGATGGAAGAAAAGTTGACGAACTTTGTGCCAGTTAACTTTGATGGCAAAGAAAAAGAATGTGACAAACAATTTAAATGTGCTTGGTTGGTTAAGAAGTTAAGAGTAAAGTGTTTTAATTAAAAAGTAACTTGGTAACTTGAATGCTCTGTAACTCTATATAAAATAGTTGTGGCAAAAGAAACCCAAGCAAGCACACAAAAAAAAAACCCCCATTAAGATATATCAATTTTTATGATCTTCATAACAATCACTTACGCATTATCGCTCCTCTGACGCACACTCACACTATGCCTTTCTCTCTTTCTCCCTTTCTCCAGCCGTAACCTCAAGTTCATTAGCACCCATAGAACCCCTCCTAGTAAACTAAACTCGGGTAGTTACTACAACAAATTGCCAATCAACATCCAGCGATTGTCGTTGTCCTCGTCGTTGTCGTTGTCGTTGTCGTTCGTTGGCCCCAAATAAAAGGCGTACTAACCACCATCGTCAGTCCCACGCCACCCACAATCCTCCCTCTGGTGTAACAGCTGACGACACGCACTTTGCGTGTTTATTTAATAAATAAAAATTTGCATAAATTTGCCAATGGGAGCGAACGAATTGCAGAAGCTTTGTTGACATTTCTCCCCCGTTCGTGAAGCGTTGACGCAAAGTCGAATAGAAATGCAAACAAATTTATTCAGCCATTCTTGATGGCCTTGCAAAAAAAAAAGGAGGAAAAATAGAAAAGGATTCATTGCGCTAGAAAATCGCAATATAAAAGAACACTGACATACAATAAGTCATAAATGCAAAATGGTTATATTTATGGGTTGAAGCTCAAGATAAATATCAAACGACAAGCCATTTGTATTTATGATGATCTGACATTTAGCTACGTTTTAGCAAAATAATTCAAATGAATATTACTAATTAAAATGTAGGTACCTATCTATTTAATAGTTAACAATCTACCGACTATAGAAAATATTCAAAACAAGAAAGGAAGCTAGCTTCGGCAAGCCGAAGCTTATATACCCTTGCAGATCATTCTATTAATATACAAATCGCAAAAATCTATGGCAGCTTAATGATATAGTAGTTCGATCCTTTTAAAATTAAAATCGAAATTCGGAAATATTAAAAATAGTCATATCCAAGTGTAGAAGAGAATTTAATAAAAATCAACAAAGATATAATTTTTTTCCTATTAATTTCCATTTAATTTTTCGACCGTTCCTATGACCGTTTTAAATATTTAATTCGAAATTCAGAAATATATAAAAAATAATATTCCCAAGATTAGAAGGTAATACTTCAAAAAACACCGAAGCTAGAATTTTTTTAACGATTTTTTTCCGATCCTTCCTATGGGAGCTATAGGATATAGTTGTCCGATCCGGTCGGTTCCGACTTATATACTACTTGCAATAGTAAGAAGACTTTTGGGAAAGTTTCATCCCGATAGCTTAAAAACTGAGAGACTAGTTTGCGTAGAAACAGACAGACGGACAGACGGACAGACAGACAGACAGACAGACGGACAGACGGACGGACAGACGGACATGGCTAGATCGACTCGTCTAGTGATGCTGATCACTTCACTGCGTTGCAAACTTCTGACTGAAATCATAATACCCTCTGCAAGGGTATAAATATCAATACAATTATTAGGAAATAACACAAATATCAGAAAATATTAATAGAAATTTAAGAAAATATTAATAGAAATTTAAGAAAATATTAATAAAAATATTAGGATAATAAATAAGAGATATTAATAGAAATCTTAAAAAATATTATTAAAACAAATTTCAATGATTTACAAATAGACTATTACAATAGTTCATTTAGCCGATATAACTCAACCTCTCTCAACGGCTTTTCCGCATTTGCACCTATAGAATTAATATATCTCGGCTTAGTGGAACACTTCCCACAATCCATTAGCCCCATCGGAGTGGAGGTCTGTTCTTAAGCCGTCTCTTGGATTGCCTTGAACCCAGGCCGAGCCCCAAGTCTTATGTCAGCTCAAGTTACTGAAGCAGCCCAGCCACGCTCATCATGTAAGCGATCAATCTCCAACTGCTTTGCATCATAACTCAGGCGAACTAATAACCCGCCATCAGATTTCAGATTTCTGGGCGCCCCGCTAAAGTGTAACTAATATGCGATCTTCGCGATGGCTAGACCGTAGTGCCTTTTGATTAATGGATGCCGCTACTGTTTCGGATCGGGGATCGGAAAGGGGGGTAGAGCTGATGGTTGGGACTTACAAAAGCATAGAAATTTATGCGCGTTTTGATTCGAGACGCACGACGACGATCGCAACAACGGGGATCAGATCAGATCTCAAAACAAAGAGAAGAGCCAGAGGCGCAAACTACAAAATTATAGAAGATCGAGTTCTCGATCGCATTCTCATTCTCGTTTGGTGTGGGCTTTCATTCGGCTATGGAGTTAATCGACTTTAAGTGAGTGTATGTGTGTGCGCCTTAAACGGCCAATCTTCAGTGTTTGAGCAAAATCATTTATCTTCCCCTCTGAAGGGGAAAATCTAAAGTTAGAATAAATCTGGTTTCCTTTCCCCTGGTCAAACTTAAACCACAATTAGCGACAATCATTTTTCATTTGCCAGCAATCAGATAGCCGAGTCATACATACAAAATATTACTGGTTATCTGGTCATTATCTGAGTTTCAGTCTCAATGTCAAGTCAAGCCGGACCGAACCGAACCACTTCCCAAGTCGAACATACAACATAGTAGTTCTGTTTTGCCCAATTCTCAGTGCAATTATATATCCTACAGATACACATGATAGTTGGGTCTCTCGAAATATACGTTATTATATAACGGGTTCTAGTCTTTTGTTTCTTGTTGCTCGGTTCGTAATAATTATGCCAAATATTCAAATAAATTATCAACTAGAACAATTGCCGGGGGTGGAGAACAGTTGAACAGCTGCACAGTAGCTGCGATTTTCGAGCTTTTGTTGTTCACATTGTTGCACAAAAGTTTTACATGATAATAAATTTAAGCGTGCGAGGGTGAGATAGAGGTAGAGCTACAAAATGCGGGGCTATTCGCCATTTCTTTCTTTTCTTCTGCTGGGGATTTGAGATGGGTCTATTGTTTGGCGACGTGGCTTACAATAAAGTTGGACCATGCATTTTGTAGGGTGTCGGCTTGTCAGAATGACAAAGGCGCTCAGAATGCGTACTAATGGATATAAATTAGATTAGAGCTGAATTCAGAACGAATAAATTTATTTGGTTTAAATGGATTAGTGATGTAAGGAGAGAATAAATGAAGAACATTTTAGAAAAATCTTTATTTTTGTATTTTAAAATTTAAATTTCATTTTTTTATTTTGAAAACTTTTGTAAAAAATTTTTTTATCTAAAGATTTCATTTTAATTTATTTTTTTTTTTTAGAAAATTAGATGTAATAAGTCTAAGAGGTTTTCATTTAATTTAATTTTAATAACGTATAGTTTCTATCCCTAAGTCAAGTGGTCCTTCTATATACAAAAGCGTTCATGCATGACAAAACCAGAAACCTCTTCAAAGATGATTAGCCATACCCATTTCCGGACACTATTTTTTGCATATTCAAAAGCCTTCAAGGCACGATATTAGCGTGAATAATAATTCATATTCATTATGGCCATTAGCTATAATGCCGGTGAATGGAATAGTTTACACTTGTCTACTTTGATTTCTTCTTGTCTTTTCCCCCCAGTTTTCCCCCATTTATGGCATGGAATTTTTCCGACAGGGGGACCGAAAAAGAAAATGCAAATGCCTGGCGAATGTCAAGCAGCAGTCTTGCTGGCAGCCTTGGGATTGGAGGTGTTTTCTTGGCACTTGATTAAAATGCAGCGGCTGCATTTCGATGGCCATAAGTACGAGACACTGCAACTGCGATCTATGGGCGTTGCACTTGTGATAATTCTGGATCCGGGAATTGCAATTGGCGGAAGTTTCATTTTACTTAAGCAACAGCTGGAGGGTGCGGTCTGGGAACTCTATCTCTATTCTACCCTCTTTTCACAATTCCCCTTACTTTTGTAGTCTGCCGACCAGCTGACATATCAAATATTTAATTATCGCATGTTTTACCTTAAAATTTATTTTTTTGCGGTTTGTTTATATATATTTTTTGCCTTTACGAGCGCTTCTCATGTGCAATAACCTTGCCAACAATAAAGCTCAACAAACTTGACATGGAAGCATTTTATTTTACACAAAAAACTCAGCCAAAACTTAACAAAAAAGGAATAAAAGAGTCAAGCGCGCCATCTAAGATAAGTTCGAATTGGCGTTATTTTTGATGTTATTCGTTTTTTAAACCGATCTTTTTTCTGCGCGGCAAGCATGAAAAGTGCCTCATTGAATGCTCTTGTTTAGATTGATGTTATTGTAGTCACATATGTAGTTCGCATTTTACGATGTTTACATTTCACTTTGTTTGTTCGTTGCGATTTATTTCGCTTCCTAGCCACACAAGGCTGAGGTTGACTTTCACGCATCATGAAAACGTCCGTCTCGTGTTGAATTCCATTTCATTACCTCCATTTACAGTTCTGTATTATTTTGTAATTCGAAATCGATTTCGCTTGGCAATTTGTGTGTGGAAATGTCTGAACAACAAGGTTGTTCGACTACTCATCGAATGTGATTTTTAGCTTTATGGTTTTCTGGTTTTTACGAAACATCTTATCGCAATAAGGGGTATCAAATGATACGATGTAATAAGCTGCGATTTCAAGTGGAAAACTTTGACACAAAGAAATAATCTAGAGTGTCAGGTTCTTAGATAGCCCACCTTGTTTAGTTTTCTTTTGTTTATGTTATTTTAGAAATTATTTTTCCTAAATGGTTAAATTTCTTTTTTAGAAAAACAGAATTTAATGGAATTTGTTCCTTATCAATACGGCTCGTTCTGCCAGCTGTTCTGGCAAATTTACATGGAAATGTGCCTGAATTGATATCGAGAAATGGTCACAAAGCAATAAACAAAGCTGTGATTCCATATTATCGTTCGAGAACATATTGCGCAGCCGGAAAGTCTTAGAAATATTCGTAGGAGCTATCTAAAAATGCAACAAATTGCAATTATTTATGCATACATTTTTGAAGACCAAGATAAAGCGAGATTGAGAAAAATGAGTCTAGTCTGAATGAACTCACTTGTTATTCACTGCGCAGCTATTTGAATTTCATTATCGCGCAGTTGGCTACGCTTGAAAAGCAGTTTAATGTTTGACAGTTTATTTGCATAAGAACTAAGTGCAAAGATGCGGAGTTTCTTTTTTAATATTATTTTGAAAAATATTAAGAACAATATAAAAAACTTACCTAAAATTACATAAGTGCTTGCTGAATAGTTTCTCACTAAATGTTCTTATCAAACATCAAGATATCTGTAAGGATAAGAAGAGATATTTACATTAATGAAATAGGAATTAATAAATCAACAATTAGACACCACTAATCTCTTGCCAACCGAATTCACGACCCAGTTATGTCACTAAGTTGACCCTATTCCCACCGAAATAAATACCCATCATTATCTATTCACAAATATTTCCGGCCCCAATAAAGACCAAAATAAACAATTGTAAAATACCCCCGCATTTAAATTATGAAATAAAACCCGTAGAAATTCCGTATATTGTATACCTAATACCATCTCCACCTTATCGAGGTGCGTGTCTGCAGCGTAAATATTTAACTGATAAGCACAGGGGTAAATCAAATCTGCGGAATACCAGCTTGCCTAATCAGTAATTGGGGGCGTATGTGAGTCAGTGCTCGATAGCATGCGGGAATCCAATTTGTTATCACTTTCGTTACATTATTCATAACATCAAACATGACTGGTTAATGCGTCGCTGGTATAAATTAGCTAGTTCTGTAGTTAAGACGGAAAACAAGTTACTTTAGAATGCAAAAATTTAATGTAAGATCTCCTAGTTTATCATAAATATCATAACAATCCATTTAAAATAAATAAATATTTTTTTAAATAAATTTAAATAAAGGATCCCGCTATGAATAAGTAAATCAGAAACTGATTAAGAAACATAAATACAACAAAGGAAAAGCTAAAAGACAAGCAATAAATTAACAGCTTAACTGCAGATATCGCCCCTCCTTATAAACGGCAAAAATCGAAAGTGTCGACGGACTGGGAAACAACATTTTGCAAGGCTCACAAATCTTAAGATCGTGTTGGGTCCGGGGTTTGTTTGCTTGGCTGTGAATCACGTCGGAGATTCAATATATTGCGTTTTGTTTCTTTTAATAATTTGCATGCTTGGGCAATTTTTCATTTCAAATTTACTGAGCTTCCTTGGTTTCCTCATATTGTTTATGTTTCGAATGCAGCTGGCAGATCCAAAACCAAGCCCCAAAATACAATAAATCCGATTCTGAAAATATACCCAATAAATTTACCATATCCTGGCATAATTTATGTGTGAAATAAAAACTATGATGAACTAGAACTGCATTAAGTAATTATGAAAAACTTCGAAAACACATAAATACTATGTTTTATTTTTCCTCTTCGGCCGGCCAATCCCACAAAAAAATTGGCAAGTGAAAGCGCCAACCAAAAAAATGGCACAAAAAATCGCAATTCGATTGATAATATTGCTCAGCTGGTCAAGCATCTCGGCAGCTGTTTCAGTTTATTTTGATTTTCAGTCTATTTTATGGTCGACGGAATGGATTTCTATTGCTTTGACCGAGCGCATAAAGTAAGGCACGTAAATAAATTCAATTTGAGAGCCACTCCGACTGCTGGTCGTAAAAATAATAATAAATCACTGCCATCAATCGGAGACGTAATCAAACAGTGCGAAGATCATTAAATTAATATTATTATTTTCGGCTTTAAATTGCCCACGGACACTTTCACACACAGTTTGCACCGAAAGATACAGTATATCTGTTATGAAACAGTTCTCAAAGCCAATTGACACTTTGGACAATGCCAAATCAGAGCGACGAACGACAACGAAACAGACATGGCAACAGTGTTTGCCAAGACGGAAAATCCAATTAGTAAAATCACATAGAGTCGAGTCAGCAAAGCGCGTAAAACCAGAAAGACCCCAACAACAACAGAGGAATTTTTGAGCAGAAGCGTCAGTTATCTGTAGAGCCCCAGAAAAGCCCAAAAAAAATTCAAAAATAAATATCTAAATATCCTGCAAATAAAAAAAATATATAAGCTGTCTCAAGCGCAGCTGCTAAATTAACAACAGACAGACGCAAAGAAATATGATTAACCGCAGAGCAACGATACAAAATGGGTGTTGCAACTCGCTGGCCAAGTGTGCAACTGCCAAGCCAAGAAAAGCCAAGAAAAAACTGAAGCCAAATTGCATGATTTTTCCACTCATAATGAAACCGAAAGCAGAAAACAACAACTGCTGCGCAAAATCTCCTGAACAGTTTTCGGCGTAAATTAACGTAAAATACTCGAAAGCCAAGACACAGTAGACACCTTGTACAGCCCCCATGGAGAGTGAGTCTGAAGTGCGGATTGGAGTTTAGCTTAGCTTTGCTGGCTGCCAAGCACACCTTGATTTACCTGCACATTTAACAGTAGTCTCTACCTCCATCTCTCAATCTCCTGGCTACCGGTCCCCCGAAATCTGGCCAAAACGATCATTATGAGGAATGAACAGCATCTAAACGATTATGGCTTACGAGTCTGACTGGCAGTAGTTAAATTTGTCGCTGGCATATCTAGTAGATATTATCTACCATCTAAAAGGTATCCTAAGGTGTTCAAAGCACGTGCAAGCTGGTGATCATTGTGATGGAGAGGAGATAGCCAAGGTAAGGGAAAGCATTAAAGGTGCAGTGAAACTATTTAATACCCTTCTCTTTAAATGCCAAATAAAAAACAAGAGAGATTATTAATTGGATCATAAACAAATTACAGATTAAATATTATATTCATTATATACTTTTTATTTTTACCGTTTTTAAAACCTTATTCCTTGGGTTATAAGTTTAATTTTTTTTAAAACTAGAGAGATTATTAGGTTCATCATAAATAAATTAAAGATTTTAAACTAATTTATGACCTATTTTTTATTTCGCAATAATTACATTATGTCTTCTTGGGTTAACATTTATAGCGAACTTAACCATTACTTTTAAACTTTGTTCATACTATATTAAATACTAATTTATAACCACCAATGGTTTATTTCGCAGTAATTCCATTATATCCTATTTATTTTTACCTCTTTACAAAGCTTTCTTCTTGGGTTAAAATTTAAAGTGAACTTAACCATTACTTTAAGACTTTTTAACTTTAAAAA
Source organism: Drosophila lutescens (assembly GCA_037075285.1). NCBI lineage: Eukaryota > Metazoa > Arthropoda > Insecta > Diptera > Drosophilidae > Drosophila > Drosophila lutescens. The sequence goes on from JBAMCF010000180.1 coordinate 249,006, forward strand.
CCTATTTTGGTGTTTTTTCCTAATGGTTTTCTTGCCAAATCCAACTTGAGAAATGGTCGAAAGTGCGGTGGGTAAAATGTATACACTCATTAACAAACTATTTGATTCCTCATTACCAGCAGCTAAAGAAATCGAACAATGATGGCCAAAAGAGGTAAAAACACTTTATTGCCTGCCATTCAGCAATTTCCAAAACACATTTTTACCCGAAAAAAAGAAGGTAAAGAAATAAATGTTAAAAATTATGGCGCGCAGCGAAAACTATTTTTGTGTAATTATTTTATAGTTTGAATTTCTTTTGCCCGCGCTCTCCCCCGCTCCCATCATATTTCCACCCACTTTGACGCCTATCGGTGAGGTGAATTGCGAGTACGCCTACTTTTTACATCATTTATTATGTGGGCAAAACTAATAATGAATGCGTTTTGGCCCAAAGGGGGTAGACTGACTGGCAACATTGCATGTTTCCAAGTGGCACGCTTCGTTGATTGCTCCTGCGTTTGTCGAATCGCTCGGCTGCAACCGAAACACCAAATGTATGATTCAATAAATCTCTCTTTGAGTCTAGGTTTCGGCCTAAGTAGCCAACTTATGGCTAAAATTTGTTACCCACAGATACACTTGTGTATCCACAGAGTATCTCTGTGGGCGTATCTCTACCATTTCGTGAGCTCTCCGATGAGTGTCAAGAACTTGTCTTGGCCATAAAGAGAAACCGGCAGAAATGTGCACCAAATGCAACAGTCAAACAATTTTGATTTTAGTTTCATTTTTTTTTTTATTCCGTTTGCAAAAAGTTTAACCAGTTTCCCCACTAGTTGACAGTTCGCAATTGAAGTCTTTTTATGGTAACTTGCAGAATGAGGAATACGTTAACTGGCTGACAGCCAAATGAAAGAGTAGGCCGCAGCTCAAGCAAAGGTTGCGATCATGGACCATGAGTTCGGTTGGTATTCGGTGGATAAGTAAAATAATCTACTATTTTTAGAAATTAAAATACAAAACTTATAGATATAAACCCCAATAAAACCAATAAAAAAAAACAGACAAAGTCAATAAACTTTGGATCAGGTTAACCATCCCACAATCAAAACAGCACAGCCATAAACTCTCAGAACGAGTTATAACTGATTCTGCACCACGATCTCCAACTGATAACCCCCACAATACCAATTGCAGGTAAGAAGGTAAAAATTCAGAGCCTGGCAAGAACACAAACAAACAAATCAAAACTAGAAGTGCAGCAATAAATGAGAGAGATATATACAAAAGCTATAGTCTACGGCGACTTTCAACAAAGCATCGCCTATGAACCTGGCAACCGGTTTAGCTCCTCCATATAGACAACAAACAAATATGTAGTGTAAGAAAAACACAACCTGAGAGGCCATAAAGCAAACGAGCGAGTCGCAAAGGGCAGGCCGCCGAGTACACAGATATGCAAAAAGCTTCACTTGCACGTACAATATGATTTAATGTCATATCATTTTTATTTTTGATACCAATTTCATGTGATTTTAATATTTTTACATATCTTTTACGGTAGAGCTTGAAAAATGTCGATATTATCGATATTTTTGATATTTTTCTTCGTATTTTTATCGGAAATATCGATGATTTATTATAAACATATTTATAATAATTTTATTAGATTTTCCGCTTGAAAACATCGATATAATCGATACAATATTGGCAAAATGTCAAAAATATCGATATCTTTCAAGCTATGCTTTATAGTTTCTACAGAAATCCATGAAAAATATTACTTCATCAACATGTTTTTCTCTGTGTACAAGTTACCACTGAGAACTGCGACCGAGACTTGAGCCAGACTCGAGATACTCGCACTTTTGGGGTAGATACAAAATCGAGTTTCTCCCCGAACCAAAAGAAGAAATCTAGGAGCTTCGGAGGAGGCTCTCGGGCCTTTTGGTCAATGACTGGCGGAGAACCTCACCTCGGTGTTGCCCCCGTCGGAAAACAGAAAACAGAAAACAGTTGACTTGACCATCATTATCATCATTCATTTTTCATGGCTGAGTGCCTGGCAGGCAGTTAGCTCTGATTGTTTACAGCTGCCGTAGTACAAGTTAAAATCTAAACTGGTTTTCCGCCCAGCTGTTAGCCCGGGTCCAGAAACTCAAGAAACCGAAGAAACTCAAGAAACTCAATATGCCCAGCGCACACACAGGATGCAGACAGTCGTCAAGTGGCTTGGCTGGTTGACCAAGGAGTCCAATGAGCCGATTTGCGAGCGGGTGCGGTTGGGTTTGACTTGACCCAAAACGCTTCTCGAAGACACCGTCGGGGTTTTTTTTTTTTTGGCCCGGTCTTTGGTTAAGAAAATGATGAAATTCTCGGGGCTTGTCTTTGTTCTACCTTCTTTTTTTGGTGCTGTTGCAACTCATTATTTTGCGGTTGAAGAACCAACTTTTGTTATGGCGTTCAAGTGCATAAACATCTTCCTCTTGGCCTTTTTAAACGGTAAACGATATATACACACTGATGTTGTTGTCATGGCATAATCTCCAGGGCATTAATACAAGTCCGAAGTCTTAGTCAGAGATCTCCAGGGAGATGAAAGCGGTTGGGTTCTTGTGGGTGATGAAATGTGATGATCGTATTTGCGGTCACCGAAGTGAGTGGGGCCGTTAAAAAAAATAAGCTAACGGAACACTCGTTTTTTTAAATTTATGGATGAGTATCCAAGAAGCGGAAGGTAAGAATACAGTGCGTTTCAAAAAGAAACGAAGGAAATCTTCAAAAATAAGTATTTGGGACAGTGAGTATATCTACAATACAGGTTCAGAAGTGAACAAAATTATTATTATTATTTATTGGCATTATTTATTTAATTGCCTGCTATTAAATTTGAATATAATAAATAAATATCTCGACATTTATTTTTATACCCCATAACAGAATGTTTTTATACGCAATGTCTGCACATGATAAATTGTATATGTAAACGTTCCTTTTTTGGGTTTCTTTTTAATTGAAGTTTTGGGTCAGACAAGGAACTTCATTTCTTTTTTTCGGCATCATTTTCATTTCCATGTCTGTCAGTTATAATTAAAGTTAATTTACTACCCCAAAAGTAAAGTCAAAATTTCAATTAATTATGAAAAGCGAGAGATAACGAAGTAGAATGGAGTTTAATTACACAATCAGCTAATCAAATCACAATGCTGAGTCATTGAGTCTCTCTGAAGGAGTTTCTCTGCACTTTTGGAAATACCAATTACACTTTCCGGAATCTTGTTGAGAAAATCCGAATCCATAATACCAAGCACTCAATCATATCGATGCAAGCCCACAAGCCAGGCTTAAAATATGCAAGTTTTTCAATTTGCCTCGATTTCCATATTCTTTGACAAATTTCGTTGCCAGGCAGGGGGAAAAAAACGTAATTAGGCGTCTCTCTCTTGTTTGCCAGTGGGCAGAATACTGCTCACATGCTGCCTCCTCACCTGGTTTTCCTCCATCGATAACGCCTCGTTGAGTGTTTGAGCAGATTGTGTAATCTTTTGAGCTGAACTAAGAAAAGCTAACTTGGACCTGACACCGCGCTTTGTGGCTAATGATAATTCGAAAAAATATAGGGAACATTAAGAATAACGAAAGAAATTAAATTAAACTAAATTTGTAAATTTTTTTAAATATTTTTCTATTAAGTATTGAAACATAATATATTAAGAACTTTCGATACATAAATACTAATTAAAAATCGATGAAGTTATCATGTTTCGAGAGACTTAAGGTTAAACCAAACCTTTAACGACTCTTTGAACAGTTTCACCCAACTAATGATATATTCCTCGCCCCGTCTAGACAAAAATCCAATGCCAATCAGCCTTACTTATCTTGCCAAGGTGTTAACATTAGAAAAACTACAAATAAATAAATAAATAATTAAACAGTAATTACGACATCTAATCGGTTGACAGGGAGAAAATGCAAATCACAAGCTGCGACATGAAGAAAAAATGTTGACTAATTACAAAGAATCTTACGACAAAAGTGTAAGTGATAATTAGAAAGAGCCAGTAAACAAAGCGTCGATGATTAAGAGTTAATAACAGCTTTTAAAAACATTTTGCGATTTCACTTTTTCAAATGCAGAAATACAAATAAGAAAAAAAAAACGCTTTAGACTTGACCCACTTATCAACAGAGTGAGTAGCGAGTAGTCAGAAGAGAACCGAGAATTGAATAAAATTGAAAACCGAAATATCCAAAGTACTTGGCGCAGAGTTCAGTACTCATCAAGTGCGTTACGCCCTCGTGCGTATTTCTCTCACGACCAAGACCCAATTTCCGATGACAAAAGGAAAACGAATTCTCATTGAGACAACATATTGAATGTCTTTGCGTGGTCTCGATTACAAAGGCAGAAGCTAAAAAGCAGCCAGAAAATCTAACAAAGATCTTGGCGACAATTATAGAAAAAAACAAAACATGAGTATGTTTCTGGCCTCAAACACGTAAATCTCGTTGGACTTTTGCTTATGTTTCTGCCCACTGATGGCAGTGCACTTGAAGTAGTTCATAAACCACCTACGAAAATATCATGGAAAGTTCATCGAAGGTCTCCTTTCCCTTGTCAAAAATTATTATCTGCCGTTTAGCCTAGCATTGGGGGAAATTCCTAGAAATATTGTATGTTTATTTAGCATTGAGATTTGGACACTTAACCGTGTTAAATCATAATTGGTTGTCAAGTCAAAGACTTTTGTTTTTTTTTCTCTTCTAAGGCTTTTGTTAATTAAATAAGTGCGTGGATGATGTCGTCTCCATAATCAATTTCAATTGAAGGTGTCAAGCTAGGCCCAACTGAAATGGAAACTGACGTAGGCAGACTTAATTGTCTGCCAGTTGGAAATTCGCCCCAGAGAAGGTTATCTGTGCGATAGAATATTACGGAGTGGGTGGAAAATCAAGGGAGCTCATTTAACTGAAATTAGGGCAATTAAACTGAATGTTCTGATTCAAACTACTGTATCCAAGTATCCAAGGGCAATTGTTATTTGGAGCGCTTACCCAAATGAAAGGCATTTAACTATTATCCCGTCATCGGCACCTTAATCACTGCTGAATACACAGATTGACTCACCGAAACTGCAAATAGAAAGGGAAAAGGGAAATTAAGATCTTTTTCATTGTAATTTGTGATTAATTGTTTCAACAAGGTGCTAAAGGAAATGCCAGTTCTAGTATTTGCCTAAGATCTATTGTTAACAAGTCACGGGGCTATTTAAACTTGGAAAAACTGTATTAGTTTACTGTGGGAATTGGTACCACACACCAGTCTTGATTATTCTAATGACACCTTATCAGCTAGCTCGTTAATCTAACTAATCATTCCCAGATATTTTCTGGAAATTAGGCATTAAATTTACATAGCCAGTTTCTGGTTTTGCATAAAATATTCGACAACAAATGTATTCCCAGCGACACATGCTACTAGCAATTAACCAAATGTTTCTATTTATTTATCGCTATCGAGCGCAGAGATAAAGAAAAACTATGAGCTGATAAGAATGTTGAGTCGCTGGGAAAAAAAGAAGGCAAAAGTCTAGGGAGACGCAGCGGAAGTAGCACGTTTTAGACGTATAGCAACGATCAGCTGATTTTTTCCAGCCGTTTAAGCTTAGGCTAGATCAAGAAACCCTATAAAATACATACATAGAAATCCAACGTGCTCGGCGCTTACTTTATTATTTCTATTGAAATTCTCAGAGAACTGTGACGCACTTCTCTCCCCATGCTCAATGCTAAATTTAACAATAGAGAAAAGCTAAATGTGTGGCGGAAACCAATTATTATTTTGCGTGAGTCTCTCTCTTCACAAGTTTTTGTTGAATAATCAGCTGATCGGCTATAGTCTCTCGAAGACACCTGCTCTTTCATGCTGATTCTCCAACTTCACTGGGATTTTCTCGTAGGTTTCATCTTAAAATTCCGTGGAATCATAAAATTTGTCACCAAATTTAGGCAGAAGTTTAACGAGACTTTTGCCTTTCAGCTTTCTTCAGTTTGTCAAGTTTATATTTCGCTTGATAACAAACCCGATTTCTCATCAATGACGTAGAAAGACTAATTGAAATCGGGGTTTTGTCGTATTTGAAATACGATGTTGGGTGATAAGACGACGGTGGTTATCTGCTACACTCAAGTTCAATCATTACCTGACTACAAAAACCCGCATTTTTTTTTTGTTACTTTCAGTAGTCTATCAAATTGCCGTCAATAAAATGCTTATATGGCAGATAGAACTTTGACACTTAGGTTCAGATATGCGTTTGTAGTCTCTCCTGATAATAACAAGGGTGTGTGTCTAAGCATGTGTTTCTAAGTATTAAAAATTAACAGTTTGTACTTGAATGTCGAGTATCTTAGGATGGAATTTTTTTTGTTTACTTAAGGGTCTAAAATTATTTCAAGTACTCGACTTAGTTTGGGAACATCAGATTGAGGCAATGACCCAAAAAATAAACATTCTTCGGGTAGGTCCGTTTGGATTTCCAGTTGAACAACATAAAATAGATATAAGACATTCTAGTGGAACTGTGTAAATATTTAGTCAGATCTAAAAAATGTATGCATAAACCAATTTGTTAATGTTTTCAGATCACTTTTTTTGTTTTTTTTTCTAACTTTCCTCCTACATCTCATCTGGCATGCTTCACTTATACTTGGTTCTTAGCAGCCACTCAGCATTTTCAGATTGATAGTTTTTCTTTTTTTTTTTGCTTTATTGCCACATTTCATGCAAATTGGTTTGGCCCCTCGAGGTTTGGTTGGGGTCACCTAACGGCTCTTTCATCGCTGTTTATTTACCCAGGCCCGAAAAACTTACTCGACTTCTCTTGAGACGAGGCCGCATAAACTTTTGCGCACTTCATAAAAAATTGCGCAAAAAACAAGGTAAACAATGAAGAAAACTACAAAATAAATACTTATAAAAATAACATTTTAGGGTCCGTTAGGAAACCCCTTGTGGGTCCAATGTGGGTTACTTTTTTATGACACTTCACCCAGGCCGGGTGAGAGATATGTGTGTATATAATATGTAGGTATGAAGATCCATATGCAAATTTTGCCACTCGGCGCAGGAACAACCAAACGAATCACACCTGAGGGCATCGCATAATTGTGTCACTGTGAGTGAATTTCATTAGAATTTCTGAGCAGGCTTTCATCGGAACAAACCAGCCGGCATACAAAAAATTCATTTAATTTTGTGCCCTGTATTTGCATAAACTGATGAGTTTTGCTTCTTTGTGGATAAATAAGAAATTGGAGTTTTAAAAAAAAGGGATCCCATCTTATAAAAAGTAGTTTGGAGTTACTAGAACATCTCATTACCGAGAGCATTTAAAAAATTAGCATTTAGCTTTCAAAGACCTTCAAAACCATTTGGCCACTAAAACATTCCGATTTTCTATATACCAAAGAGTTCCACAGCCTTCAGCATTTGAATGTAATTAATTGCGTTTCTCAAATCCAATTAGCACACAAAGTAAACTTTCGAATGCTGAAATGTAAAGATCATTCGATAACCTTCTCATGGAAATGAGAGATGAGTTTCGGGAACCCAAATAGATGGTTTTTTCGGGGCTGCGGGCGAAGACAGAACATCGGTTGAGTGAAATGGAAAGCTAAAAGCAAAACAAAAACCCACAAAACGTGTTGCAAATTGTATGCAGGCCAAGAAATCGAAAAACAAGCACTCTGGAAATGATTAACGAAACCGAAAAGATTAATAACAATGGTTAGGAGAGACTGGAGACAACCACGCGTTGATTAGCCGGCCCTAGGGTAACAAAAACTGAGGAAAGTATCTGAAATTTCGCTGCATCGTGTTTTTTTCCGCTTGGTATCTCAATCGGATTTCGTGAGCGACAAGAAGTTGGTCAGCTTTAATGAAAGCCAGCCGATTTTAATCTTCATTTAGTGCCGAAGATCGTTATCGACCGCTGGAATCGCAAATGGCTTGGCATTATAAATTGGTCTGGTCCTCTAAGTTCTTCGTTTTTTGTTTTTTCATTCGCCCATCGGCTTGTGTTCTTCTCTGTTTTGTTTTCCTCTTATTGATTGTTCTTGAAATATGTTTGACTTTGAAAAGCAGAGGCAAAAAACAAAATTAGAATACGAAATCCGTTTATGTCTATCCTCGAGCAAAATCTTTGAGTAGATTCTCAGGGCAAAAGGTCATAAAATCGATATTAGCCTTTAAAAATACAGATCTTATGGTATTTTAAGTTAATAAGCGTGGGATACGAGAGATTACAAAATAGCAAAAGCTCTATAGAATTTCCTCGCCGTTGATAACAGGTGTCATATATAGTAGTACAAAGTAAACTTCTCTCATTCTAGAAAATAATCTCATCTGCCGGCTGAGGAATTACAAATTTGTTTATAAACACTTGGGAACATTTTCAGAGAGAGATTAGCGGAATTTGTCAAAAAGTGTGATATAATACTAATTACAATGCACGATTGTACATTAATTCCAGCGATAATGTACACTTAATGTCAATGTACTCGGCGAATATGTGAGGCAGAATTAATTTATATTGTTTTAAATGGAGTAATCAGCATCAGCTGAGATCGCTACGAAAGATTAGCGACTTACTAACAAAGTAAATACAATATATATTTATATTAAATATAATAACAAATTGCACATATTATATTTTATTGGACTATGCAACTTGAGAACTTCTGTTCTTTCAAGCTTCCTACTTCCCATTCATATTTTCGTTTAATTGAAATTTCGTCCTTTTCTTTTTTTTATCCCCTAAATATTCAATCCCCTTTTGATTTCCGTCACTTTTGTGCTCAGATTTCAATGGTTCGCCGCTCTCAACTCAACTTCTATTTATTGCCAAGGACATTATTGCAAAAGTTCTCATACCCACACACACACACTCTCAAATTCGCATCTTGATGCTGCACAACTCTCTTTGCTTCTCTCTCACTCTAATCTGCTCTCTCTCTCTCGTGTGCGACAAAAAAAAACTTCGCTTTTGGAGTTTGTACATAGATCTCTCACATCTCTCGCATTATTGTTGCTTTTTCAGAAGGGGTTGGGGACGCCGAAAACTCCACGAATGTGTATACCTCTTATGACAGACCAAAATTCACATATATTTCGTACCTTCTTTCGTCGTTAATCTCCGGATCTCTGTTTTGGTTTCTGGTTTTCTCAACTTTTTGCACACCAAATCACCGATTTTCCTGTTACTTTCGATATTTGTTAAACTGTTAAACACTTTAGCATCTGCGGTGCCTGGCGATGCTAATTATTAGGATCAGAAAACTTTGAAGCGGTTTCTATAATTTCTTGCAATTGAATTTGATTAATTTAGCGGGATTTGTGCTTGCTTGCTATTCCATTCATTGAGCAAAAATCGCGTTTGCCTTTGATTTACCGTTGTTGCTGCGATGAATTTCACTTTCGACTCGCGCGAGCGTTATGAATTGGATTTATTTTGGATGTGGTACTGGGGCTACTGTGTATTCGGTTTCGATTCCGAGTTTTGAACGCCTGCAGTGCAGTTCTCCCAACGAGCCTCAAACAATGCGCCCGAACAGAAAAGATTGAACCTCCGCTGGTTTTTCCAACTCGTCCGCTTCGCACAACCGCACAAGCGCGATAATTTCAACCGAATGAAAGGCAGAAGCAGAGGCCGAGCGGTTCGAGTGGAGCAGCTGCCGAGCAAAACCAGAAAGCAAACGCACCCCAACCAACAGAGATGGCACGGGTTTGGCAAAAAAAAATTAATTTTTGCTGGTAAAATTAAAACAAATGAGGAAAGCAATAATATCCAGCAATAAAATAATCACTTTTATTTGATAAACCTTTATTTAATATTTTTTTTTTTTTAGTTATGATTTATTTAAGGGCTAGTACTCAACCTAACAAAAACTGGCCCAAAAAAAAATACTATTTTCAGTCAATTATTTCTTGATAGTCCATTGTTGAATAATTTGGTAACATCCGTGCGTTATTTTTCGGTCACACTGGCTCAAAAAAATATAAAAAAGTAAAATTCAAATTTTTTAATTTTATTTTCAAGCGAAATCAAGAGTATAACCCCTTGTTACAGTACTCGATAGTCATTGTAATTAGTCTTCTGCCTTTGAGAGTGTATTTAAGCGATTTTCGTTAAGGATTTAACTAGGTTGTTATCGGAATTGATCGATAGCTCAAGAAATGAATTATTTTTTGAGCAGTATTTCAGTATTTTTTTTTTTGTGAGCATGAGTACTGCCGTCCAAAAACTTCGACCAAAAATTTGACACCAAAAATTTTGTGACGTTTTTTTTATATGAAGTTTTTGGTTTTGCACGACTTTTTGTTGGGTTGAGTACTAGCCCTAATGAAAATGTATTATATTTTGTAAAATTTCTTTCTTTTAGCTTTTTCTTATTAGCCATCTAGCGTGTTACCGCTAAAAGTACTGCCATCACTGCCAAGCAACAACACAATGCTGCGTGGCAAACACAAAGAGAGCGGGAGAGAGGCAGAGCGCAGCAAAGTAAATAAAGAGAGAGAGGGAATGGACAGCGCTCTGTGTTTTTGTTTATTGTTGTTGCCTTTGTTGCTGGCGGGTTTACTTTTGTTGTTGTTGCAAACGATTCGGCATTGAGAACAAAACACAGTGGGTCGTATGGAAAAATATTAAAGAGAAGCTTAGCTTTAAAAACTTAAAAATATATTGTTAAAATTAATTGAGAAAACTAATTTTATAGCTTTACAAAAACTGTAAAAATTTACTTCATAAGTCGAGTAAGTCCTTTCTTGGTAACACTTATCATCATATTTAATAATATTATTTATGGGTACAACAATTTTTATAAAGTTATAGAGCCTAGAAAAGTCAGCTGCCATATGTGCATCCTTCATCTGCGGCAGTTCTCACAGAACTTCCCCGTTAGAAGTTCCACCCCCTGCAGCCAATTTCCCAATTCACCCAAGAAACCACAACAAACATGACACAAAGCCCACATTAAATAGGAATTACCACTTAACAGATCGATCATGTTGCATGCCGCAATCTCCAGTGAAACCACCCTCATGGGTGTGCGTAATGACAGCTCATTATTTCGATATTTTAGGGGAGGGGGAGAATGCCAGACATGAAACTTGAAACATGACAAGATACCCGCATTCGACCGATGGCCATTGAAATTGCATTATTACGAGGTTGATTGGCCTTCCCACAAAAGACACCCACCGATCGAATTCGAATTCCACCCCTCGGCTATTGACAAATTGCCATTTTCCAAGGAAAATCGCTGATCTTGAAAAGCCAAAACACAGTGACGGTCTGGCAACTCTAAAAGATAAAGACAAAATGCAAACACAACTTCTTCTGCAGGCTCTCCCAAACTAAGCAAACACAGAAAGTAAAAGCAAACAAACTCTTTCACTCTCTCTCGCTCTCTCTCTTGCTCTCGCTCTCCTGCTGTTAACAGCGCTGCGGGTGGTTGCTTCCAAATCGCACTGTTAACTTAACAGGGCAACTGTTGTTAACAGTTAAATTTAAACGCGCCTAAACAATAACATAAATAACATAATTAATTACTAAAATTGATATTAAGCCGGAACTGCTTTGGTTTGACATTTAGCAATCGCCACTGATAATGCGTCAAAAAGACAAAGAGACTCGGGGTCTCGCAATCTTCTGCGGCACATTTAAGTTCTTATCAAAAAATAAAGAAGAAAGACACAGAAAAAACAAGCAGCAGCTACAACAACAATTTGTTTATTCAAATTACAACATGCCAACAGCTGGCACTAGAAAAAATAGAGAAAACGACTAGCCAAAGTTGATATACCCTTTATTCCAAACCAAAGAAAATTCAACTAAATTATCAAACAAAAAAAAAAGTTATTGGTAATTACTAATAAAAAAAAATTACAAAAATTGAGATAGGATACCCTTTTAAAAGAGATTTTTCAAACGTCTAACATAAATAAAATGCCCTTTGCAAGAGTATAAGAAAGCAAAACCCAAGAAAACAAGAAACCAAAACAAGCTCACAACTTCACAAGAGGAAAGATCAGCAGAGAAATTATTGAGGATGTGTCTGGAATATTTATCGTACAAAATCGATGATAAAACCCGATGAAGACATATGGTTTAGCCGACTGCCAAATGCTGTCGACATGACGGATCGACACGCCTACACATCAAAATGGGATCTGTCTTCCAGTCTGGGAAAGAAAAGAAAACTAAATCAACATAAGAACTGGAGAGTGAAATTTCAGGAGGTGATCATTTTTAAGGTTTAAAATTGTAGTCACAACATTTTTAAACTTAACTATAAAAAAGCTTTATTTGTAGCCCTTTTGTAAATTATTAACAACAAACAAAGTACCGTTTAACCTTAATAATTCCTTTTGTAGTGACACAATTCTCACTTATCTTTTACCACTTCCCCAATGCAACCTCTTGCAATCCCATTCGAATTGCACTCTATCCAGAACTCTCCCACAATTCATAATTGAGGGGTCACACCAACATCTTGGAGCTGCCAGAGGCCTGAATCTTTGCACATCAACAGATCCACCCGGGCCAAAAACGCAACTTGAATGATAAGTCAAAACAGCAGAAAATGAGTAGGAAAAACTTAAAGACAAGCAACCACTTCCATTAGGGAGGTACTGGAGATACTGAGGGAGCTGCAGGCCCCCGAGCAATTTTGAACGTTTTGGACATATCTTTTGCTTACAACATTTACGACAGGAAGAAATCCATCAACACGATTCTTTTGGCCTAGGCCTGCCTTCGGGCCCAGAGACTTTCCACAAGAAAAAAGGCCAAGAGAGAGAGAGAAAAAGCATTAAATAAAAGTTGCATTCAACACTCGCTTTCTTTGCGAGTCATGTTGTAATGGTCGCTGGAGGGCCCGCAGACGACTGGTCGACCCTTTAGCATTAGTTAAAGCCTACACTGTAAAGAATTTATAGGTACTCCTTTTGCTAAATTCACGATAATAAAATAAAAACTTAAGACTTAGTAGGCTCTAAACCTTGGAACTCATAGTTTAAAGAGTACTTTAAATTTAACATACGAAAAAAATTGTTTTTATAATTCTTAAAAAAAAATAAAACAATTTTAGGAAGAGAATACAGATGAAGTAAGTACTGTTCTCAGATATAAAAATCTTTTTAAGGGTTATAAAATTTGTTATTGATTATTTTTCCAAGTGCGCCCCATCCTTAACCCCCTAAAGCACATTTTACACTGTCACGGGAAATTGTTTGTTTAACATGCGCGGCGCGTTTAAAATTACATGATGAGCAGCGTTTATCAAAAAAACATAAAGAAATCAAAACAACCAAATGGGTGTGATGAAACAGGAGGGGGGATCCGAGGGGGCCGCTGTGCAGCTGCATTGTCTGGGCTTGATCTTGCAGATCCTACGCAACTTTCTGCCTCCACTTCATTTTTTCCTCGATTACAACAAGTATATTTAGCTGCCTGTCTGGGGTCGTCGTCGGGGTCTTGATTCAATCGAACGAGCGAACGAACGACGAGACAACGATCCCCCTTTTTGCACCCCTCTGAAGACCCACGCCCCTGGGCAATCATTGGCGCTGCTGCGATCCAAATCTTGTCTGGCGACCTATGCTGATTTCTCGGAAAGAAATTATGATATTTCTTGTGGTCATTCGATGATGAGTTGCCATTGTCTCATCGCTTCTGGAAGAGAAGAAAAGAACTTCTGGCTTCTGTTGATTTTTCCACGGATACCTCCCACTCTCACGAAATTAATGGTAGACGGGCGGTTTATTACTTAATTGGAACAATCGGAAGAAATATTATAATTGGACCACACTGCAGTTTGAAATCTTCGGTTGAAAAGGTGAAGAGGGTGGTTCTCTGAAATTAACAATAGATCTTTATCATTCCTTATTTATTAATATTTTGGTTAAGTCATCTAATTCATTTGTTAATATGTAACTGTAAAGTGGTAAAAACTTTATAAAACTATAATGGTAATAAACATTTTAAAAAACACGTTAAATACAATTTGAAACAAATGATATGATCTATTTAACTTTAAATGAACAATACCCCATATAAGAATGTTTTAGTCCTACAGTAATTATTCGAAACCTTAATTACACTTTACATCACAGATTCAGTGACTCAGTCCCCGTCTGATATCCACTCAAATTATAATGGGATAATTAAAGCTCATTACGATCGGCGAATGGGAAAAACTTTGCCAAAAGAGTCCGTCTCCAGACAGTGTTCCACTTCCTTGGCTCTGGGCCCCATAAATATCCGAGTCTGCTGCGGAACGTAAATCTTCATTTAGTCTGGTTTGTTCCGAACTTTCCCTTTCCCCAGCTCCTTTCCAACTCCCCCACGCCGAAAGTTACGCCCTTTGTGGATAGTTGCTTGAGCCGAAGTAAAAATATATTTCCTCGCCGCACCGCAAATGTTGACAATTAATCACAAAGAGTATGGGCACGGGCATATGAGATTGAACAGTACGTTTCACGACGATATGTTTAGCGGTAAAGGGTTTTTTTTAAATCTTTTTTCTTAAGAGATATTTATCATTATTTAAACCATTATCTTAATAAATAAAAAAAGGAAGTACAAGATTTTTTAACAATCTAAGTTTTTTTATTTTGATACTTATACAAGTACGGTCGGTCTGTCCCGAAACGCACTGTTTACGACTTGGTCCGATCCATAATTACAAGAATCCGTAGGCCCCCATCCCCTTCCCACTTTCCGACACACCCAAGTTCCATCCGCACTTGAAGACTTGAACTTAATCGGCTCTGAAAGAGGAGATAAGACTACCAAATCCCCCCTGAGATTCCGATTCCCTCGCCCGGTTCTCATTATCAAGTAACGGTTAATGCACGCATAAATTAATTATTTCACAGGGCAATCAACGAATCAAATCCGAAACTCGAACTCAACCAGAATGTTAATTGCCAGCTGTAGTACCAAAACAGAAATAGAAATGAAAATGGAAAGAGTAGCTCAGCGAAGAAATGGTAATGTAAACAACAGATCAAAGTGTTGGCGATAAGATTCTCCACATTCTCCATTTTCGATTCTTGAAACTCAGTTCTATATTCTCCAACGAATCTCAAGTACCCAGAACCGGTTGGTCTGGAAGTTCATGACAGCAACGCATCAAACATCCAGACTTGGGTCAAAGTCCAACCATGGGAAATTAGTGAAATAAATCAAAGTGGAAAATGGTTTTTAGAATGAAATATGTAAAAGTTCTCTGGGGTAATGAGCATGGTGGGAAATGTTCAGAGGGCAATAAAAGAAATTCCGTTATGTGTGGCAAGTTGATTAATTGGCAGTCAACTCTTGGCCCCTTCAAAATGGCAATCAAAAAATGTTCCAACTTTGACTGCAACTGCTCTTCAAGTAGCTATTCAACCAGTAATTCGATATCATGCTTTAAAGAATCCCCCACAAAAATAAAATGTGCATCGTCTAGCCTGCGTTGATATGATTTTTTACGACTCGTTGGTATCACAAATTGAGCAAAATGAAAAATGTAACGATTTTATAGGGCAAAAAATAAGATTGGAGAATATATAAGTAGTAAGTATAGGTGGAGAATAATAAGTATTCGCAATGGGGTAGTTTTCAGTAGTATAGGTCAATATACTAAAAATTTGTTTTTAATTAAGTATTGTCAAAATTATCAAGTGAGTACGCTACAGTCACTGCTTGCACTGCTTGCCAGTGGCCAGTCTATTATTTGCTTATAACTTTTTAGTGAATCGTCCGATTTGAATTTTCTATTTACATGTCTATAGGTATTAGTAAACCAAACGAGAATTCATTTTCACTTTTACAAAATCTTTAAAGATGTGGCCCACCGGCTTTTATTAATATCCCTTATACTCTACAAGTAAGTGGTATAAAAGTAATAATAAGTATTATATTACTTAAATCGTGCCTTCCAATTATTTAGCAACTAATACTGCAATCGCAACCTTCAAACTATTCCTGATCTTGAAAATGAGTTCAATTTAAATACACACATGTATCAGCGCGAAAATAGTCTTCACCACTTGACCTACATGTGTGCAATTGGCGTAATTAAAACCTTCGAATAGAGGTCTCTTCAGTTTACAGTCCAGAAGGCACGAACAGCAAGTGCGACCCAGACATAGACCTTACACAATCTCCGGGGAGGGAGATCAGCCAAGCGATCCCCGAGCACCGACCCACATACCATTAAAAGGCCGAAAATATGAAAATGGGAAAATTACTACATTTTCTCGGTACGAACAGCATAATAATCGCAAAGTAAGTGAAATCTTTCAGTTGGCCCAAGTTGATTTGCGTCATCCACACAAAGGTCGCTTTCTGCACACCCTAATGGGTTAATTACGGCTCACGTGGGTTAAAGGTTACCAGCTTGCAACACACATACCTCTTAGCTCTATTTTATGGCAACTTTAAATATTTGGCTTTTAGCCTGCTGAGAAAAATAGAACGCATCGTAAAGTGTTCTCACTTTTGGCTTGCATTCTTTTGCTCCAGAATGGCGTAAAATTAGCCTAAAAGCGCATAGAAGCCTTTACTCCCACGGTTCGTTCACTCAACAACTCGGAAACTATAAAATGCACGCGTTGCAGTCGAAGGCAAGAAAAACAAAAGATTTTCCACCAGCTCGTGCAACGCGAACAGCGAAAGCAAAATACATTTTTCAGGCACGCACTCGGATGAGCCAGATGGTTCGGAAAACTTTTTCGGAGGCAGGAAAAGTGTGAAAATAATGGCGCCATATAGGGCTGGCTGGATATTATGATCTAAGCAAACTTGTGAGAATGTAAAAAGTGCAAAAATAAACACGGAAGCTGGTGAATATTTTCGGGGGTTTACTTTGGAATGAAATGATAGAGCTCCTTCTTCATCTCTTTCTTATGATCTACATTTATAAATATTTTTATGAATTCAATTTAATGCATTGCTATTAAATGCAGGGGAAAACGAAAATCTAAATTCAACAAGAGATAACGCTTTAGTTGGGCACCTCGACTAGCAGATACCCGTTACTCACTGCTTGCACTGCTTGCAAGTGTGTTACAGAGTGGCTAGACTTTTATTTGCTCATAACTTTTTAACGAATAGTCAGATTTAAAAATGTTCTTCTACATTTCTATAGGTATTAATAAACACAACAAAATTGCATTTACACTTTTACAAGAATATATATATATACGCAACGAAAACCATGTACCCTTTTACAATACGACTATCGGGTATAAAAAAAGTATTTTCTATGCATTTTCTTTTAGTACATTTTTTCTTATACTCAGACGCAAAGAAAAATGCAAAAGTAAAAATATTCCAGTGATTTAGGTCGCATTCGAAAAAGGGACAGAGAGTAGGTGTGTAAACAAATAAGAGGAAAAGTCCAAGCCAAATGCTAACCCACTAAATTTATGTGCATTTTACGAGCTTTGTATATCAATTGCTGAGTGGCGAATTGGAAATGCGAAATTCACTCGGGAAATTTAGCAACAAATAACGAATGAGTGAAAATTCTTGCGAAATATATTTGATCCACCTTTTCACGTGTGTGTGTGTTGGCTTGGCAACCTTGAACTTTTGCTAGTTGCAGGCGAGAGGAGAATCAACTAAAAGTGACCCTACCTCCTGCTCCTAATGAATACCCATTAATTTTAATGTGCACTCATTTGAGGGGTTTTCGGTAGGGGCAGGCATAGCAGCACCTCATCTGGAATTAATGAGTTGCTACTGATGCATCATCAGTAGCCAAAGGGAAGGGAGTCTCCACCACACACGATATCCATCTTACGCCTTTCGACTTGGCTCTGTCTGTCTGTCCCTCGGTGTTTGCAAATGTCAGACACTCAATCACGTGCGGATTGCCAAGTTGCGACAGACTAAATGTAGGCAAATCGAGGGACGGACCAGCAGGACCAGGCCTATTTTCCGACTTCCTCTGGGATTCATCTGTCAGTTGCAGGCTGTAAGGAATGATGCTATAGTAAAGATATGCAAAGCCAACTATTGATTGATGTAAAGGGAATGGGATATAAAAGAAATGCGGAGATGGTAAATAAAACGAAGGATTAATGGTATTTAGTCGTTACTAATTTTGTCATTTTGTCTTGGCTGAGGCATTCAAAAAATAAATCATAAATCTTAGAAATAGAGTGAAATAAAAAGAAAACAAACAAAAATGTATATAAATAAAATAATAACATTTTCTCCGAACCTTTAAATTGAATAAAAAACATTTTAAGTTAACCAATTTAAATAAAATCTCACTCAAAATCATAAAAAATGTTTCATAAATTTTCAGGGAATTCGTTTTAATGGCCTTTTAAGAATCTCTTTATTGCGACACTTTCTGTTGGCCAATAAAATAAAAATAAAGAGGAAAATCATTCTTGGAACGCATGATACACCTGACAAATTGTAAGAGGGAACCAAAATACGCAGAAATACAAGAGGAAAAGCACAGATGATTCAATATATTTGAAAACGTTTTTTTGGCGTTGTTTTCATTACAGTACGCGGAAGCCGGTTTCGGTTGAAAATAGCCAGCAGAGAGTACGTATATTTTTTCATGATATATTTCACATTACTCAATTAATTTGGGGGAGAGCCGAGCCGAACGGGAAATGTGCCAAACAAAGCACAAGGAAATGGGAAAAGCGGCGGGAAGGTCAGCAACCTGAACCCGAGGAGAGATTTCGCTTTTTTGCCTATTAATCAACAAGTGGACGACTGTGACATGTCCGTCCAGACAGGCGCGGCTCACACTTTATGAATCCACATCGACATTGTGAGTAATTTATTTCATATATATTATATGTACATTTCTATCCATGCAAAACAAATAACTCTCATGGGGCTTGTTCGAGTCACGCAAAAGTTTTGTCCATCTGAGAGAGTCATTGAACGTCCAAGGCGGAAATCACAGGGAGTCCGATACAAAACGGAAGTCGTCGCATTGTAAAGGATAGCAAGTAAAAGTATCTTATGGAAAGATTGCATGCCAGCAAACTGCTGCTGCAAAAAAAGAAAAGAAAATGCCCTGTCCAGGAGTGAGAAATGAGGATTGGGCGATCGACCGATGGAGCTACAAGGTTTGCGTGTTCAATTTTCCCAGCTAAATTAAATTATTAAAGAGCCGGCAGAGGCAATTCATTGTTAGCCTTCACACACCAAAGGGAAAATGCTCTTTTATTGCTTTAGAATTTATGTAGCTGATTTATTTATTTATTTTGAATTTTTAACTTAATTATTAGGTATATTAAGTATACGTTTATAATTTTAATTACATTAAAAAAAATTTTTTAGAGTTACTTATGAGAATATATTCAAATATTTATCATACTGCTGATTTATTTATTTATTTTAAATTTTTAGTTTAATTATTAGGTACCTATATTAAGTATACGCTTAACTATTTAAGTCATTTTGGTATTGCTTAACCATAAATATAGTTTTAATTACATTTTAATATATTATTTCAAGAGCTACTTATGAGAAATCAAAAAAAAAATTAATAAGCAACTACAAATTTATTTAAATATTTATTATATTTTTTAATTAGTTGAAAACTTTTTCTCTCATGGGAATTCCCTGTTATTTATTCGACCACGCTAACTGCAATTAACAAAGTTTGTCCGGCTGCCAAAAAAAAAATCGTTTTAATGTTGAAAATGGCCCAAACAGCGTTTACCAAAATTATTAGAGTGCGTCAACACACCGCCAACAACATGAGTAATGGGCAATAGATGATCAAAATTGTTGTTGCTGCTGCGACGGCATTCGTTGCCCAAAAATGTGATCATTGACCGTCACGCCTGACGCCCCAAAAAAACGCTTTCCAAAATCGTGTGCCGCACGTTGAGTGGGTGGCAAACGGGTGGGTTAACGGGGAAAAGAGCTTCGGAGAATAAACTATATGAGATTTGGCATCAGAGATTTGCATTTCTATTGGCAGACACAGGTTACACAGAGATACAAAATCCCCGATGGGACTGCGCCATGGAAAATTAAATTATAATAAAAAGAGGCAAATTTGCCGCAAATGTGAATAAACTTTTGCGCTGAATAGAAGGCGGAACGGAAAGGCGGCGAACGGGGCGTATGAGTGACGACGCTACGATGCTGGCGTTGCTGTGTGTCGGCATGTTTAGATTGAAATTAATTGATTGAGGCAAGCGGGAAAGGGGGCTACATGTTCCCCAGCGTTTGCCGTTGCCATGTGCGGATTTATAGCCACGTTAATAGTTCACACACAAATTATATCGGCAATTTCTGGCGTCGCGACGCGACGGTGTGAAGTGTAACAGATTAAGATAAATTACAAAACGAATTTTCGGCTAGATAGGCCTTTTGTGGGCTTCATTTTTGTGTGTCAGCTAATTAAGCTTTAATTCTAGATTAGACATGGAAATGCTTTTAATTTAGTTTAATTGGAAACATAATGATACGACAGGGAATTACCTATAAATAATTTTTATACCCGTTATTCGTAGAGTAAAGGGATATATTGAATTCGGGAAAAAGTATGTAACAGGTAGAAGGACCCTATGGAATACTTATCGAAATGTAAAAGAAAATTTTAAAATTGGACCACTCAATAAAAAGTTATGAGCAAGTAATTCATTTTTCGCTAGATGGCGCCACTTTTAAGCGACTGTTTGTTTTGCTGTTTGCATATCTTAATCTCTCTCACACTCATTCAGCTGAGTAAGGGGTATTTGATAGTCGAAATACCCGAATTAAGCGTTCTTCCTCCAAAAAACAGTAAGCTCATACATAATTATGGGGCTTAAAAAATGTTTTCCCATTATTTTGCACAGTCAGTTCTTAGCGATTAAATGAAAATATATTTTTAATGCCACAAATTGTTATTCTCGAATTGTCAAGCATTAGGGAAAATTACCCCAGGCTCAGATGAGAAAATCCCAAACAGCAATCAACAGCCTCCTTTGGCCGAAAGGCTACTTCTTGGGACACATATAAAAACCACGTATATAAGAATGTACTCTATATATAAAGTGTAATTCAGCCACACTTTATATATCACTTTCTCCAGTTCCCAACGCAAAGAATTTTCCACATACATACAGAGAAGAGAAAATGAAGTGAGAGAGAGAAGGATGGCTAGAGGGAGCAAAGTCCTGGCAAAAAGCCTACGTCAACGGCATCCAGACCATGTATCCCGAAAATCCTGGCAGACAGCTGCCTGGATGAGTCATCGCCGACATTCGTTTCGAAACAGGATACACAGAACGCCAGACAAGTCAGCATACCACATTTTCAATGCTACAACATTTTAGCCTAATTAGCCGGAAACTTGGCAGCACTTTCAGTTTCACAGAAAAAAAAACAGAGAAATGCTGAAACCATTTCTATGTTCTAGCCAAAACCTCCATTTCATTTCCTTTTAGAGAAATTTTGTGCCCCCTGGCCACGCACATATACATATACCACCCCCTAACTTTTGCCCATCGTCTATCTCATTCCGTTTGTCTGAGGGCCCCATTTTTGGCATCCTCTGTTGACTGTAGCCTTTTAATTTTATCGATTTGTATCTACCGCAATGTTGTTCTTGCCACCGTCTGTTGGGAGTCCTTTTAGCTGGATTTTCGGCCGCCAAATGTGTTGGGTGAGGTTGGGAAATGGGAAAAGGATGGCGGGCTGCTGGGGTGGTTTGATTACGACTGTTGGACCATACAATGTGTTTTTTATTGGTCATGGGCAGCCTTGAGTAAGCAAAGTGGAAAAGCAAAGGGAAATGCTTTTATTTTGGCTTGGCTGTTGGGACTGGAACTATTTTTTTGCAGGGGTGTTTATGAGTCTTTATGAAAAATAACCAGAGTTAGAACTAATTTACCAAGTAAATAACTATTACAATACAGGATTACTTATTACAATTTTTAACTATCAGGATTTTCAATCTTTTCATTAAAAATCCTTCAAAACTTTTCTTCTGCCATTATAAAACCTTTAACAGGTAAATGGAATAAACTACAGAGTTAAAGTTATGCCCATTTAACCTTTCGGGGCTTTGTAAATAATTGAAAAGCGCGAGAAGGAAAACCTAGATGGTCAGCTGGCGAAACTGTTGCCTACCTAGATGGGCTGGGGAAATCATGAAGAAAACCTTTTTGATGTACACATCAAGGCATCCTCCAGGGAAAAGCATAGAGAACCAAGCTATACGAAGGCGGAATTCGATGGCCTCGGCAAATGTTGAGTTCAAGGAGACGTCACTGATGAAGTTCTTCTGCCAGCCGCAGCATCCACAGCTGTTCGTTCCGAAGGCCCGAAGGACACTCACGGCGTATGCGCAATATGGCTTCTCTCTCTCACTCAAAGTTTCGCCATTCAAACTGCATCTTTGAACACTCAACAGTTACGCAATGTTACCAACATTTCGTGTATGTTACGAACAAAACTCTGTGGCTGACGTTAACATTCTTCTCACCCACTGCCCATCATCATCGATGACGTCAGATTGGTGCGCACTGGGGAGTCTGTTATACAAGAGTTGAATTTCTGCCGCTGACACTTACTCAACACTATGACGTCAATATGGGACGTGGGTTACTCTAATCCCCTGGTGGTTTAGGCCACCTACACAGTATATTTTTGGATGCAAAGGCAAGGGATTAAGTAAAGCTAAACGAAAATAGTACAAAAGAATATTGGAATATTCGTAAGTTGCTTAAACATTTAAATGAGTTCTGTAAGTCGACTAAAGAAGGACTATTTACTACCTATTATTTAGGAATTTTTATCCAAATATTATAATTAAGGAATGGTGTGACTCTTTATTATTTATTATTTCGGAATTTTAGGAAAAAATTATAGTAAAGGAATAGTAAGTGCAAATAAAGAAGGACTATTTGCTACCTATTATTTAGGAATTTTTATCCAAGTATTATAAGAAAGTCAAAATTTGCTCTTTTCTTAAAATCGAAATATTTTGTACATAAATATAAATTGAAATTTAAATTACAACGAAAGAAAGTCATCTTGATAAGTCATATTTTTCAACAAGGGAAGCTAAACAAGGGAAGCTGATGAAGCGAACGCAAGTGGAAATCAGTTATTGAGTTGCCCCTCATGATCTTGTTGAGATATTGCTGCCGCTGCAACAACAATGAGTGCAGTCATTGACTGACAATAACAACAGAGACAGCAAAAAGCTGGAAAAATCAGCAGCATCATCAGCAACAGGCACACTAACAACAACAGCAACTAGAGATAATAACAATAACAAAAGGCTGCAATTGTAAACAAAACGCACGCGCCATCGTCAAGAAAAAAGAGAAGTACGGAGTAAATTCAATTTCGGTTTCTGCTACTTCAAGACGAAAAACGAAAATTTCACTGACGTTGCCTCATATGGAAAATTTCACTTGCACGCTTGAAAAAGTGCAGTCCGGAAAAGGGGGGTTTTTTGGAGGGGCAAGAGGGGGCTCTGTTCCCACAGCTGCTGCTGCCGTCGAGTGCGGTAATCAGAGACTTTCAGTGGCGGCGAAGGGGGGCGGTTCAACTGCAGTGCGTTTTTGTTTATTTGTTCATGTATCTTACTCTGTAATACACAAAAAAAATATTTTTATACCCGTTACTCGTAGAGTAAAAGGGTATATTGTATTCGTGCAAAAGTATGTAACAGGGAGAAGGAAGCGTTTCCGACCCCATAAAGTATATATATTCTTGATCAGGATCACTAGCCGAGTCGATCTAGCCATGTCCGTCTGTCCGTCTGTCTGTCCGTCTGTCTGTATGAACGCTGAGATCTCGGAAACTATAAAAGCTAGAAGGTTGAGATTTCACACACATATTCTTGGGCTTCCTACGCAGCGCAAGTTTGTTTCATCGAGGTGCCACGCCCCCCCTAACGCCCACAATCGCCATAAACGATTTTCAAATGTGTCTGGAGGCCACATCTTTTAAGATTTTAAAAATATATAAACGCAATTTTATAGTGTTTATTAATACCTATCGAAATGTAGAAGACATTTTTCAAATCGGACCATTCATTAAAAAGTTATACGCAATCAAAATTGTTTATATATCTATCTCCCTCGCACTCCCTTTAGCCCCAATAGATAGTCGGGACACCAACCCGAGTACAGCGTTCGCACTCCCTTTAGCTGAGTGACGGGTATTAGATAGTCGGGACACCAACCCGACTATAGCGTTCTCTCTTGTTTCATATTAATAAATTATAAAATGTAAATAAAATAATTAGAATCTAAAATTGGAAAGAGTAAAGTAAGTCTTTGAAGACAATTGATGATGATATTTAAAAATGTTTATATAATTACAAAAAGAGTTATAATACATATTAAAAAAAAAGAAATGTGTATAACTAAAATCTTAAAATGGTTAAAAAAAAATTTTAGGACGCCAAATTTTCATTTTTAAGAATTTTATTTGCTAATAACTTTTCGAAAAAAAATCTCGAAAATGTACGTATATACATACTTTTTAAAAATCAAGTTCACATTATTTAATCAAAAATTCAACTGTTTTTTTCTCTGTGCATCTTCTTGTTTTAAATTTACCGTTTTCTCCCTGTGCATTTCCATCTTCTTCTTGTGTTTCGGCACTTTCACTCTCCGACGCCTCCCAGACTTTAGTTTGGTTCGTTTAGTTTCGTTTAAATATTACGTTATGTTTTGGGTCGGTTTGTTTTTTGTTGTGTTGTCAGATAAGCGCCATTTCGGAGTCGGTTTTATTTTAGTTTCGGTTTCTCGTTCCGTTACCGTAAATATAAACAAGAAATGAATGCAGCACATGGAAATTGAATTGAATTTGGAGTTTATGTGTTGAGTTTTAGACGGAGACTAGTCGAATCGGTTGCCTAGTGGCCAAGGTTCAAGTCTTCTCGCATAAATATTCATGAAAAAGTTGCACTGAAATGCTTTTCAGGGGGAAGCTGTGGGCGACTTTTGATTGGATCGACTTGAATTACTGGATGGGCTTACATATTTCTTTGATTGGGGTTATGTAAGGGTTAATCAATGCATTGAAGATATTGAAATGAAGTTCAAGCTGCCCATTAGAAATCTTATCGGGCGATTATCAGTATACTTTTTTAAATTGACCACCCACATAAAATAATATTGATTTTTAAAACCATATATTAAAAAAAAAAAAGTGTAGGTAGTATATTCAATTATTTATTTATTCACTAAGTTTTTGCATGTGCATTACCTCAAAAAATAGAGTATATCTCACGCTTTCTTGGCTTTCCACACGTTGCAGCTGACCATCTGTGGAGGTCACCCACCAGCCAACTTACACAAACAAGGTGAGGCACAGCCGCATAATAAATCTGGAGCAATTTTCCATGGACTTGCATTAAGGTTAATTCTGTTTATTGCCTTATTGGTTTGCGAATAATAAACACCGCCGACCGAAGGAAAGTCTGGGCAACACGAGAAGGAAAATAAAACCTTGCAACGATAATACAAATTGCACAAGGCAATCAATATGTTCGTTCCACCCTTCCTTGAGAATCCAGCGGGGATTTCACGGAGGATTTGCAACCAGTTGAGCGCATCTGGGCACCACATGGTGCTACCGGTCTACAACTCGTCATTGAACTGTCAGCGCAATGAAGTAAAATTACGTTAAATGCAAATCTCGTAAAGGATTTTCATTACAAAATAGATGCACAAAGTTGAAAAATAATGTTTTTCCACCCAACTCAATAAACAATATTTCCAAATGCAAGTGCAACCGCATAGACAGGCGAAGAGCATTCAAAGTGTTTCTGTCAGACGAACCTGACTAATGGGCTCTACGCATTTCGGGGGAGGCGTACGATTTATGTGGGGGCGTGGTCGCTGTCAAACGGCAGCGTGTGAAAATTGCTAACAAATTGCGGTGTCGAAAAGTCTTAGGAAAAAAGTTTTCATTGACCCTATATTTAGAAAATATTTATAAATATTTCCCTCTATCTCGCTTGGCTTTTCTGCGGTTGAGAAAATGCATTGGGTCGGTGCACTCAAAAGTGAAATGTGTGAAAAATTAAAGATCATTTATCCCAAATTTTGGGTGCGGGTTTTTTTTCTGTCTTGAATGTTTAGCGTGGGCGGAAATGTTGGGTTTTAATTGACAATTTACTTGGTTGAGTTTGACTAATGGGACTGCGCCGAAAAAGTATCTGTCATTATAAATTACTTAAGGGTGTGCTAAAGCGATAAATTGAGTTTATCGGGGATATATTTCAAAAATATCAACAAACGGGAAATAAAATAATTTCCTTTTAACCTTCAGGGAAATTGCATGATTTATATTGAGGATAAACAAACAAAGCCCAAGGGCCAACTTTATCTGCTCTTCTATATTCTACTGTAATATTTAAAGTATAACACAATAATTAACGCAATCATTGACAGATCGAAAAATAAACGAAAACAAATTCTGCCTGCTCATTCGGCACCAATTTGGGTCACCGCCAGCAAAATTGATAACAATTTACACCTTAATATGGAACACATTTTGCGCAATTAACCCACTTTGGAGGGGCGATTCCGTGCCTGGAGCAACGATCCTCCATCTCACTCAACTCAGGTAATTTGTGAAAATTACGACTTCCCATCAGTCGGGCATTTTATTGTCTTTGTTGTTAATATAACATTTAAGCTACATGAAATACTTTCGCTTTGTTGCACCCTTTTGAAGGGTATAGAGGTTTGAACCAAAGGTTGGTAAATAATATAGAAGTTGTTAAATAATATTTTAATGAAAAAATAAGTTATGATTTATAATTTTACGTTTTCATAATATAATAGAAAATCTATATTTTAAGCCAAAGGTTGGTATATATAGAAGTTGGTAAATAATATTTAAATGAATAAATATATTTATATTTGTACTCTCATCATCCTAAAAATATTTAGCCTTTCTTATAATTTTAGGTTTTTATAATATAGTAGAAAATTTATACTCCAATATATTACAAAAATCTAGGCTATATTTCTTAGTGATTTTTAATGTCATTTTTTATAATTATATATTATTTTATAATTTTACGTTTTCGTAATGTAATAGAAAATCTAGAAAATCTTGACTATATTGTACAAATTCTAGACAATATTTCCTAGTGATATTTATGGATCGACCTTGAAAGCGTATTTCCTATCCGACTTTGCTGACTCTAGCTTCGTTTTGATTTTTCTGCTTCGTTTCGCATTTAATTTGTACTTTGCTTTTTTCGCATTCTACTCACACGCACTTTCTTTCACAAAAGTAACCCACTCGACTTGAATTCAAGTGCAGAAACGAGACCCATTACGGGACCCATTACGAGACGAAGAGTGTCTTCTGGTGCTGTAATTTCGCAAGATTTTGTAATTTGCACATGCGTCAGGGCGTCGTCGGTAACCCGGTTTTCACCGTTAGCCGGCTAAAATCTGTTGCTAAATTCAAAAATAAATAACAAATGCGCGCGCACAAAACAATTTGCGTAAAGCATTTTGCGTTCGCATCCAATGAGTAATGGCTATCTGATTCATTTGGCCGACGCGGCGTAGCTTGTCAATTTTGACAGCTATGCCCATTGTGTGGCTTTTTCTCGACCGTTTTGTGGAGCAAGGACGTAAAAACCGTCGATTTGGCCAGACCTTGTATTTCCTGCTTTCACCCAATGCCTTTTTTTGTTTTTGGCCCGCCCCCACGTGCGCAAGACGACCAAATTTGGTTAGGGGGCAACTCGATCGCGGCGTCTGGCCAAA
Organism: Drosophila lutescens; assembly: GCA_037075285.1. Lineage (NCBI taxonomy): Eukaryota > Metazoa > Arthropoda > Insecta > Diptera > Drosophilidae > Drosophila > Drosophila lutescens. Next base: position 276,778 of record JBAMCF010000180.1, read on the forward strand.
AGAAAAGGCCTCATTAAAATAAATCAACTCTTTTATATGCCCGAAAGGTGTGTAATCGAGGCGTGAATTGACGCGACTCGAAAGAAGGGGCGGATAAAGACCATAGGTGGCCAAAGTCTGCCCAATTCAATTTGCATTTGTTGCATCTGAAATTGCAATCAAAACAATTCACTAACAAAAAGCTTGAAGTATTTTTATACCCGTTACTCGTAGGGTAAAAGGGTATATTGTATTCGTGCAAAAGTATGTAACAGGGAGACCCCATAAAGTATATATATTCTTGATCAGGATCACTAGCCGAGTCGATCTAGCCATGTCCGTCTGTCCGTCTATCTGTCTGTCCGTATGAACGCTGAACTATAAAAGCTAGAAGGTTGAGATTTCCCACACATATTCTTGGGCTTCCTACGCAGCGCAAGTTTATTTCAGCCGAGCGCCACGCCCCCTCTAACTCCCATAATCGCCCACTAACGATTTTCAAATGTGTCTGGCGCCCACACCTTTAAAGATTTCCGAGAAGTATAAATTCAATTTTGTTGTGTCTATTTATACCTATCGAAATGTAGAAGACATTTTTCAAATCGGACCATTCATTAAAAAGTTATGCGCAATCAAAATAATTTTATATATCCATCTCCCTCGCACTCCCTTTAGCTGAGTGACGGGTATTAGATAGTCGGGACACCAACCCGACTATAGCGTTCTTTCTTGTTTTTAAACTACAACAATTCACTTTTTAAAACAAAGGGCGGGAACACTACTATTATTTTTACCGCAGCTGTATGGAAGGGCTATGTTTTCTTTTGAGCATATCTCCCTTAAAAAATCCTACAATTATTTTGACTATGGGATTTGAAAGATAATGAGTGCCACTTCTCAGGTGTAGGGGATTCGAAGCGAATACGATTTTATGGCATCCATCGATGTGCATTTTTGATGATTCATAGTGATATTATTTAGCATTTATTAATCCAAATTAGTTGGTCATCCAACTTCTCCATTTAAATTAATTTTTTTTTAATTTTTAAAATTCTAGCTAAAATTTCCATTCTAAACCTTGATTGGCTTCATTCAAAGTTCTTCTCTTCTGCGATAAACACTATTCGAAATGTCTTTTCTTTGGCAAATAAACGTCTTTCTCACCTTTCCGGCAATTAGATATCAACCTTCTCGAGTACAATACCCTATCGATTTTCTCGAGGCGGCGACAACATTCAGACAAAAAATAAAAAACAGACACTTGGCCGGGGACTCAGCTTGCAAAGTCAAACTAATCCGCTTAAAAGCCTCGATTTCCGACCAGAAGCAGAAGCTGAAACAGAACCAGAACCAGAATGGAAACCAGAAAATGAACCCAGACAACGAAAACCTGAGCGTCGCCTGGTCATTTGCGATTGAGGCGAGAACTAAGCTCTGGCGGTGCGGGATTTGAATGGATATTGATTTCCAGCTGGGGAAATAAATGAAAAGAGACTTGGCCAAGAAAGATGAGGTGGTGAGCGAGGCAAATGAGGTGGCCAGGAGACACGTGACAACGCAGGTGCCAGACATGTGATTGTATCCAGTAGAGGGTTAACCCACTAAATACCTCAAATTAAACTGAGAAAATTTTGCTATTGGCATGGGTAAATATCAAGTATGTTTAATATTTTAAATTAATTAAAAGTAATTTAATTTTTTATCTTTACATCAGATATTATATAAAAATTGCGCTTCATGGAAATGTGGAGAGGCTTCAAATTGTTCAAAATTTTAAAAGGTTTTCCAAGATTTAAATCTGACATTTTTTCTAAGTTTTCATCTATTCCTTTTATAGACTTTTCTTATAATGGGAACCATATTCTTCAATTATGTTATCAATACCAAATTAACCAAAATATCAGGAAAATCAAGTTAAAGTCCTCAATACCAAGCCTATCCCATCCAATTAAACCCCTTTTCTCCCGTCTATGATAGCTTTTTTGTCAGGTGATTAATGGGTTAATGTGTCTATTTTTATGCACCCAGCTGCCACTAAGTTGGCTTTGGCTGGGCTCGGGGATAAGTGGCCGAGAGGCCGGCTAATCAAGCCCAAAGCCAAATCCAGAGCCATGAACCACCCAACCAACCGCCCCACCCATCCGCTGGTGACCCACTTGAGCATGCACCGCTCGTGACATTCGGCAGGGAAACGTGCAGAAGCGACGGGAAATCGACAAAAAGACAAACAAAACAGCGAAACGTGCAGAACGTCACTTTTGAGCCGCCTTTTATTTTGCCAGAGAGATGCGTCACAGCGAAAAGTGTTAAGAAAGAAATGCGCGGAAAATCAGGAAATGTAAGCGGTGAGAAATGCGCATTTAGTATCGCACTGCAAAACGCACGATAGACGGGCAGCCAAATAGAGCTAAAAACAGCAGCGTAGACACAGCCACAATGTTGACAATTGTTGAAACTGACAGTTTGACGTTTTAACTCACGCGCCAAACGTCAAACGGCAGCAACAACACAATGGCAACATCAGCCAGCAGCAACATACTTTGTATACACGCTTACAGCAAAACAGCAATCTAGGCAAATCCACGGAGCAGACAACTCAATGAGCCATTTTGATGGACACCTCCGACGACAGCTACACGGCGAACGAATATAGATTTGACAATTATTTATGCCTGATTTCTGCAGCATTAACGGATCGGATAGGATCGGTGCTGCAGTCAATGCTGAATATAATGGATAGAAACAGAGGTCAACAAGTTGATCTGTCAGCTCCAATCGGAAATAATTGTTAAATATTATTTGTTAATTATTTGGGATGGTTCAAGGTTGTCTGGCTTGTTTCTAGTTTGGCATCCTGATTGGGAAATTATCTAGAATTTGAAAAGTAAATCATTTTGAATTGAGGATATGTTATTAGTGATTTAAATAAAAGTTGGATACATTAGTGTACCATAATATCTAACAATTTATTATACCTTCTTCAAGATATTTCGATATTTTCTGGCATAATAAATTACCGCTACAATATCTGCTATGGGAATTATTCAAATTTTGCCTTCACAATGCACTTTTGCCCCGAATGACCCATGTTTGATCGAAAATAACTAAACCAATGGCCTGGAATGGGAATAAACATGTGAATATTTGGTCCGAAGAATGTGACATGAGTCGCGTGCGATTCGTCTCGATGATATTTTTATTATTGTGTCTTGCTAGGCTATCTTCTTTTTATAGTATAATTGACACTCTCTGTCCAGATCTCATAAATTAATAGCAATTGGCGCAATGTGCAACTGTAAATTGCTGGCTGACCAGTAGAGAGAAGAAAGAAAGATGCAACGACCCGATCGGAGATCTTTTTGTGTGGGTTGACTGCTTATAAATAGAGGAATGCCATGCCATGGGGATGGAAAGGCATTCGGTTCATCATGCATAGTTAGAAAGAAAGTCGAGTGGAAATTAGTCGGACAATGGAGGCTGCAAGTGTAAGTGAGTTGTGTTGTGTTGTGCAAATGCAACCAGGAAGAAATGTCTAGCACTTTGTTTGTGGTCTCAGTACAAATTATTTAATGGTGACAGAAAAATAAAGAGACCTTCTGTGTAGGCTAAAGCTTGGGATCTTAGTGGTAATAAATATTTTTCTTTCATTATTTTTATGTGAACCAATATTCTTGGATTTACATGTGCATATATATGAAAGATAGGGTGGGTAAATTTCTATAAAGCCGAAAAAGAGAGAAAAAGGCGTAATTTTAAACCATTATTTTGCTCGCTAATATTGATTAAATTCTTTAAAGATTAATTTTCCCTTAAACGTTTTTTGGCCTCTCAAAGCGACTCACCCTAATGTAGGTATCTATACATAATATATTAAAAATATTCTCTTATGATTTGTATAATTATGTATGTTGTTTTCCCTGGTTGCCTTCAGTAATTCTTACCCCTTAATTCACGCAAATTAACGTCTTTATGGTCTCACATTGTTATTAATTTCGTAGAATTTGTATTACGTCTTGTTAACTTTTCGAGAACCCACTGCAACATTTCCGGAACTTCTTTTTCGTTTGGTAACACGACAGCCACTGAAGTGGAAGCCAATTGTTGACGGTTGCTGCCTCCGATTCGATACGTATACGCATTATTCACACAGAAATCCATTGTATGCTTAGGTCAATGACGACAGCAGCGACCTAGAATAGAACAAACATATTCCATATAATTGGCTGAGCGTGTTAGTTATTACATCACACAACAAAATAAGTATAAAACGAAGGCTCAAAGGAAAAGTAAGCCCCATGATGTTTGGTTTTCCCCCCTTGTTCTTTTGGAATTTCTTTTCCCGCATGTTGCATACTTCTTAGGAAGCGAGGAAAATTTGCATTTTGTGCGTGCGTCAACAGAATTTAATTTGATTTATTTTGCGTTGCGGAAAAGTTTTCTTACTGCCGCAGCAAAATATAAGAAAACAAGAGAGAACGCTATAGTCGGGTTGGTGTCCCGACTATCTAATACCCGTCACTCAGCTAAAGGGAGTGCGAACGCTGTACTCGGGTTGGTGTCCCGACTATCTATTGGGGCTAAAGGGAGTGCGAGGGAGATAGATATATAAACAATTTTGATTGCGTATAACTTTTTAATGAATGGTCCGATTTGAAAAATGTCTTCTACATTTCGATAGGTATTAATAAACACTATAAAATGGCGTTTATATATTTTTAAAATCTTAAAAGATGTGGCCTCCAGACACATTTGAAAATCGTTTATGGCGATTGTGGGCGTTAGGGGGGGCGTGGCACCTCGATGAAACAAACTTGCGCTGCGTAGGAAGCCCAAGAATATGTGTGTGAAATCTCAACCTTCTAGCTTTTATAGTTTCCGAGATCTCAGCGTTCATACAGACAGACAGACGGACAGACGGACAGACGGACAGACAGACAGACGGACAGACGGACAGACAGACGGACAGACGGACATGGCTAGATCGACTCGGCTAGTGATCCTGATCAAGAATATATATACTTTATGGGGTCGGAAACGCTTCCTTCTCCCTGTTACATACTTTTGCACGAATACAATATACCCTTTTACTCTACGAGTAACGGGTATAAACAGCAAAAAAAAGTTCTGTTGGTTCATTATTTATGTAACCTGTTGGCAAATTGTTTGAAATTGATAGATGATAAAGTGCTCAGCAATTTGTAAGATTGATGCTTAAAGCTGATACACTTATCGCGTCTGTTTTTACATGATTTAATAATAAAAATAAATTGGTTTTAGCAATAAATGTTCATGTATTATCATAACAGCAAATATTTATAAATATATTTTTCAAATGAAAATAGAGAGTATACTTTTGGGCGAATGAGAAAAAAAAAACAGCAGTAGCTCTAAAACTGTAAGAATCTGATTTGTTTAAAAAAGCTGAAACTTTGATAAAATGGTAATTAATTTTTATACCCTTGCAGAGGGTATTATAATTTCAGTCAGATATTGTAACGCAGTGAAGGAGACGTTTCCGGCCACATAAAGTATATATATTCTTGATCAGCACCAATAGCCGAGTCGATCTAGCCATGTCCGTCTGTCCGTCTGTCCGTTTCTATGCGAACTAGTCTCTCAGTTTTAAAGCTATCGCAATGAAACTTTCCCAAAAGTTTTCTTTCTATTGCAGGTAGTACATATGCCGGATCGGACCACTATATCTTAAGGCTCCCATACGAATAATAAAAAAAATATAAGAGAAATCATTGTAACTTTGCATTAAGTAGGCGTTTTGATTTCTGACAACTTAAAAAGGTATTTCTTTTATCTGCAAGGGTATATAAGCTTCGGCCGGCCGAAGCTAGCTTCCTTTCTTGTTTGTTTTTTGAATCTGTACTAGTAAAGTGAAATTGATATATATCAAAAATAAAAATAAATATTTTAAAATATATTTTAACAAATGCAATTTTTTCATATCATTGGACTTATAAACCTATTCCGCTAAACAGTTTCTTTTAAAACCCAAACGAAAAAATGATGATCTGTCGAAGAATCTCCCGAGACTTATTTGCATGTAATTTGTTGTATTGGCACCTTCGCCCTATTTTATTTTACCTCCTTCGTTTTCCAAGCAGATAACCGGCAGCAAGTCAATATTTTGTATTCGGAGTGCCTGAAAGATGGTTATCATGGTGACAACAACAACCGAACCAAATTGGTCTGCAACTGGTGCTCCTTGGATTTCTCTGGACGACAACTTTGCATATTCCAGGGTCTGCAAAAAATATCAAGTTCATGCTGTGCGCTGTTTGTGTTACCTGATCTCCTTTGTTGGGGTGGCGGGGATCATGTCGTCTTTTGGGCAAACTTAATGCAAGATCATTGGCCCAGTTGCCAACTGTCGGCCGGTTTACCCAGAGCTCCTGGAGGTTCGAACTCAAAGTGTGTGGATCCCACTGATCTGATTCTTTTCCGTAATGCGGAAGCTACTGTTTTGGTGTTTACCTGCGAAGGTGTCATTGTGTGCTTCTTGGCCATGATTGATTGGATGGAAAAAGTCGGTTCTCTGGCTGTGTTTTCTGACTGCAGATGTCATATCTTCGGTGTTTGTTAAAGTAATGAGGAGAGAACTTGTGTGGGTGGTTTGCCAAATAAAATGTAAATCGAACGGTTCCTGAATTTTGTAGTTCGAGCACACCTTAATCTGAAAGAAGACTTTTAATTGGAAATTAATTAATACAAAATAAAATTTTAAGACACGAAAATGTTTGTATTTTTATGAACCTAAAAATATTAAGTCCAAAAACGTATGTTATAAAGCATTATGTTATAAATATATGAATGTATATCTCAATATATGTATAGTTGTTATAAAGAAACCGTAATGTATCCAAGCAATCCCGTTTGTGGCAATATGTTTTCTCCCAATTATTTCGGAACTTATTTGTTATCGATCTCCAGACTTTCTGCTTTCTCCACCTACTTCACACCCAAGGAAGCGTTCGTTCAAGCCAACCCACGTCTGAAGTTTTCACCGCACTTGCCAACTAAACGCTCTTGGCCAACACTTTAATACCTTTAATTACGCCCCAAATATTATGGCTACCTCTTCATAACCGATATGCGATACAATCTGGTGTTTAATCAGAAAAGTAAAGAAAATAAAATGCAGACAGTGGGATGGGGATGGGGAGTTGGCAGGCCGAACTGCGAAGAGGACTGTTATGGAATGTTATCAGACGCCTGGGATCGGAGCATGCGCCACAGCCGCAGCATCATCGGGAAAAGCAATTACACGCCGTGTAAGAGTAGCCGACTTACGATACCATATAGTACAAGGCCCACTACACCTGACAATGTTGCCTATGTGCGCTGAGTCTCGGTTTACCTTGAACCTCTGCTTTTGCCACTGGAACTGCAACTTCAACTGCTTCTGTTCGGCATGCAAATCGTTTCGTTAATAGACGATAATGCATTTCGTGATTATTTACAGTTTACATTTCGCCATTGCTGCCCACGCGACCGAATCGTAAATATTCTTTAGCTATATCGTGTGTATTTTTACGATCTTTTAATGGTTCACTTTGCGCTCAACAGAGGTGTAATATTTTATAGGGAGTGTGCTACGTGAGTCCGAATATTTAACAGGTTCCATTTATCAATATGACTCATAGATATCTAGGAAGAGGTCTTACAGACATGACAAAAAATATATGAAATCCGTTAAATCTAATAACAAAGAACTAGAAATTGATATAATGCTTTAATTATTTAATCCCTTAGCATTTGCCATGTCTGATACCCCAATAATTAAGGCATATCAGTTGAAAAATAAACGTGAACCCATTTATGACCTCGTTTCATTATTGGTGTGTCTAACAATGGCAATTAATGGACATGCAACACAGACTCCGCAGACTCCAAACACAGAACAGACAACTTTATTAGCTTAATTAAAACTCTTCAAAAGGTCCATCAAAGCCTAGGGGGCCTAGAACCGAGCCGAAGTGAACCATTGGTTTCGCTTCTCTCGAAAAGAAAAATGCGTTGAATGCCGGCAATTTAGCAACTTTACAGCTCCTCCGCTCTCTGGTCGGACCTTGCAGCTAATAATGGAAGCCTATCCCGGGTCCCGGGTAGTGTCCAGTTCAGTTCGGTCCCAACTCCCCAGTTGAATGACGTTTTACTTGATTGCAGTTAATTTTTTTCCCTCTTTCTCTGTCCCAGGCTCGAATGCAAATTCCCCCAGCTTCCCTCCGTTTTTCCCCATCTTTTTTCTCTCTGCATTTCTGTGGTCTCCCTTGTGGCGCTGAAGAATCTTAAATCCAATTGAAGCCACAAACTTTTTGATTGTGTCTCCCTGTCCCATTCCCAATCCCAATTCCAAGCGGAGAACGGTCATAATAAAAGGAATTAAGTTGTAAAACGTTGGGAAAACGTGTTGAAAGATTTTTAGGTCTAAACGAATTTGCATGCATTTTTAAGTTTTAAGTTTACGGAGATTTTGTTAAGGCCATTTACAAAAATAAGCCTAGTTTATTGAATTCTGGGATAAAAGGAAATGACTTTATTAATTGGATTAGTTTTGGTTAAAGATTATGAGTGTTTAGAACTAAAGAATATAATGAAAAATATACTATTTTATTTTATTTAATTTTTCCATGCAAAACCCACAATACCTCTTCCCACAGGGCAGTGAAAAATGTGAATTTCATGACTCTTTTATTGCTGGCCATTGCACCGTTCACCATTGAACTATTGACCTGAATAGTTCTCTTCAGTTGCCCACGAAGTCGTCAAGCCGATGACGTCTCGATGCTGATGATGCAGTTGTTTTGATGATGACTCGAGACTGATTTCAGCATGACTTTTGGATTGAAACATTTCGCCAATCGCGCCGAATGCAAAGGTGACAGGCAGGTCAGGCCAACAACAATGGGAGGAAAACCCAACTGAAAGGAATATGAAAATGAAAATGGCTCTTTGATAAACCAACAAAGACGCTGGGCAATTTGCGAGGCCAATTAGATGGAAGGACAACTTCCGTGAAGAGAGAAGGAAACCTGTTTCGGAAAAAAAGGAAAACTTGTTCTATCCGACCAATATCAATTACACAATGTGGGGGCTTGTAGAAAATTAATATCATATCAGAATTCCCCGGGCCTAACTCGCTTATCTAATAGAGCCATAAAAAAACCCACACACCGAACTTTTTCTCTCGGGCCTCACAGATTTACCAATAATGCTGACCAAAAAAAAGAAGAGAAAAAGCAAACTTAAGTACCATTTATGGGAGACAACATTTTTGTGGCAATTAACAGGCAGTCAGAGTTCGATGCACAATTAAACGAAACTGTCAACAATTTATCTTCAGCGACGTGACTTCCCAGGAAGACTTTTGCGCCGCCTTAACGGGGAATAGACGTGGCAATGAGTGCCGTGGGCTGTATGGTCACTTAAAAGTAAAAGGGTCTCGGCCTCTAATTGGCACCAAATATGGGGGTTCAGATTCTTAGCTCAAGGCTGAAAGGAATTTCCCTTGGCCATATGAGTTATGTCAAAATGTGACAAAATGCGTGTAGTTGAGCCTTTCTCCATTCCCGGTTAAATCCCCGCGATCACATTCCGCTGCGATTGCCATTTAAGGTGTTCATTAGTCGCAGGTCGTTGGTAAAGGTAAAAACGTTGGACCTACGGCCCAAAAATGGTTATAAAATCTCATCAGCCGATCGGATCACAAAGACGAAGATCATCATTATCGGGATCGGACCATCGCGATGATGAAGATGATCGATCAGGAGCCAGTCAGCTGGCTCTATACGAATATATATATATATATATATATATATATATATATATATGGTTTTCAGTCCTTCGCTTTCGGTTGGCATAACAGTAAACAGTCTTTTCACCAACTCCCATTGATTGCCCAAATTGGCCTGTAAAACTTGTCCAGTTCGAGTACGAAAATTAAGCGATTTTCGTTGTTCAATTTACATTTTGAACCGAATTTCGATTATTGTCTGTCGATCAGATGGCTCTAAAGGTGTTATGACCAAATACCGAGTAAAAAGTAACAAGCCAACTTTCACTTTTTTGACAGGAAAGACAGGATACTTGTGCCGCAGGATAAAAAGCTTAAATAGCCTCTGAAATCTGGTCTTTATTAAGCGATTTGCTTAAAATTAACTATTTAAATTTAAATGATTTAAGTTCAATTTAGATTCGAGCTAATAAAATGGCTTAATTAATCCCTAAGTGTATTTCCAAATTAATGACTTTCGGTAGCCAAAACCAAAAAAACCAACTAGAACGGTGTGGGAGTCGCCGGCAAGTGGCGTCTGGTTAATCAAAATATTTAAAACAGCATCCCTGCGGGCAAAAAGACTATACTACGTAAACGAGTAGGGGGACTAAAAATAGCAGCAGCAGATGGCAAAGGATGAGCCGCTCTTCATGAGGCCCAACTGGGTTTATAAATTATGACAAAAAATAAAACCGAATGGGGTCTACTCCTCCCATTCCCTCTCAATAATCTCCCATCCTATCCCCTCTTTTCTCGTGACCATTTCATAATATTGCATTAAACAATATGCAACTTAACGAATGCGCTTAATCATTGAAACCAGGGGGAGAATGTCGAACCCAGGGAGCTGAGAGATGAGAGGGGCGGGCGTTGAAATGACTTTGTAATTGCGCATGCGCGACATGCCCCAAGTGGCGGCCCCTTTATATCTGCCTCGTATTCGTATTTTTTTCGTATTGATAATGCCTTTTACGCGGGCCGCATTGATTGGCCCCAAATCACAGCTCCCCCTTCAGAGGCATCATCTCCATTGCCCTGGATCTCTGGGGTCTCAGTTCAAGTGACCTACTAAACGCGAAAAAGGTTGCCCACATCTCTCGTCACGCAACATCGAACCGTTCTGGGCGTGATCTGGCATTTCCCTTTCGTTGAGTCGAGCTTGGATGTTTCTAAAACCATAAAATAAGTATATATCTCTGGCATTAATACTTTGGTTACTGTGTGCTAATATACGTTTTTAACGGAGTTCTAAGCCAACTTAATACTGGGTCTCAAGAAATTGAGATTCAAGGTTTTACGGATTGGCTAAATTAATTTTAATAGATTTAAATATAGTTGGACGAACATTTTGTTTTATTATTATTATTATTATTTTATAAAGATTTATAAAAGAATCAGACACAAATTTTAGGCAACTCCAATTACATAACATTTAATTTTAAGAGCTCTCATAAAACTCCCTCTTATAAATTCGTGACCTAAGACAAACATCTATACCGAACTTTAAACACTTGTGCTCTTCGCTACATGACCACGCATAACAAACATTCCTAACGATCTTGCAGTCGTATAAAAACGAAATAACTCCTTCCATATATTATGCACAGACGCAACCTGCCCCAAAAAGTTCTTCCCAGAAATTCCTTTGAAACGACCAAATTATGCAAGCCGAATAACTAATCAAGTGAGGGAGAAGTCGCATCAGGAGAAAAAGGGAAAATAAACTTCTTAAGTAGGCACTTGAATCTTTGGGCACTCCACGAAAGAAAACATCGACCACCCCGTGAGTTGAAAATGTGTTCACTAATTTTTCACTGGCTCTACAATGGGAAGATGCTAACGCCTTTTTTTTCAAAAAGATATAAGGGGTTCATCCAAAATTTACGATATTTTAAGTGTCATGCAGCGTTTTTCGATATTGACACTTGGCTCGTTTAGGTAAGGTATACATATAATGTAGTTTTGATTTTTATAGCCCCTAGCTGTGCCGTGAGCGGCGCTTTGAATGGAGCAACTAATTAGAGAGTTTTATGGGAAATTAATTTGTCCACGCCTCCTGAACAATGCTGTAAAATGAAGTTATAATTGCCGGTCAGGTTTCTATTCTTCAGAACTATTTGGGGTTTGGACGGAACTCAAAAAAGCCGACACTTTTATAGTTGTAAATTGGTGAAAAAGGCGTTGCATTTGGTAATTCGATTAGCTAATACAATTTTTGAGGAAAAAAAACATTTAAATGATATTAAGAGATAAAAATTTTTATTTTATATTTCAAGAAAATAAAGAATCCTAACTCAGGCATATTTCCAGTCTAAGTGTGTTTTTTTAACATATCCAAAATGAAATAGTTTTTTATTTTCCGTTGATCATTACTATGAGATCCCCTAGGGTTGTGTTCCCACGCCTCAATTGAGTAAACTATACCGTAACTCATCATTAATTTCCAGGAAACCCAAATATCCTGCAAGGCATTTTCTTTTTTTTTACAAAACCCAGCAGAACGGCTACCTTATGGTTGCGATCGTACTTGAGATGCCTTGTTAGCACTGGGACGGCACTTCACCCGCAATACAAAAAAATGGTCGGCAATTTACATAACAAGACCAGTTCCCAAGGCAAAAGAAACAACAACAACTGGAAAAGACAATCAGTGGCGCTCCACAAAACTCCCGAAAGCCTGTCAACGCATAATCCATCAAAAGTGAAACAGAGGGACATGTGAGAGATAGTTAACAAGCGGGGAATTGTGGTGGCAACTACTAGAAACAAACATTAGGGGGTTGGCTGTAGGAATGGGTTTATACTATGTATAAATGGAGACCCCCTCTGGGCGATCGAAATCAATTTGGCGCTTTACCACACGAACATGCCCCACACTCGACACGCCCACCCGTCCGTCTGTCCCACTGTCTCACTGTCTATCTCCATTCGGAGTCGCACAAATGCCCCACAGGAATTGCTCGGAACAGGCCTGGCTAAAACGGGGTAAAACAAGTAAGAACAATGTGGCCATTATTACAACTAAAAGATACCCGATACTCTGTTTTCAGATTATCTATATTTTCGGGCTGACTTGCGACAGTTTGGATTTTTTTAAGATTTAAATTATACCTTTTCAAGGTTAGGATAAACGTAAAAATTGTTTGGAAATTTGTGTTTCCTGTTAAAATATTCTTTATAATTATGATTTAAGTGATTATTAATGGATCAACATTTCTCTTAGAATATTTTAGAAAAAAATGTATCATCCCCTTAAATATTTGATTATATCTCGAGCAATATACCCTGCAAATCTAGAAGTACTGGGTATCCTAGTTTAGTCCGAGCCCGAGCAGCCACCTAACTCTAATTGGGCATAATTTAAATTCCGCTCGTGAGCGCCATGAATTGTATTTAACGTTTTGGCGCTTCCCCAACTTGGGATTTGGACTCTCTTTGGTCTGCTGCTGCTGCTGCTGCTGCTAACTCGATTGGCGGTAAATTTCATTTGATTTCATTTGGTTTCTCTCAGCTGGGCTACCGATGGTGCAAGGCGGTAGGCCCAAGGAGCACAGCAGATCGCAGACGACGATCCTCCTGAATACTTCCTTATTTGTTTCCACCTTTATGTCCGTGAGTGTGTTTGTTTTCGATACTGCGCTTAATTGGTTTTGCGCCTAGAGCTGGCCGAAAGCCCACACAAAGATTTTTGGGGGGCGAGAGAGGCTATTGATAAAAGTTCGATGCCTCAGTTTTGATTAGAAGGCGGCTATTAGAAAATTGAATGTACGTTTGTATGTGGGATTTGGGATTGCCTGTTGGCCTGGCGGTGTGTGAAAGTCGTTAGCCAAAGGTTGCTATATGATTTTTATCCAGTAAATAGTTTCGCAATTGGCAGAACCTTGTAAACGATCGTGCAGTTTTAGTAGGTCGTTGTAAGGTGAATGGATGGCTGGGTGAGTGGGAAAAAATTTTCGAAGATTGGGTATTAAAAACGTATTTTAACGAATTTTAAAATTATATTATATTAATATTTTACTACTGCCTGTCCATTTCATTAATTCATTATACCCTTTCAAACCTGAGCGGAATGGATATCTACCTTCATTCAAAGTATTTCACAACTTATTGAGTAATTAAATTTCAAAGTAATTGCTAACAGGAAGTCCTGTCTCTTGTACTCAAAACATTCCTAACCCAAAGCAACCTTTCCATTCCAGGAAATCCCTTTTTTGGAATTTAAGACCCGTCTCTCCTTCGTTCAGAATCCCTATCCCTTTTTGGTGCACTTGTGCCAAACAATTTGTAAGCCATCATTTCAATTAAGATGCATAAATCACGCCGAAATCAGCAGCCTCATCAGGGCAGCAGCAACAACATCATCGCCGCCATGATTATCCTCCGCGTACACATCGTTATCCTCAAGTACGTCGGGCACTTAAAGCCGGGCATGCGCACAACCTGAAGAAAAACCCTTTTATTTCCATCCAATCTCTCTCTCTCGTTCGAGTTCGTTTCATTCGATGCCGCCTTGGGTTTTGGTTTCGATTCTGTTAAACGAACCAATTTAAACGGCGCATCGACAATGGATAAAGTGGCAGAAGTGTGCGGGTGTGTGCCCCAATCCTTTCCACGGGGCCAAAGGGATCGACAATTGCAGCTCTTTTAGTCGGCTCGTGAAACTGCTGTTTCACGCTTCAACAAATGCTCTTTGAGCCACAGCAGCAGCAGCAGCAGCAGCTCCAGCAGAGGCATCAACAAATTGCAGCAGATACAAAGGAGAGATGCCAACAGAATGCCTGTTCTGGATTCCACACTTATTTATGGGTTTTAAATTTAAATTAAACAAAGGGCATCGATCCTTATTTGTAGGATGCATATTTTGCAATTCGATTCCAAAAAAATTTTCAAGTTATACGGATTACCAAGGTAGTCTTATCAAAAAACGTATTTACGAAAACGTGGATCCTTAGACTTTAAAAGTTGGCTACAAAGAAAAAATTGACAGAAGATTATATTGATATGTGCTGGTCATATCATTTTGATATGAATAAAGATTATGTTTATCTTATTTTATATGATAGTGATATCATGTTGATAAGTTTGAATCATAAATTTGACATAAATCATATCGACTTTTTATTGATATGAAATAAGGTAGAATTGATCCTATTTCATATCGAAATTTGTTTCTTTAATTTGTAACTTTAAATAACATTTAAATCTCTAAAAACTATTTTGAAACGTGTAAAATTGTAAACCAAATATTTTCATAAAAATGTCCAATTAAATTGGCGAATATTAAAACGGGAACAGCGCTTTACCCATACTTTTCCCAGCCCTCTTGTACCCTGCAATCCAGCATATGGAACGCAAACTTATTAGGGAGAACGAGGTATTTATGTGAGTGCCACACGATTGGGCTGCAAATAGCCGCGGGCAACATGAAACGTGCGCCACCGTAAAACATCCCATGAGTATGGTCGTATTAGCAGGAAATATCTTCGAGGGCATATCTTAAGGATGCATTGGAACTGGCGTTAAGTGCCGCAATTCGCTTCACTCGCTCCACATGGGCTCTCCTTTCACCTGTTGATATGCCGTGACGACGTCTCAAAAGCACCGCAAGGATAATCAGGAATGGCCGCAGGACATCGAGGGTCAGAACAAAGTAGCGACAAAAAGGTCAGGACTCTCGACTCAACGCGAAACTGTCAGAACTGATACAAAGTGGCGAAGGCTGGAAAGGAAAACAAGGGACAGACAACAAAGTCGGCTCTAGTGCAAGGTGCTCGCAGGACTATAAATATTTTTCTTTGGCACGCTGGGAATTTCCAAAATTCTACCTTAGCCACTTCTTGTGCAGCCTGTTTACCTGTTGAAGTCAAACGAATTGGCTTGCACCATCCACCCAAGCAACAGGTAAATCATCGAATGAATGCCAGATCTTAAGAGAGATCTCTGAGAAAAGGGCCAAAGAGAGTGTGATTTTAGTGAAAGAGAAAGCCCCGTTTGTGGATCGTATATGGCTCTGATAGAGATGTTAACCAATCAGGTGATAAGCCGGCAATGAACTTTGGAAATTATGGGGATCAAAAGGAAGGGCAAAGGGTTTACATTTAGGAAATATTTTTTATTCATTTATTCATAGATCTTTGAAAGTATATATCATATTTTCTTCATAGTTTTTGTGCAATTATCAACATAGAGGTAGGAAAGGTTTTAAAACCTTTAAACTTAGTTCCAAAAAAGTATTGCATATTTTGTATTCGGAATTTTGAAATACTAAGGACCGTTTTTACGTCGGTTTCTTAAATTTAAAGTAGATTTTACACCTTGAAGTCGTGTGGGAAATCAGATTTTAAAAGTTCCTCCTGAAAGTTCCTAGGAAAACATAGTTTATCAGTCTGGCAACACAGTTTCCAAACTCCCCTAGCCAAAATCCCAACAGTTTATGACCGGCCAAGATCAATAAAGTCCCTAATTAGGAACCATAACCCATTGCGAGGTGTTAGATTTCCCAGAAGGCCAGTGCAACTTCCTCTGGCCTCGGCACTTTTGTGGCCTTGCTAGGTTTTTCGATTAATTTTATAAACTGTAAAGAACTAATATTCTTGTGCTCATAATATTTGAATGCTAATTGTAGTATTAATTACAAAATTAATCGTCTATACTTACAGAAAAATCTTCTCCATAGCCTTTAAAATGCTTCAAAAGGAATTTAGCGTCGAATGCGATCCACAAAGTCCACTCACTCACTCACGGATCTGGCCTGAAGTGCAGCTCTCTGCGATCAGTTCATGTTTGACGGTCGTTTGCGTAGGAAGCAAGACACGCGACGGGTCCCGAGTGCTGTGCGATGGGTGAATTCTAGATGATAGTGCCATCGAATAGTGCGGCTGCTGCTCTGGGCGATTTATTTATGTGTCATAAAATTAAACGGCAATTATGCGATAAGCCACTGCTAATAAATAAGTGAATGCGAAATTCTGTATGCCATTTCCGAGTTAGCCCCTGCAACGCTAGATCGAACGATTCGGGCTCCTTTTTATTTTACTTTTCACGCACTTCTCGTCGAGGATACGAAAATAGCTGGCGAGAAAAATGTTTGCCTGTCGCTGAGCAGGAAAGTGGGAAATGTGTCTGAAACAAAAATAAAATTAAATAGCGCAAAAATGTTGAAGTAGCCAAGTTACAAAAAAATAGAGCAAAATAAAGTGCAAGCGATTCGCAAGAGCAAATGCGTAAAAAAGTGGAAGAAAAAGAAATTGCGAGCGGAAATCGTAAATGATTTGAAAAAGAATAAATGAAAAAGGAACAATCTGTGCAGTGAAAATAAATAGATTATGAATGAAAATACCAAGAAATAAGTGCCTGCATCTCGAGAGGTTTAATTAAACGAGCAGAGAAATAATATCCAAGTTCAAAGTCGAACGGAATCAAATATGTGTCTTTAGTGATCGTCGAGCGCATTTTGTTTGGTTCAGTATGCAAATCGGAAATTTGATGAAATGGCCACTTGGCCTCCTGCTCATCCTGTTGGCCATCCACTGTCAGGCATCCAAAAGGCAGCGGAAACGAATGCAGGGCTTCTCCACGGCCCAGGATCTTCAGCAATATCGCCTGCCGCCGCTCAACGACAGCTCCTTGGAGCTCCAGCAGAACATCGTGTCCTGGACAGGAGCACGCATTGTGCCAAGTTCCGAAAAGAAGAAGAAGTCATCGGCAACGCAATCATCGAGGCGGCACAAAACCAAAAGTGGCCTGATCATTGAAAGTAACATTGCCGCCGACTCGGATTCGATGATGGCTTATGCTGGCTCCTCGGAATCCGTCACCAAGAAGAAGTCGTCTCAGCGTCGTCGCAACGGAAAACTGCAGAAATCCGGAGGAGGTGGAGGTAAGTGTCTATAACTATGGGTTGGGGGTCTTCTAAATATGGTTCCCTGATCGATTGTGCAGCACCAGAAGTTGCTCGCATTGCTCGCCTTCAGTTTCCTGGTCGCTGGTCGTGTTTCTGCCATATTTGGCCGCTCAAGTTGAAAGAACTTTCATGTGAAAGTTGTGACAGGAGGAAGAGATTCTTTAATTTTTGCTCAGCTGCTCTTTTTTCTTCTCTGAAACCCAATACGTTATTACGTGAGAGGTCCAGTTATGGTCCGGCAATGTTGCAGTGGTTGTCGCCCAGGTCTTGGCCAGGTCTGTTGGCACATAGTTGCCCTGGCCTTGTGTTGCCTTTGTTGTCGTTAGTTGGAAAAGAAAAAAAGAATAGCTTGGCTTTTTGTTATGTGAACTTTGCCTATTAGGAATATGACTCGCCTCGGCCGCTCTAAGCAACTATGAGATGATCGATCTCTGGTTATGGCATTGTGAACTCTGGTTAGTTAGGGAAAAACAATCAAAGTTTGCGAAAGATGTGTGCTTTAGTTGGTATAAGTTTAAAAGTTCACAACAAATGGGATTTAAAAATTTAAAATTAAATTAAAGTATAATATTTAGATTTTCATAAAGAAACCAATGTTATATGTTAATAAAAATATGTACTAAAAATGATTTACAATATTTACAATCCTAATTTTAGATCATAAATTTATTTAAGTGATCCCTTAATGGAAGTGCGAATTATTTTCAATGAATTTATAAAACACGTATTGTCCAAAAATGTATAATATTATAAGCCTTCCTGGTTCATCTCATTAAAATGAATCATAACATAAACTTTAAAACAAATTACCTCCAATCTTTGCACAACAATTGGTAGGGCAATTGAACCGATAAACATGGTGAACAAAGGCGATCAACAAAGATGAATAGAAATATGTACAATATGCGCATGTTCTATGTAACCCTTGGAGATTGTCCCCGAGCGAGTGTGTGCCCTGCACTTCAGGGCATTTGTTTGTCGAACACATGACCCCGAACCGCTGCTCGGAAAGAACAGATTGAGGATTGAGGACAACAATAGCGCCAGGGTCTTTTCTGGTTCTGGTGTGTAATTGTGGTCGGTGAAGTGCACAAGATGCCGTAACTAGGCATCGGCAACAATGGTCGATTGTTAGGCAGGTCGTTTTTTCCCTGGAGAGCATAATTGATGGAGGCATGCGTAGCGTATCGCCTTCTGGAATGCCTCACGCGCTAATAGCAACATACGTTTCCCAAAAGAACCCAGAACCCACACACATGGCCATTGGCCATAGAAAAGGGTTTAGTTTATTAAAATATCTGCTCGACTGCCATGGTTATAAAACTTAAGTGGCTTACTGTGTAGAACGACTTCTAGAGTTTTTGTCGTTAAAATTAGTTTTGGTGCACAACAAAGCGAACGCAAATTGGTTCTGCCTCCAAGTTGCGTTTGGAAATGTTTGGATACATTTCATTTAAAAGCCGTCTTATGATAATCATTTCCTAATGCCATGGTGTGGTAAACAGAAATTACTGATGATTAGCCTAGAAAGATAAGAACTAATATTATGTGAGAAGAGAATTTGAAGAGACAAAGAATCGAATGATAAGCGTGGAGAATGATACTAAATCCATATAAATAACTCATTTACCAGAAAAATCTCTTTTAATTGATTTCTTAACCTGAATTCAAACTTCAGGAAAATGTTTATCCAGTGGGTACAAAAAACAACCAGCTTCGGGCAACTTTTCAATGAGTGGTCGGTAAAGTGATTTCCTGATGCCATAATGATTGCAAATCAATTCTAAATCATTCGATTGTAAATCGATGCAATGAAACACTTTTCAACGACAAAGCCTTGAAGACATAAACGCGAATTGATCGAGCAAATTATTGCCCAGTTAAGTCGTATTTATAACGCCCGAACGAGCCGATTGGCATTAATTGATTGATTGATTAGCTTGTTTGGATTAGAGAAAACGAAAGTTTCCCAATGGCGAAATGGGTCACAGATACAGCTACAGCTACAGATACAGATACACCAACCAGATCCGAAAGATACGAATGAATTGGGTTTTGTGGGATTGTCGGTTTGTTTTCCAATCAAGCGGCCAGATACTTGGACAAACACGCACACTTTATCAGCTCATTAAGTATCTTGTGGATACATTCTTTACACTGGTAGCCATAAGTCATGGCCAACTCATATCCAGCTGCTGTTTGCTTTTCGCCGTCGATCGAAAAGTGTTTGAGAAAATGCACTCTTCATTGATTTTTTCCCTATACCAACTTCGTTTCGTTTCGCCTTGCTTTATTTTTTTCTGTTTGTTTCTTGTTAACTGCATTACACAATGCTTAGAGATGAAAAGCGCACTTCAGTTCTCTTCTCTTCGGCTGCTTCTGGAAACATAGATTTGTGGGAAAATGTTCAACGGTCGGCTGCTGCCTGTTGTCATTGAGTTTTATTTGTTTTTAATTTTTTATTGACATGTGAAGTTCGTAAAAGTTGAGTGAACTCTGCCTAATGCTTGCTTTTCTATTGCCTGCGGCCGAAGCGTGAAAAGCAAAAGTATTGAACTTGAAGAGGCCTAAAGGAGCGATGGTCAAGAGTTTTTGTGGAGAAAAGAAAAATACATTTATGATGAAACTAATGCACTTAAGTGATAAGATGGAAAAGAGTATTTCGTGCTGTAAATTATGTGTTAGGATGAAAAATATTTCACCGAATTTATGGCATGGGTGATGAAAATGTTGAAAGAATTCCTAGGTTCCCGGTTTTTTGTCCATGATCTACGGCTACGAAGTATTCCCTTTGTAACTCCGACTTGTTTATCGTTTATAAATCTCTCATTCTCACCTGCATTCAATTCTTGCCCCCTGCCCTCCCTTTGTTCACCACTTTGCCCTTTGTTGTGATAATTTATTTAAATGCACTTTATAGATCGACTGAGTAACACCTGGCCGGGGCAATAATTTGCGCTGTCTTAACGGAAATGCACAAAATGATGGATGCTTCAGGCAGCTGGCCAGCTAAATAAATGCAACATTCGTTGGTTTGGCCTACACTCAAAGAAAACTCCCGCCCCCATTCAAATCAACACATGTCAAAACTGAGCCAACTGAGACAAAACAAAGGCAAGAGCGATGGGAAAACAATTGTTGAACTCATTAAAAGCGAACAAAAGACCGTGGAGCATTGTTCTGGCTCTTCGGGTAATTCGATATTGAAACTTAATATATCCTTCAAATAATTCTGTCCCAGTCTTTTGAAGTAGTCGGGCACTCCGGCCACATTAAACTGGAGTTGAAGACCCATTAAAATAGTTTTATAGACCACAAAACGGAACACACAAACTAAGAAGCCCAGAAACTCTGCATGTAAACAACACGAATGGGGAAACTAGGGGGCGTTTGTAAACAAACATTTTTGTGGACCAAACAATAGGAAGTTTAACACCAAACTCGGCTGACCAACAGACGCCACAAATGATCTATGGAAATTCTCCTCACAAATCCTATATCAACATGAGCGAATCAAAACGATTCGGAGTTTACACAATTGGGGAGCATTACTCTTCCAGAACTTAATTGTTGCTCCGAGATTTTCGATATGGGAGAGTACCAAAAACAAAAAAAAATAAGAACGCAACACAACAACTCAAGGGACTTTGAAGTGGTCTACCCCAAAAACTCTCCTGTGTTTGCATTGGCCATAAATTAATGTTATAGACCAAGTTTTGATAAGACATTGACGCCGTCTGCGAGGCGGCGACGTCGACAAAAACCCCGGGATAAAACTAACAACCACAGAGGGAATAGAATGATGACGGCCACCGGAACATTTAACGGGTCAGCGGCTGTTGATGTGCAGTCACACGTTGGTGGGTCAGCAAATGGTAGATAGGATGGTCATGGGAATGGGGGTAGGCACAGTCTATAAGCAGGGGCCTTGCACAGAGTGTATAACAAATTCGAAGCTCGTTAGTGCAGACACTTGAGATAAGAAGACGAAGATGGGCGAGCGAATAAATTGTTTCTAGTTTTCAGATTGTTTTCTTCTCGAAGAAATGTGGGTCAGTTCGAAAGGGAATTGTGAGGGAAGCAGCTGCGGCTTTTTTAGTTACTAAATTAAAAGGAAACGCAAATGGTTATGGTTTCTTAAGTAGTGAATAAATAAATACAAATTAATCATAATCATGATATCGAATTTCTCAGAAATGAACAAAACATACATTTGGTTTTGTATAATTAAAAAGAAACCTTGATTTATTGACAGTTAGAACTTGAAAATGAACCACATTATAATATTAAATATTGAAACAAGAGTATAGATTGCTAATTTATTTACGTTAAACTTTGTTGTGTAAAAGTAAAAACTAGAAAGAATGAACAAATTTTCCAGGAAGGATTATAAATAGTTAAAAATAAGTATTTATTTTTTAATAAGTATTTATTAGTATTAGTGGAATCGTACGTTAGCTATCAGAACGTTCCTTATAAAATACTGACAATCTCTCTGCCGCTATCTCATTCACAAATAAACTCCTTACCCATCTCAACAGTATCGGGGTGTCAACCCATGGCATACATATATCCCCAAATGATCAACAGGTTAAATGGAACATTTTCATGTTCCGCTTTGTGAGATATCTTGTAACGTCCGTCGAGAGCGAAGAGAGGCGTCTTTATCAGACTGTTTGTCAATATTTTCGAGACTGATAAACGATCGTTGATCGAATGCCACGGCAACTGTCATTGAACTTCATTGATAAATGCCCTTATAGGGACAGGGTAAGACTCCTCAGTCTGGAACAGGGTATCGGTTTGCGATGCAAGTGATAAGCTAAACACATATACGATATCCCCACAAAGTTACCCGTATCGGTTTTCCATTTCTACCTGTTTTTATTGTAGCCTCTCCAGGCGGCGAACCTAATGACCTTATGTCGCGGTGCAAATATATCAATATCAGGCCCCTTCTTGTCAACACATCCAACTTCCCTTTCCCCATATTAAATCCTAATTCACACTCCCCAGAACTTTGGCAGAGATGAAACGCTTTTCGTTTCTGGGAAGGGAAATCCCTGCTTTCTTTTGCCGGAATCTCTTCTAAACGGAACCGCGGGGAAAACACTTGAAAGTGTTGTGTAAATATTATAGGGGGTAAGTCGGGTGAGCTGTCAGTCCCCTGGACTAATTATGCTTTATGTTCGCGTTAAAAGAAGAAGTTCTTCTCCCCATCCGTAGAAGTGAATGTTTTGGAAAAGGCTTTTCTTTGAGGTGATTTTGGTGTTTTTCCCTTAAGTAATCTTTCTGATGAAAGCTTCATTAAAAATGAGGTGTCTCTGGCCGATCGTCATGTGGTCTATATCTTTTACAGTGAAATCGCACGGGATGTACCTAGTTTTTATGGTAGCATCTTGGACCACCCAAAGTATAAACACTGTTTTTGGGATACAGGAAGTGAATAGCTTTCATGGGCTGTGAAGTTACTATCCTACATTTTCATAAATGGTCTGACAATCGAAGACCCAATGATTGCTAAACCCTTTATAACTCTGATTTATTTATAGGAGAGACTCCCAGGCAACCTCCGCAAGTATCTTTTGTTGCATCTTTAGTGTCACTTGTCTGTATCTTATGCACATTTACAAATGCGCCGACAACCAGGGACAAGTTTTCGCCAATCTATTTTGAATGTGGTAGACGATGGACGCGTGAAGGCGCAACGGTGGCTCATCCATCAGCAGACTGGGTTTGGACCATGGAGAAAATGCACATATTTGATGGGGGGCGGGGGACCAACTGACAGACAGACAGCTGCCGAAACGTGCCTCCGAACATGAGTCACGCGTAGAGTGTGAAAATCTTGGGGCATCCACCTGAAAATTGCAGTAACGCCCACTCGAATTTTCCGCAAAGCGTTTGCCCTGAGTAATGGCAAAGAGAGCTGCCCGGAAAATACGTTTTCCACACACATTTAAATGCCGAAATCAAGTTGGAGTCTGAGAAACTAATGAAACGACAAAACAAATTGTCTGCAGACACGCGTTGCCAACACAGGCTGAAAGCTGCAATCCTAGAAGATCAGGTTCAGGCTTGGGTTCGGATTCAGGTTCAAGTCAGCTTGTCTTCCTGGCTTACAGCCTCTGACAGCTCGGAAGAATTGAAACATTTTGGCATTGCCATTGATTAGTGTTCTAAATAACGCAGGCCAAGTCCATTCAATGAGAAATGGACGCATTGCATGCAAAGTGACCAGGAGAATCTGATCCGATTTAATCCAATATTGGAGAAGCCTTTTTGGGGATTGGGATCGGGTTCGGGATCAGAGAAGTCGACCGACTCAAGGCGACACGATGGCTGACAAATTGCTTAATTAATGCGATTCGAAGGCTATTTGTTGCTCAAACCAGTTTTTGGTTTCGAGTTTACTTTAAATTTTTTAACGACAGTCGGTTTGTTATAATTGTATTGCGGTTTTTTCTGGCATCCTTGAAATATTATTTACGAGCTCTCAGCTGTCTGCCAAATTTTTGTTTGCAATTATTTTTGGACTAAATAACAACTAAACCGCAAATCAATCAGTTAAATGTATTATTCGCTTTTCAATGAAACTTAATTATATTTTTATACCCGTTACTCGTAGAGTAAAAGGGTATATTGTATTCGTGCAAAAGTATGTAACAGGGAGAAGGAAGCGTTTCCGACCCCATAAAGTATATATATTCTTGATCAGGATCACTAGCCGAGTCGATCTAGCCATGTCCGTCTGTCCGTCTGTCTGTCTGTCTGTCCGTCTGTCCGTCTGTCCGTCTGTCCGTCTGTCCGTCTGTCTGTCTGTATGAACGCTGAGATCTCGGAAACTATAAAAGCTAGAAGGTTGAGATTTCACACACATATTCTTGGGCTTCCTACGCAGCGCAAGTTTGTTTCATCGAGGTGCCACGCCCCCCTAACGCCCACAATCGCCATAAACGATTTTCAAATGTGTCTGGAGGCCACATCTTTTAAGATTTTAAAAATATATAAACGCCATTTTATAGTGTTTATTAATACCTATCGAAATGTAGAAGACATTTTTCAAATCGGACCATTCATTAAAAAGTTATACGCAATCAAAATTGTTTATATATCTATCTCCCTCGCACTCCCTTTAGCCCCAATAGATAGTCGGGACACCAACCCGAGTACAGCGTTCGCACTCCCTTTAGCTGAGTGACGGGTATTAGATAGTCGGGACACCAACCCGACTATAGCGTTCTCTCTTGTTAAGCTTAAAATCCTTTAGTTGGTATATTAAAATCAACTTTAAATATTTTGACTTCTTTTCACATTAAGATATCAAAGACTTTAAGTTCCCATTAAATTTTTGTATCTCCTTTCAAGTTTCCTACTTAACCAATCACTCGAAGTTGCAACAATATTGGATTTGCAATTTGCTTAACCAAAATTGCTAGTTTAATAATCAACGTCGTATTGGCTTAACAGTTACTCCACTCGAGCATTTTCGCATTCAACTTAGGAGATAATTCCACAGCAGCTTGTTCAATAAAATCGTTAATTGCCACTCAAATGGCAACATTTTTTGTGACGCTGACGCGACAGGATAAAGGCTTATCAAATGGCAATAACATAACCTGGCAACCTGGACACAGGATTTTTCCCCCGAGTCGAAACTGGTTAGATGAGCAAGTCGGCGACAAGGCGATAAAAATTTGTAGTCAAAATGAGAGATACGAATCATCAACAGCGCGTCAGGCGACATGCAACGTAAACAAGCGAAATTAATGCAATTTCTTCAATGTATGAACAATTAACTTGGCTGTTGGAATGGAAAGGGGTCTTGGGGATTCCAAGCTACCAAACAATTGGCCAACTTTTTACTCCGAAGTATCGGCGGCGCCATCAAATGGCTCAAATGGCGCCTGCAGCGCGATCGTGGGTTGACTTCCCCATGACGCGGTCGGCGCCTTTTTACAACCAAAACTAACGCGCTTACGGACCATGTGCTAATTAAATAGTTTACAAGTCAACTCTGATTGCCAGGAACCCAGTTTGGTCGTTTGGTAGCCGCCTAAAAAACTCCGCCAGAGATTTATTGAAGTTTGTCCAAAACATCGATTCGGGGCGTTTCGATGTTTTTATTGAAAAAAAAAACCCGAACGGGACAGCTCTCTTGCGGCTAAATGATTTGTTTATTGCCGATCGCGTACAGCGTGTGCCATTAATGGCTGCCATTTCGAATTAACAGGCACTTGGTGCCTGCGGATGACCGGACGACCCAGTTAATGTTTGATTTAACTGCCGGTTAGGTCGTTAAACTAGACAGCCTGCCATTAAATATGCAGTAATGAAGTTATGGCTTGTCTAGTGAAATCGGTCAAAGGATATCCCAATCATAGATACATGTGATGTACAAGTTTAAATTTCTATTCCAAAGGAACAGCCAAAAAAAAACTTGGTAAAATTAACCAATATAATTGTCAAACAGTCCCCAACCACAAAAATTGTCAATTCTACCAATTAAATAGTTACTTTCACAACAACAAATACACACAATTAGCTATGACACACACCCAAAGCAAAAACAAAACACACGTAACTATTTTTTATAGTTACGTAACTGTCCGTATGGGTCAATTTTACCAATAAAATTTTTTTGTGAACATAACATTTTCTTAAAAAAGATTAACGTTAACATTATAATTAATAGTATTTCTTGGTTAAAAAAAAGTTCAACTTTTAATATTTTATGAATTATCATTGCAAAATGCCAAAGAAATTGTTATAATAATCAGACGCCATCCTGCATTCATGCTTTAATCATATTTTTGATATACAAGTTTAAATTTATATTCCAAAGGAACATAAAACAGTTGTAAGTAATCTTTACTTTAACTTGTAATCAAGATTTTCAAATTTAAATATTTTTAAAACCAAAGAAATTGTTATAATAATCTGACGCCTTCCTGCATTCATGCTTTAATCATATTTCGCTTCCTTTTTTGTGGACACAAAGAATTCCACAACTCCACCTCGACTTCCTGTAGTTTCCCTTTTCTGCATTTGGCTTTTCCTATACAGACAGACATAATCTCGGTCTGTCTAGACAGACGACAATGTCGGCGACACAACTTGTCATTCCCTGTCCGCTTGGGCAGAAGATGACTCAGAGTTTATAAATTTAATTATGACATTACTTATTATGCGACTCGCGCCTTTGAATGGAAACAGAACAGAAAAAAACCAAAAACCAACCAAGTTATTAATAAAATCTGACAGTTAATGACAAATTAACAGTGCATAAAAAAATCTGAAAGTGATTCCGAAAAACCTCCTGAGCCGAAGTGTGGGCGACTCGTGTCTCCTCGAGGGGCTTTGCCCGAGATATCGAATATCACAAAGCTCACCCAAAACCCACTCAGGCGCAACTAATGAGTGCGATATGAGACGAGACCCCAGAAACCCCAAAACCAAAGCGATCTCGAGATCTCGTTTGCGCATGCGCAGCATTCGGAGGAGCAGAGCAGTGTTGGCTAACGATCGTGGGGCAAACATTGACTGGGAAAACGAAGCTGAAAATGCATTTCGAGTGATTGGCAAACACGGTGGGGCCATTTGTCCACCTTTCCCATCTAATGGCCGCAATGCTTTTTGGCTAATAGCTGAAATAGCCTTTCGACGCCTTTTCGTGCCATGATTGCAAGTGGCCGATAAGAGCTTTTGACTCATAAATCGTGATAATTATCTCAGCACAAGTGCAGCGAAGGCGAGTTCACCGCAAGTCCCAAACATTTTCATGGTTTTCGTGGGGCTTATTAAATTATTAAGTGAACCGCTACACGAAAAGATCTTGCAGGAAGCTTACACAATTCTGATTCGCGATTAGATAAAAGTTGCCAGCCTTTTTGGCACTCGAGCGAAACAAGTCGCTTAATTAAGAGCCAAAAGCTTAATGGGCATGCGGAAATTCCATGATGTCATAAACTTTTGGGGCAACTAAATATTTATACCCGTTACTCGTAGAGTAAAAGGGTATATTGTATTCGTGCAAAAGTATGTAACAGCTAGAAGGAAGCGTTTCCGACCCCATAAAGTATATATATTCTTGATCAGGATCACTAGCCGAGTCGATCTAGCCATGTCCGTCTGTCCGTCTGTCTGTCCGTCTGTCTGTCCGTCTGTCTGTCCGTCTGTCTGTCCGTCTGTCTGTCTGTATGAACGCTGAGATCTCGGAAACTATAAAAGCTAGAAGGTTGAGATTTCACACACATATTCTTGGGCTTCCTACGCAGCGCAAGTTTGTTTCATCGAGGTGCCACGCCCCCCCTAACGCCCACAATCGCCATAAACGATTTTCAAATGTGTCTGGAGGCCACATCTTTTAAGATTTTAAAAATATATAAACGCAATTTTATAGTGTTTATTAATACCTATCGAAATGTAGAAGACATTTTTCAAATCGGACCATTCATTAAGAAGTTATACGCAATCAAAGTTGTTTATATATCTATCTCCCTCGCACTCCCTTTAGCCCCAATAGATAGTCGGGACACCAACCCGAGTACAGCGTTCGCACTTCCTTTAGCTGAGTGACGGGTATTAGATAGTCGGGACACCAACCCGACTATAGCGTTCTCTCTTGTTTTGTATTATATTTAAGCATTTTTATGAGATCTATATTGAAAAGGGTTACCATTATTGGCTTGTATTCTAATACTAAGTACTACTACTAAATACCTTAATTTTTAAGACATGGATCAGTTTCTTAAAACGTTAAAAACTATCAAGAAAAAAATTAATTAAAATGTATTATTTTTTTTAAATATAACTCAATTTTTTTCTTTCTATTTTTTCAATTACACCTTTAGAATTAATTCGTTCAGCGTACCGAGTGCTCACAGTTGTTTGATATATTTAAAAATTAGATCAAAAACCCAATGTGTCAACACTTCATGGGGAATTTCACACGTACAAAGATTTCTGGTAAACAATTTCCTTTCCTTTCGCAACCAAAGTTCAAGTCAAACATCCGCAGAGATGAAAGGGGAATGTAGCTGCAGGGCTAAGAACTTTTCACCTGGTGTGTGGTGCAGGTGACAATTTCAGTCAAACTTTTACGACGCTCGATGGGCGGGTTCTAGAACGGGGCAGGAGGGAACGTTGGCTGGTTTCGTGGCTGGTACTTGAAAAATTAATGTACCCGGTCGGTGTTGGCAGCCGAACGCTTGACTTGTCCTCTGAGGTTCGGGAAAAATGCATAGACAAATGTCAAATATTTATTGAAAATAAACAAAGCTGGCTAACAAACCAACAACTGACAAACAAGACGATGGACATGGGGTTGTCTCGGCGAGTTGCGTCAACAGATTTCCAAGAAAAGAAATAAAATGAGCGGGGCATGGAGCACCAAACTGACCAGAACTGAAGATGTTTGGTCATGCATCGGAGCAGCGCAGCGTTAAAAGCCGGGAAAAGCAGTGGGAACCGAACGGGTTAGGATTGGATGGCCTGGTCATGGACTCACGGATGGATGGTTGGTCGGTTGGTTGGTTGGATGACTCGGGTGCCAGACGGATGCTGAGTTCTTGTTGGGTCCCGTCAGTGGGTGCTTCAAAAGCTGCTGACCGATGGTGAGAAGAACACATGCTCAGCAACTCTTTCTCTGCCAACTGCCGGCTGCCGGCTACCGGCTTTTCCTGACGTCTTCAAGAGGCAGAGGCATCCCATCCAGGCCGAGTTCTTGGATCCATGTTCGAGTTGTGCTTTAGAAAAATATTTATCCATGCCCGGTCCGTCTGGGGACTGCCCGCCGATCGCCGATCGCGATGATGATGTTCATCACGGGACAATGTGGTCGATGACTCCGCTGGGTTATGCAAGTAATGCTTGATTTGGTATTGAAGACTGGTAGCTGCTGCCACTCAATGGAGTTCGTTGTTGTTCGGATGACTCACAACAACAAGCGCGATGTGTGGGTGATGCAATTAGGGGGAAATGGTGTCTGAGGAGCCATGTATTCAGTTTCCTTTTTCGGCGTGACTGCGCCACATGGGAAGTGTATGATTTTTCACAACTTAATTGAGCAGAGTTTATTAAATAAATAACGTTTTGGCTTATGGGCAATATATGACTGCGCAATTTTTTAAAAAGTTTTGGTAAACTGTACTTCACTGGTAGAGGTGATACAACATCGATAAAAAAAAAGGGATACTGTTATCGATGTTTTAATAATTGTTGGAATCATCGAGGAATCGGTACATTTTGATTTCAATCGATGTTTCAATTCATTCAATTCAAATGAAAATGTGGAATTTCTTCCTGGAACAAAATTGTCAATAAATAAAATTAATGTAGGAATCGTAGAATAATGATAAGTATTGCCATACAAATTCAGTTCGAAAATTGAGTAGTAGCAAACCAATTGTCATGGCAACTCTGTCACAGCCAGCAGAATCTACTTACTTTAAAATACAATTAAAAAATACAATAATGCTAAATAAATTTATACAGAATTTTAATAATCTCAGCTATATGAAAATTAAACAGGAACCATTTCGGGTAATTCTCTCCATCGCTGAAATTTTTAATTAAATTTTTATTGGCTTATATCGGCTATGGATTCTTTTTTAATCGATGTTTCGGAGTTGTTTGCCATCACATCTCACTAGAGATGGGAATATATCGATCCTGCCAAACTTCTGGAAACATCGAAGTACATCGACTTTTGTTCCATCTCTATTATAAAAGTCAAAAAGCCGAGTCATTTCACATTTCGTGTCAGAATTTGTTGAAAATTAAAACGGAATAGTTCGACGTGAATCAAGTGTAGCATCAAAAGGCTCATACTAATTGAACGCAAATCCTGGGTAAGTATAATCCTTTATACATACACACACGTAACGGTAAGGGGAATTCTTTGGGGCTCGTGCTCCTCCATTTCTCTGCTCTGCATTTCCATTCATATCGACATGGCGCACACGGTACAGAAATATTTCCACTATTTTTGGACGGTGGGCTGCTGGGGATTTGGCTATCTTTGCCCCATGGGGTCGCTCGTTCCCGGCCATTCTTGTTTTCCTTCTGGCCAATTATGCACACAAACAGACAGCTGGAGGCAAAAATTACAGGGGAACGGAACGAAACGAGGCACGGCATCTCCATCTCGTCCATTTCCAGCTGCTTATTAAGTC
The DNA here is from genome assembly GCA_037075285.1 of Drosophila lutescens. Classification (NCBI taxonomy): domain Eukaryota; kingdom Metazoa; phylum Arthropoda; class Insecta; order Diptera; family Drosophilidae; genus Drosophila; species Drosophila lutescens. Next base: position 307,622 of record JBAMCF010000180.1, read on the forward strand.
GTTGCAACTGCAACTGCAATCCTACTTCAAAGATGGCAATGGAAATTAACCAATTGCTGGGATAGACAAGCCGGCTGTTAAGGTAACCTCCAGTTAGTCGGCAATTGGAGTGCTTCCTGTCAGACCGAAATTCCGCTGTCCAATCAATTCTGCGGACTGTTTTGCATAACCAAATTGCCTTCAACTTGCATACAAATAATGATTTTCGGTAGCTGAAAAAATGCATATATTATTTTGCAAAGAGTAAACCAAAAGAGGAGTACGGTGTGGGGAAAGCAAACTTTATGAGTTTTGACAGGCTGCTACCGAAAAAGAGAATAAAGGTTGGGGAAGTAATCAAAATTTCGGCCATAAATAGGCTTCACTGAAGCTGGAGACTCTTGACTTTGAGGACTTTTTGGAGCTCTTTTGGCAAACGGCTCAATTACAAAGAGGCGACAACAAAAAGAGTTGAGGGCAAAGATGGTAAAACTGGATGAAAAAGCTTTTAAAATTGATTGAAGTATATTAAAAAAAAGACTCCAAAATGCAAGAAAATATTCTAATAAAAAATTATATATCGAATTTAATAACAGAGGTAAAAGTCATGAAGAAGCAAAAAAAAATCAATTAAAAAGAAAGAATATTAAACCATCAAAACTTACAATAATCTTACAATATATAAACTTAAAACACAGCTCCAATGTTACTTTTATTTCTTCACAAAAAGTATCATACAAATATCCCGTTTAAGAAATCGAAATAATTTTAAAAAACCAATACAAATTTCGCTTTACCCACTACAACCGAGAAACTAATTCCCTCAGTCATCAATAATTGACACCAGACATGCCAGGCAATAATAATCTGAAAAATAGTTGCCGGAGTATCACTTTCACTTTGAGAAAAACTAAGAAAACGAGGCTTACCAAAAACATTGATTTAAAGCGATCCAAACAAATGTCTTTAACTCAAAAACGAAAAGCAAAAACACTGCTCTGGGCAAAGTTCAAGCATAAAGTGTTAAAAGCGTGAAAGAAAAACTTATCGACAGCTGTCAAAATCGCCCAACTCAAGAGGAAACCGGCAAATGGCATTTAAATGTTTTGACAAATGACAAATTTGCGGTAGCCGAAAAGCGGGAAAAAAATGCAAGAGAGAAGTTAAATAACTGGCGACTCGAGGCTGGAGGTGGCCTTTTCAACGGCTATTCGGAGGTATGTCTAGGCCTCTTAGCTCCCAATCCGCCCCACTGATACTCCCCGGCCCCCACTGAAATATATTCACGTTTTCCGGCGCTGACAGCTTAAGTGAGAAAAGTATTGCTGATTAAATGTTTTGACAAATTGAACGCGCCACGAAAAATGAAAATATTTATACACTATCAAAAGGACTTCTAATTTTGGCCTTAAAATCGTTAAATAGAAATTTTATCAATTTATTTCTAGCATGGAGATATAAATAACTTTAAGTTGAAAATTTGTAGGGCTGATTCATTGCTTTTTCATCGCTCACTTAGCCCATTGAAACTTCAGTTTCAAGTTTCCCAGGCCAAAAACTTTTCTCATTCGCCCAAAAGTTTGCTGTTGATCCTTCCCTATAACTTATATGCCATTTTGCTGCAATTACGTCAACATTTTTGTCTTGTTCGCCGAAGTTTTGTGTTGACAATTGCCAAAAAAGCAGGGCAGTCGAAAGGAAACAACTGCGAACAGCAGCAGACTGCAATTTGGAGCTACCAAACATGCAAATGGCATACCAGGTCAGCATCTGCGCCCCAACTACAAGCGAAACTGAAACTGCAGGCTGCTGTTTGTTGGTCAGCGATAAAGTTTATCTCGAAAGTTGCCCAGCTTTTGGTTATCCGTGAGATACTTGTACATTTTTCATGCAATCCACCCGGCCAGTCAAGTCAGCCAATCAATAATTCTCATGGCACAAAGTTCAGAGCAATCCAGAGCAGCTGCCCCCAGAGTAGGTGATTTATTGGCAATGTTGTCTAGAGGGCTTGTTCTCGACTTGTTCGGTTTGAGCCATTTAATTGATTGGCCTGGGAAAAACTGTCAGAATTTGAATAATGAAGTTAGGGGAGCTTTTTTTCGGCTGCATTTGATTTGTTACAATCTTAGGTTAAGCGTCTCATTAATCGATTTTTGATTTATCTCCTTTTCAGTCGAATTCAAGACTTTGAAGCGTGAAATATATTTAATTCAAGGGTATCAAGGATATACATATTGGTGGCGGAATATCAAGGTTTTTAAGAAGGCTGTTATGTTTATAAATTAAATAATATTAAATATATTATAGCTACCTTAACTAAGGTATATTAAGTAGAAAAGGAACTAGACGAAGATGGCCAATTCAGACACCCCGCAAGCAAAGGATGCCATGCTGATGAGCTTCAAGACCCAGCTTAAAGCCAACGTTCGCAGCATGTTGATGAACTTTGAGGAAATCCTCAGGTTGGCTTCCCGTAGGAGTAATGGTCAAGTTCCCAAACCAACTCAATACGAAATAGATTCTCTGGAAATGCAGGTGCGGGCCGCCAATGTGGCTCGCGCTGCCGATTCGCTAACGAAGCTAGTGAATGATCTCAAGGAACACCACATTCTCCACGATTTTACAGCCATCAACGAGGAAATCAGGATGAATTTGGATCTAATAAAGGCCAAGCAAATCGAGTATGACGAGAAGATAGGCCAATTGGCCGATAATATGGCCGATCAACTGTTTGAGCTGGAGGAGGAGTACTATGAGCGCGGTAGCCACAATTTCTAGTTGACTTACCGATGGGGAGGACTTCGAACTGCAAAGTCTTCTATTGTATACATTTAAATATGTTATGTATCTTAAAGACAAAGCATTTCTGAAGAACAATAAAATAACCCCCAACTTGATTTTAAATTAAACTTCATATGTAAGCAATGCACTTAGGTTGTTCAAGGACTAACAAAATAATTTGATCTCTAAAAGGCAATTACAAAATTAAATTTGGTTTGACAGAACGGTAATATTACTACCAAACAAATACATTATTTTAAACTATTTTTTGCAAAGCCTTTTTTTTACGAACTTAAATTTACTTAAATATTGGCTTATTTTAATATCAATTTGATGTTTGTACTAAAGTCTTCATGTTTTAACCCCTTCCAGCCCTTCGATTGCTTAAGACTGATGACTTGTACTCATTCAGTGGCTCTGGAGGCCTCTACCCTCCGCTCTTCAATGTGATTCCCCGGGCTCAGATATCCGTGAATGCGACATGTGGCCAGAACGGAGCCGAGGAGTACTGCAAACAGGTCGGTGCCAAGCCATGTGGCATCTGCAATGCCCATTCTTCGGATCAGGCCAAACAGCGCTCCATACAGTCGCTGATTTCGACGGGTTCCGGATTCGAAGAAGGCTGGTGGCAATCACCGACTTTGCAGGGTGGCCGGCAGTTCGAGTATGTTACCATCTTATTGGATCTGCAGCAGGTAAGTCAAACTTAGACCTAATTGAGTCCCGTCCCATCTTACGGCGCTGTCAACTAACCCATCCGAAATTGTCGGGGCTAAGCTCTTGCGACAGACGAGCTGTGATCCAGTTTGTAATTAAGCCGCTGAGTTGTCACTCATTTACAAGCGATTTAACGCCAGCTCCATGATCCATCGCTGGACATGCTAGGCTCTGTCTCATTGGAACTTTGAAATATGATCTTATTGGTGTCCGGACTCCGGAGTGGAACTAAAACCCGTTTCATGCCCATTCAGTTCTAATGCTCGAAATGGCAAACATAAATTGGTTTTGATGGGGTTTTGATTAAGTCATATTGGTTTACATACCGATAGTATAAATCTACTTTCTCTTTCGTTTCCGCTGTTGATTTGAATATATTTTTAAGGTATAGATTTTCGTTTATTAAAAGTATGCTTCGATATGAATTCGAAAAAGCGACTTTTAAAGAATAAATAACTTTTTAAAATCTTAAATAAATAAATTCCATTATGGGTTTATTTTTTTTACCATATATAGTAAATTTTTTTTCAGTCACTAAACATTTCATAAACATTTTGTCTTCGAGGATTACACACAAAATCAAGAAAGTTTCCCAATTAAAACAGCATAGACCTCCCAGAAGGCGTCTGTTACCATATTTTATTTCACACTTGCCGCGGATCTTTAAATCCCGATTGGGTGCTAATCGTGCGCCGATAGTGTTAATTGGAATTTCAAAGTGCACTCGAGCACAAAATCCCATCAGATCCACACTTCTCCGATCGACCCTATTGGCCAATAATGTGCTAAAAACGAGGAAGGAATGAAACGGAAAATGGATATCATCTGTTTAGCATCAGCCGACACAAAGTTGACATTCAAGTGCGGCTTGCACTCGAATCTTCCAGCAGATATATCAATGTTTTGATATAATTTCCTCCACTGCCTCATACCATATACCATATAGCATACACCATATGCCACGGGACCGGACCATTCCGGCACACAAAGATACTCTGGGCCCAGACCATGGCAAAGGCATTGAGTGTGCACTTAATTAAAACGAGAAGCAGCCAAGAATGAGGAGGAATATCCACAGACTGGAAGTGATTTAAAATTAAAAACATTGTTTTTGCATATGCCTTAAAGTATGAAAGATTTATGACAGCCATGCGTTGCTCTCGGAGTTTATTAATAAATTCCTGCACGTCTCTTTCATACAAAGGGGGAACTTTGCACAGAAGTATTTAAATTGGGCTCTTCACTTAATTAATTCTGACATTACTTATTTCTAGTTGCCAAACTGAATCCAAATATAAATGGCAAACCTTTTATGGCATTCGCTTTACTCTATGTATATGTCAACGGACGGTTTTTTAATGCAATTGTGGCATGTACTACATTTTTGGTCAGACAACGACCACAAAATTTATAGGTTCCCATGATTTTCCCGATATGGACAAAGCGGACGCCGAGGAACGAAGTCAAATGAGGGGCATGTGTCAAAATTTACACGCTCTCATTCCGTTGATTTGCTTGAGTGACAAAGAATATTCACAGCTTTTCAGGAATTTTTAAAAAATCATTTCCTTTTTGTTATTTCTTTCATTTTTGTGTGAGATATTTTTAAGAATTTTTAAAATATCTTAAATTTGTTGATTTTTTTTACCGTTTTGTTTTAGTAAGAAATTTTCAGGACGGTGTTTTTTTATGTAAAACATATTTTCTAATTACTTAATGGGATTCATTACTCCTTAGCTTGTCCCAAAATATTTTTGACAGCTGCTATCTGTCCCATTCAATAAACATCAACACAATAAATTCTCCCCCCAACAAGTTCACTAATTAGCTATCTCCACAATTAAGTGTGTTGTGTGATTTGACTGTGAAAATATCTTATGCATTTGTCACAACTATTTAGAAGCACATTAGAAAGATCTCCCTCTGTTCTGTCTGTTGTTTCCCAATGCCAAGCCAACCGAAACAGAACACGATTTATGACCTCAGAGGGAACTTGACATTGACGTTGGTGTGTTTCTATCTGTCTCCCCATGGGCGACAAAATCATTGGGACTTCCAGGCTTGAACGGATTCTCCATACCCTGCGTGGATTTTAACAATTAGACTAATCGAGTGATTTACAACAACAAGAGCCTCGGAGACAAGATAGAAACAACGACAGGCGTGTGTCAACGATTTGACAGCTTAAAATATTTCTTTCCGCGCTGGGAAAAAGGCGACAGACTCCGGCAGCAGTCCTCGCAGACCGGTCAGAACCATGGCCAGAGTTTGTCCGTATATGTGTCTCTTTGTCCGTCAGTCAGTTAGGCAGTCAGCCATCCAGTCTGTCAGTTTGCCAGTAAGCAGTCTGTCAGCCTGTCTGTTCGTACAACAATGTCTAGATTTATGCTTCAATGGCTTTGGGGCGCGCGTGACTAATTGAAAGTCTAGCGAGAATTCTACGGACAACTCGGCCAGTGGCTCCCAAACTGTGACTGCAGTTCTGAAAAGGAAAGCCATTTCTGTTGGAATAAATCAAAAGATAATAGTTTGACGGATTTCAAGTAATTTTCTATATTTAGTATAGTCTTTAGAAAAAAAAAATTTGTTCTCTAATTCTTAGTTTAAACTTAAAAGGAATTTAATTGATTAGTTGCTCACTATTGGCGGCAAACATCTAACCAGTCTTACAAATACGACTATTTCCCATTTGAAATGTTTAATGTTTGTTTGTGTATACATTTCTTATACAGACATTTAATTGCTTCATTAAATTTAGCCAAATTTGGCCAAATTTGGCAAATAAAATGCGAGGGGCCGGTCATTTGGCATCGCTATTGGTTTCGTAACTGTAATTCAAATGTTTGACAAGTTGTTGCAACATTCGCAGCGCCAACCGAAATAACAACAACAACAACTGACTGCCGAAAGAAACAAATGCAACAACAACAACGAGCAAAGCGTGTTACAAGCCACGTACGAGACGCATTTTAGGCACAGCAATTATTTTAATGGTCAATTTATTTATTTGTTTGGCCTTTGATTTTTTCCTGTTTTTTTTTTCTCGACATTTTCCCTGAATTTGCCTTTTAAAGAATGCTTCCTCAGTTGGTTGAATTTGCATGAATTTCCGTGCAATTCTTTTTTTTTGGGTTGGGGTCTTAACGTGATTGAAGCTTCGCTTGAATTGTTTTCATGTCATTTACCAGGAAGCGGATTTTATTTTTAATGGCCATTGGCTTTAAACGTGCAAAACTAAAAAAAATAAAATACTTTTAAGATGAAAGAATTCGTTAAAATGATTTTTAAAAATTCTTTGTTAAAGAGAAAAACAAAAATTGTTAAATGTTGGGAATCAAAGATTTATATATTTCAGCAAGGCACATTACCTATCATTAATTATTTAGCTTATGACAACAAAAATGAGCTTATTCTTAATACATAAAATCCGTTGAGGTGCAGCCATATAACCACATTCCACTAGCATTTAGAGCATTGAGCTTAACATTCAATATATACCTCACACCATAGCTGCTACTTGTCCAATTCGGATAATACAGTTTTATTTTTCTTAAAGTCCAAACAAGTTATTCAAAACTTTGTTCATTCTTTAGTCGCATTAATGCGCCAATTTTCAGAGATAAAAACTTGCAGCAGACACAAAACTTTGCGATTACTTCGGCTGCGAGCAGCCAAAACACGTCGAAAAGTCTGAGTGAAGCGATATATAGAGAAAAGTAAGAAAATGTGCAAAAATATATACGAGAAACATGTCTGCCATGTGGGTTCATTCACCATGTTATCTAAAAGCGTGCCAAACCGAAAAATCGCACAGAAAATAACAGATTCTGTTTCTTCCAATGGGCCACCAAACTCTATAAATGGCCAAAAAAGAAGGCTGAGATAAAATGCTGTCTAGCACAGAGGCCCAAATAAAACTAAAGGCAAGCCCTAAATTTGTTGTCTTCTATTTTGTTCCGTTTCAGTCTGTCTACTTCAATTTTTCGCTCGTTTATTTTTAAAAATTTTACGATGAGTTTCCACGTTTTGTGTGTTTTTTATGTTTTTTGGCAATTAACCGAGCGTCCGTGTTGGTTTTTGGGTGCTTGGGCCCAGAGGAAGTTTCCTGTCGGCTCTGCCCTATGGATTTTCTTCATTGAGCGATAAATATTTGATTGCCATAAATGTTAATTCGTGTAATTTACGACATGCAACGGGGGGGCTTCCTCCTCTTGCCACTCAATTTCGTTTATCAACTCAAATTACCCCGCCAAATTGGTATCCCACTGAATATTTTAACAATTTTGTTAGTCTCTCTCTTTGACAATCAGTCCTTATCAGTGGACAAGCATCTGGGTAACAGGTTTCGGTGCATAAACAATAACTCACTCCCTCCGAGAGGAGGAGGAGATTCCACTGACCAAATATTTATACTAAGACTGATCTCCATCGGTCCGTTGTAAACAAGTCTGCTGTGTCGGCCGTCAATTGGTCGAAACTGATAAAAACGTCAAAGTGTTACCCCCGAGGCCTTCACCTGCCGCTTCTTCGATTGCAATCTACAACGATTCTCACATCTCCACGGGGACGGAGGAGCTCAAGTCAAGGAGGCCACGACCACGAAGCCTTCTCATAGTTCGCCTCCTTTATCGGGAACTCGTTTTCGCTCAACAGGCACCAGGAAATCAGTTCAGGAGCACGGGTTGCTCTCGAGCCGATTGCTATCAGGGTCTTGGACAGAAATTTGATGGGAACAACATAATTCAGTAGAGATAACGTATCGGCTTAATTCGTGTGTGTCAAGTTCAGTGGCTCCTTAACGGGTAATCGGAAGTGCATTAAAGGATTTTAATCCTAAGTATAATTTAAAAAGTGAATGCGTGGTGGTGGCTAATTTTTATTATTTTTAGGAGAAAGGATAAATTTAAAAGTAACTAGGATAGTTTATTTATTTCTACATGTTTCCATGAAAGAAAATTCCAATATTTTACAAATATTCAATACTATTTAAATGACAAGTAATATATCTTTTGGTTAATTAACACCTAATAAATATATTTATATTTATTTTATTTATTGATTTTTGATAAGTCAGTATTTAATGTATTCGTAGACATCAATTATAGATTTTTATTTATATCATTATTTTGATATTTTGAACAACCTGGTATCCAAATAAGCAAATTTGTTCAGTAATAGTATTTAACCACTTTTAATTGGGAAATTTACTTAAATTACATTTCTTATTAAATCTACTACTTTTCAAATATATTTTGTGTGTATTTAATATGGTCCAGTATAACGTTTAATACAATAATACATACATATGTATGTAGTTAGATTGTATTGCATTTGAACCTTGCACGTGTTTAGCAAGAGAGGTGTAAATGTTGAATATTAGTTTTAAATAATTTTTAAAGAAAGTTATTAGAAAATCAGAAATATTATTTATATTAGAATTATTTATATAATTTCATGGTAAATATATGTTGCAGCTGCAGCTAACACAACAATCTCCAATAAATATCCAGGTCTTTTGCACTCTCTCATATTACTTAAAAAAAGAAAAGGCACATTATGGGAGTGCCACTTTGTCTTAATTTTACAGGTGCTAATATAAAATAAATAATTTTATCTAGGACGCTGTTTTTTCCTAAAACTTTTATCTTCTTCTCTTGACTTTGCTTTTGTCCCGATCATTTCGAAGTTTGACTTTTTCCACCTTCTTTACCACAGGCTCCCTTCTGATAAGCACTCTTCCAAATTTGTAACCGTAACCAGTCCCATTCGGAGGCATTTTTCTGTTCAAAAATAACCTTTAGTAAAGTCTATTGACCTGAGTATTAGTTATATAAATTTCGAAGACTTACCATCCCACTTAAGAAGTGCTTGAACTCGGCACCCTGAGCGGACATGTCTGTAAATATTTTGTTTATTAATTGGGAAGTTTGACCTCTAGTCATCCGAACTGATTCACGGTTAATCGAAAACTGCAAAGGAAAAAGCTTTGCTCTCCTAATTTATACGCTTTCATACACAGCATGTCCACGGATTGGATTTTTTTTTATATTTTTCCGCCAGTTAGCATATGTTCAATGGTCATTGTCATCATATATATAAAATCAGGATTCCACTTATTCTTTGCTTGTCCATATGTGGGTCCTTGAATTTATGCAAATCCTAGTAATAGTCAACAATTAGTGGGAAATGTGAAGCGCTTATAGCATAAGGTGGTTTATTTCCCAATTAAATAATGAATGACATTGGCACCAAATCGCTTAATCCTTAATCCTTTAATCTTAACGAAGCAATACAAATTATGCCATGGAGTAATTTAAAATGTATGAAGAATTAAGTATTTAGAATGTATTGGAATTTAAGTTTATATGTTTCGAAATTATTTATATATTTTCATTTCACTCTCATATTCCCACTTAAAATCCCCTTACAGATTAATTTTTGACCGGTCTCTTTCACTTATTTATTTTTGTAATAATCTTATCAGCTTGACAGACGCCGTTGTTGCTGTAATCGAATACAGGCGGCACTCAATAAGGAGAACGCACGCATGCGCACTCCTCTTTCCACTCTCGCTGGCATTTGGGACTTCTTGTATTTTTGCATTTTATCAGCCTTGGAAAATCGGTGAAAATGCATGTGAGCTGCAGATGCTGATGCCATTAGCTACTTAGTGAGTTGTGGGTAAACAAGTGGCTTTGAAATTTGATAGAGTTGTTTTCGAGTAGGTGCTACATAGCCATTGCTCTCGGCAGATATCGTTGCTATCTGGCTTGTCTGGTGGATTTGCCTTGGACTCGCGATGACTGGCGAAAAGCTGAAGGAAAAATTAAAAGTAATACTATCCATAATACATATCTGGTTAGATGGCGCCATGTGGCTGCTCTAAAGTCAAAGCGTCGTAATCAATTATACACCTGGCCACACCTTCGCCACAAGTCGCCCGTCGGAAAATTCAATTGCATGCCTTTTATTGATTTCTCATTTTGGCCTGGCTTGGTTTTTTATTTTTTCTGTATTTTCTGTGTGGCTTTTTTGGCCACTGATCTTCGGATAGGCGCAACATTTTCAGCGTCTCTCGAACACGCTACGTTTTTGGCATTTTATTTTTTTTATGCATTTTTAGTTTACAATTTTCCCAAATATCGTTTGTCAGCTGTTGCTGCCGGCCACGTTCAAAAAGAGCCACAGTTGGGCGGGGGTTTTCTTTTTCTTATTTTTTTTGAGGGTTGCGATTGGTTGACAGTCCGGGAAATTTATGACGCGGCGTTGGCAATGTTGGGTTAAAAGATTTTGCCAGTACCACACGGCATTAGCGGTGATATGAACGCAGCAGTTTGTTGGTAGTCACAGATGCAAAGATATAGATATATGTCGGCAAAGACTGGATAGAAACATCAGTTGGTGACAGAAACACTGACATTTGGGTGCGTAGATAATTTATGGCTCATTTGCCCATTGGCTATTAAATCGAAATGCTGAGGTGTGATGGCAGTTGGTTTTATGGTGGGAAGTTTCTTCTTTAGTTAGTTAAGGGGTTTTACAAAAAATTAATAAAAGAAATATCTCAAAAATAATTAAGAGAAAGATCTAATAAATTTATTATAGGCCTGATTTTTATTGGCATTATTATTGAATTTTATCATTATTTAACAGAAAATTTTAATGGAAGATCATAAATATATTTTTTAAGAAAAGCAATATATACTTATAAGCAAAATATCCCTGACATTAAAAATATGATGGTAGTTTTCTTTATGGTTGGAAATATCATCGTATTTTTTGTATTAAAAGGTTAACCAACAAATAAAATAAATAATTCTAGTAATAATTAACAGTCTAGTCAAGTAACGATATTAAAAACATAATTGTTTAACAACCATTTTCTTTTAAAAAAGTTAATCATGTTAGAATAGGAAGTTATAATCAAAGTTCTTCAATATATAATTTTTTAATATATCCCTGAAAAAAAAACCCTAACATAATAACATCAATATATTGAAAAAATGTAGATATACTTTTATATATTTAAAAAAGGTTTACTACAAAAGTTAAATAATATTCTTCATACCTTTTTCTTAAGAGATATCTGAAAAGAAACTTATCTAATGCTTAAACTGCTTAAATTAATAGCCTATGTTTTCCTCTTTTTTCAGACCTATCAAATCTTCTCCGTGTGGCTGAAATCGGCCAACTCGCCCCGTCCAGCCTCCTGGCTGCTCGAAAAGTCCCTGGATGGCATTAACTTCGAGCCGTGGCAATACTTCGGACTGAGCGATGCGGACTGCCAGCGACGATGGAATCTGCCGGGGCAGAATGGCAAATATGTGTTCCAGAACGACACCGAAATCATATGCTCCACTCAGTTTTCCAAACCGGGTCCCTTGGAGAACGGCGTGCTGCATGCCTCGCTGCTAAAGAACCGACCCGGAGCCACCGAGCAGAGTGAAGAGCTGATGAAGTTCATAACCACTCGGTTCATAAGGATTCGGCTGCAGGGAATGCACTCCACCGCGAATTTGGACAACAGTTTGGACTGGCTACTGGACTCACCTTCGCTGGAGAAGCACAGCTTCTACTCGCTGTCCCAGTTGAAGGTGAGCGCACGCCTCGATTGCCATGGACATGCTAATCGTTCGATGGAGTCGCTCACAGGAGATCCCCTGCTGCAGTGCATCTGCCAGCACAATACCTGCGGTTCGCAGTGCGACCAGTGCTGTCCGCTCTTCCAGGACCGACCCTTTCGCCTGGGCGCAGAGTGTGAGATCTGCCAGTGCTATGGTCACGCGGAGAGCTGCTCCTACGACTCGTTCCTGGACAAGGGCATCTGCCAGAGCTGCGCGAATCACACGGCTGGCAATGAGTGCGAGTTCTGCGCGAGAGGCTTCTACAGGGAGCCGGATGCTCCGCTTACCGAGCCCTGTCTGCCCTGCTCCTGTGATCCTGGGCGTTCAACGGGAAACTGCCAGCCGGATGGAGGTGGCTGTGACTGCCTGGAGGGCTTCCAGGGCAGGAACTGCGAGGAGTGTGCGCCGGGCTACTATGGCGATGAGTGCAAGCGCTGTGAGTGCGACGACAGGGGAAGCGTTCCCTCCGCAGGATCCTGCTCGGGCGAATGCCGCTGCAAGCTGAATGTGGAGGGCAGCATTTGCTCCGAGTGTGCGCCGGGATACTACGACCTAAGTGAAGAGAACAGCGAGGGCTGCACCAGCTGCTGGTGCTCCGGTGTCTCCCAAACGTGCCACAGTGCCAAGCTGCAGACGCTGGCCTTCGAGACCCTCAACGATTGGAAGCTGACCGATATACAAAGAATGAAGCCCATAAACATACCCATGGATGCCGAGGAGAATCGATTGATCTTTGCCAACGAACTGGACGAAGTGGAGGCCATCTATTGGCAGGCTCCGTTGGGCTACCTGGGCAACCGCCTGACCAGCTACGGGGCGCGGCTGCAGTTGCTCCTGTCCTGGGTGGTGATGCGGGGCGATACGTCGGGCAAGCCCACCACGGGACCCAATGTCATCCTGTTCGGCAAGAATGGCCTGAAGATTGCCTTCGGCGACGAGTCGCTCGAGGGACTGGTGGTCAGCATGAACGTTTCGCTGACGGAGGAGGGCTGGTATCATGTGCCACCCACGGTGAAGGACATAAAAACTAGGCTGAGACGAACTGAGGGCGGTGACTATCACGGAGAGTCGGTGACCCGATCGCAGTTCCTCTCCGTTCTCGTTTCGCTCGATGCCATTCTCATCCGAGCCGCCTTCCACACGGATCAGGTGGAAACCTACCTGGAGCGGGCTGTCATCTATTCGGGAGGCGTCGAGTTGGGCGGCATAGCCTCCAGCCGGGTGGAGCAGTGCCTGTGTCCCGCCGGCTATACGGGCCTCTCCTGCGAGGGCTGCGCCTTTGGCTACAAGCGCATCTACGAGAACACCTCGGATCACCAGATCCTGAGCAAGTGCATCCCGTGTCCCTGCAACGGACACTCGAACTCCTGCGATCTGCAGAGCGGAAATTGCGGCGACTGCATGCACAATACCTTTGGAGATCGGTGAGTTATATACCATAAATAAACTAGAAAAATATAAAATTGAATAAAATTATTAGTCGATTTAAAAAATATAAATTTCTGATTTTTGGTTAGCTGTATTTAGTACCTATATTTAAAAAAAATCTAGGTTCTAAATTGTATTTTAAAAGAAAGCTCTTACTATTTTCAATATATTGTATTTTTGAAATTATATAACTGGGTAATTTTTTATTTTAGGATTATCTAGGTATTTTTATTTTTATGGTGAATAACATGTCATTCAAAATCTTTAAAGAAGTATAGCTAAATTTTAAACTTGTATAAAATAAATCTCCAAGTGCTTTCAATATATTTTATTTACTTTTCCAAAATGTAGTAATCTTGGTAATTTTGTAAATACAAGAAATGTTAGATATTTTCATTCTTAATGAAAGTATGTGATTATGCTGACTGCCCAAGAAAGAAGAAGAAAAGAAGAAAAAAACCATATTTTAAACTGTGGTAGAAAACAAAGTTCCAATCATTTCCAATATATTTAAGTTTTTATATTCGGATTTGGTAATTTTTAAAATTTTTGCATACTATTTTAGTACAGACACAAACCCAAAACACATGTTGGTGAATAGCAACACGATCCACACAACACAATCCACTAATAGTAAAGATATAAACCCGAGCACTGATTTGTGTCCTGACTAACTTACCACACCAAGCCAATACACCCACCATTCAGCCGAGACTCAACTCCATTAAAAATTATCTTATTTTATTTTTCAGTTGCGAGCGCTGCCAGCTGGGCTACTACGGGAATCCCCTGCAGGGAACCCCCAACGACTGCCGGCGTTGCGCCTGTCCCCTGTCCTCGGACTCCAACAACTTCTCGCCCAGCTGCCAGCTAAAGAGCTACAACTATATGGACCTGAATCCGCAGTTCGAGCTGATCGAGCATGCCGAGTACATTTGCACCCAGTGTCCGGAGGGCTATACGGGTGACCATTGCCAGGTGTGCGACGACGGCTACTTCGGCAATCCCCGCCAGCTGGGCAGCAGCTGTCAGCGCTGCGACTGCGCCGGAGGACCCTGCAATGTGACCAGTGGGGAGTGCATCACCTGCCGCGGGAACACCGAGGGTTGGCACTGCGAGCGCTGCAAGCTGGGCTACTGGGGTGACCCGGCCATGGGCTGTGAGCCCTGCCACTGCCATCCGGAGGGATCGGAGAGTGGCCTGTGCGACAGCACCGATGGCCAGTGCCTGTGCAAACCGCGATACGGCGGCCAGAAGTGCGACGAATGCTACGTGGGCTTTGCCAATGTGGAGCTGCGCTGTCCCGCCTGCAGCTGCGATCCCCTGGGCTCCCTGATCCCCGACAGATGTGACCCGCGCACGGGGCAATGCCAGTGCAAGGAGGGCGTGATGGGCGCCAAGTGCCACGAGTGCCGGGATGGTTACTTCGGCATGAATGCCGTGGATGCCCAGCAAGTGGATGATCTGCCTGCCGACGACGACGACGACTGGGAATTGGTTCCGGATACCGAAGAGGAAGATCCACCGAACAACTCGGCCTCCGGCGCGGTGGCCTGCGAGGGTAAGTACCCCCGATTGGGAGCTCAAAGTCAAAAGTCTAAGAACAAAGGAATTCCACGAAACGATAAATCGAGCGAGTGCACCTATGGAAAACAGATGTGCCAGATGAGGTGGGCGCGTAGTAGTCCATCAATAACTCGGGGAACATACATAATTAAATTGGTGCTCTACTTTGTGCCGCTAAGTGAAGCGCTTCCCATGATGATGCTCTCCATTGGCCTCGATTCGAAGAGCTTAATGCACAAATCAGTCAAGTTCTGGGCGGGAAGTGCATCTGTTTTGGGGTACAATAAAGTGTAGGATCGCTAGAGGTATTATAAATAGATTTCAGACATTTTTCCTTGAAATGGTTATTAGCTTTAAATGATATTTCAAGTTAACTAAATTCTGTTAGTGTTTTTAATCATTATTCTATATAGGCAACATTAGTTTCTGATATAAACAGTCAAGTTCTGGGTGAAAAGGGCATCTTTTTATAGATACAATAAATTATAGGATCGTTATTGGTAACATAAAAAGATTTCAGATACTTCTTGAGATACTTTTAATGGTTATCAACTATAAATAATGTTTCAAATTAAGCAAATCTCGTTATTTTTAAAATATCTTCCCCATATGCAGGATCTATCCTAATTATTATAAAATAATAGTTTCTTATAATATGGAAGAACAAGTTCTTATAAAAATCAGTAAAGTTCTGGGTGGGGATTAATTCTACTCAAATTCGTTTGAATATTTTTTAAATATTCTTCCTTAAGTATCTTTCATTAATTTCTTATACAATCAAAACTTTATGCACATTAAGCCTTGCTCAATTATCTTGGTACATACAAACTCAAACATTAGGCCACAAAAATACCATTTTTTCTTGAGGCCATCATCGCTTCAAATTCAACTCATCCATCATACAAAATGCATTACATACACTCCATTGTAATGGGATATTTTTGTTAGCCAGTTCTCCTTGAAGTGGGTTTTTCTATCTTTTTTAACACCATTTACAGACCGGACAATGGGCAAAAACCCGTCTCAAATAACCAAAAGCGGTTGCCAAGATGGTTTAGTTGAGTGTGTTTATTGAGTTGTACTTGAACAAGAACTCGGATTGCATAACACCCTGAATGGCTATTCTTTTCATTTAAATTTGCTTTTGTAAGCGATTCTTCCCTGCGGTTTTTCATCTCGCTTTTCTAATTGTTAGCCAGTCATCTCCTCGTACTTTGGGTAGTTGCCCCCTTGGTTATACACATCTTTTTTAATACCTTTTGACTACCGGTGCTGTTTTCATTTATCCACAGTCATTCTACGAATTTTATGGCCCCTAGGATTTTACAGGAGTCTGAGCTTTCTGTTTTTTGTTGACTTTTGAATTTCCTGGAATTCGTTAAGTTTACAAGAGTTGTTATAGATCTAAAATGTTAAGTTTATTACCAGGGAATGTATGGTTAATAAGGTTTCAGCCAGAAGATTTTACTTTAAAAAACATTAAAAGATTTATTCCAAATCGCTTAAAAAGTTCCTTATTTTAAGTCCAAAAAGTTAGGTTCAACGTATTTGTATGTTTTTTAATTATTTTTAAATTTAATATCCTGTGTCGCATAATAATTACCAATTGTACTTAAGTACCATCCGTAAAAATTTGTATGCCATTTAGGTTTAAAAGTCCTTGATAAGAAACTTAATAACTTACTAAAAAGAAGCATACAACTTTATTTATTAATTTTTTATTAATACAAATTCCTACAGTAAAGACTCCACTTTTCAAATAAGAAGTTGGATTTATCCCTTTCTATAAAATTCCTACAATTTATGAAATAAAAAGTAGGAATAAGAAACCATTCTATATCTTAGTGAATTAAAAGAATAAACCCTAAGCTCTCGACTTTAATGTTAAATAGACTTGAAGAAAACGCCCCTGGCTATAATTCCACATTAGCATGTTGAGTGGGACAGGCACTTGGCTTTTGGCCAAGCCAGAAACCTCTTAAGCCAACATTTCGAACAGTAGCACGTGCGTTTGGACTTGCGATCGCTGGGAATTTATAACCCACGCATAAAATTGTGCAGCTATCTAAGAAATTAAGCAGCAAACTGCTAGATACATTTAGCCGCTGGTCATATTTTGTAATCAGTTCCATTTGCCGCTCACCAAGCAGCAGCAGTAGACTCTCAGACACACTTTTGTGTTGACCACAGACTCCGGCACAGACTGCATGGAGCCACCGCGCTGGTCTGGTGTCCAGTTTTAAGACCAAACCCAGGCCAATCCAATCCAATCCAAGCCAGCCACTTTGGCAATCCAAGCCGAGCGGCATATTTTCATGGGGCTGCGACTCTGAGCCTCTTGTGCATTTGCTGTTTGTTGTTGCTGCTGCGTTGACATTTTTATGGACATCGGAATGCTCCAACCGCCGACGACTGAGTCTCTCAGGCGGACCCCGAAAAAAGCCACTTTGACTTTGCCCCTTTTTATTTTTTTTTTGTTTACCCCGTTTTTTAGCCAACTGATTAGCGAAACAATTTCAAATATTTGTGTTAAATAACTTGACAATTAATTGCATTTCGTGGATGCGGTTGCGTTTGTTGTGGTTTCGATGGGTTTGGCTTTGGCTACGAGCATTTGGGGATGGGGGCTCCAAGCCAAATGAAGTTATACGATTTGAGAGCAAATTTTATTGTGGCATTGGCGGTGACTTCAAAGGAGTTCAAGAGGATAATGAAGAAAATTACTTTGAATATTTCTAGAAAAAGTAATCAAATCATATATTATTTATATTTTTATTTCGATCATTATAATGGAAATTACTTGGAAAAAAATATTAAAATAATTTAGTAAATGGAAATTACTTGGAAGAAATTAGAGAACAACCATAAGAATTTAAAGAAAAAATATTAAAATAACTTAGTAAATCTCTCCTTAAATTTTCATCTCAATCAGTCTGCCACAAAAGTTAATATTAGCACATGTGCAAACAATTTGAAACGACTCAGCTGCCAACTAGGCCGAATAATTACAAAATTATGCTCGCCAAAAAGAGGGAAAAAATTGTAAGTGGCGCACAGTATCTTTTTCACCAAGCTGCAACCACGATGGGACTGAGAAATTGCCATGAAAAAAGCATCTTTATAGACGGAGACGACGAGCCACGACTAGTTGAAGAGACAGACAGACAGACGGACTGTCCAAGGTAATCAAGAAGCGTCTAAATGGACAAAATGGAGCAACAACCACTAGTCAGTCGCTCGCTGTCAACGCATCATCATTCGAAATGGAGCAAGACCAAGAGGATCTCCGATCTCCGATCCTCGGAGGCAATAAATTTCAAATAATTTCCAAGCACGGACAAACAAATGTGACATAAATCGTCTGAGTAACGGTAACGGAAGCATGCAAAGCCAAAACATTGACACTAATGAATGTGGCCAACACAAATGTAATTGTCGAATGACAATTTGTTTACAATTGCCAATGCAAAAGCCACATATATATGAAATTTATTACTTTGGGAGACTAAATATCGATCGGTATTGCGACTGGGATATACCCTATACTTATTTAAGTATATTTATTAGTAATTTAATCAATAAAGTAAAAAAGAAAACAAGAGAGAAAGCTATAGTCGAGTACCCCGACTATCAGATACCCTTACTCAGCTAAATGGAGTGCGAGGGAGATGGAGATATAAAACTTTAATCGCGCAAAACTTTTTAACGAATGGTCCGATAAACACAATAAAACTGCATTACTTTTCCGAAATCTTAAAAGGTGTGGGCGCCAGACACCTTTTAAAATCGTTTAAGGCGATTGTGGGCGTTAGAGGGGGCGTGGTGCGCGGCTGAAATAAACTTGCGCTGCGTAGAAAGCCCAAGAATGTGTGTGAGTAATACCAACTTTCTAGCTTTGGTAGTTTCCGAGATCTCAGCGTTCATACGGACAGATAGACACTTTAAAATGGGACCAAAACAGCTTGTATAAAGACAAAAAGGATGTAAAATTAAACCTATAGGACATGCGTCTTAAAAATAAAATGCATTTTTTTCTGAATTATAAACTATTATATGAAAAACTGTCAGAGAAATAACCAAACTATAATATTACTAAATTTTTTGCATTTTTTCCTGAAATATAAGATATGTTCAAGGTATATCAAAATATTAGACTTGTACTGAAATACCCCCTTCAATGGTATAATAAACACCACCGAGGCTTTCAAACTGTAACCGGGTCATTATCGAAAACACTTTTCGCGGAGACGGGGAAGCCAGAAGTTTGGCATTTTGATTTTCTAATTTATGGCCCAGACTTTCGCTCCAATCGAAGGCCTGTGTGCCTGTCTCTCGAGTGCCTCCATCCCCTCATGATCCCAAATTGTATCTATATCTACTTGCCTGGTTGCCATGTTTCGCTATCGCCAGCGTCCATGTCGTCGTCTGCTTCTCCTTTTTGGTCGTGGTGTGATTTTAATTGCTCTTACAAATGTTCTTCGTCGCGCATGCGCCGCCGCACAAACTTTTCGAGTGCAAATCTATGTAGCCCAGCTTTTCGAGCTGGAATTGGGCAAGACAAAAGCCGGAGATTTATAGCCAGGCAGCCATATGTTTTTGGAGAGGGAATTTTGTCCTATTTTTTGGGGTATATACTGCATGCAACGTTTTCATTTTAGCCAGCTCGTGTGGGTAGAAGTTTTAGAAAGTCTTTGTTGTTGGTTTAAAAGAGTAAAAGGTTACTTTGGTCTCAAACGTTTGCAGATGCTTTTCAAGTGAGTTTTAATATACAGTTTAATATGTTTAAAATATAATTATTTCTATTTGATGGCACATAAAACTACTTCCTTCCATAAACACTATCAATATTCATAAAAGCATCTCTGTTGTCACTTAACACTTCGCATCACTTGCTGCCACTGAAGTAAACAATTGATTTGAATATTGTGGCCACTAATCATTCTCCTCGGCGATTGCAAAAGCCCCCACAATCAGCTTTAAAATGCCACCCAAACGAAAAAACCATTATAAACTTCCAATCTTTCAATCGTTGATGAAAAATATTAATTAGAAAATAATATTCTCGCTGGGACTTGAATGAAACCCAAGTCAAGCGCATACAATAATTAATAAATTATTTCCAGTCAATAAACTTTTCAGTCTCTCGGGATTGCAACATATATTTTCGTTGGGTCTCCCAACTTGGGGATTTGGTGAGGGGGAAGATGGAAACCCGGCACCCCGCGGATGAGCAAGCGCCGCACCAAGATACTGGAAACTGAAATCGCTGTGCTGAAGTCGCCCCATGTCAGTTCATTAGGGTCAGCCAGTGCGACTGGGAAACTCGGAGCGCGGACTGTGAGTCTCTCCGCCTTGGCGGTTCATAAAAATTAGTTGGCTATAAAATTAGCCTGTGGCTGCGGAGGAGGGTATTCGATTCTCGTAAAAATCAACACAAATTGAATTGCACTCCATTCATGGAAATCAAATTGCGTTCGCCGTCCAATATGTTCATACTTTATGGCTGCCACATGAATATGAATCTGAATGGAAGTGAAAAGAACTCCTTCTCTGCCTGTCTATTAACACGCAAGAATTAAGGAAGTGGGAAGCAGGTGCGAGAGCCTTGTATAAATATAACCCTCGGGACAGGTGAGTTTGGTTTTCGGTGTGACTTTTAGCTGCTCGTAAACCGAAAACTCTCTGGGAGATGCAAAACTTCAGCTAGAAGAAGATCGTATTTGGGCGAGGAGGGAATTGAGTGCCATTGACAACAAAGTGCTTTCAGTGATGGCTCCTGGGAAGCTACGATTTCTTAACGCATGTGTGCATATAAGAAAAGGATTGTGTGGGAAAAACATGCTGGCTATGAGAAAGTTTCTATAAATCTTTAAAGTAAGATTGTTAATGAATTCATTCTTTCCACTCCACTTGCAGCAAGTGAAAAAAAATTTGTGTCCTATGAAATTAAAGAACTTTTTAGTTTTGTTGATCAAAACACCGATATAACGATATTTTTGAATGAAAATTATATATTTTTATATTTTCCTAGATATCGAAAATATGATATACCTATTTTATTTTTATATTTTATGATATTTTTGCGTTGGTTCTTTTGAATATAAAAGTATCAAACATATAGATAAAATATATAATAAACAAGAGAGAACGCTATAGTCGGGTGCCCCGACAATCAGATACCCGTTACTCAGGTAAAGGGAGTGCGAGGGAGATGGAGATAGAAACTTTGAACACGCATAACTTTTAACGAATGGTCCGATTTGAAAAATTTCTTCTACATTTCGATAGGTATTGATAAACACAATAAAACTGCATTTTTACTTTTCCGAAATATTGAAATTTTTAAAATCGTATATAAGCGATTGTGGGCGTTAGAGAGGGCGTGGCACCCTTTTGAAACAAACTTGCGCTGCGTAGGAACTCCAAGAATCTTCATGCGAAATACCAATCTTCTAGCTTTTATAGTTTCCGAGATCTCATACGGACAGACAGACGGACAGAAAAGCCAGCACTATACTTCACCTGGTTAGTTTCTTTAGTTTAAGATCTCTTGATATCATCAACCACTACTTATCGCTGACTCTGCTTGGCACATTTCATGCCCACACGATCATATCTTCAGTATCCCCTTACATTCTGGCCAAACTTTCCTCGTAGGATCTTTAAAATTCGCAATACTTTCTCCCGGTCTACAAAGTGTTGGTTAGGAACCTTCTCTGAACCAAATGACAACTCGTTGGACTCTGAATCTTCGGTTTTGTGTGCCCGAAGACATGGCAACAAAATATTTTGGTCTTGCTTTTTTTTTTTTGGATTTGGTTTGTGGCTTCTAACAGCACATTGATTGATTACAAAACGTGCGCCAAGCATTTTCACGGCAGCAGCAGCAGCAGCAACAACAAGGCACGGCAATTGTTTTTCGCGCAGCGACTTTTCCACAATGGCATTTTCTTCATTTGCGCCTAACAATGGCATCACTTTGTCACGATTTCTGCGCTCACAACTAACAAGACACACCGGCAACATGTTGCTGACGGTGGATGGGATGGTGGATTCATGGTGGATGCATTGCAGCCTGCTACCATTTAATGTTGCTATGCCGTTGAATTATCACCGCGCATGTGTGACTAACCTCCCGAGGCGGTGGATAACAAAAAGCCAGGGATCTCAAAGCTCCGAACTCCGCCGTGGTCGCTTTTTCGGCTTTCCTCCAGAGTCCCCGGACTGCAGAGGAGAGCCAACCTGCTGCTGACGACCCAGTCATAATTTCAGCTGCCAACCGCTGAAGCCCAGGGAGGAAAAAGAAGACGGAGGGAGATTCCTTTTTTATTTATGGAAACGGCAGATGGTCTCCCCATTCTCCTGATGATGTTGCCGCCGTGGCTACTGTGGCGGCTTTGAATTTTGACCGTCAGCAGTGGCATGTGGCACGTTAATGATCTTGTTACCCTGGAGACTTGACTGCGACTCCGTCGGACCCTTTTGCATAAAGCCATTGAACGAGGTGTGCAACTACTAACGAGCGTTGGCTCTGGCCCCTTTTCTCCGCTTCAATTTGTGTGCGACGAAGTGTGAGATGATGAATCTGTGAATCATTAATAGTCGGTAGGAAAGTTCTGTATGCACAAAATATGAATATGAATAGGTGCGGGAAAACTACAGAACTAATTGTGGTTATTATTATGAACAGCAATTTATTTAATGGTTGGAAGTTTGAGGAGGTGAAAGAGAAAGGAGTAAATATTTTTAAAATTCAAGAAAATATTCCAGAATTTAATTTCAATACCATTGAATTGGTCATTAACCAACTTATTAAAAAACTAATGTTATTAATGATCTTTCCCCCTCAACAGCATCTGAAAACTATGAGTTGTGAAAATATAATAATCAGAATGGTTCCCTTTTCCTATAAAATACCCCCTTCATCCCACATCCCCCCCAGAACTTTGATCATTAATATGGCAATGGATTTGCAACGTGTTTCATGCCTTGGACGATTAGCACTTCCACATCCCTTGTTCCCGCAGTTGCGGTTTCACTTGAATTTGTTTAGACTGCTGCACTTCCGTTTGTGCCAGCTGCACAGTCATCTGACTACGAAAGACTCCACATCCGAGATTCAGATCCAGAACCACAGCGACAACGTCAGCAACCTGGAGGCAAACAGACACGACACGTCATCAACTTGACATTTAAATTGTGCTCCTGATAAAGTTGCCAACATTTCATATGACAGAGCTACAGGAGATATAGTCCAGCAGTTGGACACACAATGTTGCAGCAATTCACACACAATGCAGATCTCGTGGTCGGCTGTCATATTCCCAAGGAGTTTGGAGATCTTCGTGTGGTCCCAGAAAAATATATATGTACATATATCACGGCAGACAATTAATGTCAGCTCAGGTGACAGCTTTTTCTTTATTCTTGTCGGTGCTTTCACATGGACATGAGTTATCAGAGATTTGGCTTGGTTTTCCAGAGCTATTTTTCACTTACCTTATATGTTATATCCTAAGAAACCACATAAAACTATTTTTATAGCCAAAAAAGAAAGTGAAATATGGTATATCTTGCTATTTTCCTTAATTAATGTACAATACTGATAAAAATTACCTTTGTTGGCCGTTGGAATTCCTTTTTTAGTTTGATCGAAGGTTTAATTCCCATGGAAAAAGCCTGAGTCATCCGGAAAAGATTTCCAGTTCCCATTTTACGGTTATTAGAATGCTTTCAACGCATGCCAAGCACATTAAAATATCGTAAAATCGTATACCAACGTAGTTACTTTTCGTACGCAGAACTGAAAGTTCTGAGAGCCGAAAGTTTCGCTGTGCCATTAGTTTTATATGTCCGTTCCAACGGTGATCGCCAAGACATGTCAAATGCATTTAGATAAAATGATTGCATTTTGGCCCAGAGCTTCGGCTCTTTCTTCTCTTTCTCAATGGGCGTTCCCATCTCTCTCGGACTTTCCCGCGATGCGTTCAATCAATCACCATTTCTCAAGCTGCACGCAAACCGAAGTCAATTCGAGGCGTTTAATCAATCCGGCCATGTAAATAGCACGCCTCCCTCGATCTTCGAGAGGATTGTAGCCATCTTAACCGTACTTCATCGCCAGCCGCCTCGTTGCGTGCGTTGACACTCGAAAACGTAAATCACGAGTGCAATTAACAAGGCAAACGGCCAAGATCGTCAAGCAATCCATTTGCAGTTGGCTTCGCCAAACGGAAATTGTTGTTTGCTCAATAAAAGTAAATTGCAATTAAACAAAATTGCTAATTTCAATGATGACAGGCGCCATAAATTGCTGGCTGTTTGGGCGGAATATTGTTACAAGATGTGGTAATGGATGCAGATAAAGGCGGATAGAGGAGTTTCCACGACTAACCGTTGTCGATTTCGGGAACTTTAAGTAGGCAATTTTAAAAACGTTTTGTATTTATGGTATTTTAATTTGCATGTTGGACCTTAAAGACGATAATTTGCATGTTCTTTTGTTCAGAAGCTCGTTTTCTTTAAAGTTTAAATAGATATGCGTTTTTAACATAAGTGTAATATATTTAGAGTCGTTTTCTCGTCCGCCAGTTAAATTTAATGGAAGCTTTAAACTCTGATTGCCCATACGATTTCAAGGTTTAAACCCTACTTTAAATTTAGCTAAGAGACGAGAAAACGGCCCTTAATACCTATAATAGACCCAACAACTAAATACCCCTGACCACATCTATTTACCCATTTATCTATTCAATTCCTGACTATTTTTCGGCTACGATAAACTTTCGCCCCATAGCAACACGTTCTCTCACTACTTATATCAATGATTTTGCCGCCAATTTTAGCAAGTTGAAAAAATCAATTAAAATCAAGACGACAGCTGCCGTTGCACCAAAAGAAAAACACACACAAGAGAACCGCAACAAGCAAAGCCAACATTTGGCCAACGTCAAAATTTAATGCATTTGCACTTGACACGCAAAGGAAGTTGCAACAGTTGCAGCCACCAAAAAAAAACTTGCCCCTGGCCAAAAACACATTGGCTAAAAATAAAAAAAAAATAATAAAAGGAAAAAGCTGGCTGTGGAAACAAGATCAAAAGGTCGAAGATTGCGCTAACCCGAGGACGCCCACTTTTTCGCACGCTCCACGCCGGATACGCGGATACGTGTCCATAGATAAACATGGTAGATGTGTGCCCGGGTGTAATCTATAAAGGTGCCTCGCTGGGGCTGCGGATGAGGCATCGAACAAAGAGATATCCTAGGGGACGAGCAACCTCGGAGTTAGAAATTGAAAAACATTTAGAGCCGCTGGTGAAATTCTATCATCAACAGGCGCTTTGGGTTAGGAGCGAATGAAAATTCGAAGGAAGGAGGGATTAGCAGTTGGGCTATATAAAACTAACAGGAGATGAAAGCTAGGAAGAGGGTTGTCGAGTGATATTCTGAAGAAAAACGGACAAAATTCGTGACCTAAACTTATCACCATTTACTTTTGCTTTAAAAATATTTATAATACCTTGAGTTTTAGAAAACCCCTTTTAATCTTGAGTTTTTTGTGAGTTTTGCTTTTATTTTCGGAATATTTGACTTACTTAAAGACCTCT
Source organism: Drosophila lutescens (assembly GCA_037075285.1). Lineage (NCBI taxonomy): Eukaryota > Metazoa > Arthropoda > Insecta > Diptera > Drosophilidae > Drosophila > Drosophila lutescens. Next base: position 333,326 of record JBAMCF010000180.1, read on the forward strand.
TTTATATATTTAAAACACTTAATTTAAAATCAATTCAATATAATATTTAATAATAATTATTTTATGAATATAAACTTTATTATAATAAACATCAGATGGTTCTTTCAAGCAGGGACTGCACCCAAATAATATTTGTTAGCAACACCTGACAACCCTGGTGAAAGCCGTGCGTAGCGGCCCATTCAACTGGCGTATCTTCCTGGACAGGCCGAAGCCAAAACAACCAATAAATAGTATCAATCACAAATGATCGCAAACGAGGAGGCCTCGACTGCACCCAGCGGCACTCAGCTGGCCAAACTTGCAGCTGTCTGTGGCCAAGGAACCTTCCTTCCCTCCTCCTCCCCCAATCCCCGATCTTAGCGATCTTGGGCTTAGCACAACAAATAATGATTCATGCGAGAAAAGTAGCGGCAGGAACAGGTTCCAAAGTTTGGAGGAAAACGTGACTGGGGGAGAGAAAGGGTTGGGAGACCTTGCACCGAGAGCCGGCTCCTCCGATTCTCTCCTATCCAATCCAATCCGATCCTTTTGCGGCACATGTGCATTGCAAGCGGCGACTCCAGCGGCATTATGGTTCAATAGGTCAACGATGCGTTGAATGACGACCGAGAGGACTCCGAGAATGGGAGGCCGTTAAAGAAAAGATCATTGCATGAAAAATTACGGTAAGGCACGTCAATCGTCAAACCGATCTCCCAAACGAGCCATGTAATGGACATGGACCTCGAGAAAGAGAGTTCTTCTCCTGGAGAGGAGCAGGAGTAACTGGAACGTATTCCAAACTCCATAACCGATTGCGATCGCAACAAATCAGAGAAAAGTTGTCTTAAGCGCGACTCGCGTCCGTTCTTCTCCAATAAGCAATGTGAAATGAGAAATGTGTGTGTCGGTCGGGACCACCAAGGGGAATTTGGGAGACGAGATCGACGGGATGGGGATGCGGATGGGGTTGGGGGTTCGGTTCGCAGTTTGTCAAAAAGATGTTGGCGTTTTGATAATTTGCTGCACAGCTTAGAAGCCTGTGTGTAGGATTTCCTGTTTACGACCAAAGTATTTTCTCCATTTTCCTTGGTTTCTTATTTTTATTTTTTATAGCTTTTCTTTCACTCTTTTCGCGGGACCGCAACCAATCTGCGGCTGATTTAAATCTTTGCATTTACTCTTTGTTACCTTGCAGTTGGAGGTTTATGAGATATGAACGTAGGGGGTATGTCAGATTTTATTTAAAAATTTACTAGGCTTGACTTTGACATTTCTGGCGTAAAATCGCTTAAGTGATTTCCTCGTTAGCTTTGGGATCAGATGGGATTGGATTAGGTTTTTATGGAAAATATAATAATATAAAAACACTTGCCTCTTCCAATTTCATTTAATCTCTTTAAAAAAAATCATAGATTAAGTCTTAATAATAAAAAGTTTGTATAATGCATACTAAATATTATAAATGTTATACTTTGTATTTTAATACTTCAAAAATTATAAAATTTTATGTAGTTTAGAATTAATGTACGAATAGTCTAGTTACCATGATAATTTTTTTATCGGTGTACGGGGATCTCATTCCCATTTCGAATGAAAATCAAGCATATTTTTTATCCAACCATTTGACCTTGTTTTTCTTGTTTCTCCCCAAGCAGTGGCCATGATTTCAAAAGTGCAACCTATTTATAAGCATTTCTTATGGGCTTTAATTGTTTCAATTGTAATTTTGGTCGGCTGCCGATAAGATCAACAAAGTGCTTTATTTTCGGCTGCACTTCGGCACGTGTTGTTATGTAGACCAGACCCCAATATCTGGTCCCAGAGATCAACTCCCCCACTGAAAGCCACTTCTGGATTCGTTGAAAACACACCCCGAACAATGCAGCCAGCGACTGTGGGGTCTCGTGGGCGCCTTTTTGCATACGTAATTCCCATCCATAGATGCCTAATTAAGTTTTTCATGCTTTGTCCATAACAATTCAGCGGAAAAGAAATCACTGAAATATTAATACCATCAGGCTCAGGCTCTTCAGTATGCGACACTCGTCCGATTATGGGCCATAATTTAGAGCAAGTTTTTCGTATTTTTCCAGTATTTCGGTTTTTGACACTTTTATAGCTCACTTAGGCGGAGCCTAACTAATTGGTGACAAAAAGGTTACGAAACCCGAAGAGCGAGCCACATGTGAACCACTTTGGCGCTGTGATCGTTTTGCTCTTTAAAATGCCCGGCACGTTTCCGAGACGATTTGCTATATTGGAAAAAGTAGCCGACCAGCAGAAGATCGAAGGAGGTGGAAAAGAAGAAGCAGAAGAAAGGAAAGAAAAATGAATTTTCCCGCTGCTCTCTGCACACAGAATGCGGACACACGCAGTGGACTCGAAGTTGGACTTGAACCGGCTGCATTTTTATATTTTTATTTATTTATTTTTTGCTTAGTGCGTCGGCAATTAAAATATTGACAGTTGTGTTCATAGAGAGGAATAATAAGTTTTGTGTGTTCGATTTCGCATGCATAAAAGCTTATGGCCAGCCCCCTGCGGTCGGTTTTTGGCTTGGCCAGAAACGAAAGGTTAACGCGACATGTTCATGTGACAATGTCAGCAAAACTGCCGGCACATTCTGTCTGGTCTCCGGTCCGTCCACCAGTCCCGACTGTCCAGTCTGAAGCGCATAAATAACTGCGTTTGTGACATGGAATGTTCGTTTCGACCAAGTGTAAAAGGCCCAGTCGTAGGCCAGATAGATCTCACTGCCCGCCGGTCTGGCCATGTCTGGTGCGGATTGCCGGGATTGCCGGAGTATCTCAGCCACCACTGCTGCACTGCTGGTAGCAAGGTGCGGTGCCCATATGCAGACAACCCAAAAGCTATTTGTAGCTTGTGGCTCACTGGCTGATTATGGAAAAATTGCTAGATGTTTTCCTTGAGTCGGTTTCTTGTTAGAGTTTTTGCAGCCTCTCGTCTTTGGATCTTCTTCATCTTTTACTTTTCTCCATTGCATCACAGAGATGAAGAAGCTACTTTGAAGAATTCAGTGGGTTGCAGTCGGATACATAATATTTTTTGTAGCTAAGAATTGGCATTTGGTTTAGATCACAGGGGATTATAGGTTGCCACGGCAAAAGGAATCGCATGTTTAAGGAAACTAAAGAAAGAGTATCATAAATGCTTTCAGTTTTCGAAAAGGTGTAATATATAAAAAATAGATATAGTACTACGTTTCAGAATGGTTATTTAAGAGTTTTTGGATCAGTAATTGCTATACCATTATTTAAAACCCAAATCTCTTTTAAAGCCCCATTTAATTTTCATCGCAACAAATGTTGCTGACCACTAGCAACATTGTACTGGTCTGGCAACATGATCGAATACCTAAATATATTTTATCCTTTAATCGGAATGATAAGTAATACTTATAAAGTAACCGAACTATAAAAAAGTTCAGAAAATAGAAATAGGTATTACAAAATATATAAAACACAAATATTTTGGAGCCCTAGTTATAGCCTTAAGTTCAAATATAATACCGTTAACAGGTGAAAGATCCAGAGCTCCAAAGAGCATACCCAGCTAAGAGAATTAAAAGGGAGTATTTCTGGCGAAGAGAATGTAAGGCGCACGAAGACCGATCGTTCGGTCGGGTTTCTCAACCGAGCGCCAAGAAAAGACCCCAACATCGCGATGGAAACTCGAAAAGTCGAATCAGTTGCAATGGGACGACGCGCGCGTTTGGATTCATGGAAATCGGCGGCGATCGCGATCGTGGGAAATTGTTAAAGCCCCAGTGCAGAAAATAAGTCCGAGGAAAAGACTTTTTTCTTTGTATTTTTCGGATTTCGTGTGTGTTTTGTGAGCTCTTCTGAGGAAATGGCAAAAAGGAGAAAAATCGAATCAGCAGTAAAATGTTGACATTGATTTTCGTGAATTTCGATTGATTTCCACCGGTTCGCGGCGTACCTCACTTCTCCGCACGTTTGGAAAATCGGAAAGAGCCGGGCCAACAACAACAAACTGGGAGTTGGCTCTGAGAGCGATTGGACGGATTGATTGCTTGATTGATCTATTTTTGCACTTGATTTGCGACGCACGCGCCGTGAACGCGACGTGACTGGCGCTTCACTCCACCTGAAGTTGAAGTTGCAGTCGCAGTTGGAGTCCGTGTGCCCCACCCCGATTCGCCTTTTGTCGGGGGCAATTATGTTGATTTGTGCACCGCGCATCGTCGATTTCCCAATGGTGATAACGAAAAATTTGCAATGCAAAGAAAGAAAATTGATTTGATGATCGCCCATCTTGGCGCGATATCGCTGGATCGTGACACGCCCACTATTTGATTATAGCTAAAGTGTATGTGGTTTTTAACAAAAGTGATCATTAAGCAAAGAAAAGTATAAGAATTTATTCAAGTGCCAATGAAAATGAAGAAAATGTGAAAATACCTAAGAAGGTGAATAACAGTGAAAGAAATTTAAAATGATCCACTATGTTGCAATATTTTGGAGTGGAAAGCATGTTTATAAGGAATGGAGTTTTAAAAGTATTAAAAAAAAAAACTTTTTTCAAAAAATACGTTTAAAAAAGTTGATCTCAAAACTAAAGTTTTATATGGAACTTCTTTTGAAGGTTCAAGATTTCAACTTAGGGCTGCCCAAGGCTTCATCTTGTTATATTAGACGCCTATGTGTTTATGGATTTACATATGTAATTACCATTGGGTTTAGTTTTAATAACCAGCTAGGCTAAACAGACACCTTAAATGAGCGAAGACGCAGATGGCAGGCAATAAAAGCTGCTTAATTAAATGTACAAAATCAGTGAGTGGAGCGCTAATAGCCGAAATGATTACGCAAAGCCACAAAGAGACCCATAACTCATTAGCCGACGCCCCAGAGGTCCATATTTTCATATTCGGTGGTAGCCCAACAGCCGCTGGTCTTGCAAGTGATGATTGGACTGGGACATCATGATGATTAATGGGCTGCAGTGCTGAGAGCAGTGAGCAGATTTATGGATGAACAGCGTGGACTTTCTTCGGGTTTCTGGTTCTGGGAATGCTAATAGAGTTGCAACCTGGGGCCAGGCATTTTGGCCCCCTTTATTTCCATTCCGTTCCCCGGAAACAACCACAGTAGTTGCCTTTTGTCTACGAAACTCTGTTTGCCCTGGCAGTAGATAACATTTACAAGACGCTTTTCCCTCTCAAGATGAGTTTTTCCATCAGCTCAGGCGGACTCAAAAGATACTTTTGTTTGTTCTATGATAAATGTGGAATGCGACTCTTCAAACATAGGCAAGCCCTATATGTCACATTTAAATGACTCTAGGTTCTATAATTGCAAAACTAACGCCCGGTTATTTTTACGACCGGTGACTCAACCTCGACGGATGGGCGCGTGTTGCCAAAAATAAAAGCAGACCGATACAGAGAGGGGGAACCTTAATCAAAAGGCGGTAATCCAATTAAACGGCTCAGAGTCCCAAGACCGGCTGACCCAATTAGACCCGCTCCTCGATCGATCTGGAGGATCGTCGTCGTCATCGTCATCGCTTCGCATCGCATTGAACTTGAAAGCGGCGGCGGCGCCTGGCCATTGTTTTCTTTCCTACTCAGTCAAGAGCCACGGCAAAAACAAGTTCTTACTCCCTTAATAAAAGATCGCATCGGGTTCGATCTAACGGCCGCCCTGCAAGACTCTTGTTCGGCGTTTCAAATTGTAGATCAAAGATCAAGCAAAAACCAGAGAGAGAGAAGCCACAAACGAAAAATGCTTAAATTGGCATACCAAACATACAGAAAGGCCTGCGGGAGTTCGAAGTTGGGCTACCCTATAATTTTAATCCTGAAAAGAGAAGAGAATCGATCAAGAGTTGGGTGGTGATCACTTATGTACAATCACATATATGAGATATATGAGAATAGAGAGCCTTTCAACTCTAAATCTGAATCTTTTGGTTCGGTTTTAGGAAGTTATGAAACTTTATAAGTTGAATATATTTTTTGTTCGGAATTTTGGTATAGCTTCTTGGCATCACTGTTCAAAATACTCCTTAAAAGGCTATAAATCCCGATCGCGACTTTCTTGGCGTTTCTCTTCAAGTGATTGCTTTAAATTCCATGATCATATCGCACTCGAATCGATCAGAGGACCTCCCACAAAACCCAGAGCAGGCACATAAATCTTAATTGCTGATCAGTTTAGGTTATCTGACACACACACACTGTATTTGTATTTGTCCTACTCGAAGATCATCTTGTGATCTCATAAAACTGTGCATTTGGCACATTTATATTCCAGTTTTCAATTGTTTATTCAAGTGCGGTTTGAAAGTTGGCATCTGGTGGTCAGTCAGTTGGGACAAGTGCAATCGAGCTGCACAAGTGCCGTGGCATATTGACTGGGTCAGTCGGTAGTAGTATGTAGTATGCATATGAGTGCCACTTTCTACACTCTATGGGAAAAGTCCCATGGCCCACGATGCACACGATTAATCAGATGGCTTCGATAGGCAGGCCCTCTTGGAGGCGGCAGCCCACGATCACTGATTGTTATCGAAAGAGGCATAAACTGACACAAAGTCAAAGTCAAAGTTAAACAATGCAAGCGGCTTGAACTCTGGACTAGACGAACCTAGCCATCCGGCAGGCAGACTGCCAACTCTCCAGAAGAGCCAGCTCTCCGATCATGCTGTGTGCGATCTTAACAATCAAGATCAATATCATGCATTTACAATGTACAAATATTGCCCTCTCTCGAGGCTCGTCGTCTGGTGGAAGACTCTTAAACGCTGCCTTAGGGTAGAAAATGGCAAAAACAAGTCGATGGTAATACGTCTTTGGTATAATGAAAATCAAATACTCTGGATAAGTGAGAATAAGACATCTTGAATATTCGGAATGGGGATTTAAATGGTCTTTTATGATACTTTTAACTAAATAAATTATAATTATAATTATAAATTAAATGGGTTTATTATATTATATTTCATTTATAAAGCTAGGAATACGTAGAGTATATTTTAAGACCCTTTCTAAATAAATTAAATATTTTCCGAATTTATTTACAAACATGTTGTAACCATATAAACATTCTCAGCACACCTACCTCCAGAGTATGCCGTTGATTATGTACAAACAATCGATTGTGTTAAAGTTAGAGGATGGAGAATGTTAAACAAATTAGCCTGAACCTAGGCCGGGCCAAGAGGAATGTGGATGAAGCAGTCATTGGCTGGCCGGAAAATGCTATAATTATGCAATTCCTCAAAGGCGCTGACGGTGGTCCCCTATCCACATCCTATACCTTGTATACCCGTCACCCAACTGTCTTTATCCCCACTCTCCATGGCTTGGACCAACTCTCAGACATATAATCTGCAAACGATTCGCGTTTTGGGGGCCTCAGAAATTATTGACTAGCAGTCATGGGTTGAGGCCTTCAAGTAAATTGCCGTAAATCTTTATTTGTGCAGCTACTTAAAGACCATGTACGTCCCGTTCCCCTCCCCTGAGAAACCCCATGTATTTATATAGCAGGAGTCGGGGGCCTTAGGCTGGGGTTAACAAGCCGCCAGCGATTAAGTCATTTCTTATGTCGGTTCATTATTTCTATTTTTCCTTTTTCCTGCGCCCATTGCATGCGTAGCTACTGGGCTTGTCTACCTCCCAGTTTCGCTACCCCTCGGCCAAATGCATTGCAATTTTTCTTGGTCTAAGCCCAAAATTTAACGTTACGTGTGTGTGCTGTGTGCGTTGGAAACCCGTTTTGCCCAGTTGATTGCCATTGCAACTTTGTTAGTGAAACATTTGGTAGCTTTTCGCATTTATCTTGACAATGAGCTGAGCGCCTGGAAAGTGTCACCCGGCTTGGTTTGGCTCCTTCGAATGTGTTCTAATTAGTCGTGACAATTCTACGTAATTAGGCGGCGGGTCGTCTTAACACTTGACTGATTTTCTGGAGGCTAAAACAAGAAGGCAGCAGCAAATATCGGATTTCTACACTTTGTTGATTGGGTCGTTTAGTCGGTTTTGATAATGGGATTTGACACTTTTGCTCCTGTATTTTATTCAATGGTTGAGTTTACTTGGAAGGCAAGTTAGCTGCTTAAAATATGCTTTTTTTCTGGATTTATTAAGGAGAGAGTGAAAGGAATCGTAGTTTAAAATCTTAAGAAGGTCGACTTTCTGAGCATTTAGTTGTATAGCTTTCCTGCATTAATTCTCACTTTTTTTTGGTTAGCCATAAGAAAGCCTTCTAAGATTTTTCACCTGCTCGTTGCTTTGCTTTTATCCAGCCCCTCACATTCACATCTTCATTAAATGTAACCCACTTAGAGAATCGGTTGAACACTTCGCACATGTCCAAGTGTTCACAATTCACACCACGAAAAACCCGCAAACGGGCCAGGCCACTGGGGGAAACTCATCATTTAACGCCTTCATCTTTCGACTCCAGAAGGCAGACAGCAGAGAAAATGTGGAAAAGTGCCATGGAGTATTTGAATATTTTCCAGAGCTCCAGAGCTCAGCCACTGGAGCAACCACCAACCACCCGCTGACCCGTTTGATCGGACTCTCAACTGGACATGACCACATGTTGATTCGCAGATGGAAGTGGTCTTCGGTTTCGCTTCCTTTGGTGTTTGGTCTTTGGTTTTCCAATCTTTATTGCATAATTGCAATTGAATTGTTTATCGAGTTTCCATTTCGCTTTTTTTCGCTCCGTAAATTTGAAAATGTGTTAATGACTTAATGTAGTGCGCGCCATGGGCTACCAGAGATCAGCAAAAAGATTTACTTCATGTTCCGTCATAAACTAGCCTTATGAAATATTTATTTTCCTTCACCATTTTATTTCGGCAGAATGAGGAAATGATTAGCTAGTTTTGTTTGTTATTAATGAGCTCCAATTAAACGGGGGCTGTTTATTTCTTTTTCACAACGTTGATTGTGAAACGATGTAGGACATTCATGTAGGCATCGTGACACAGCAGGTGATTGGAGAAAGGTTTCCTAAAACTCAAAATGAGGTCATGGAAATGGGGCTAATATTGTTGAACCGATAATTAGGTTCTTTGATCAATGGATTTGCGTTCTCTGATCTATTGCTAGATCATTTAAGGCCATTAAGAGTGTTTAAAATTAAGTATATCTTTCTGAATATCTTAATTCTGTAATTAGCCTAATGAAAGCAATTGTTTGGATTTATTTTAAATTTATATAAAGCTTTGGAATTTATTAAACAAATATTTTCTAAAGTTTAATTAATCGTAGAGCTAGCTAATATTTTTTTAAAAAATTAAGTGAGTATGTAAACGATCTCCAAGCTATACTCAACTTTCTTTTTGTGTATTACCCACAAATTCCAATCCCTTCTTTTCCCCCGACCAAGGACCAACCCATGTCAGAGAATATTGGAGTCTTTCTGTGAGAGACAGACACCCCTGAACCATTCGAAAAACTGGTCGTGGCCCGCCCGTCACATTCAATTAGCTCCAATTTGAGAAATAATTATATACGCACCGAGTTCTGACATTTTTTTGAAAAATTTTACATTAATTTGGCACTAAACTGTCAGATGTGTGGAATGCCATGGCAGTCAAATTTACGCCGAAAGGTAAACGGCCCAGGTACTCACTCATAAAGCAACGGTCCAAGAGTCGTCGAATCTTTTGAACAAGTTTTCTTCAAATTTAATTGTAATGTGAGAAATTTAAATTAGGTAGCCGAGAGGCTTCTCAAAAAATGAACAGCAACATCACAAAGCCGAAAAACAAATAAAAAGCCCAGACTCCTCTGGACAATGACTAAGAAACCTCAACAAGCGGAAGATGCCCAAAGAAAACAAAAATTATGAAAAAATGTTGCTCTTTTTTCAGTGGGGTTTGTTCAGAAGAGTAGAAAAAAAAGATCAAATAACCGAAAGCCGCTAAATTTCAAAGGAAAACCAAAACTTGTTCACTTAGTTGAAATTTTTGTTGCCTTTTCAACTAATTTTCCACTTGTGGATATATAAAGTGAGTTGAGTTGAGGTGGCTTTGGATTCAGTTTCGCTATTTGTCAGTCGATATTTGATTATTTACGATCCACTATTCATCAGTGGATTTCAGTCTGTGCGTCATTTGCTTTCTGGGTTGGCTTTTTATAGATCAACAATACCAAACGAAATCGCCAGGCATTTTGTTGTGTTCACAGCTTAACTTTTTTTATATTTCGCTTTGAAAATTTATTACATCACGATTTCAAATTGGTTTCCCTTACTTTTGACTACATCTGTGGGTTCTTGAGTTGTCCGAATCGTTTGTAGTTCTATATGGTCGTATGCGAATTTGTTTGCAGCTGGGTTTCCTGGAAAATATTTATTTTATCTAGCGGATGCTTCAGTTCCCGGCAACACAGTTTTATAGAGATCTCTCTCGCCGCTTCGATCCCTTTAATAATGAAGTTTTCAAATATAAGTTTATGGGATTTACCCTGCAAATTTATGTCGTTCTTTCGGCTGTATTTTTGTTTGGTTTAATGCTTCCTTATTTATCGAATATTTTTTGCATCAGCTTCAAGCGACCCATTTTTGCATAGAACTCCCACTGGGATTGGGCCAAAAGTTTTCAAGCTGTTTATATGTTTCTCGATCTGTACTCCCTCGAATTTACGAGCCAATAAACAGACCCAAGAGAGTTCCACAAATTGTAACACGTTTGTTTAGAGTCTATGCTATTTTTGTTTGCCTTTACTAATTAGCTTGCTTACAAAACATTCACACATCTGCGGATGAACTGAAACTGTGAATTATTATTTGTTTATTTACAAATTGTCAAATGTTATTTCTTTTAAATAAACATTCATCACCAGCTGGTAAATTGGCTTTTGCAATGTAGCTGCAAAGTTTCTTTTTAAAGCATGTTATACTTTTTTAAAAAAACATACAGCTAAGTTTAAAGCTCTAAAAAATACCTAAAATTTTAATTGGGATTACCTAAGGACTTTGCAGATTATTCTTAGTTTTTTTGACAAGATTTAAAAAAAATGAGTATACCTAAGCTTTCCAAAATATTGCAACTTAAAAAAAAAAAAAACAATCTTCTACAAATAAATAAATTACTCACCCAAAAGGTTTTTGTGCGAATGGAATATTTTTAAAAACCGTGTCGAACCACAAACGAAATGGGACACATGCCCAATAAGCTAAACTCATTGAAAATGATTAAATACTAATTTGGAAAAATCGCTCAAGCTCCGGCCAAACAAAAGAAAATGTCAGCGTCTGACAAACGAACTGTCAAGATGTCAGACGACGCGTCAATAAAGCCACGTAAATTACAAAAACATCTGCGAGCAGCAGTAAAGCCCCGTCGCGTTATAAAACCAACAACAACACTGCTGCACCTATGCGTCTATCTATTCTGCATAACGCAAACGCTGCAGCAGCAGCAGCAGCAACATGGCCAGCCCGAGGGCAACATGCTGCAGCAACATCACCGAACCAGTGTAAATAGCAGTGTAAATATCAATATAAGCAGGCAATTCAATGAAATTATCCAAACGGCAACTGCGACGGCAAGTGCAACAGCAACAGCAACAGCCGGAGGATCGGGATCGAGAGCGGTGACTTTCGCATCGGTGACGGCGGCCACAACCATAACGCCAGGACGTCGAAAGCTGCGTCGCAAGTTTCAGGGACAACAGCAACGAAATTCGACCTTGGGCAGGCGGCGAAAATTGCGTTTGCATCCCTACCATCGACGCAATGCCACACATGCAACGCGAACGACGACGGTGGCAAGTGTCGCTGCCACGGCAACAACTCTGATACCAAAGATGCCCCAGTATCACACCCACCTGCACTCGAGCTTCCAGCAGCAGCAGCAACAGCAGCAACATATTGCTGGTGGGCAAATTACCCAGCAGCAGCAACAGCAGCAACAAGTGCATGTTGTTGCCGTAACACCGCGTCCTGGATTTGCCTTAGTGCCAGCAACCTACTATCAGCAACAGCAACAACAGCAACGCACATTGCTGGGCAACCTTACCCAGCAGCAACAGCAGCAACAACAGCAGCAACATCTCGTCATACAGCCGGCCCAAAACATTTTGGTCTACAGCAACTTGGGCCCAATACCGCCCTGTCCGCCGGGCCTGCTTTCCGGATCGGGAATGCCGGTCTATACGCAACAGCAGCACTTTATACCGCTGCGATCCACGACGACCCCGCGCCCCAGGCAACGTGGTAAGCAAATCCTCGCGAGGCTCCGGCGATTCCTTGGCCATTTAATTGTCAGCACTCCTGGGAAAGAGCGGCAAAAGGTGTTAATTACGCTAATAAAAACTGCATTCACAGCAGTTTATGGCATTTAATGTGGCTAAATGGATGCCAAGTCCGCGACTGGCGCCTTCATCGCCTTGTCCAAGTCGTGGTCCAATAATTACCCCCAGCGGCGGTGCGCATAGAAAGCCTGCCTAATTGGTCAAAGCAATTGACTTCAATTTTGGTGAGCAGCAGCGGGATTTGAAAGGTGTCGGAGAGGATTGCTATAAAGCTATAAAGATGCGGTACCAGTTTTTATTATGAGCCAAGGGAATACTTTGATTAAGTTATTTCAAACTACGGCTTGAAATAACGTCAGGATTGGATAACAAGATTTTGAAAAATATTTAAGAAAAATAAGTATTGAAAGGATTGCCATAGAGAAATAAAGATGAGATACTGGTTTTTATAATATAAATATATATATATTGCTATAAAGAAATGAAGATGAAATAAGATTGAAAGGGTTGCTATAAAGAAATAAAGATGCGATTCCAGTTTTTATAATGAGTTTAGGTTAGGTAATTTCAAATTATTAACGACTTAAAGTTAGGATTACATCAGAAGATCTTGAAAAATTTTAAAATTAATATATTTTTTTCTTTTCTGCCAATTAATTTTTCATCACTGAGAAGTGATACGCAAACATTAATAAATCCCATTAAGAAAATACAATCAACGGCTTGTCAAACATTTTTCTTATCATTTTCAAGTGGCAATATTTCAAATGTATACACAAATATTTTGATTGCAAGTTGTTTTCCACACTGGTTAATGGTCAAGTATTCGGCAAGTTTGTGCCTCGAATAAGTTGACAGGGTCTCTACTAAATGAATATATGGAAACTTGTTCAAGAAATAGATTTTGCAAATGCAAAATCAATTGGGGAAAATGTATAAATTGCGGCAGCTGCCAAAAATTTATGGATTTTTTTTCTTCTCAATTGATTTTTTTCCTGCATTTTGGCTTATGTAATCGAATCACTCAACAAATTTGCAAGCAAATCAAATTACACACACTTTAAAACACCCATAAAAACTGTAAGTTGGTGTGGATAAATACAAAAATAATTTGGGGAAAAATTTAGTGCAGCTTCCGCGCTACCATTGATAGATTGTCCCTGGTGGTGGACACTCATTTGGCGCCTGCCTGGTCGGCCTGGCGTTCAATTACCATTTCGGAGAGGAGAGCAGAGCATCGCCTCCATGGCATCCCAGGTCCAGCAGACATGGCCCCAAACCAGCACGAATCTGGCATTATGTGTATCGAACTGGTGGAAAACAGACGCTGGAGCAGCGAGCCAGTTGTGGCCATCACACAGCCACAGCCTTTAGGCCATTTTTGGTTATTGGTGTGTAAAGTGGCGCCCAGCAGGAGGCTCTGATGACATTCTCCCCGCTTTTTGATCCGATGCCAAACGGGGCTTGTTCCATTTGCTTTTCGAACGCCATCGAACATCGGCCTCTCTGACTGACAGATGCCCCAGCGAACTATGCAAATTTTCAACTTGCATGTGAATTAGAGGGTTCATCAATTATTCCCCACAGTTATGAATGATTTATTCAAGTTTTGAATGCCATGAATTTGAGGCAGATTAATCAATCAACTGGTATTATATTGGGTAAATGTTTTGCATTTAAATTGTTTAATGTGACCTTTTATTTAGGGATGGCTTTTCTATGTTTTTTTTATTTATATTTTTGATAATTTTTTTTTTGGAATTTAAATATTCTTTTTTTTATAGAATCATCATTACTAATAATTTTTGAAAGACCTTTTGTTCCTAATTTAGTTATTACGGTGTTGTAATTTTTTAAACTTTGTCACTTACATAAATATTAAAAAAACAATTTTTTAAAGATTATTTCATATTTGTGATATATTTCATAAAAACTTCTACAACCTAGATTATTTTACGGTCAGTGATTTACCGCTCAACCACCCAGACTCCCTGTAGAGAATGAAAACCACATCAGAATCTCACATAGTCATTAACATAGAGGCATGTGCATGCAGCAAACATAAAACGAAACCAAAATCAACTGGCTGGTTAGCAGCAGCAAATATTGACATTTCCAGAGTCTTAGATCTTCCAGCGCGACTCGAAAGACAGAAAAAGACTGCGACTGAAACACCTACATTACATACATGGGAGTACGAGACCAGTGGAACTGGCCAAGTCAAATCTTACATGTCGCGGGCAAAAAGGCGATTTTTTAATTACAATGAAACGTGCCACACAAAACAAACAAACAATGCGCTCGCTAATTGCACATAAAGCCCAAAATCACAGAAGAAAAAAACCACCAGAAAAACATAAACAGAAAACAGGAAAAAACAAAGACAAAATCGAGGGGTGGCCCAGGGAAAGAGGTTAGTTTCAGAGCTGTAGAGAAATACTGTAACAAAACTTGTTGTTAGCAAAGCAAATGGACGGATAAACAACAAACCCTAACAACAAACAAGCAAATGAGCCGAATGACAAATGCAAGTGTCAATCTTGTCGGCTCAGACGCAATTTCAGTTCGACATTAAGCTGCCTTTGAAGCCTACGGCAGTTGAGTTTGAAATTTGTTGAAATTTATGGATTAAAGTTCAATTGGTCGAGGGCCATTTGTTTGTGTGTGGTGCCTGAACTTGGCGTTGTGAAATCTCAGATTAAAAACCATTTGATTTACTATATTTTAGATTTTTTAAAATATTTACGGTACAGAAAAAAACCTCACGAAACTTGAACCATTACGAAACAAACCTCCCACAATTAGTCACAAAAAACCGAAATATTTGAAAAACCTAAATGGCAAAAAGCCAAGTTCAGCAGCCTTAGCCAAAAATAATAGGAATTTTATCTCACAGCATTCATCTAACTCATAACAAAACATTAATTCCCTAACATTTAGCCACGTTTTCGAGTAGCCAGCTTCTGGGTGTTTGAAAACATTAAGGCAAAATATTGCGGCAGTTTTCAGACATTTTTTTCTTAGCCGATTGCACGCCTGATAGTATTTATTATTCAATTTTCATTAAATCTGATTATGGAGAACTTGTTTCATGCTTTTTTTTTTATTCGGCCCCCTTGCCAACGGCTGGGTAAATCGAAAAAATGCAGGCAAATTATTTTTCTGACGCTTAAATTAAGCATTAATTTTGCAACGGCAAAGACTCTCATAAATATCTTGGCGAAAATGTTTATAAAGGTGTTGCGACAGCGGAAAATAAAACGGAAAATCCGAAAAAGCTTTTATCTACTTAAAGCTTGATTTATTGTTAAAATGTAAAATATATATGTCTAATTAGTAAACTATACAAAGGGCGAAAATACAATAAATCAGTTTCCAGTTAAAAGCCACGTTACAGACCGGAAATACGAAACCCATGGCAGCTGCCTTTTGTGGTTTCTCCAAAGGGAATTGAGGTTAATCAGAGAGAAAATTAAAAAGTGGCTTAGGTAAATTTCAATATTTAATCTTTACCATGGGGCACAACTATTTAAAAATGTAGTTTACGAGCTCAAAAGTCTGGGGAGTATTTTCAGACCTCAGTGCAAAGTCACGTTTTTCATATTTATTTGGCAATTTCGATTTGAAAACAAATCTCCCACAACGTGTGCCAGGTTGTCTGAGGTCAGAGACGACCGACTGGGTCCAAAAATGAAAAAAAAAAAAACCGAATAACCAACAGCGAAATCCCGCAGTATCAACACTCCTGCCTTGGCGCCTCTTCGGTCACTTTGATCTATGCACTTCAAATGAGTTTGTTGCCGTTGCCGTTTCAGTATCTGAATCTTTAGCTGTATCTGTATCTGTGGCTGTCTGTGCCTCTGTTATTGTTTGTGCCGATGCGTAAACAACGAAGCGTCGGCTTTAATGATACGGCAACTTTTTCTCCCATCTGAAGCAGGCAAGAAGTTGGCACACAACATGTGCTTGAGTTTGCTGAAAAGCCAGAGGGAACTAAAGGGAGATTCACCGAGGAAAAGGGGGGAGTATGGCTGAAACTCGGAGAAAGTGTCAGTCTGCTGAAATCTGGAGACTGAAGGCGACATGTTCCCCATCAAAATGGATCTTGGGGTTGATTAAATATTATAAATTGTAATATTGACTATACTAAATCATTTGAAACATTTTCTTAATTAAAGATATGTACCTACCTAAAAAATTGTTAATATTTGTAATGAACATTTTTTCAACAATTAAAAATATATTAAATACTGTAATTTTAATATACCGTTTTCACAACATTTGTTATTAAATTTCTGGTATTTCTAGTATGTTTGGTATATTTTTGGTATAACCATTTAGCACACAAGGCTTTACTTCCGACCTAATTACCTCAAGTTATTTCTCCCACCCTTCTAAATCTGACCTCAATCAACTTTGGTTACCGCTTCTAATGGCTTGAAACAAATTTGTGCGCTTAATTAAGCAATTCCAATTAAAATCAAAGATATTTCACTTGGATTACGCCCACCAAAGCGGCAACACCCACAAACACCAAAAAAGCATAAAAGGAGAACTGAAACTCACATGTGTATTACTTCCAATAGACTTGTGTACTTTCGCCTATCAAAAGCTAAACGCAGTCAAAAGTTTGGCGCACTCAAATTGCATTTCCTGTCACTTGGTCTCGAGATCGCTTGACTGCTCCTGCCCCGAATTGGCCCCTTCTGCTCCTTTGCCATCCTCCTGCCCAGAGCTCTGGAATTGGGTGTGTTCACGTCTCTTGGGTCTCCGGATCTCCGAAACTCCAATACACGGCTTTTGGGCTCTTGGCTCTGGGTTGCCTGGTTGCCTGGCTGTCTGGGGCGGTTCGCATGGCTACATGGCTACATGGAACATGCAAAGTTACCTGTATGTCAGCCCCAGTATGTGGGAGTGTCCATGGGCGTGTGTGTTTCCACAGGCCGGCGAAACAGCATCAAATTCAAACTCAACTTCAACACCAACACCAAAACCGGCATTAAACTGAGGCCAGTTACTGTTACATGACACACGGTGTCAAAATATGAACAGTAATCCAAACGATACAAATATATTTGCACAAACCGATTAAATACCCTCGTTTGGGATTGGTGGACCCTTATATTATTGAGATATATTTATAAGCCTATAGAATATAAAGATGGAATTCTTTCTTTTTTTTCAAAAATGTTATTAAATGTTGGTCCTGTTCGCCTAAAAAGTTTTATTAGAGAGAAAAGAGAAATCTTAATTCCAATTAGTCAAAGGTATTATTTTTGGAATTTAGAAGAAATGTAGTTGTTTAACATATGAAATCATGCTTGTCAGTTCTTTGTTAACAATATAAAGGATTTAAAACCTTATTATTATTATTATTGTTATTATGAACTGTTCGACTATAATGTAAATCATATTTTGCACCGTCATTTTACAAAGACTTTCACTGTTATTTTTTCTAATGAACCATAATTTAATATAAGTTTAGTTTACCGTTGCCAAAATTTTAAGCCAATGTCTATCATATTAAAATTAATACAGTCTTTTTAATTACCCAACTTTAACAAAGAGGTGGCCGCCCCTTCTACAAAACCAGTAATCAAAAAAAGAGTGTAGCTACATAAAAGTGTTTTTTTTTTTGGATAATTGCAGTTGGATTTTAATTACAATTGGGCTGAACTTTCGGCTATTTTTAATTAACTTTTAAGGCCCGCACTTGAAACACCCTCTTACGGAAGGCCTGTCGAACGAACTAATCCTTATCTTTATTAGCGACATGTATTTCTAATTTTAAAAGCCACAGCCATCAAATACTTAAGCCGCACCGAATGACCAGACTCCTTGGGAATGGTTTTTTGTGTGGCCAAAATGGAAAATGCTGCTGGCCAAAAAAGTCGATGGCGTGCAAAATTCATTGGTTTTATTTTGATCATTCCGAGTGGCGGAGGAGTCGTCGAAGGGGCGGCAAATAGTTTTGTTAATTGAAATAAAATTCAATTTGACATTTTTATGGCATGTGGAGATAGTTCGGCTAAATACGTGAGAAGCTGTTGGCGCAGATGCGAATTGCAAATCTGGAGTGTGAAAGTTGTTAGAAAGATGCAACCGGTCGGCCGGTCGTTGGGATCGTTTCTTTACGATTCATTTACGATGTGCGATTGAAAAACACCCCGGGAAATCTGGAAAATCATATTCATTGATGTTTAATCGTTTTTCTTATTTATTCATCGTTGCAGCTTAATCCTTATGGCCTCGTATTTCTGTCGACCGATATGGTTTATACATATGTGGGCCTATAACGAACATTCGAAAAATGTTTACTACATTTTTATGGCTTATTTAATTTTTTTTTTTTTTTTACCCAACTTATCAGCTGCATTTTTTGCGGTCATGCAGATGTCTTAAGACAAGTGGCAAGTGGCCATAACATTTATGTGCTCGTACATATTTAATCCCCATATGCAAATTTGCCTATGCGGGCACAATTTTCCATGCGATAAACTTTGGTATTACCCACATGTAGATTTTCCCCTGCTCACATTCGAGATTTTGCAATCCACAAAATTTAGAGGCGGTCGGTCGTCAATCCGAAACGCTGTGACCTTTGCCAGTGCTTGTCAAACTATTCGCCAAATGATGGATTGGAGTTACGGCAAATGAATGGCACATTAATTTGCATTTAAATGTGCCAAAAATATTTCTCGCCATTTTCAGCATGTCATTGACTAATGAGCAAGCCGCCGAAAATATTGTAAATTACAAACGGCAAAATGAAAACGTTTTTGCAACTGCAGGAAACATAAATAACAAGTCGCAGACGAAATAGATTGCAGTGCTGCAGTTTTGCTATAGGCACAGCAGCAGCACCACCAACTTGGAAATGAAAAATATGAAAAACATTTTGCAAATGTCACATTCGCATGGCTATGAAAACCGATCTGGCAGCCGAATTTCAGGCGCACCCCGTTGGAAGCACCAATTTGTGTTATATATTTCGGTTTGAATCCAGCGTTGGTGGTTTTTCTTTAGGGTACTATAAAATATTGAATTTTATTGCTAAAAATATTTGGAATATTTTAGTCTTGAGAGAAAATTAACTTTGAAATGGTATAGAATGAGAGATATATATTCTGAAAATAATAAATAAAAGAGCATTTTAATGTCGCCTTTGTCACCTCTTTTATTTTCAGCTATGCGTGCCAATTTATGCACATTAGTTTTTGAGTTTAAAATTCAAATCGGCTTTCGGCACATCATTTGAAGTGTCTTCGGTTCGAAATGCTAGCGAATTATTTGCGCAAACACTTTGCAATCGTGCGCTTCAAGTGATTTTATTTATTTAGTTTTGTTTTATTGGTCTGTCTGCCGGTAGTCTTGAAAGATTTTGGTTTTCTACATCATTGTTTATATGAATGTGTTTAAAGGATGTTTAAAGTGAGGTTTTATAATTTCCACATGGTTATTATAGTTTTCTTTGAAGTGCTTAACAGAAATCTTAAAGATCTCGGTTTTAGATTTTACTGTTATTTTCCTTACTTTAAACATTTTTTGATCAAAGGCCAAATCTCATAATATCCCAGATTAATTATCAAGCCATCCGGACATTTCCTGCTTAAAACAATAGAACCCACAAGAAAATGTTCTTCTTCTAAACACATTTTTATATCTCAATCAATCAAGCTTCCGTTTCCGTTCATTTGGTTAAACGATACAGCCGTTATAATCTGCAACACGATTTCCCCATCTTGCCAACTCAATTCGCAATGAAGTCAACAAAGCCAACACGGCTCAGATATTTATAAATTGCATACGCGATCGGGCCTAATGTGGCCACTTTAATAGACGCCGCCACTTATCGGGCGCCGTTGATCCAAACACCAAGAGCAAGACACTCGGAAACCATTTATTATAACAAACAAAATGCTATAATTAATTTTTTCTATTATTTTCTCAAATACACCCCGTCATTATTAAGGAGTGGGGCCACCAGAACGTGGCCAGTGAGGAGTCAAATACAATTTCCTGGCCAACTTAATACTCGATTAATTTACGACGGGCACGAAAACAATTGAGTTGGTGGAGTTTCGGTGGAGAGGGCGGTGTCTGAGCGGCTGAGCGGCTGGGATTGCGACTATTATGACGTGCCGGGGCCGAGTTCGATCAAAGAAAGCATAAATAATGTCCCGACAGCCGGTCCGGTCGAAGTAGAGGAGTAGAACTGGTTCAGGATTTTGTTGGTGGCCCGTACCGAAATTTATGCAAACGGGTTAATTAACTAAGGCTGAAAAGGAGGAGGAAAAAATAACGAAATTCGGAACGGCTTCAGCCGGGTGGTCCTCCCCCATCCCATGACTCCAATTACTCTCTCCTTCGTTTTAAATGTGGGTCAACAGTGGGCGGCTAACAAGCCAGCATATGTTAGTTAACCGCTTTGGTATCCATCATTTTCGACATTTTAAATGTCATTTGGTATATCAGTCAGTTGGTCAGTGAGTCAATCACTCAATTGAATGCAACTCATTCGCTCACTCACTCATTCGTTCATTGATTCATTTATTTATGCAGTCAGTCGGCCAGCGTGTTGCCAACAGATTTTTATCGCAGTTGCCTACAGACGCTTAATTGCCGCTTGATTTCTTGTGGAAATATCGAAATTCAATCTCTATTACATTCGATTAGTGATATGGTTTTTTTGGGAAACTGAGAAATTCGCCAGTATTTATTTATAGGAAAATTAAATAAAATTAAATATGCTCTTTAAATCCCAAATTTTATTGAAGTTAAACAATTTGAATTATTTTATTTATTCTTTGGAAATACTTTTAACTAAATTTAGTGTATCTAGGACTTACTTACGGCCTTCCTGTGATGATTTGACATTTATGATAATTGATTACTATCCACCGTGGATTTTTTATAACAATGCATTGCGCATACGCAATGGTGTCCCATAGTGCATTGGTTCGCTCACTTACATAAATCATTTAATCAATATTTTGTCGTGTCGATTGTAACATAAGGTATGTTGCCCACAAAACACGTGCTCCAAATTGAGGCTTAACAAGTGAGCTTTTAGCTCTTGCATTTTTTGCACTCTTTTTTTTATTATTTTTGGTAGTGCTCAAATGCAAGAGACTTGGCAATTAAACTGTCAGTTCATTGGTATTTTCAGAATTATTAGTATTTGATTGTTAATTTATTGCATTGCCTTTGATTTGTGAGCGCGTTGAATGACCACTCGGCTTGGTTATTGGTAGTCGCATTGTGTATACGCCATGTTGTGCAGTGGAAATGACAAGCCCCAAGGCCTCAATCGAAGCGAGACTAATGGTGGTAGCTTGATTTGGTGCTTAGAAGATTAGATATGTATAAAACCTAGGGATAAATCTCAATCATTCGCCAATTTTTCATGCCATTCCCAGCGGACAAGGCGAATGGCAATCGATCAATCCCAAACTATACCGCCCATGCAAATGTGAAGTGGAACCCTAAAATTTTACGCACATTCAAGTCGAAAACCGTTAAACGAACGGAAGTACTCTTAAGACGGCCCACACTCGAGATCTCTGACCACCGGTCCTCAGTCTAGCGATCGTCAGTCAGAAAAGCGAGATATAACTGAAGGGGAAAACAAACAAAACGTGCTCATTAATAAAAAATCAAGGAAAACAAAATTGTCAATAAAACCAAAAGGCCCGAGAGACACTAACAACCTAACGACCAGAAGAAACAGACTCGAGAGACCCACGCAATAAATCTCCAGTGGGTGTGCAAGTGACTCTCAAACTGTTGTGGCATGACAAACGCATTTTCAACTAAAGCATTTTCAGCTAGCAAAAAGCAATCGAGGAGCTGCTGGCTGGCGAAGAGTCGTGATTCCCATTGTAAACTTTAATGACATCATTTGCCCTGGCGATACATCTGAATGGCGTCAGTTGATTGAACTTTTTATTGGTGGCTCCGTCTGAAGAAGAAGGAGTCGACTCGTCGTAGGCCTTTCTCTCGCCACTCATTTCATTCATGAAAATGCAAATCCCCCGAACGAACGCTGCCAAGCACTTGACAGCTGCACTATAGTCAGTCTTGAGTCTTCAAGTCTTCAGTCGTATGCCAAGTGCCTTAAGGCGCAGCTTCCTTCTCCCCCCGCCCCCAGAAAATCTTCAGAGACTACGGAGCAGCTTTGGAGTGGATCTACTATCACCTATCCTATCGTGTCGCGTGCTAAGCTTGTTCATATTTCCATACTTACATTGGGGGATACCCTATGATTTGGTCAAAGTCTTCAATGTATTTTGTGGAACTTGGAAGTAACCATAAATACACCCATAAAAAAATCGATATGAAACGTAGATCAATTTTACATTATGTAATATCAATTTTAACTTGGTATGCGGCCAGGTATATTTGATATGCTCGAAAAGAGTATTTCATGTAATAACGATATGCGTATTGCATAACTAAATATTTACATGCGCATATCGATTTTACGGTGACATTTTGTGTTTTTTTTTGTGTGTACTTGGTCGTTCTCCTTCTTTATTCTAAATATTATAAAATATAACTATAGATAGATAACACTTCTTATATTTTAACAAAATAGTGCATTAAAATCTCGTCATTATAAGTATCCCCAACACTTATCCAATTTTGCATGCACTTTTTGCCTATATTTTAGCATTATTTTTTTTGTAGATCGTGCAATCAATTTGAAAAGTGTTTTTGCGTTGGTTTTACCGGATTTATGAATGAATTTATTTTCGTATATACTGCCTGCTCCTGCCTGTCCACATACTCATGTGCTTGGCAGACTTGTCTGGCTTGTTCCGACGTCGTCTCCCACAGTTTTTTTTTCTTTTTCGGAGTCCAACGTCCGCTGGTCCGTCGTCGCATTTGTCGTTTGTCGCCCGAATAGGAAACTCAATGCAAAACCCAAATGTGGGCGGACTTTGGGGCGCTGCCTACGCGCAACCCACAAACCCACCAACTGGCTAGCGGGTCTGGTGGGTCTAGTGGATCTAGTGGATATAGTGGGTCTGTGCCCGCCACTTGGTGGCTGTTTAGGTGCAGTTAGTTGGCTGCCACTGACAGTGACGTAGTTGTGGCCCAGTAACCCAAGACAGGGAAAGCTCACAGGAACGGGATTAATTGTTACTATCCGACTTCGGTATTGATTTATTGATACAATTTGATTTAAAGAAATTATAAATATTGAATATCATGGAAATTATAACCTAAAAATTATTTAACCTTCGGTTAAAGCTAAGTTTAAAATTATATTTACTCAGTCTAACAGTTTGCATCTTTTCTTTTATTCCAGAATGTCACTGCAGCAGTGTGGGATCCCTTTCCTCGGATTGTGACAAGCGAACCGGCCAATGCGCCTGCCTGGAAAATGTGACGGGCAGGAGATGCGACAAGTGCCGAGTGGGTCACTGGAACCTAACGGCTGGTGAGGGATGCCGGGATTGTCGCTGCGATCCGCACGGATCCCGGGGACACGAGTGCAATCCGTGGACGGGTCAGTGCGACTGCAAGATCGGCGTGGGAGGTCAGCGCTGCAACGAGTGCACCGAGGGTTTCTTTGGCTTCAGCATCGAGGGCTGCCAACGGTGCTCGGCGTGCAGGTCCGAGGGTCAGGTGTGCGATCCGCACAATGGCCGCTGCATCTGTCCCAAGTTCACCCGTGGCCTGGGATGTGGCCAGTGCGTTCCGGGCACCTGGGGCTGGCAGGCGCGGCTGGGCTGCCGGGAATGCGAGTGCGATCACATCGGCTCCATTGGCCAGCACTGCGGCACCGCCGATGGCCAGTGCCAGTGCCGTGAGGGATATGCGGGCAGGAACTGCGACACCTGCGCCGTCGGCTACTTTGGCTATCCGGAGTGCCGGCGATGCGGCTGCGATCCGGAGGGTTCCTTTACCCAGTCGGA
Organism: Drosophila lutescens; assembly: GCA_037075285.1. NCBI lineage: Eukaryota > Metazoa > Arthropoda > Insecta > Diptera > Drosophilidae > Drosophila > Drosophila lutescens. Next base: position 357,500 of record JBAMCF010000180.1, read on the forward strand.
TGGATCCATTGCCTGCGACTCGAACGGCCAGTGCCCGTGTAAATCCCTCGTGGTGGGTCTTAAGTGCGACACCTGCATGCAGAGCACCTTCGGACTGTCGACCCTCAATCCCGAGGGATGCACCCGCTGCTTCTGCTTCGGCCGCTCCGGTGAGTGCGAGCAGAGTGATCTGTCCTGGGGTCACATCCGAATGGCGGAGTCCAGGAATCTGAGCGTCCAGCAAATAAGACCGCAGCATGTGCCCAGCACGGATTTCGAGTACATTGTGGTGGTGCAGATGGAGGGCACCAGTTTTCATCGGGAGGATGCGGAGATTCAGCGCATGAATGATCTGAGTTTGGTACCCAAGTCCACGGGAAATGTCTCCATCGGAGCGTATGGACAATTCTACCATCCACTCTACTTCCAACTGCCACCGCAGTTCTACGGAGATCGGACGAACAGCTATGGGGGCTTTCTGTACTTCACCCTGATCACCGAGGGTGCCCACAAGCCCTTGGAGCGAAATGTCTTGGGTCAGTACCCACTGGTTCAGATTCACGCCCATTCCAAGCTACTGCTGGACTTTTACGAGTACGAAGAGTTCGAGTACACCCTGAATGTGACCCATCGAGTGCCTCTGCACGAGTCCTTCTGGAAGTACCACCACACCAGCCAGGCCGTGGATCGGAACACTCTGATGGCTGCCCTCCAGAACATTCGACACATCTTCATCCGTGCCTTTGCCTTTGCCGACTTCCAGGAAGTTGTGTGAGTATATTTTCTAAATTTAAAAATATTAGGGTTTTATAAAGTTTATTCCTCATTTAAGATTGAAGTATGGTCACATTTGTTATTTAGTTTCTTAATTTGCTAATTTCTTTCTTTTTAGCCTCCAGAATGTGCACATGGATGCTGCCATCTATATTCAGGGTTCTACCAATCTAATAGCCAAAGGAGTGGAGCGTTGTAAATGCCCCAAACGCTTCGCTGGACTTTCATGTCAGGATCCGGGAAGATCCTTTTACAGGTGGCGCAACACGACCGTGGTGGAGAGTGTATTCATTGAGGATCTGATAGGAAGATCAGCACCCTGTCATTGTAATGGTCGCAGCAGCGATTGTGACCGGGAAACTGGAGTCTGTCAGGTAAGTTCAACTAACTAGGTGGTATAAACCTCTCTTAAATCTCCTCTTCCTCAGAACTGTCGGGGCAACAGTGGCGGCGATCACTGTCATCAGTGTGCTGAGGGCTTCTACGGCGATCCCAACTCGGTGCACGGCTGTCAGGCTTGTCCCTGTCCGGAGACCAACAGGAACTTTGCCCGGGGCTGCAATGTGTGGAACGGAGAAGTGAGTTGCCTCTGCAAACCGGGCTACACAGGAAGATTGTGTGAGCGGTGCCAACCGGGATATTTCGGAGATCCCATGAGGTATCCCAACACTACTTGCCAGCCATGCAACTGCCATCCGGATGGCATCCGAACCGAGGGCTGCGACATAGAGACGGGCAGATGCTACTGTCGCGAGGGAGTCACAGGACTAAAGTGCGACAAGTGCCAGGCGGAACGTTACCATCTGGTGGATAACGGTTGCAGGAGTAAGTCAATGTTTCTAGTAGATTAACTTAAAATATTTACTCATATTCCTAATACCCTCTACAGTTTGCGACAATTGCACCCTGCTTCTCCTGGACTATGTGGAACTGGTGGGTCACAAGCTGCGTCGCGGAATGCACAACATGGATTTGACCGGAATTCCGGCTCCATATCGAAAATTGTCACAATACGAAACAGCCTACGACGAGTGGAACGAACGCCACTGGGATTATAGCCAGACCAAAAGGCGTCTTCAGGACTACGATTCCGCTGATATGCTCAAGCTCGAGGCCCATTCCGAAAATCTAAAGTTCCAGTCCCGCAAAGCAGTGACTACCATAGGAAAACGGGAGTTTGCCCTAAAATCGATGCGGGAGGATGCTGTGGCCGCACAGCACAGTGTGAGCTTGATCCGAGGGGAGATCCATGAAACCCTCTCGGATTTGCGTGGCTATGGAAAGAGTGCCCATCACCTCAGCCTGCCGACGGCTCTCAAGCAGGCACGTTTCTATCTGCAGGCCATTCGGGAGCACGACCAAATGGTCCAGGGAATCCGCGGCACCAACGACTGCGCCTGGCGGGTCTTTTACGCCATGGGCAATGCCTCGGATGCGGCCTTCGACGAGAGTGGCCGCTTGGAGATGCTCTGGAGGGATTTGAATCAGACGAATCATCGGGTGGTGGACTTGCGGCTGCAAGTGGATCGCGTCCAGGAGGTTGAAAGCGAAGCGGAGGACGTCCTGGAACATGTACGCAATTTGAGTGTCTATGTCGGGGAATCTCACCAGGAGCTGAACGATCTTAATCAGCGCATTTCCGACCATCTCGATCCGGGGTATCTGGAGCAGGGCGAGGGCTTGGTCAGGCTGACACTCCAGCGGCAAATATTGCTCAATGGGCATCTTAACCAGCTGGATGGATCGCGGCTACTACTGAACACCACACTGGGTGTCAAGTCCGAGCAGCAGCGGGAGGTCCGCAAGCACTGGCTGCCCAAAGCGGAGAAACATGCCAATCACCTGCTGGCGCGATCCAATGAGTACGCCCGCCAGTTCCAGCCTACCAGAAATGGTGCCCGCATCGCCATGCTGGCCAGTTCTGCTCACAGCAATATAACCAAGGCCATCAACGATGCGCGACAAGCTTCGGTTCTGTCGAAGATGAGGGTATACGAGGCGCAACGGACTCTTTATCCCAGCGATGGCAGCTCCATGATCGATCGAGCCGAGCATTCGTTGCACAGATCACGGCAACTCCAGCAGGAAGCCCTCAAGCAGATGCATAAATCGAATGTGCTTAAGGACAAGCTGCATCGGCAGGAGCAACAGGTGGAGGGCATCAAGGCCACCATATATGATTCCGGCCTACGCACCAACAACATATCCGGACAATTGCAGGGTCTCAACGAGGGTTCAGCCCGTCGGCAGGTCAAGGAGAGCCTGGAATTGGCCGAAAGAACGGGCGAACAGATGCGGACCGAACTGCGACTGGCCAAGGAGATGCAGGAGTCCATTCAGAGCATGCGCAACTCGTTCTCCAATCTGGAACCCGAATGGGAAATCAAACTGGGCATGGCCCAGGAGAACATATCGCTGACCCAGACCAACCTGCGGCTGGCCAACGTCTCGTTGAGCTACCTCGAGCAGCAGGCCGAAAAGGAGCAGCAGGTGTTCGAGGTCTGGAACAACAGCATGGCCAAGCAGCTGCAGGAGCTTAGAGATCAGATAGCCAAGGCCAGGCATGCAGCAGAAGCGGTAATAAATTCATACATTCTTCATTGTAATATATTTAATATAACACCTTTCTCACAGATCGATGTCTCCCTGGAGTCCCTGGGCCCGAAATGCAGTCGTTCCTACCTGCCCGCTTCGTATGGACTAAGCACCTCGAACAACCTCCGCATGAGCTTCGCTTTGTCCAATCACTTGGAGAGTTCTCCGCTGATCCACTTGGCGAGTACCGAGGGACGTCACATCACGCTGGAGCTGTACAAGCGTCGAGTGCGCCTGGTGTGGAATCTTGGAGGCACCACGGCCACCGTCACACATCCCATGGTGGTGCAGACACGTGACCCCAAGTACGACGATGCCTGGTATCATGTAGAGGCCAATAGGACCCTCAACCTGGGCAGTCTGATGGTGCGTCGGATGAACAATTACGGGGAGCTGACCCCGGCCAATCCGGTGACCATTACAGGATCCACGGACACGGAACACACACGTTTCTATCAGTCTCGAAGCGATCGGATATCGCTGGGCGGTTTTGCTCCGAAGGATGTGCAATTCACACCTGGACTTAATGTTGTGGTCCACCAGGTGGAGGTGGACAACAAGCCGCTGGGTCTGTGGAACTTCGTGACCAGCGAGGGCAGCTGCGGTGGATCCATGGTTGGAGCCAAGGAGTCCTCCGCCTCGTCTACTGCTCGCCATTTCAATGGACTGGGCTATGCCCAGCTGATGAAGACCCGCCCGCGACCCACGCGCAAGAATCTGTTCTCTGTGCAGATGACCTTCCGTACGCTGGACGAGAATGCCTTGCTCTTCTTGGCGGTTGATGACAAGAACGTAAGTGTACTTAACTAATCTAATGTTCTTTTTAAGTAATGAGAGCATAAATAATCATTTTGTAGAACCGCTCGGTGTCGGTAACTTTGAGCCGAGGTCGGATCATGTTCCGCATCGACTATGGCGACGAGTCCAAGCTGGAGATAAACACCACCAAGAAGTACAATGTGGGCCAGTGGATCAAGATAGAGGCTGCGCGAGAGTTCTCTGCCAAGCGCAGTACCGAGAATGGAATGCTCCGAGTGAACAACGATCGACCAATTTCCGGAGCTCCCACTCTACCAGTAAACATTCACTTGCTACCTGATCTTTCGAAGGCAGTCTATTATCTGGGAGGTGTTCCACCAGGTAAATATTTGATCTTACTTTAAATATCAGCAGCTTAACTGATTTCCCTTTTTTATAACAGGTTTCACTTCGGGCACATCCAAGGCTCCGGGAGCGGATAATCCCTTCCTGGGCTGCATGAAGGATGTTCAGGTGAATGGCGAGACCTATGATCCTCTGGAGAGTTCCAGCATCTATGGCGTGGAGCCTTCCTGCAAGGACATGATCACCAAGTGCGTAGCAAACTTTATTTGTATTAGAAATATTTGTATAAACCTTAATACTTTCCAGGGCTGGTTTCTCGGGCAACGGTTACTTAGAGCTGCCTTCGCAGTCGCTGCGCAAGCGATCCAATACCGCTTTGGTGTTCCGAACCCTTCAGCCAGACTGCCTGCTGCTCCTGGCCGCTTATCCGCCTGAGACCCTGGCCGACTACGATGCCAAGGACATTAAGGGCAACTTCTCCATTAGCCTGATGGATGGCCAACTGCACGTGTGGGTTAATTCGGGTCGCAGCTTCGTCAAGATGTCATCGAACTTCAGCCAGATGAACGATGGCGAATTCCATGTGGTGAATCTGATCAAGACGGGTCGCAAGCTAGAACTGATGGTGGACGATGAGCTGCAAGAAACTCGCAACCTGAACGGCAACCCGACAGTGGTCAGCCTTCCACGGGACTCTGGAGGCCTTTATATCGGAGGAGCCCCTCCGCACGAGAGCTATACTCCCTTGGCGCCCACCTTTGTTAATCTTGAAGGAGCCATTCGGGATGTGGTGTTCAACAACCGAACCATGAACTTCAACGACGCCCTGACCTTCTCCAACGTTCAGATCGGACGCAATGGTCCGCTGATGGGCAGCCTGAAAGGAGGGCTGTACGATGTCCTGCTCAAAACGGAACCCATGATTGGAAAGAGTTTCACAGCCTCGCCTGAGGGCTGCAAGCGGGTAAGTGCCTAAGGTTTCCTTATTCCTGTAACGGGTATGGGGTAATGGGTATTGTAATGGTACTGTCCATCTACTGCATGTAAATATGTGGCTACCTAACTCTGTTAAACTCAAACGTTTCTCTTTGTTCTTATAGGATTTTAGTTGCTAAGCAATTATGTCAAAAGCGGCTACGCTAAAAGCTTCAAGCGCTGCGCTTCAAGAAAGCTCATTTGTATACTAATTTCGCCTAAAACAAAAACAAAAGCTAACCAAACAAGCTACTCTATGTGGTCTACATGTGGATTAATATAACCAACCATCATCAAAGATATATAACCTCAGTTCTTGCATTAAAGGCATTGGGAAAGTGGGCCCACAAAGAGCGTTATCAAAACAGAGATTTGAATTGAAATCCTGTTGAGACAATTTTCACTCTTATGGGCGGACTGATTTAGCTTTAAGCTAGCGCATCCTGGTCCACAGATAACTAAAACCTAAAACGAGCCATATTCTTAGTTAATAATTATCTTTTTAAACACATTTGCAATTTTGTAAATATTTCATATGACTTTTTGCTATTCGATAAGCCTCAAAGCTCAATTTAGTTCGTAAGATTCACCAAACTCATATCATACACATCACTCATCAACGCTTTGTGTACGTTTTTGCTTTCATGAATGTATCATACAATTAACATTTGCTTACTGCAACATGGACATTTAATTGTTATCACATTTACCTAAATAAAACATTTTTATAACCAAAAAAAAAACCGAAATCATGGCAAAGTTTTTATTCTTTAACTCACAATCGCTGAGATCGCTACGCAAAAGCTCAGAAACTAACACAAATGCGTCGGGGTGAGTTGAGTTCCAATAGGACGTTATATAGTTCTGGCCATAATTGGGTTGCTCTCTTGCAGATCGGCAGCTACTCCTACGAGCCGAATGCCTTCAAGTTCGGAGACGATATCTACAGCTATTCCCAACTGAAACTGCCGGAGCGTCACTTCTGGCAGCGGAACTTCCACCTGAGCTTCGACTTCCGCTCCTTCTATCCGAATGGAATGCTGTACTTGTCGCCGGGAACTAAGGAGAAACCCAAGCACTATGTCGCGCTCATTCTTAAGGACGGACAGCTGGTCCTGGTGGTGCGAGGTCGTCGGCGGGAGGAGCTCCAGTTGACCGCCAAGCTAAACGATGGCGAATGGCACCGGGTTACGATTAGCTGTCAGGATCGCAAGGTTACCATGTCCGTGGAAATTGGGCGTACCGACCAGAAGACCTCCGCCCAAATGAAGCTGCCCAGGAAGATTGGCGCCTCGCAGCTGCTGCTAGTTGGCGGTTTGCCCCAGTCTCCGGTCAAGGTGTCCTCGGAAATGTACGTCCGCCTGGAGCCATTCAAGGGCTGCCTGCGACGCGTTAGCATCAACAACAGCACCCAGGATCTGGCCCGACCCGGCAAGCACTCCAATGTGGGCCAGTGCTTTCCCACGGTGGAGAGGGGCAGCTATTTCCCCGGCGATGCCTACGCCATTTACAGTGAGTTACTGACGGGCCGGAGTTGAATTACATATTACGTTTATCCTCGTTCCACAGAGAAAAACTTTAACGTGGGCAAGTACCTGGATCTGGAAACGGAATTTAGAACTTCGGAGCTATCGGGAATACTGCTAAGTGTCTCTGATCCAAATGGATTCCCGGCCCTTTCGCTGGAGCTGCATAATGGCAATGTAAGTCGAACTGACTTTAAAGGTGTCGATAAAATATTTATTTATTTATTTTCCCTTCGTAGATAATATTCTCCTGCGATATTGGAAATGGAGTGCCCCTGCGTGTGGAATCATCACTTCCCACCAAATATGCCTTGTGTGACAACAAATGGCACAATATTTCAGCCCTGTACGACGGCGAGCAGATTGTGTTGCGGATCGATCAGTTGCCAGCAGTGATGAGTGTCGGAAATCAGGGGATTGCAGGGAAGGTGCAAACCCGCTCTCCGCTCTACATAGGCGGGCTGCCAGGTGGGTCATTATAGAAACGTTTGTTTATATAAAGTTCAATCAGTAGTTTAATACATAAAGTACTTACCAAAGAACTGAAAAATCCTAAATTTTCTTATTAATTTTATATCATGAAAGTCGTTTATACTCATATTTTTTCTTTCATACAGAAACTGCTCCCAGTGGATCACTGATGTCGCGGGAGAACTTCAAGGGCTGCATTCGACACGTGTCCATCCGGAACGAGAGACGCGACTGGATCGATATGGAGGATCTGAGGAACGTGCTCCTCAGCGAGTGCCTTGTGTCCAGCGATGATAGCTGAAGATCAGTGTCCGAAATCCGGACCGCTTTCCGGGCGCTTCTGGTTCCTGTTGACGCCACACCAAAACTTTTTCCAAATGTATTGTGATCAATAACGAGTTTAGAGCCAGTTATTTAAACCCCTTCACTGCCATATAAGTTAGATTACTCTAGGTTTAATTTCGATTATTTGTATATTTAACAAGAAATTTAATTGCCAGTGACTGCATTTTGTACTTCGAAATCTGATTCATTATTTATTTCGCCTATTTATAACTTTGTTTATTTCTATCCATTATTTATTTTATGTTTAAAAGAGGCTTTAGGTTTGTATTTTATTTGGCATACAGCATATTACAAATTTGTGTTTAACGAATCTCCTGATTGTATAGTGCGCAACGAAATTTACTTAAGTAGCTATAACATCCATTATTTTCATTTGTAAATAGAAATGCCATTTAGTTTGTATTCATCATAGCGCATACATATGTACATGTAATATTCACATCTTAATAAATTGAATAAAGGCCTATTATTTTAATGAAACTGTGAGAGTATATTTTGACTAGGGAAAGGAAAGTGGACATATAAGGCAGTTGGGGATCCTACACAGTTCTCTGCTCCAGATAAATAACATTTGAAGAGATAATGTACTTCAGTACGACTTTCTTCAGCCAACCTTTACCTAGATTTTGGTGTTAGGCATTCTTTCTGGGAGTTTACTTTCACCAGCTTGGATCATAAGTTTCTAGACTCTCCAAACAGCCATTACTTACATATTTTTTAGCCCACACGATGAGTGTCAACAAATCCAGGCGGAGCACTCGAAGGACCCGAAGATCCCAGACTTCCGGGATCGATCTTCTGGGCCCCTATATCTACTGCGTTAACTTCTACGACAAAGGATTGAAGGCGGTGCGTGATGAGTTTGTGAAGCGGGTAACAAGCGGCAGTCGTCGGGCCGTATTCGTCGTTGACTTGGATAAGGAAATTTTTGAGGCCAACCTACAGTTTCAGCGAATGTCGAAGGTCAAGAAAGGTGGTAAGTTTTAGCTGAGCGACTCGTCGAAAGAGGAACTGAAAAATACCTTCTAGGAGATTATCTGGACTCGAAGTCTTTAGAACCGGTGAACATTGCACTGCAATGCATTCAGAACTGTGTCGACGAGTTCGACCAAATAACCAAGAAGATCGAGTCCGAGGCGAACTTTGACCTGCACGCCTACTGGCAACGTAATATCCCAGCTCAGCTCAAGAACCTGGTGCCTAAGAAAAAAGGTCCCCCAGAGACCAAGCGAGGTGGGGATACGGCCAGGCCCAAAACGGGCAAGGGATCCAGCGACAAGGTGCGTCTGGAGAAGATCAAATGCTCCTCCGTGACAGCCAAGGAGCACCACAAAGTTGGCAAGGGAGTGCCGGTGTCTAAGCGTGAGGTGAGCTATTACTATAATAAATATTCCTTTATTTTCACACATCGGTTACCCCAAGTACATTAGAGACAATCCGCTGTTCACGAAAATTCTGATCCTGATCGTCGGTCAAATGGACAACGAGTTCTACAAGAGTCTGCTGGCCTACGATCAACCGCTGCGGGCGATCATCCACTTTATGCCCGAGGAGAGTGCCTACGATCTCCTGGTGCCTCGTCCTCGCCGGGAACAACAGCTCCAAGAGGCACTGGCCGACATCCAGAGGGACATCCACTCGCTGCGCAAGAGGACGCCTTCGAAGCCGGTGGGCATCTTTCAGCACCAACTGCCCCAGATGTCCGCCTGCATGGCGTCCAAGTTCACGGACGACGTCTTCGACCAGTTGAGCTGGTACATGTACGATGTGGAAACGCTGCGGGAGTGGTACCGCATGTTCTACGTGGAGCCGTACAGGGAGACGAATGTAAAGATGGATCCCTCGCTGTCGCTGCAGGAGTCCTTTCACATCGTCGAGTCGCTGAGCATCCAGGGGCATTATATCAAGACCCAGATGCCGGCTTCGCGGGACGATGATGCCACCGTCTACCTGTACATGGAGTCGCTCATGACCACGTTTGGCAATCCCAGGGAACTGATGACCGAAACGGAGGTCCTGCTCTTGGCCAACCCGACGCCATCGGTTCAAACGCGAGTGCTGGACAAGGTGAAAGTGTATGCGAACTCGTTCAAAAGCATCGTCAAGCTGTACAAAAACGACCGAATCTTTGTGGAGCAGGCCAATGGCCTGCTGTCCAACCTGATGTCCTACATGGACCAGTCCCTGATGCGGAACGTATACCACGGCTGTCTTGAGTACAACCTGTTGCGGCGATACTTCACTTCCGGCTATATAAACAGTTCACTAGGCTGCCAGCCGTATAGTGGCGAACTGGAACCAATCTACCTACCCAAGTTTGCCGAGCTCTATCTCACGGATGACTCGGTCATGCAACGCATTATCCAGTTGGTCAAGGACTACGATGACTTCAGCGTGGAGGAGGTGCAGCCGAATGTCCATCTCTACACTTTCCGGCGGTCCCTGAACGAGGTCTTCGAGCAGGAGAGTCAAACTGTGATACCCACACGTTTGTGCTTCAGGGACTTTACCCTGTACGAAATGGAAGGTAAGTAATATAAAGGTGCCTTAATAATTATTAAATATTTATTTATTTTATGAGCAGCCTTCCTCAATGACTTGGTGACCCCACAAAAGTTCAGCGAGATCACCGACAGTTATTTGTCACGCGACACTCAAAGCGCCGATGTGATTTTGGGTCAGGATCCGTTAATGGTCAAGTGCAACGAGGACAACGATCGTGTTCCCATCGATCCCAAAGTCTTTGTCCGACCCAAATCGATTAAGGGCCAGGTGGCAAATAAGAATGAAAAGAAGGAACAGGACGATGGAACGCGGTCTGTTAGCCGCAAGAACTCGCTTATTCCGGAGACTCTGATGTCAGCCAGATTCACGAGACAATCTAGAAAGTCTGCTGCACCCCCATCACGCGGAACTTCCACTGTTCAGCCAAGGGAAACTGCAGTCTCGAAGCAGGAATCACATTTGTTTGTGGGACTCGGTCGAAATAACCCCATGCTGGATGGCTACAATCTGGACGACACTAGGCAAACAATCAAGTCCAAGACCTCAAAGTACTTCTTCGAAGAGGGAAGGATGATGTTGTATGAGGAGAGGTGGAATTTCCGCCAGATGAACAAGTGTCTGGCCCTCGAGATTGGTGGCCAGGAGGTGCACTTCCGGAGCGCCGACGAACCGTTGGGAGCCGCTGCCACGGATTCCAGTGTGCGGATCGTGTCGAGAAACGGCATCAGTCTCCGGGTGATGCCCAGGAAGACCGAGTGCGCCAAGGCGGTGCTGAACTTTCCCAACGGCCTGAGCACCTACTGCCACGACACCCACACGGAGCACCTGTGGCAATATCAGGTAAGGAGGTTGCTATAATTCTACCTGATCCATATAAACATAGTCCTCGAAACCAGGATAACGAGCTGGACGAGAGCCGGCGTATCTGCACACCCTATGGCTGTGTGATTGTGTTCTATCAGAGCACCGACACCATTTTGATCATGCGATACAACGGCGAGGTTTACCAGCTGTTCAGCTTTACGGAGGCTGATAACGAGGAGGAAGAGGACCTGAACTCGGAGTTTATCCATGCCTGCTCCACGCAGTCCGCCTTCTCCAGCTACCAGCCCATTCGAGAGCCCAAGAAGAAGGAGAGAAGCCGGCAGTGTTCGACCCAAAAGAATTCGATGGTCCGAAGTGAGGGAGGAGGAGGATTGGATTCCGTCCTGCGGCCATCGACCCAAAGCGTTGGCTCCAAGATAACCCAGAAGAGTCTGGCCTCCAAGGCCTCGTCGTTGGGCAAGAGGAAGAGCCAGCTGCTCAGGGAGCAACAAGCGGCCGCTTTATTCGAAAGCATCAAGTTCGAGCTAACCTTTCTCAATTTCATCATGGCTCTCTATAAGCTGAGCTATCGCCACCTAAAGTTGACCACCTCGCTGGGTAGTGTGGTCCATGTGCAGCGCGATGGGAAGATCTGGTGTGGCAAACCCATTAGGAACACCGAGTGGCATGACTACTTTGCCAACGAGTCTTATTCGATGCGAGACGATGGTGTCAAGATGATCTGGACGAAGGAAGAGTTGAGGTGCTACCACAACGACGGAACCGTCATCACTTCCGGAACCATCGAGGGCTGGGACCCCGGCACGGAGGTCGATGAATTCGACATTGAAATCAGTACGAGCAGCTCCCATGCCAACGCTGAAATAAGCGAAACAATGCGAAAGGTTGTAGTTTATAACTTTTATAGATATTTGCAGCTTAGTCATTCCTCCAAACATTTTATAATGTTTGTAATACCATTTGTATTTGGCAGGAAACTATTTTTATCAATACTCCAGATGGCTTGCCATTTAAAGACGTCAGCCAGGACGCTTCCTTAAGTGGGGAATCGCAAAGTGCCAGTTTGAGGAGTAAAGGTGTATCTCTCAAGAGTGATATCTTGCCGGAGGAGGAGGAGGAGGGGGAGGTGTACTTTGAGAAAAGTTACATAACATTCGTGCCAAACAGTTTCGCCATAAACCACAAGATCTACGCCGGCATCCACTTCCTGTTCAGCCACATCACAGAGGTGGATCTAGATCTGCACACCTCGATCTCCACCTGCGATAATCTGAATGTTCGGGTATTTAAAGATCATATATCAAGTGAAGTGCAGCACCCCGAACCGCCCATGGAGACTCCCTCTTCGGAGGCCGATTCAGATGAGTGGACAAAAACTAGAATTCGAAAGAAATCTCGATTTTCTGAAACGGATGATGAAATCGCCTCGCCTTCCAGCGAAGAGGAACAAATGCCGGAAGACTTCAAATTGATCGAAACCACGTGTGTGCATGTTGATGGTAACAACCTGGCTTTAGCTTTATTTGAAGATCGCGTCACTATACAGACCCATCTGCGTAAGTTTGGATGCGACGAAAACGCAAGATGCGACTTGCAAGTGCGGTAAGTGGAATATTACAGTACCTCCTCACCCAAAGGAACTTATAACTTATTTTACTTCCAGTGACGATATCGAATTAAGGGTTAATTTTGGCGAAAGCCTGTCAACCACTTTTAGGAACTGGGTGGACGAACTAACCAGTTTTATCAATTGCTTCTGTCCCAAGCGGCGCACCCTGTATTTCCTGGAAACCCAAAACACTTCGTGCCAAAAGAAAGGTATCTTATAATAGAATTCCCATTGAAAATAGTCCAATATTGAAGTATTTCAGGATTTGAGTTACTTAAATCGGTGCCGCCTCTGGGAAAATATAATTTCTGTGCTGGCAACTACTTTATCGATGTAAACGAGCTGAATTCGTTGGATACGCAAATGAAAAACGAGTACGAATGGTTTGGAAAGGATATTCAAAAGTTTCCCCGCTTTCAGGATGCCAAAAAACCGCCTCCGCTAGACGATTTTCCAATGGTTTTGAACTCAAGGTATATTTTACCTTGAATATTGAATATATTTTCAAGAAAGATTTTGATTACTGTAAATATTGTAGAATATATGTGCAGATACCTGCGGAACTAGCCAATACGGATCGAATACACCAGTTCGTTTCTGAGTTTGACACGATCAAGTTTAGGAAGCAAAGATTTCGCTTTAATGAGTGAGTTGTTAATGGGGTTTCGACTCATCTATATTTTATAAATGTTCCTTAGGGCTATTCTGTTTCATCTGCACCCTCGTCTTCGCCTCCTGGTTCAGCAGGAGGTTAGCAAGCGGAGTTGGAAGAGTCATCACGCCGAGCATCGTCGCCGGATGTTTATTGAACAACAGCGCCTCAGTCTTTATATGGCCATGCTGAAGCACAAGGTGTACCCCAACTACTTCCAGTTCAAGGACGAGTTCAACTCCCATGTTCGGAACATCGAGTTCTTCCAGTTCATGACATCCAAGTGCAACGAGAAGGTCCATCCCGAGGAGATTATCATCGATCCCGCCGAGGAGCCAAGCCCACCATACGCAAGCAAAGCCAAATTAAAGAAGAACAAATGTGTCTGTCCCAAGTATCTTAAGTCCATAGATTAGAGTCAATGCATTTAAAATAGTTTTTTTTAACAGATTAAGGGTGATTTTAACGAAATTCAGAGAAAAATAAATAAAGTGTTAAAAAAAATTAAAAAAGGAAAGAAAATGTATTTTATTTGTTAAATTTTTAAACATTTTTAAAAAGTCATAACAAACCTTAAATCAGAATAAAAATGTATTACCACTTTATAATTTCCCCCAAGCAATTCGAACTTGGCGCCCTCGCTTCGTTTTTCCCCACGTTATCGATTGGAGCTACCCCCACATCATTCGCTTGGCATTTAGGTGCCTTCCCCATTCGGTCATACCGAGCTCCTCAGATGTTGTGTTTTTTTCGGCTGCTCCGGTCGCGCGTTCGTTGCTGCTCTCGAAATAAATCAGATATAGGCGAAATATGAATTAAACTGTTTCCAGATAATAAAGCATAGTGTCCGAACCGAACACGCGATCATCGCAATCGAAATCTCGCAATGGCAACGGAAACCAAGGCGTTGGGCAATGGCAATGCCAATGGGAACGCGGTCGGAATCGCCGAGTCCGCCAGTGCCGTGTTCCAGGAGAAGATGAAGCTCCAGCTGGAGGAGCCCAGCGAGATAACGGCAGTGCCGAAGTACGGACTCAAGCTGAAGTTCGACCATGTGTGGCCGGAGCGGAGGATCCAAAACGTGCGGGCCTCCATAAGGCAAACGCTGCCCATGGTGCCCCTCGTCTGCAGGTGGGATATGTAGCACTGAACACATATAACCAGCAACCCAAAGACCCTAGAAGTTTCCTTTACTTTCCCTCAATTCCAAAAATGTCAGGCTCCATAAAAAACCCAACATTGAAAATGAATAGAAATCTAGTAATAACTTAAAAATTTTTTTGTATACCTGTTACTTATGGAATACCACCCTAATGTTCTCGAGAGTTTATTGCTTTTTAAAGTAGTAAATCATTTAATTTAATTAAGCTATTAAAACCAAGCTACTAAAAATGTCTAAATATCTTTGAAAATAATTGTCCTTTAGATACAGTGCTCCCTGTTTAAAGAATGTCCTGTATATAGATTCTGATTGCAAAAGTTCCAGTGTATTGTTTCCTGATGCTGGGGTATGGAAACCTTATCCATAATTAATTAAGGCACAATAATGGGAAATCAATATCTGGGCCTAATAATACCTCAACAGGAGTGACATCGAGCCTGTCCCTGTCCCTATGCCCCTCTCCCCCTCCCATCGCTTCCTATATCTCTCGTGCGTGCCAAATATAGCGCCAGGTCCTGGCCAACACACACAGGGACACACTCGAGCAGGCCCAACTCATAAATTGAATTCTTTTGTGGTCCCCGTTGCCAACTAAATGACATTAAAAACGTTAGCGCAATGGCTCAGAGGACACCAGCACGCAAGGATTTACCGAAGGAAGCGGGGTGAAAAAGACTATAATGAGAAAGACTTTTTGAAGAGATAATTAATTTCTAATTAATCTAAAATTCAAAAATGTATTTGTAATCCCGCGTTAACAGGGATTATTATCAATATAGAAATATGGTTAGTTTAAATTTGCAATCACGGAAAATCATAAGCCAAAAAAAACCTTTTTTTAAACATCGTTAATTAGCTACTTCAAAAGGGTTGCACATTACATGTTAACCCTACAATGTACAGCATAATCACTACTTTGTGCGGTTCCCAAATTTTGTGTGTCTCCACGAAAAAAATCCCGCATAGCTTGGCGCCACAATGTTTCCATTGCTCCACCACCCTGCTCCATTCCCGTCTGCCCGCATTGGCGCCACGTTGGGCGTCCTGTTTGCGTGTCCTGGCCACATTTTCAGAGCTCCAACCGAAGGGACTCAAACACACAAATACAATAGTTAGCTTTTCTGCTCCCTTTTCATAGTTGGCGCTGACTGACGTTCCTTTGACTGGGGTTCAGCCGAACCCGCATACCCGTTGTAGTTGTCAAAAATCACAGCATTAACTGACCCAACAAATGACCCATATTTCGAAGAGTACAAAGAGCAATGAACTTGTGGGCCAATTATTAAATCAGTGCTTTCATTTCTCAATTTACACGAATATTTCCTAAGCTCCCCACGTTAGAAACCAGTAGCCAAAAGTATGACTAACTGTGATAGTAATTTGTCTGACGTGTACAAGAAGGTCACCATTTTTCCATGCCTGACTGATAAGGCTAATACATCTTTTTATAAAGCCGAAATAATAACAGCTTATCAGTTTGTTATAAAAGGGGAAATTCCTAAATATGGTATAAATATTTTTGATTCGGTTTGAATTTACTAAGGATGCATTAAATGCGGAAAGAAATCTTACAGGAAAATTGATGCTTAATTTACTAATTCATTTTTCAACAGTGATTGATAATCACAGATTATAATCAAAATTATGAGTCATGGCATCTAAAATCGTTGCACAATATTCGTATGTACCCTTAAAAGATAACACTCAGGCTACCTAGCATAAAATAGTCGTAAAATATTAAAGCTGTTACTACCTATGCCTGAATCGCAGCCTTATCACATTATGAGAAATGTTATGTCATGCTGTTCATAGTTTAATCTTTATTTTTTAGGCCGTTTTCATGGAAACCTATCAAAATTGCTTAACTGTGTGAAAATGTATACTTGGCTATAGAATATAGTCAAAACTAACCTATCTCAAGATTGAGATTTCTTCGCTTTCACGTTTAAAAGCTTTTGACTACTTATTTGTTGGAATTCATTTCTATATTTGTCACTTCAGCTGCGTCAACCTTTTCAGATTATATTGCTTGATTTAATTTTTTATTATACTATAAGAAAACAACCGCGAGGCGCGATTAGAAAAGCCTCATCAAGGTTGACTAAGCAATTTTCCAGCCTGGGAGAGTTCTCATAAAAAGCCTGATAAGCCAATTTAATGCGACCCCCTTTAGTAGTTTGGTTTTTATCACAGTGCTTATACCCTCGCAAGTCGAATAAATGGGTGTTTTTGGCAAAATATTATAGCAAAATATGGTTATTATACTTTTACTTTATGTTTAACTTCTATATTCCCGTAGTTTTCTCTTTTCTAAAATGCCAAGTTCCAGTTCAATGTATCTTTGATGACACAGTTCCGGGCATTTTCTTTTCCTGATTGCCAACTACTTTTCACACAATTTCAATCCAAGCCGGCAGAGAAAACGGCGCCAGTCAGGAAAAACCTATATGTAGTAAACCCAATCCCTATCCTAAGCCACCCATCCAGCCTGTCTGTCACACATCAAATGCTTTTGGCAAGCTCCCAAGGCGTGTGCACAATGTACTCCTTGATTCTCCTCGGGCGAGTTCAGAGTTGAGGGGTCCACATATCGTTGGAGCATCTCCAGGATATCCTTCTAGTACATTATGAAAAAAATCTGTGAATGGCCCTGGACTCCTTGGAGTCATGTGCACTCGTAAATGGATAATAACACAGTTCGTTTTCTTTTTCATTTCCCTCTCCTCGCCCACTCAAATCATATGCCCATCCAGACGAAGCACTTTTCGTTATTGTTTTCTTATGACAGAACTGAAGATTTTTTGTGGCAAGATATGTATAAAAATGGATTCCCTTGGGGGAAAGCATTTTGTTTTGAAGCATTTTCCCTTTTCCTTTTGCCTTTTCACTTGTCACATTTTGTTTATTTTTGATGCATCTTCCAGGGTTTTCTTTTTGTTCGATCTGTTTTTAGATTGGAACTGCATGCACTGGAGTTTTGATATTTATAGAGTGTTGACACTAAGTTCTAAAGATAATTTAAAAATGCTTTCTGACTAGAAAGAAACCAAAAAAATGTGTTGTTCTGGAATATATAAAATATTCAGGCCAACTAAAGACAATTTATTGTGTCCAAGAGTATTCTCTTTATACATATGTACATACTTGGGATATCATGTTTAACCTCTTGACCAAAGTTAGCAAACAAATTAAACTCGACCAATATGCCAGCTTACCTCAAACTAACTTAACTAATTCCCTTAACGACAACACGACAACAAAGTTATATTTTCACTTCAGACGGCAGTTAATCAAGGTGCATGGACTACGTCAGCCAACTTCATTAGTTACTTGCCACAAGCAATTTGATTCCTGTCTACTCCTTCCTATCCCTTCCCAATTTTCCCTCTTCTGTGCCTTCTCTTGACCCAAGCTGACCCGGAAAAACTTTTCTCCAACATTTTTGCAAATTGTGTGGAACAGGAAAGTTTGTTGCACAAACAAAAAAAGAAAACCGAATGGAAAAATACATAAAGCATGGACATTTTTAGATCGAGTCCGGTTGAAACCTTAATTGGTCAAAAAACTACTTTCATGACAGGACGGTGCCCATGGTTCAAGTGAAAGATCAATCAACAAACAAAATTTAATTAAATTTAAGATAGGCATGAAGAGTTAAGAGAGTAATATATTAAATTTTGATATTCGAAGTAGACACAGTTCAAAATTCAAAACAAATTTTTGAAATGGTTCCCGTTGTATTTTCAAACAACTGATATTTATTGACAAATTTTATGGAACTTAAAACGTACATATGTATGTACATTAGGGCGGTCCAAAAATTGAAATTCCATTCTCACCCCTTCACATGGTATATTAAGATTAGCAAAAAATGTAAGTGAAAACTAAACTTTTTTTTCGGGATTAAGACCTTGCGAAACGTTTTCATAGTTGGCTTAAAAATTACTCATACGACACTTATAACAGTTTGAATTTGGTCGAGAAAAATCGTTCTACCATTTCTAGTCCTGTCAAATTATGATTTCGTTGGAATAATTTGTAAGAAAAGGGAGAGCAAAACATCAAATGAATTGTTGAAATCTATGCCACCTTGATTAGAAAAACTTTTTGATCGAAGGCGTATGGGTAATAAACTTTGAAACCAATTCGCAGACCCTAAAACGAGATTTTTTCTAAAAATTTCTTTTGGTATACCTTAAATATCACAATGCGCACCGTATAGGCGGGTGAGTAGGACCTTAAAAATTTCCATACAAATGTGGACCGCCCTAATGTATTGTACATACATTACTGCCTAATCTTATTAATAAAGTAAGCTACAACTATATATTCTGGGTTTTCCCTAAACTGTTTAATTGCTGAATTGTTGAAAATTCAACAGAGGGAACAACCCAAAATGTTTTTTGTTGAAATTTCAAACAGTTGTTATTTGTTGAAAAGTTTCACGGAACTTAAACATGTAACATTTGATTTTTTATTGTTAGTTACTGTCCAAAATTGTTAGCAAAGTAAGAAGAACTTCTAATAGACCTTCTAATTTGATTTCAAAGTTAATAATGCGAGCCGATGACAGTAAAATGTTGCAGGGTTGCCATGACTTTTAGTAAAATAAGGTGACAACTCTGGTTTTCAACGATTCAACAAAATTTTCAACAGCCTCTAGGTTGTTGAATTGTTGAAATTGCTGACCAATATTCATCAATTCAGCAATTTAACAGTTTGGGGAATACCCTGATTCTAATTTGATTTTTAAGTATTTTGTGCGAACTGAGGACACTAAAATGTCATGGCTGTCATATTAAATAGGGTGACAACTCTGGTTTTCAACCGTCAAAAGCCTCGAGGTTGGTTTGGCAACTAGTCGGCTTTTAAGACTCAGTCGTCTAGCCAACCCTGCTCAAATCCATTCCCAGTTTGCAGTTCAAGTATTTTATTGACCGAATCTTTCGTTGATTCGTTTACTTGAGCACAATCGAGCTCGACGCTGGGGAACTGGTGACCCGATCCTGGCCAAGCAGACGCTAATGAACCACGATGAACCGTCACGAGGGAATCGTGTGCAAGGGCTGCGCCAAGCAGTCCTTCAAGGGCAGGTGCTATCGCTGCCTCAGCTGCCGCCAGTTCGACTTGTGCGCGGATTGCTACCACAACGACTACGTGGCCGCCGATCATCCGTTTGACCATCCGGTGATGTGCCTGTACACGCCGGCGGACGTGGAGCTCTACTTTGGTGGCGAGTACATCAGCAGCGATCCGCCGCAGAGCTATCGCTGTCCGTACTGCAAGCGCTGGGGCTTCAACGAGTCGACCTTCCTGGAGCACGTCTCCTCCATGCATCCGAACGCCAGTACGCTGCTCGTCACCACCATGGTCACCCTCTTCGAGCAGCAGCAGGCGGCACGCCTCTTCCTGGAGGACGAGCAGTTGGCCTCGATTTTGGCGTCCGCCACTTCGCGCAACGAGCAGATGCGACGCACAGTGGGCTCCCTGGATCTCTACCTGGTGCCCTTGAATCCGGATGGCAGCTACCGAATGCCGGAGGGCAAGAACGAAAATGCTGCGGCCTCCAAGTGCCGTGAGATGGTGACCAGGGAGCGGATCTTGCGCGTGACACGCCGCAGTGGTGCCCCAACAGGCAGATCCAGGGCTCTGGGTACCTCGAGAGCCCTGCCTGCCCCAGCCTCTGGCAGCAACTCGACCAATGACACCTCCATGGACTTGGAAGACGATATTATCGCCATTGCTACGAATCCCCGCCTGAATTTGCTACAACGGAATGTGGCGGCGGCCGAGAGACTACGCTTTGCCATTTCGGAGACCGGGCAAAACTCCAACTACGATCTGGGAGCCAGTGCCAATGGCACTGGCCAGCAGCAGCAGGTAGCTGCACCTGCTCCTGCACCTACAGTTGCTCCGGCAGCCATCGTCTCACATCCATCGCTCACCGATATGATGCGCTTCTATGGCGGCAGGCCGCAGGAGCAGGCCTCCGCTCGACTCAACCGCTCCAGGCCAGCAAACCCGGCCAATACCGGAAGCAACAATAACCGGACTGTACATGTCTATGGTCCCACCTCAGCTTTTACCCAGGCGCCGCACAATGCCCGATCCTTGTATTTGGCCCAGGAATTGTTTCCGCGCGACGAGCGGCGTCGGTCGGCCAGGATGCCCACGTTCCAGGGCAATTCCGGAGGACTCCAGCGCCTGGGTATCAACTCGCGTGCTTTAACCGCTCGCAACGTGGACTTAATTGAGCTGCCGCCGGAGGACAGCGATTTGGGCAGCCCACCTCCCGCGGTCGAGAACTTCTTGCGCCGCCTCAGGGGGGAGTTGCCGCCCCTGGCGATCAATCAGAAGGAACAGGAGCGCAGACGCTTTCTATGCTATCGCTTCCTCATACCCAGAATCTCTAGGCGTCCGCAGGAAAACTTTCTCCTGCTACGTGCCGAGTTCGTATCCCAACTGCTGTCCTCCGCCTTGTCCGAGGAGGATTTCCAGGGAGTCTCCATAGGAAACATTGCCCCAAAACGGAAGACTCTATCAGGCAGAAAAATCGCCGGCGCCGGCGATGCTGAGAAGAATTCTCGTCCTAAGTGATTTATCAGATCCATTTTTGTGTACGATTTGTACCCTTTTGTATCGGTTAAATTTTCTGTTTATATCGAGAGAATTTTTGGTGACTTTGCCCTTAAACGCCAGTAAATTAATTATATTTTTGGATTATTTTTTAAGTTGGACTGGACTGGATTATTTTGTAAGAAGCCTCCTGTTAGAGATTTTCTGGGGTTTCCGGAATGAGCTCTTAACCCCAACCACTCGGAAAATTATCACCCACAGAGTTTGGACTTTCCTTCAGAGCAGCACCTCTCGGAAAAATCCCTGTGCACTTATATTCAGCTTAATTGAAAAGTCAACAGGCTGGCTGGAAACCCGAGAATTAGCTTAGGGCGTTGAATCACAGCCTTTTTTCCTCTTTTTGCAATTGGCCAGCTGGAGATTTTCTAGCTTTTCAATTAGCCTTTACGTTGTTGTCGAGCAATTTTCCTAACCCCATGAAAAGGTTGTAAGTGAAATAAAAGCCTTATAATCTGCAAGATGAAACTGCAATTTTTTAATTGAAAATAATTGGATAATTCAAATTGAAGCGCATCTGTGCGTAGCTTATCTTGTTGCGTGACGTCAAACGGAAATCCCTTTGAGAGTCAAATGAGTCCCAGCCTCCTCGTCTTTTCCTTAGCGAAAATCATGAGGGTTGTTAAATACAAGGCGGTAAATCAAGTAATATATATTTTCACAACTATTTATAAATTTTATTTAATATAAATTGCCTTTGATGACGCAGTGACATACTTTTATAACTAAGTTTGTTAATGATAGTGAAAGAAGGTGCGCCTATTTGCTGTGAACTCAACGCAAAGTTTGCAAAGGGTGCGTTTTTAAAAAGCACAGCGAATTCTACTTTTCAACCTTAATAGGTGATAAGATCTGTGAAACTGGGTTTTTGCTATGTTCTAATGCATTTTTGAAATTATTTTTGTAACAAAATTAAAAATAAAATCTGGATTCATATTACAAGATTATAACAACAAATTGATTCCTATTTTTCTGATTTTACCATTTCTCTGATTTACATGGCTCATTAAAATGTCTGTCCCATTGGCTTTTGAAGCATTTCCGTATGGCTGACAGCATTCCAGCCATGCACTTGACTTTGGCCACCCGAGACACCCGCTGACCTTCAAAGAGGGCCTAAAGCAGCCCCAGGGGAAGGCGCAAACGGAACGCTAAGCTGTCAAATGCCCTGTTCCCATTGCTGAAAACTTGGGGTTGTTGGGGGGAAAGCACTCGCAATTATGACATCATCGGGGTCAGGGCACGCAATTGGATTGGGATTGGAAGTGGGAAATGGAAATGGGGAAAACATTGGCTACCAAAATCTAACTTGGCCTACTCGCTCTCTCTCTTCTCAACACAGATATGCGGCCTACTACTGGAAAGTGTCGCGTGAAGGTCGTCGGGTGTACATGGACTACTATTATATGGAGAACGGCAAGCAGATCTACGGAGTACCCATCGGCGGCATTGGAGGTGGCACCATCGGAAGGGGCTATGCCGGCGAGTTCTGCCGATTCCAGATGCGTCCCGGCATCTACGAGTACAATGTGGTCCAGGCCAATCAGTTCATTGTGACCATCAAGGATCCCAAGGGATGCACCATCTTTCAGAGCCTGCTCTCCAAATGCAGGTGAGCGTGCACTTTTCCCATCGATCTATCTCTCATTCTATCCCCCTGCCCATCGTTGCAAAGAAAGTTCCACCTGTTCCCCGATTTTATCCATATTTATTTTCCTCTGTTTGTTATGCGTGATTCGTGTTGCATGTTTCGAATTTAATTTCCATTCTATAACTCCCTCACCTCTTCTATAATATATTACCAATGCATTGGGAGCTGTTATTTTTATTGGTTATCTATCTGTTTTGATGGGTTTTCCTTGTATTTCTTATACAGAACATATTGATGTAGGCTAGAACAACGAACTTTTTGTAGGTAGCGTGCCGAAATTGTATGGGTCATTTGACATAGACTTTATATCGAGTGTATCTATAATTTAATGGCTATTCCATTAGCATTTCTAAATGCAGTTCAATAGGGAAGTTTTAGTTTAGCACTTAAACAAGGGATTACAAAAGCGCTTGTTAGAAAAGGTGATCGATCATTCTACAAACATTTTAATGAAGTCTTAGATTTTTTTATTTATATATTTTTAAATGTCAGTCAACTTAACTTAAATTGCCTGTTATTTCAACATTGCTAATGGCTTTGTTTTCTTTGACTCTACCTAAGGAAAATGGACAAAGGCGTTTTAAAAGAACTTGATAAGGGTTTCATTATTGTCTCCTATAAATTTCGTTTGTAATAGGCCAAACCCTAGACAAAAAAGAGTTGCCAAATGTATTTTAACAAAATATTTAATGTCTCCTCTTGGCCAAATATAGAACTAGCATATAAACTAAAATTTTGGTTTTGTATATATTGTGAAATATATAGATGACGTATCTTCAAAGATAGGTCTTCGTTTTGCCCCCTTAATGGACTTTTCTTTTTCCACTAGAACACACTTCAAAAGATTTTTACTACTCTACTGATCTTATTACTATTCCCACTATGTAAATGTGCCTCCCCACCTTAACCCTCTGAACGAAATGTGGAAGCTTTCTGTAACCCTAGATTACTTCGAATGCTAGCCCCCCACTCACCTCAAAAATAGGTGTTGGTCTCTGTGTTCCTAAAAAAACTGTAAGAAACAAAACGTGTTTCGAATGAACTTCAACATTAAATATTTTTCTCTAATTCTTGATGCACACATAAATCGAACTATTAAACACGCAACTCTTATCGACAAAAAACTCACCGACGACGACAATCACCACATGGATATGTCAAACATACAAACCACCGATTCTGGGTTATTTTGGGTTATCTGGCGCGACGACAACGTTTTGGTTTTGGAACGGAATGGTATGGTGGACCTTTTACCTTGGCTTTCTTATGCACTTTGGTTCCGATTTGGTTTCGCTTTGTTGCTTTGTTGCCACTCCCGCGCAATCACACATACACACCACATATCCATCCAGCACCAGGGACAAGAGCAGCGATCCGGATGGCGATCCGGATGGGGAAAGAACTAAATGTCAACTGCCCAATTGCAGCAGTCGCGCCAAGCAGCCGCTGAGTGCGTGGCACTCGAACATCGAGGACTCCCGCTGCAGCTACACGGGTCTGTATCCTCGCTCCTGGACGGAGTACGATCTGTCCCACTATGGAGTGCGCCTGACCTGTCGCCAGGTGTCGCCGGTCATCCCGCACGAGTACCGGGAGTCCAGCCTCCCGTGCGCCGTCTTCGTGTGGAGCGTGGAGAACGTCTGCGACCAGGAACGCAAGGTGTCCATCACGTTCAGCTTCAAGAACGGCACCGGTAACAAGAAACAGGATGCGGAGGGCGGAGCCGAGTCGCAGCTAATCAGTGAGGGCAACGCCAAGGGTGTCTCCATCAGGCAGAAGATCGCCGATATGCCCTGTAGCTATAACCTGGCGTGCCGAGTTCTCCCCGAGATCAGCATCACGCGGTGTCCCCAGTTCGATCCCGCCGGCAACGGGGAGCAGCTGTGGGCTCAGCTCAAGGAGCACGGGCAGCTCAGCGAGCAACCCACCTCGGAGTCCTTGAAAAGTGAGTCAGAGTTGTTGGACTGTGGATCCTAACACTGTTATATGGTTGGCAATGATTCGACATATCCGAATAGGAATTGTAATAGTTACAATGTAACTAAGAACTCTATTTTTTAATAACTTATTATGTTACTTAAATCTTTTTTAATGTTTTTTCCATGTGTTTTTAATCGGAACCGATCTCATTGATGTTTTGTTCTTTACTTTTATTTTATACAAATATTATTAAAATGGTTATGAAAAAGAAAATAATTGCCAATGATTATAATAGATTACTTAAAAATACAAAAATTATCTTTATAAAGATCCAGATTACAAAGTAATTACGCTCAAATAATTCGGTTCTATCCAATGATCACTAATATGAGCTGCTTATTCATGATCATTTTTTGAAAAATTATAAATATTTGTAATATTATATAATATAGGTTTATAAACTTATTTATATACTTTAAGTAGTAAATTTTAATAACCTTTCTTTGTATTTTTCCAAACTAATTATATCCTATGAACTTCCTTTCCCTTCAGCCAAAGATATCGGCGTGGCTGTTTGTGCCCAGGTGGCATTAAAGCCAATGGCCTCCCATGAGCTGGAGTTTGTGCTGGCCTGGGACATGCCGAAGATTCAGTTCCCCAGGAAGATGCAGACCCACACGCGCTACTACACCAAGTACTTCGATGACAGCGGCGATTCGGGTCCCAAGATCTGCGAGTACGCACTGAAGCAGTACGCCAGCTGGGAGAGATTGATTGACGCCTGGCAGAGACCCATACTAAATGATGAGTAGGTTTACCTAAAACTATGTTTTCAATAAGCTAATGTCAATTCTCTGCCATGTAGAACCCTTCCCGACTGGTACAAGTGCGCCATATTCAATCAACTCTACTTCATCTCGGATGGCGGTACCATCTGGTTGAAATGCGACTCCTCGCTGGGCAAGGAGTTGGCCTACGATGATCCCCGGCTCGCCTACGGTCGTTTTGGTTATCTAGAGGGCCACGAGTATCGCATGTACAACACCTACGATGTCCACTTCTATGCATCACCGGCTCTGGCCCATCTGTGGCCCAATCTCCAGGTCAGCCTGCAGTATGACTTCAAGGATGCCATCGCCGCAGAACTAAACGATACCCGTAAAATGCTCTACGATGGCAAGGTGATGCCCCGCAAGGTCAAGAACTGTGTGCCCCACGATCTGGGAGATCCCGATGAAGGTCGGTTGAAAGATCTCTGCCAGTACTCTTTATAACTACATATAAATTGATTTGCTTTACAGAACCCTTTACCCTTATCAACTGCTACAACATCCATGATGTAAATGATTGGAAAGATCTCAATACAAAGTTCGTTCTGCAAGTCTATCGGGACTACTATGTCCTCAATGAACTGGCCCAGGCCCAAGCGGATAATGCCAGCAAGTTCAGCTCCATCGAGTTCATCGACAAGGAGAGCTTATATGAATTGTATAGCCAGGACAACAAGCGCAAAAATTCTGCGGATGAAAAGCAACGTAAGTTAAATTTTTCTATTTTAGGATTTATAATATAAATCATTCCGCTCTTTTAGAGAACCGTAAATCTGCATCGATGTACATCAACGAAACCAACGGAAAGGTCTACCTAATGGACGCCATTGGCTATCTGAAGGCCATGTACGGACCCTGCAAGGCCATCATGGAGCGGACCATTGAGTACGACAAGGACAACGATGGCCTGATCGAGAACACAAAGATGCCCGACCAGACCTACGACTCCTGGGTGATGGACGGGCCAAGTGCTTACTGCTCCGGCCTGTGGTTGGCTGCTCTGCAGTCCATGTCGGCCATGGCAACCATACTGGACCAGCCGAACGATTGCCTGCGCTATCAGGATATTCTGGAGAAGGGCAAGCGATCGCTGGAGGAGAAGCTCTGGAATGGCAGCTACTATCGCTTTGATCTCTCGCCCAGTCACCGGGATACGATTATGGCCGATCAGCTTTGCGGTCATTGGTATTTGAAATCTTGCGGCTTCGACTACGAGATCTATCCGAAGGAGAATGTGCGCACGGCCCTCAAGAGGATCTATGACAACAATGTGATGGGTTTCCATGATGGCAATATCGGCGCGGCCAATGGCTTCATAGCCAACGCCGGCGAACCCACCAAGCCGGGCCACGTGGACAACAGCAACATCCAGGCGGAGGAGGTGTGGCCAGGAGTTGTCTACGCTCTGGCAGCCACCATGATCCAGGAAGGAATGTTTGAGGAGGCCTTCCAGACAGCCGGAGGCATGTATAAAACCCTTTCGGAGCGCATCGGCATGAACTTTGAGACCCCGGAAGCGTTGTACGGGGAGAAGCGCTATCGTTCCATCGGCTACATGCGACCTTTAAGTATTTGGTCTATGCAAGTGGCACTGGAGAGACGGCGGGCCCAGCGCGACTAAATCGAGAGTACAATCTAATCCGAAGTCTACGCAACCAAAGATATTACTAAGCCAGCACAAAAATGATCTTAGCTTTTAGTTTGATTTTTCTGTCGAGGTTGAAAGTGTAACGAGCTTAT
Organism: Drosophila lutescens; assembly: GCA_037075285.1. Taxonomy (NCBI): domain Eukaryota; kingdom Metazoa; phylum Arthropoda; class Insecta; order Diptera; family Drosophilidae; genus Drosophila; species Drosophila lutescens. The sequence goes on from JBAMCF010000180.1 coordinate 384,796, forward strand.
TGAACGGGGAAGTGGGTGAAGATGATCGAGATGTCTAAGATGGTATTCAAATTTATAGCTTTATGTGTACTTTTAAGCTGGAATCTGTTGGCGCTTACTCCATGTCTTCTCTAGCTATAAAGCCAGTCACAAATCAAACTGCTACTCTCTGTTGAAGTACAACTACGCAATGGTATTCAAATGGAGCACAATTCGTATTTAAATGTTAGCTAAGCAAAATATTTAAATCAATTACAAATGTTTTAATTAATTATTTATATCCTAAGAAAGTATTTCAATGTGTAAACCGTTGCTGTCTGCAATAAATGTGACCAAAGAGTCGGAAATTAATCAAGAATTTGAAGTTTTTGTGTCAACGGAAATGGTTAACTTAAATTTAATGCAGTTCAAGTATTACAACCTCTATTGTTATAGTTCTGAAAAAGTTTGTGGATCTCTTTTCTGACTAATCCAGTGCTGCAAAAATTTGTCATACTCCCTGCGGCTGCGACAAAGGATTACAAGGGAGGAGGGTCGACAGCCATGGGATTTCAGCTCATCCATTCGCTCCTTTGTAGTTTGCAAACTATGGCACAGGATTCGAGGTACTTGGGCGATCTCAAATCTTGTAAATTGGGCCTCATCAAGTAAGTAGTCCAGCACCTCCTTGATCTAAATGTTGAACATATGAAGAACTATTGCTTGTATGTGTGATATAATTCAGCAACTTACCTTCGTCACCCGCACTGTGTGCACCTGAGGATGTTTGTCCATTATTACTTTGGTCTCTCCAGCACTAAAGCCCAAACGATGAGCCAGGTATTCCACCACCGAGGAGAACTCCCCCAAAACCTTAAGCTCGTCGAGGGATAGCTTCAAGGATCGCTGTAGTATGGGCTCCGGACAGCGCACCATCCAGGGCATGATTTTGTCCTTCTTGGCTCGCTTGGCACGCTCCAAGCGCAACTGAACCGACTTTGGCGTATAGCGAAAGGCCCACAGATCCTTGAGGACGTTGATGGGCGACACATTGTAGTCTATCATGTGCTGCAGGTTCTTCTCGAACATCTCGTAGGGCATCTCCAGGATGAAGAGCCGCTTGCACAGGTACTTTGTCACGAGATCAGGGCTGACCTGCAGCTTCTCGCTGATGTAATACACGCGATTCAGCTGCGGCATCGTGCCCCGCTCCGAGTTGAGGGCGCTGACCAGCTTTCGGAGGCGTGGCACAGTGAGGCGCAGGAAGGGCACAAAGTGGTTGATGTCCTTCATGTCCATTGACTTAATTAGCTGGAGTTTCAGTTCCAGGCGTTCTGTAATTAATGGAAAATGTGTTATGATTCAATTGCAAGAAGGAGGTAAACTTACTGTTGTCCAGGGATAGCAGCCAGGGATACTCCACGAAGCTGCGCCTGCTCACCCCCTCCAGCTGCAGTGTGTCCAGGGTCAGGGCCAGCGATCTACCGCGATAAGTGCGGTGCACCAGCTCGTCGCTGATGATCCTCTGCAGCTCCTCGTCCGTGAAGCGAAAGCGTTCCCGCAGCGTTTCGAGGAGCACCCGGGCCTTGGTGCCCGTCTCCTGATCCTGGCGATAAGGCACATAGTCGTTGTCCGCCTCGTTGCCACCAAATGTGGCGCTGGTCAGCAGGGATTTCCGTGGACTTCCTGGGTTTTCGTACTGCGAGAACAGCAGGCGCCGGCTGCAGTGCAACGGAGCACCAGTGTTTGTGGTTGCATGCAGCTTAAGCACCGTCTCGAAGCTGCGCAGTAGGTTCCTCAGCATTCGGCCTTAGTTTAAGATTCAAAATTAATCCAGAAATTAATTAAACTACTTATAAAACCAGATTGTCGATTTCGATAATAAGCGGCGGGAACAGCTGATACGTTGCGTTAATAAACAGCTGAAAAATCAGGATGGCAACGCTTTCCGGCCCAGGTGGCAACTCTTTTCAGCCACTTGTTACTTGCTATTTATTTCCGAACCACGGTTTTGAAAATTTTAACCGTTATATCATATCATTTCATTTAGGCAGCAATGTTTTCAGATGATTAAAAAAAAACAAAATATCGGAAAAAAACCCTAAGACCCATTAAATTATTAACAATGAACTTCTTCCATCAACGACCTTTTTTCGACTTTATTTTCAAGAATACTACGCTCCAAAGCTAATCGGAACATTAACGGTACACATAGATTTTGGACAAATCATGAATAATTCTATCACAAGCACTGGAAAGACATGCGCCTACTCCACATCGACGTCCTTGGTGACGCGACCCACCCAGTAAACGAATCCGGTTTGGACCACGGTGGCCATGAACTTCACGTTGCCCTTGTAGCCTGCTGGAGGGATCCAATCGAAGGTGACGCTGGTCAGGGGGCTGCCCTTGGTGGCCTTCAGGTGGGTGAGGGTGTCGTCCTTGCCGGAGCATTCCAAAGTCTGCGAGTGCTTGGGATCGACCACCTGGAACTGGCCGACGACACGGTTCTGGCCATCACGGGCCTGGATCATGAAGCCGAGGAACTCATCGCCACCCAGGGTCAGGGTGAGCTTCTGGTCCCCGCGCACATGGGGCGCACCGGAGATGCTGTACGGGGGCTTGTCCGTCTGCAACTTGGCTCCGTGCTGGGGGGTCAGGTCCCGGCAGGCAGCCTTTGGAGCTCCCTCGGAGTAGGCGTGCGCACTGATGGCCAGGCAGGCCACAATCACCAGGAGACGGAACATATCTGGTAAGGAAAAAACCAAATAACACATTATGTCATCTATTATATCATAATCAAGGAATCAAATATTTAAATATTTAAAAATACATGAAGAACAGACCCATAAGCGTACAAAAATACAAAAATTATTTTTCATTTGGAAAACCCCTCTTTTATTTAAATGTAATTTTAAATTTTAAACCCATTGCTCTTATAAAGCTACCATATTTTTGAACTGCTCATGAAAACTTGTATTTCTAAATGATTATGTTTGGAGATATTACTATGGTTGAACAAGTTTCTTAGAAGTAGAAATTATATTCGAAAGTAGAAAATGCCAATGCAAAAGTGCATTGAATTATACAAATTTATTTGCTGCCGGTCATTGTTTAAATTTTTCCGCTAACCTTTTTTGTTGCTTTTTCTGTGCATGCTGTTTAATTGCACTTACTAGTTTTTCATAAATTAATTAATTAACATTTCCACTCAAGTGAGACTTTTTTCGTTGGCCTTGGCCAGTTTGACTTTGCTGAAGTTTTTTTTTCCTTTGATAAGTTTACAAATAAACATATACGAAGGCAGTTACAAATATATTGAAAACTAGCTCCAATTATGCCGTTTGTCAACGCCAACGTTTATTATGCAGTTTGTTCAGTTTCTGCTGCCATAATGGGTATATACGCAGCCTTGACTGTTGACTGCTAGATATTAAACAAGATTCAAGATAAGGTTGTAATTTTCTGCTAGAAACCGGCTAAGTTAGGAACCCCGTAAAGAAGTCCCCAAAACTCCATGAAAACATTTTAAGTGCCTAAATGAATCGAAATTAACTTAACATTTCAATCACGCTCGCCTCATAAATCTTCAGAATCGCAGAAACAAGAAGCCACAAACAAAAAGCTTTATTCAATATTAAAATTGGCCAAGATGCAGGCGGATTAAAACCGATTTTTAAAAAAACATCAAACTGGTTTTTCGCACGTAAACGAAAACTTTATGAAGCCCAAACCAGTTTGCAGTACATTTCCATAGAAGAGTAACTTTATAATTGTTTTTTTTTTATATTGCCATTACCATTCGATAACGATCGAATAGAAATGAATGTGACAATTTACAAAAACGTGCACAACTAAGGGGAGTTAAGTACTTCCTCAAACCAACTTCAGGTTCAAGGTGGATTGGGGTCTTGTGAAGTACCGAACTCTGATTGATCATCGGCCTCCTCCAACATTTTGTCGCCATGGATTCCCAAAGACCTTGTCAAGACCGGGCCGTAAGCCAAGCTCGATGTGTCTTGCAATATGCTAAAGTTCAGCATTGGACATACTGGTGTCTACGCCAAGTCTCGCTTCTTTATTTTTTTTTCTTTGTGGCACCTTTATCTGTGTATTTATGGGCCTTTGTCCAACCGGTTGGCACATTTGTTTAGATAAAATCTCAATACATAGTTGTTTATTTTTTTGTGCCTGTCATTACGCTGATCCGTGGGCAAGAGGCCTCAATTAGCCAACTTTTATAATGGTTCGAAAAACATTGTTATTAGCATATTGCTGGGATAGAACTGCTGAAGCTTGAAAATTCTAAAACTATTCATGTCGGTCTCTAAAAGCGAATATCGTAATGAGGTAGGTAACTTAATATAATACCATGCATTATATTTTTCTTTTTTTTTCTAAATAGTATTGAATCTATGAATTCAAGAATTCCTTAAAGTTTTTTTTTAACTTTTTCTTTGCTCCCTAGAATTTTAGCACAAGAACCACCTAACTTTAGTAATCATTTAGGATCTTAAAGAAAAAAGATTACAAAACTATTTTTACCTTCAACTTAAAAACACACACAAACGGCACAAAAGAAAAACTTGAAATGAGCTGAAAATTCTAAAACAGCTTCCTATTTATACCGCAAATTGATAAAGATTTTTGAATAGCTTTTGAAAAGTAAACTTTTAAAGCCTGTCCAAGCCGAGCTTTAAACGCAAGCCCAGCAAGTTGGCCAATTTAAAAGCTCTAAAGCTCCGCTTGTAAATTGAATTTATAACGCTTCATCTATAGTGCGACATAAACAGTGACTAAGTGTTTACTTCGATCTAGATACCAAATGGCAGAACAATTAGCAATTTTTATTGATTTAAGGGAGAAACTTTCAAATTAGAATTCGCTAATAAAAGTCACAGCTGTTCAATGGAAATCTTAGCTTGTGGGTTACTTATAGGTCAACTACCAGAATTTTTCTAAGGCCTGTTCCGTATATTTGATTTCCATTGGAAGTCACAGAAATACCTTTTTTGCTTTTTCGGGCAATGGGCAAAAAAATAAAAAATTCTTGAATATTTCTCTGCTTATTTTTCCCATTATTTGCATTTTAGGAACGTAAGGATCTGCAAATAAATACAGTTTTTAGCTGAATACAAATATTATAAAAAATACCTTAAGCTCAAATATTAATGTAATTTTTTTAAATATTATATCGAACATGTTTCTTTAATGCATTCCAAAATGTGCACAATCAAAGGAGGTCAAGTCAGTCTGTCATCATAATTTTACTGGGGATTCCTTTGATATTTGATCTGTGAATATGGGTGCAGAGCAATCGGCCTTGTTGGCCTGCACTCAGACGGGAATCCAGGAGAAACCTCTAGAGCTGGTCAACTCTGAGCTATTTTTCCGCTTGTACTTTGAAAAGATGAGGGAGCCTGTTACAGGTCCAGTAACAGAAGCGCTTTTACACTTGGTCAACAATTTACAAAGATCGAGGGCTATCGTTAATGGTAAGATATTCAATACATCAACTTTAAGTCAATAATTGTCATACCGAAGCTGAAGAATCGATCCATGATGAAGATAACTGTAGTGAAAGCGGCTTTAATTCCGAGTATAGCGACGGCAGTGAAGACTCGACAGCAACATACTCTGATGTTGAGATAGAGCCTCTGCAGATAGCCCAATTTGATTCCATGGACGAATATGATGTACCTTACGACGAATCTACTGAGCCTTTTGTCGACACCCTGCCGTTATTCAACTCTCACTAATATTTGATCATTAATTTAACAAATGAATTTATGTACAGAACTAATTGCAACCATTTTGTTTTTACTTAAAATTAACCTTCTTCAGTCTCAGCGACTTGATGGGTCTGACAATGCTCCTTCGCTCTTCGCGATGCTTCTTCATCTCCGCCTCGCGCTTCTTGGCATGGAACTGTGATTTCTTCTGCTTGTTCACTTCGAATGTCATTTGCCGATTGCCCAGGGAGCGACCCACATTGGTCACTTGTCCCTCCAACTGGGACATGACCTGTACGCGGTCCTGGAGGCTCGCCTTCTTGATGCGCTGCTGTACCAGACTGCTGCCCTGGTGCTGATCCAGGGCGGTCATAGTGAAGCGGTTGCCATTGGTAGTGGGCTTTTGGTGGTATCCATTCGTTTGAGGTGCTATTTTAGAGTCGGCAGTTTCGTCCTGCAGCTGCTCGTCATTTTCCTCTTCTAGTTCCTCCTCGTCCTCACGCTGTCGTTTCACCTGCTTGTAAGCCTGCTTCATTTCCTTCACATACTCCCTTCGGTCTTCATCATCGGAAGATGCTTCATCACCACTGTCATCCTTTGTCTCCCCATCGCTCTTCTCAAAGCCGAACAGATCCTCGTCGTTGTCGCTTTCCTCACGCTGCTGGGCCTCGTCGGCATGCAGTTCGGCCACATGCGCCACTTCCACACGCTTCTTCAGTTCCTTGGCCTTGGATTTATCCAGACGATTCAGAACAGGAGCCAGCAGACGATACTCCTCGGCAGACTTATTGACAGCAAAGTCAGCGTTCTCGAACATGGCCTTGAAACGCGAGTCCTCCAGCAGATTGGGCACATTGCGCTGCTTGGAGCTGTTCGAGGGATTGGCCTGTTCGTCCATAATCTTGAGAGCCAACTCTTTGTTGACCTTGGGCAGCTTGGACTCGATTTGAAGGCGTGACTTGCGCTCGCTCTCAATCTCCTGTCGAATTTTGTCCTTGCGGAAGCGGTCAAATGCGAAGGGTTCCACCACAGCCTTGGCTTTGTTGTACAATCGAGCGTCCATAAAGTAACTAAGGGATTTCAAGGCATTAGATATTGTTCTAATATAGTTTATCCCTTTCAGACTTACCCATGCATATAGCCCTTGAGCAGATTGCTGCCCACGAGATGCTCCATGCCCAGTTCTCCCAGCTCCTTGGCTGTGACGAACTGGTAGTCATCGTACACATTCTCCACGACCTCCGACTCGATCTCCTCGGTGAGGTTGTCCAGGAAGGAGCACCAGCGGGGAGCTGGGCCCATGGCAGGCACGTAGTAGGTCATCATCTTCACATCCTCCTGGGCCACAAAGAACATGCCCGTGTCGGGAATGGTGCAGAAGTCGTTGAATGACGTTGTGGACTCGACATATGCGATCTGCTTGCCCGTCTGCTCGTCCCACAGCTTCAACGTGGCCTCGTCCAAGCTGTAGACTGCATTCTGGGCAGGATTGAAGGCCAGCCGCTTGATGGGCAATCGATTCAGGTGGTTCTTCACCAGCAGCGGTTGCTTGGCACGGATGTCGTAGATCAGGACATGCCCCGAAGCGGTTCCCACTCCCATATGCAAGCCATTCCGGAATTTGAGAGCCGTAACCGAGGGAAACTCCTTGACGCCCGGCAACTTCATGGCCACGTCCAGGGTGCAGCAGCGCTGCTTTGTGCGCGGGTCCCAGGCCTCCACGGTGCCCTCCTTGGTGCCGGCGAGCAGGAGATGGTGCTCCGGATTCACTTCGCAGGCGTTCAGGCAGCTGCCATCCGTTTCGAAGGGCTGCAGGAATTGGCCGCGCTCCAAATTGAGTCGGTAGATGTCCTGCCAAGAAAAAGGGTTAGTTTGAGAGGGTAGATAGACAGAAGTACCCACCCTGCCCACGCCCACGATGAACATGTCGCAGCTCGGTTTGTGGTACTTCATATCCCGACCGAATCGCGGAATCCTCAGCCTGTAGTGCCGCCCGTGGGCCGCATGGATCTCCACGTAGCGGTCGCACTGCAGGAACACCATCTTGCTGTAGTCCTCGCTGATCACCTCGAAGGTGGTCACCTCGGAGTCGAAGCAGCGCTCGAATTTGATGGACAGGTTGGCCACCTCGAAGCACTTGACGCGCGGCTTGTAGGTGCCGGTGGCCAGGATGTACTGCTGGTCGGGGCTCATGCGGATGCTGGTGCACACGCCGGGCATCTCGAAGTCCTGGATGAGCTCGATCTGCCGCCGGGAGTCCACCTTCTTCTTCAGCTGCGACCGCTTGCGCCGATCCGTGAGCCACTGTTAGGGGGATATTCTTGAATTTATCTGCTTTGCAAAGGGTTTATCCTAGTACTCACATCCGGCACCGACTTGCCGGCGCTCAGGTTGTAGATCTTCACATCGTTGACTTCGTTTACGAACATTTTGGCCGTAATTTACGAAGAACTTGCAACATAAACAAACGAAACCCGCAACACGTGCGACCCTCTAGCAATTAGAGATGGCCTCTTAGTCACAAACGGTCTCACTAAAAGGTGGGTGACTCCGCTAGCTTAGCAGTGTCGCCCATTGGGGGTCACACTGGTATATTATTTACGGTTCAGTGTGACCCCCGAATCCAAAGCAAAACAAAGAGAGTGTACTGATTTGCATCGACGACTACTCGACCTGTAAATTGAAAATAATTGCAATAATACCCCGTACCCCGCGAAGCCAGTGTGTGTAATAGCACGGGACTGAGCTGCATTTTGCATTGCCAAATTGGCAGAAAGCCGCAATTCAATTCCGCCCAAGAAAACAATAATACGCACATACACACACACATCCACACCCCCCGCTCTGCGTAACCGCCCTACATTCCGCGTTCCTTCCGCTCCCTAAGGTGTACTAAAGTGATCTAAAACGGTGAGTAATATTCGCCGTTTTCCTTAAGCCAATTAAGGACTGATTAAATTAAACAAAATGGAAAACCATCCGCAAGTAGGGTGACGCAGTGCAGCAGTGGGTGCTCGTGCTCGCAAAACTTTCCCCTGCGCTCTCGCTCTCTCTTGTTTTTGTCGTCAGCCAGCCCCACTCCACTCCATTGTTGTCGTATACACCCCCTGAATGCTCTGATACTCTACCGAAGAGTACTACCGTTTCCATCACAGGTTTGTGACTCGGATGAGTAATTAGATGTGGAAAAATCCAGTAACAAATGTTTTAGATCTGATTGGGTTATTTCTTACAAAAATATTTTTAGGGTAGTGTGGGGCAAAGCCGACCGCTTATATGAAACCAGTTTGTTTTCTAAATTTCAAATAATGCTGTTTAAAATTAATTATTTTAATCAATCCATAAAGTATTCAATCATAGAATTATTCTAAAGGAAAGGTATAAGATCTTTTTATGGTATGGTATAGTGGGGAACATACTCCTTCTTAATAATAAGCTGCCGACAAAATGCTGAGTAATATTTTATTTTATCAATATTTTTTATATTTTTCGAAATTATTTCGTTTAATTTGGCTCTTTTTGGGTTTTTACTCTAGTTTTGACCATTTTCTTTCAACAAGAATTGTATTCCGGCTGATTGGAACATTACTATATTTAATAGCTTCTTAAATTTAACTCAAATCTCTGCTAAAGGGTACCAAAACTTCGGCAGTGCGAAGCTGTGCTCCTTTCTAGTTCTTTCGCCTTGTTATGGGTGCGCCTTTGTGCTTCTTTTACGAGGAGGGGCGTATGATCCACTTCCATTCAACGCAATTTGCAAATATGTGTATGAGCAAGCTGGCGGATTTCGCATTCATTGATTGCTCCACTGATGTGTGGCCTTTGGCGCTTGACTGATAAGACTCGAGACCGAGACCCACTGCTTAATCTTAATTGCCCGCCGGAGAGTCTATAGAGTTGATATTTACTTGGCAGTTTGACAAGCAGTGAAACGTGATAGGGACCTATATTATATTAGCTGAAAATCATTGTCCTTTCCTTGACATGAAGGTAAACCCATTCTATAAATTTGTCTTCATTTTCTGAATTTCTTTGCTGTCAGATAATGGTTCGTTTATGGAAGTTTGATTAGTAGTGTTTACTTAAAAGCTTAATTTTGTTTTGATATATGATTATTTCTTCGCAGAACTGTATGAAAAGTCAAGATTATAAAAACTATTTCTCACATCATGTTTTTTATGGTTTAATCAATTAGTTATTCCGCAATGAGTGAGTTAACCGATTTTAATAATTAAAATCCCACGATTACCAGGCGACCTTGAGCATAATCCCTTGCGACTTGAGTGAAGGGTTCGCTTCACTTTCTCAAGCTCCCCTCGACTGCGGGCCCAATCAAAGGCTTTCAAGCGATACTGACACTCCGAAAACCCAACGTCAAGTGGTATGGAGGGTTTTTACCCGCCACTCTGGAAACATCAGTGGGCTCTTTTACTTTTCTTTGTGAACTCCAGTCGGCACATAAACAAACCCGGTCGGCTGTTCAAACACAAGCATGCCTTAAAAAAGAAATATCGGGGCCAGTTCGAAAAAGGGGAACAAAATGTGGAGCCGACGCAGAACAAATTAATGCAGCGCCTCAGTTTGTTGATAAGCAGCGCCAACGGTTGGACATTCAAATGAGCACCTGACACCAGCGATAGCGAACCATTTGCTTGGGTCGGAGTTCATGCCCCTCGATGTCAAGATGAGCAAAGTGCGCAGTGTGGTGAACAAGCTACACGAACGCTTAGACTATATCATAGAAAAATGTGAAAAATAACTTGAAAAATGGCTTTAAGAAATATAACTAATAATTTTGTATATTTTTAGGTCCCAACATGACTGCAGCGCCGTACAATTACAACTACATCTTCAAGTACATCATCATTGGTGACATGGGCGTGGGCAAGTCCTGTCTGCTCCATCAGTTCACCGAGAAGAAATGTGAGTACTTAATTTAATTTTAGAAGGAATTTATCTAATCTGAACCCAATATTTTCCTTTTTAAATCCCAGTCATGGCCAATTGTCCACACACCATTGGCGTGGAGTTCGGCACACGGATCATCGAGGTGGACGACAAGAAGATTAAGCTACAGATCTGGGACACAGCGGGTCAGGAGCGCTTCCGGGCCGTCACACGCTCCTATTACCGGGGAGCGGCCGGTGCCCTGATGGTCTACGATATTACCAGACGGTAAGCTAACTGAAAACTACACTTTTCGCATACTTAAACCTGTCGATTTCAGCTCCACATATAATCACTTGAGCAGCTGGCTCACCGACACTCGCAATCTCACCAACCCCAGCACTGTGATCTTTCTCATTGGCAACAAGTCGGATCTGGAGAGCACTCGCGAAGTGACCTACGAGGAGGCCAAGGAGTTCGCCGATGAGAACGGCCTCATGTTTCTCGAAGCGAGTGCCATGACGTGAGTTTGGAACTGATCTCCATTAATCTACCACAATGTTTAATCACCATTAAGAGATTTAAAGTCTGCGGCAGGAAGGTTTTTTTTGTTCTTAATCATCATAATGTTTTTTATTATTTTGGATGCTTTTAATTTTAAAGTCGTCAAAAATATTTCTCAGCTTAATTTTTATATATTCATCATAAGGGCTAGCTTTTCATTTACCACATAAATAATTTGTAATTGAGAACCAGACCTTCTTTGTACAGAAACATACTAATTATTATTTCTCCCACAACAGTGGCCAGAATGTGGAGGAGGCTTTTCTAGAGACCGCTCGCAAGATTTACCAGAACATCCAGGAGGGTCGGCTCGACCTCAACGCCTCTGAATCCGGAGTTCAGCACCGGCCCTCGCAGCCCTCGCGAACTTCGCTGAGCAACGAGGCTACGGGCGCCAAGGATCAGTGCTCGTGCTAAATGGATGCACCTTAACTTTACGCAACCCTAGATATACAAATGAACTTTTATTTTTAGCCGACTCGTAATCTACCGAAGCCCAAGCAAAAACCAATGTATGTAGTTGAATGATTTGATTAAGCATTAATGTGTGAGCCAACAACAGCGACAGCAACCACAAAAAAAAGGAAAACATAATATAAAAGCCCTCCCCGATAATAAGACGCAACCACTTTCAACATATATAATATCGATTAAGCATAATTATTAAAACAAGAATTAAACACGTTTGTTGGTTAGCGCGAATATTTCTCACGCATCGTTAGAGAAACCAAAGTTTTGACTATGAAATTTCGAAAAGTTTATCGCTCTATTCTAAGCACCAACACTCGTTTGGCCCCAAAATAAATAGCTAAATACGTTCGATAGACCAAGTTTTCTGTTTGTTGAATCCCTGTATATATATGAATTTTGTATCTCTTTTTATCAATCACTTTTTGTTGAATATTTGTTGTAGTCGCGTGCAAGGAAGGGAGTAACGATCAATGTTATATGAATATTAACGATGTATTAATGGCATAATGCAATAGGAAATAAATAAAACGGTATTTATAAAGCCCCTACCAATAGAAATAAAGTTTTGAATTTTTCGATAGTAGGGTTCCCCCTCCTTCTCTGTCGTTACCTGTCCAATCATATTGGTCTATGTGTCAAAGTTAAGCTATGATCAATTAACTAATAATACTGTGGGTACAAGTCGAAATATAGAAAGAAACAAGAAAACACTAACGAACACTAAAAGAATTTGCTATTAACTGCTTGAGCATTTTGGCAGTAAACTGGTTTAATCAAAATATTTTTAAATTCTTATTATTGTACAGGGAATCACAATGTTGCTATTTCGAAATATACATTATACGCAATAGGTTTTCATAAAAACTATATATTGTTATATTATTTTAGGAGAATAAAATTCCCCAGTCAATGCTCAGGATATGTTCTTTAGAGACTACATTTTCGAACACAGGAAGTATACATTTTCTTTATAGTCGCTGAAATCGTAGCAAAATGTTTTTATTTTTGCTTAGGGAATTTGCATTATCATGAGGGACATTCAAAATATTTGAAGTAAAATTTGTTTTTCTTTTTTGGGTAATTGAAATACATGGTCAAAAAATATTATTCAGGGATGTCGAGTATTGGTTCAATTTTTCCTGACTTATATAGGAACAATTCCGACTCTCTTGAAACTTCAAAAACGAGTAGATTACAATCTCTAACATCGACGACGAGGTTGATTATGGTTTTGTAGTATCTGACGAATCCGTATCTTTCAAATTCCGATTATTACGAAAATGATAGCCTCGAAAAATCCGTGAAATTTACGCTACGAAAACTGTCTGTCAAGGTGTGCCGAACCCGCAAGAATATGGGCAAAGGTCAATGCAACGATGGCCTTGCGGATTAAGTTAAGCTCTACTTAAATGTTACGACCGTAAAAAGGAACCTATCGAATTTTCGAAGGATTTACTATACCTAGTCGCCAGAATAATTGCATACATTTTTTTATTTTTGTGTAGGGAATTTGTGCAATGCTCTTGAGGAATATTTATTTATTGTAAGGAGGGTTATGAGAATATATATACATTTTAAAATAACAATTACTCTACGAGTAACGGGTATAAATATCTGACCTTGCTGGACTGCTAACGGCTAACAAAATGTAGTATACTTTGGTATTTCCTTATATCATACTGCGGTGAAAAAAGGCTAGCTCGCGGGTTTGGCTATAAACCCACTGAAACCGGTTAAAAAACAAGCCAGATTTGGCGGGAAAGCAGCGGAGTGTGCAGCCCTGGTGCCATCGCCCGCAGCTGAGTCTTCGCTTTTAATTTATTCCGTTTATATCATGCAAGTGGCGAAATAGCTGCCTAACCAGCCAGCCAAAGAGGCAACGTCAGCGAATCTCGTCCCATGATGCAAATCAAGCGCCTCCTGTGCAAGTCCTGCGGCCTGGGCACCCTATTGGTGGCGGTCGTCTGGCTGCTGGCGCTCCTGTTCTACTCGCACAGCCTGAGGAGCTCCATCCGGTCGGCGGGCTGGAGGATCGAGGAAAGGAACGCCACACCGCGGGCAGAGTTGAGCTACCAGGCCAGGGTCACCGTCGGATGCACACCGAACGAGGCCAAGAACTCCACTGCGGCCAAGGAATCCCCGGGAGAAGCGAATTCCCCTGGTGATCCCGAGCAGCTGGAGCTTTTGGGCGTGGTGCGCAACAAGCAGGACAAGTACATCCGGGACATTGGCTACAAGCACCACGCCTTCAACGCCCTGGTGTCCAATAATATCGGGCTCTTCCGGCAGATTCCCGACACCCGGCACAAAGTCTGCGACCGCCAGGAGACCTCCGAAGCCGAGAACCTTCCCCAGGCCTCCATTGTCATGTGCTTCTACAACGAGCACAAGATGACCCTGATGCGCTCGATTAAGACCGTCCTGGAGCGCACGCCCAGCTATCTGCTGCGCGAGATTATCTTAGTGGACGATCACAGCGACCTGCCCGAACTGGAGTTCCATCTGCACGGCGATCTGCGAGCCCGCCTGAAGTACGACAATCTGCGGTACATCAAGAACGAGCTGCGCGAGGGTCTCATTCGATCCCGGGTGATTGGAGCCCGCGAGGCGGTCGGCGATGTCCTCGTCTTCCTGGACTCGCACATTGAGGTCAATCAGCAGTGGCTGGAGCCGCTGCTACGGCTCATCAAGACCGAGAATGCCACACTGGCCGTGCCCGTCATCGACCTGATCAACGCAGACACCTTTGAGTATACACCCAGTCCACTGGTTCGTGGAGGATTCAATTGGGGCCTGCACTTCCGCTGGGAGAACCTGCCCGAGGGCACGCTCAAGGTGCCGGAGGACTTTCGTGGGCCCTTCCGCTCGCCCACCATGGCCGGTGGTCTGTTTGCGGTGAATAGAAAGTACTTCCAGCACCTGGGCGAGTACGACATGGCCATGGATATTTGGGGCGGCGAGAATATTGAGATATCCTTCAGAGCCTGGCAATGTGGCGGCGCCATCAAGATTGTTCCCTGCTCCCGCGTGGGTCACATATTCCGGAAGCGCCGTCCGTACACTTCGCCCGATGGAGCCAACACCATGCTGAAGAACTCGCTGCGATTGGCTCACGTCTGGATGGATCAGTACAAGGAGTACTATCTGAAGCACGAGAAGGTGTCCAGGACCTATGATTACGGAGACATCAGCGACCGGCTGAAGCTAAGAGAGCGCCTGCAGTGCCGGGATTTCGCCTGGTACCTGAAGAACGTCTATCCCGAGCTGCATGTGCCGGGCGAGGAGTCCAAGAAATCGGCGGCAGCACCAATGTTTCAGCCTTGGCACTCGCGAAAGCGGAACTATGTGGACACATACCAACTGCGACTGGCGGAGACGCAGCTCTGCGCCGCCGTGGTGGCTCCCAAGGTGAAGGGCTTCTGGAAGAAGGGCAGCTCCCTGCAACTGCAGCCCTGCCGGCGGGCGCCCAACCAGCTGTGGTACGAGACCGAGAAGGCCGAGATTGTGCTGGACAAGTTGCTGTGTCTGGAGGCCTCTGGCGATGCCCAGGTCACGGTGAACAAGTGCCACGAGATGCTGGGCGATCAGCAGTGGCGGCACACCCGCACCGTCAACAGTCCCGTCTACAACATGGCCAAGGGAACCTGCCTGCGGGCAGCTGCTCCTGCGGCAGGTGCCCTCATCAGCTTGGATCTGTGCTCTAAGTCGGGCGGAGCGGGCGGAGCGGGCGGAGCCTGGGACATTGTGCAGCTCAAGAAGACTAAGGAGGAGGAGGACAAGGCCAAGGAAGCAAAGGATGCGGACAAAGCGCTGTGAGCAGGCTGCCCTGCCAGGCGTATTGCAATATTAGACTGATAACTGTTTAGGTCAAAGTGTATTATGTTTAAATAGCCAGTATTTTTCATGAAATTTTGTAATAAAATGTAGAAAACATAGTTATCGCCAACTAAAGGTCATAAGAATCATGCGATTTAAAACTTAATCTATGGCCAAAAACAGGTGTCGCAGAAACAGGTTTGTTTTAATTAATGGTCAATGGTTTTCTTTGTGTCTGCATATTTTAATAATATGATAATGATGATATGAATGATATATGACTTATAAAAATATTTGAATAATTAACAACTAATAGTAAAACATTCAAATTTTTTTCATTTTAGAGAGGTACATTTCTTGTCTTTTTAAAAACAATAGTTGTAAAACTGCATCCGTTGATGAGGGGATTCCCTAAACTGTTGAATTGCTGAATTTTTGAAAATTCAACAGTAAATTTCAGCAATTAAGGGAACGACCCCAAAATGGTTCTTGTTGAATTTTTAAACAGCTGTTATTTGTTGAAAAGTTTCACGGAACTTAAAACGTGTAAAATTCGATTTTTTATTGTTTCTTACTGACTAAAATTGTTAGCTAGGTAAGAAAAACTATTAATAGAATTGCTAATTTGATTTTAAAGTAAATAATGCGAACTTATAATAGTAAATGTTGCAGAGTTGCCATGACTTTTAGTAAAATAAGGTGACAACTCTGGTTTTCAACGATTCAACAAAATTTTCAACAGCCTCGAGGCTGTTGAATTTCTGAAATTTCTGAAAGTTTACTTTGTATGGAACAGCTGATTAACAGCTGACCAAAATTCAACAATTCAGCAATTCAACAGTTTAGGGAATCCCCTTGATATAAAATACATTCAAATTTTTGTGTCAAAAAATTCTGTACCTAAGAAATATATATAATTTAAAAATTCAAATTTTTTTTAAAAGTTATTTGTTAAGAAATTGTTTTCATGTATATATCTTTTAAACGAAGAAGGTCTTTACTATTAATATTTCATATTTCAAGGACTTTATAACAATTTAAAATTAAATAAAAAAGTTATAGGTTTTTTTTTAAGTGTAGTATTTTATGAGAAGTATACATTTGGTATTTCTAAAAAGTATAATGGTATTTCTTGTGACGCCATCAACGGTCACACTGTGTTTATGCTAAAAATCAGGCGCCAATTTGTGCGATTTCTATAAGCAATTTTAAAAGCAGAACCATGCAGGCCAAAGCAACCGACAGCCGACAGGAACCGACGCTGCATATGGGTGAGCTTATAAGTAATAATAATAAATAGATTGTTATCTTAATTCAAATGCCTTTCGTAGACACAAATGCGCGTCGCAATTTCATCAAATTCCATGCGAAACTTGGCGAGGTGAGTGAGAGCTACTATATAAATCAGGTTAAACTGCATTCTAAGCCGTAACTTTGCAGAAACCCGGGACTACAGTGCGGTTCTTCGACCATTCCGATTGCTACACGGTCCATGGCAGCGATGACTGCGAGTTGGTGGCCAAAACCGTGTACAAATCCACCGCCTACATTGGAGCCCTGCTGCCGGATGACAAGAAGGAGACGCTCCAGTTCGTGTCCATGTCCAAGGGCAACTTCGAGCTGGCTGTGCGCGAGTTGCTCCTGGTGCGGAATCTCCGCGTGGAGGTGTATGTAAAGAAGT
Source organism: Drosophila lutescens (assembly GCA_037075285.1). Classification (NCBI taxonomy): domain Eukaryota; kingdom Metazoa; phylum Arthropoda; class Insecta; order Diptera; family Drosophilidae; genus Drosophila; species Drosophila lutescens. Next base: position 401,905 of record JBAMCF010000180.1, read on the forward strand.
CCAACGACTGGGAACTGGAGTACCGCGGCTCGCCCGGCAATCTGCTGCAGTTCGAGGACATTCTGTTCGCCAACAAGGAGGTCCTGGTGGGCAACAGCATCATCTCGCTGCTGGTCAAACTAGAGGGCGGTGGCCAGCGACGGGTGGGCGTGGCCAGTGTGGAGCAGAACGACTGCAAGTTCCAGCTGCTCGAGTTCCTTGACGACGACTTCTACACCGAACTGGAGGCCACCGTTGTGCTCCTGGGACCCAAGGAATGCCTGCTGCCCAGTCTGGAGGGCGACTATGCTGCCGTAAAGACGCTGCTCGAGCGGAATGGCGTCATGATCACCGTGCCCAAGAAGAGTAGCGCCAACGATTTGCTGCAGGATCTTAACCGCCTGTTGCGCTTCGCCAAGGGACAACAGGAGGATGCCACGGGCTTGAAGGAGCTGCAGCTTCAGCTGGCCTCCAATGCCCTGAAGTCGGCCATTAAGTACCTGGATCTGGTTAACGACGCCGGAAACCTGGGACACTACGAGATCAAGCAGTTGGACCTGAATCGGTGAGGCCCAGAATCCATTTTATTATCTAAATCGAAACTGAATGTAAATATTTCCTCACAGCTTTGTTCACTTGGACTCGGCTGCCGTGGCTGCGTTGAATATCATGCCCAAGCCGGGCACCCATCCTTCCATGCCCTCGTACCGCTGGCAGAGCATTCTGGGCGTGCTGGACCATTGCCGCACTCCACAGGGACACCGGCTGATGGGCCAGTGGGTTAAGCAGCCGCTGCGAAGCCGAGATATCCTCAATGATCGTCACAATATCGTTCAGTGCTTGCTCGAATCGCCGGATACAATGGAAACACTTAGCCTGGATTATCTAAAGCGCATCCCTGACATTCTCATGTTGACCAAGAAGCTGATGCGACGCAAAGCAAATTTGCAGGATCTGTTCCGCATCTACCAGGTTATTCTGCGAACACCGAAGATTTTAAAGGTATTACTCGAGCTGGAGAACTCCACAATAGAGAGTGTAATCTGTGCACCTTTCAAAAGCTTCCTGGAGGATCTGACTGGTCTTAAGCAGATGGTCGAGCAGGTTGTTGATTTTGAGGCCATCGAAAGGGGCGAGTACCTGGTAAAGGCTTCGTTCGACAGTCGACTGATGGAACTGCAGCAGACTATGACGGAACTTTATGAGAAAATGGAACAGCTGCAGGCCAAATGCACGGAGGAGTTGGATTTAGATGGCAAGAATCAGGTGAAACTGGAAAATGTTGCCAAGCTGGGACACCATTTCCGCATCACTGTGAAGGATGATTCCGTGCTGCGCAAGAACAAGAACTATCGCATTGTGGATGTCATCAAGGGCGGCGTCCGCTTTACGTCCGATAAGTTGGAGGGTTATGCCGATGAATTCGCCAGTTGTCGCACGCGCTACGAGGAGCAACAGCTGTCCATTGTGGAGGAGATCATTCAGGTGGCTGTGGGCTATGCTGCCCCACTTACTTCGCTTAACAATGAGCTCGCCCAGCTTGACTGTTTGGTCAGCTTTGCGATTGCCGCCCGCAGTGCTCCCACTCCCTATGTGCGACCAAAAATGCTGGAGGAAGGTGCCCGCGAATTGGTTCTCGAGGACGTGCGTCATCCCTGCTTAGAACTGCAGGAGCATGTCAGCTTCATAGCCAACAGCGTAGACTTTAAAAAAGGTAAGGTGTAAAATGGATTACTTGCAGATGGAACTTAATACCTTAATTTTGATTCAGAAAAATGCAACATGTTCATCATCACGGGACCAAACATGGGTGGAAAGAGTACCTACATTCGTTCTGTGGGAACCGCTGTGCTTATGGCCCATGTTGGCGCCTTTGTACCCTGCAGCTTGGCCACAATCAGCATGGTAGACTCCATTCTTGGAAGAGTGGGAGCCAGTGATAACATCATCAAGGGTTTAAGCACATTTATGGTGGAGATGATTGAAACATCTGGAATAATAAGGGTAAGCGACGAATTTTAGTTAATTGGAAGCATCTTGATAGTTTTGAATGCGTTTAAAAAATTGTTTTTGGTTGATAAGACCATCGTCACTCGTCCATGTTACCTAAAAGACTCCACTATTCCCTTCTCCAGACTGCCACTGACAAATCCTTGGTAATCATTGACGAACTGGGTCGTGGCACTTCCACCTACGAGGGTTGCGGCATTGCCTGGTCAATCGCTGAACATCTGGCTAAGGAGACCAAGTGCTTCACTCTGTTCGCCACTCATTTCCATGAGATAACGAAGCTGGCAGAGTCTCTGCCCACGGTTAGAAACTGTCATATGGCTGCAGTGGCCGATGCGGATAACTTTACTCTGCTCTATCAAGTGCGTCCAGGGGTTATGGAAAAGAGTTTTGGCATTCAGGTTGCGCGATTAGCCAATTTTCCGGAGCATGTCGTTCAGAATGCGCAGGAGGTGTATAATGAGTTCGAGGACGAACATGTGGACAAGCAGAAAAAGGAGGACAAGGCACTGCTGGAGAAGATTCAAGTAGCCATACAGCAGCTGTCGACAGCCGGGAATAACGTGGATATCAACGTAGAGGACTTGACCCAGCTGGTGACGCAGTTTACGAAGGACATTGAGCAGTTGGATAGCGATTACTTCAAATCCGTGCTGGCCACAAGTGAGGCTTAGGATGAACGTGGGTGCTAAAGTAATTTTTATCAGGCAGTATTACTTACAGAGGCAGTTACTTTATATTTTGTCGGGTATATTTCCCTTATTAATCATCACATCATTTTATTTATGTAAACGTTAAAATATCTCTTTTTTTTTTGTTGGTTGAAAACCATCTTCTCGTTCTGTTTACAAGATTTCATCTTCCATCGTATTAAACATAAAAATGTAATAAATAAGATTTACTCAAGGAGACAATGTCCCATACTTGAACTTGATGAAAATATTCTCATACCTCTTATATTCTAATAAATAATCACAATTATAAATACATAGATTTCTATATGTATAAAAACCATCATCACAATATTAATGCCGAATTGTTTTCTAATAAAATGATTATTTTTATGATCGGGTATTTTGTAGGACGGTCCCCATCACTCTGTACATCGCTGATTGGGTGTATTGAAAGATGAATCATCGTCTACCGATACGTTAATAAAATGCATGTTCCACAACCGTCACATGATTTGGAAACACGGTGATTTGTTTGTTACAAATAGTGCTATTTCTTCGGCTCCATGCCAAGTCACATTGAACACGCTTTTTAACACAGCGCAAACTACAAAATACGAGCCTGACAAACTGTCAATTTAATCGGCCAGGTTTTAACCTCAGCTGTCACTTGGGCCAAAGCGCCGCCGTTCCGTTGGCCCGATCTTTAGCTCGACTGTCATTACCAAATTCAACTTAAGTGCTGTCAAAAGATAATTACCGTTTCGGCTTTGATTTTTCTTACCTTTTTTACTGCGAGACAACTAAATGACAACGGCTCTCGGAAAGGCCTAAACCTGTTTGGTGCTGCCTCTTAAGCTGTGAATCAATAATATGGCTAAAATGGATTAATGGAATTCTTTTTTTGCGACTTAATGTAAATAAATATATTAAGGTTTTAAATCTTAGGACAGCCGCTAAAGGGAGGAGATGAAAAATATATAGAGTGTATATTTTCTAACTTTAAAAATATTAAGCAAATATTTATGTATAAACTTTTTGAACCTTGTTCCAGGATTAATTGGTAAAACTAGGTCTTAGTGGTACAAGGGTACTTGTTAACATTTAATCAAATAAGTCTAAGAACTCAATTTTTATGTAAAAATTAAAAATATAAACCCATCTTAATCATAACTTTTCAGAGAGTTTAAAACTAATCACCCTTAAGCTAGACTTCGCCAAATTATACTTCCTAGAAATCTATGACACGACATTATTGGTTCCTATCTGATATATTCCTCTGCCCGTGGCTGTGCACACATTCAATTTGATATCGCATACTCAACAAACATGGCGTGTTAGCAACGCTTAACAGCATCCAAAATTGACAGGCAACTTTAAATATATTGCATTTGCGGCCAGTTCGGCATGCTTGTCTGCCACGATTAGTGGCAAGCAGCCAGCCAGCGAGGCAGCCTCTCCGATCCGGCTCCATCTCCATCTCCAGCTCCTGCTCCTTTAAAGCCAACTTCATTTGGGTGAATGGGGCGAAGACGTCCGATGCGACGCGACGCGTACAATTATTAATTTGATACGATATAATTGACATGTTGCCGATGCCAAAAAGGAAGCACTAACATGTAGCCAACAACAAAGCAGCAGGAGCAGGAGCAGGAGCAGGAGCAACAACAAGGTGAAACCTCGTAACGTGGCCAACAAGCTAAGCCAGAGCGACGCATATTAACGCCATGGCTTAGAGACAAGGACCGATCCGGCTTAGAGATGACACTTGGATGTGGAATTTGATGCACCAAAAACAATTGGGGTCCAAGGCAACACTTTCTATAAATTTTCTTCATTCAAATTATTCTATATTCTTTGTAAAATATTTAAAAAATATAAGAAATATTTTTAACTATTCCTAAGAGTAAATATTCGATGAATTTTCTTTTAAAAAAGCTTTAGAAGAACAGATTTTAGGTGTTTCCTATTAATTATTTATCCTAGAAATCCATTTATTTTAATATAAGAAATATTTTTAATAATTCCTAAAAGTAAATATTCGATGAATTTTCTTTTAAAAAAGCTTTAGAAGAACAGATTTTAGGTGTTTCCTATTAATTATTTATCCTAGAAATCCATTTATTTTAATTATTACAATAATATTTTCACTTAAAATTTATAAATTTATGCCAAAATGGTGAAATATATTTGCGATGCTCATCTCTAACGTTTCATTTTCATGCTCCTGCCTTTTTCACTGCCGGCCTCTCGTTTTCTGGCAGGCAGGCGTGTAAATTGTTTTTACTTAATCGTTGCGGACACAAACGCACATGTTGTTTGGCCACAGCAAAAGCAAGAAAAGCACCAACAACAACGGCACCAACAACCGGGCTTTCATACCTCTTCTGCCGATCTCCTTTGATATCTGCTTGGCTCTGTGGCGCGCTTTTGGTAATTGCACTTCGTCTGCTGCTTCTGTGTTACCAGCTTTGTTGGCCACAGACTTGGTCAAGAAAAAGTGTTTAAAAAAAAATGATATTTATTCCATTTTCCCAATACAAATTAAAAAAAATCCATTAATAACTTTATTTTAGATGTAATTATGAATCGATTGTTTTAAAAATATAACTAAATCGACACATTTTCAAAAATGCATTAATAAAATATTGTAAAAAATTATAAAAAGATCCAAATATTTTTTGAAAAATGTATTTGTAACTTTTAAAAATTTTCTTTATATAGATTTATTGAAATATGGATTTAATACATTTTATAAAAATGTTTCTAAAAAACTGTTATTAAAGTAATTCATAAAAACTAAGAAATTACTTTTCAAAATTATCCTATCTGTTTTCTATTTTATTCCCGTGCCCATGACTGTAAACCAGAGGCCAGTTTGTTTGTGGAAAATTGTTATTTGCTGCTGGTAGCTTGTCCTGTTGTTGGTGGCCGTTGTTGTTGCTGGATCCGTTGGCCAACTTCAGTCGGTCAGACATGCAAATTTTTTGGTGTGTCTAATGTTAGTTGTTTGTTAGTTTTTTATGCAAATTTTCTTGTTTCACTTGACAAATTGTCTGTTCGACTTAATGATGGAACGTAGGTTGGCGGTAGTTGAGGTCCGATCGGGAGCAAAATGATTATGTGCATAGTAGTTTGGGTTTATGATTACGCTTGATTATATATGTAAGAGCTGTGTAGCTACACGGGTTTTTTGAGAAAGTTATTTAAATTGTGTACAATAATTGATGTGAAAGGTTGTGGTTTTCATCCGGAAGAGATCGTACCTTAACAGGATTCATATCATTTTAGGCGGGATGGGACAACAACTTAATTAATTGTAAGACAAATATTTAACTTTGACTATATCAAATTATGTGGGATAAAACAACATTTTAAAAATATTAAAAAATTCAAAAATATCAAATTCAACATATTTATTCCCATATTAAAATGGTGGTTGATATGGACTTGTAAAATGCTGCTGGTAAAATATTAAAAAATTCAAAAATATCAAATTCAACATATTTATTCCCATATTAAAATGGTGGTTGATATGGACTTGTAAAATGTCTTCTCAATTTTAGCCATAAGGGCAAAGGCCATATAACATATTTCTCTAATTTTTATAAAAACTTGAACAATAAAATATAAGCTCCGACCTTTATTTAATGGGTGTTTTGAAGCTTCCAGTCATATTATCAATGGAAACACCTTTCCAGCTTGTCTCGTGTTTGTATCCCATTTATCCACTCTGACACCTTGCACAACAGCCTTGGTCCCCCAATTTCCTTGGCAGTGCAGCCAATCATTTATAGTTATAACAGGCAGTGAAAAGGGAAAATCATTAAAATCTTATCTTTTAGCCAATAACGTGGCAGATGGATGCCCCCAAAATGAGTGAGACAAAACATCTATTATTAGTGGCCATATCAAAAAATGATTAGCAGAGCCGCCAAAGCCGAAGTCAAAGCGATGGTGTTGGCCCGAATGAACGGAGGAGAAACATAACAAATTATGAAGATGGACGGGTTTGCCTGGTTGGGTGCCTGCAATGCATCCACAAGACTGATTATAGACTTTAAGGTGTAACCGGGGAGAGAAAACTACATAACACTAATTTCATTTTAAACGAACAGAAACGTTGCCGTGCATATAATTTAAATAATTGCATAGGTGCTGCGAATAGCCCGGCTATTGATGATGTTATCATGTTATGTTCGCATACGATCCACACTTATACTTAGTTGCTGTCTTACAATCTTATCTACATTTTCCGCTGGCAGCTGCTGGTAGTCGACGCTCTTGGTTCCCCTTAATTATAATGTATCGCCTTAATGGGCCTCACTTTGCCGCCGGCAGCCGCTCTCCCCAAAAAACATTGTCTTCATGTCTTTCTGATTATTGGGTACTACGGGAGGAGCGCCATTTTAATCCACTGATAAAACAATTTACCCATCTCATCTGGTTCGTTCGCTCATTGGTTCCACTGCCTAAATTATGGTTACAAAATTTTATGAAGCCATTTATATCACTCATGAGATGTGCCGCCTATAGCATGTAGTATAATCGATGGGTTGCACCCTGAGCTCTACTTCTTTTACTCTGTTTTGTGCACCTCCCTTTCAGTACTTGTTTTCAATTTGTGCCAGTCAAGAGAAAAAATATTTTAAAAAGAAATCGCCAATGAGGGTAAGCATTTAGTTATGCAATTACTGTTTACTTGCCCATACAAAGAAATTAAATAATTATAGGAATCAGTCCTGAACCAAATATTTTCGGATACCATAAAATTAAGTTATTTTTATGGAGTAATATAACCGGAAACTGGATGAAATCTGTAATTTAAATATAGTTAAGCAAAAATATCAAAGTCTTACTGCAAGTAATAGAAACACATTTTTTTAAATTTCTAACTGGATTACATGTCGTATGAGTCATTTTTAAGAAAACTTTAAAACCATGGCGCAACGTTTAATATTAAAATATAATGGTTTAGATTGTTAATACATTTATTTTTTAAAGAAAAACGAGGACGGAAGCTAACTTCGGCAAGCCGAAGCTTTAATACCCTTGCAGATTTCACAAATTAAAATTTGACTACAATAGCAACATGAATTAATAAACAAAATATTTCATAATTCAAAAAATTAAATTTAAAAATTTTTCTCCCTATTGTTCCTATGGGAGCTATGGGATATAGACGTCCGATCGGCACGCGCTTTTACCCTGATCAAGGTATGCACAAAAAAATACGATTTGGAAAGATTCTAGTCAATAGCTCTTACACTGAGCGAAATATCTTAATTTTATGAAAGCTATATCCGATTGTTCCTATGGGAGCTATAGGATACAGACGTCCGATCGGCACGCGATTTTACCCTAATCAAGGTATGCACAAAAAAATACGATTTGGAAAAATTCATGTCAATAGCTTTTACACTGTGCGAAATATCTTGAATTTTGCAAGTTATATCCGATTGTTCCTATGGGAGCTATAGGATATAGACGTCCGATCGGGTCGGTTTTCAAACTTGATCTGCGTACACATGTTTTAGGACGACTGTGAAAAATTTAAGTCGCTAGCTTTTAAACTGAGCTCGCAAACGGTATTGAAACAGACATACAGACGGACAGACGGACAGACGGACAGACGGACAGACGGACAGACGGACAGACGGACATGGCTATATCGACTCCCCTATTGATCCTGATCAAGAATATATATACTTTATGGGGTCGGAAACGTCTCCTTCACTGCGTTACAAACTTCTGACCAAAATTATAATACCCTCTGCAAGGGTATAAAAAGCTTTAAATTCTTTTCCTTTAAATATGCAATAAATTTTAATCTTACAACCTACGACCTACCCAAGCTACCCAACCTACCTAAGTCACAAAGTTCATAAAAATATTTAAATTGAAATATATAGCCGTTTCTTATATCTCGGAATCTTAATAAGGTTTTCCTTTTGAACACCTTGACCACGCTATCGCGTTTCATATATAAAAAAGCCTAAATTATGAATCAAATATCATGTCCCGGCCTTATAAAGATGTTTTCATGCATAATTTTTAAGCAGTGTTTCTTCTTTTTCCAACGACCCGACACTCCCGTATTATGGCAAGTGATTAGCTCGAAAGAAAAATTACTGAAGGAACCGAAAAAGGTGAAAAAATGCGGAGAAAAAAAAGAAACGTGTGCAATTTTTATTTACCAACACTCGAGAGCGGCTAACACAAATTTAACACTGGCCGCCGCCAATGTAGCCATCAGGCGGCATGCAATACGCTCGACTAACGAGCAAAAACAAAAAAGTTGGAGTCGGAGTAACTGCAACATGGAAACTACCAAACTGCCTTCTCGTGGTAATCAATTTTAAAATTTATGACAAAATTTGCAGCTTTAAATTATGCCATTAAGCACGGCATGTAACTCATATCGTCAGGCTGCCTGCCTGTTAGCCCGACTGCCTGGTGGCGGCTTAAAACAAGAAAAAGCCGAAGGAGAAACATGTTAACTGCTTTCCTTCGCCGCAGTGTGAGTGCACCCAAAGAAAAGGGATAGTTAAATGTTGATAACACTTTGATATAATTATTTGCCCCCCCAATAACACAGTTTACCTCTAAAAGTGATTTACAATAAATTGTTGCATACTTTTAGACACCTTTGCAGGTGATTTAAAATCCCTAGAGATTTTCATGGCACCATTGATTAATAAAATTAACTTATTTTATGATGGTTTTAAATATGGAATATAATTCATTTAACTGCTTAGCTTTTCTCCCGGTGTAGTGTGTATGGTGTGTGTGCCCATGCAATGGCGTTTGCATTATACGCTCGTATTTCGCCACATTCAACAACGAGCTACAGAATGACGGGTGGCCATAACTCATGCCCGATGCCCCATTCCGCTCCATTCTGCCCCCGGTCCCCCTTCACCCCCCTCCCGATCCCCGAATGGGGTCCACGTCCACCGTCTGAGACCTGGGCAGCAGTGGTTGCAATTACAACTGGACACCACATGCTACAGCTGCCTCCTGTGCCGTTGTGTTCGTGTGTGTGTGTTAAATATTGCAATTTATCACGCAAATGCGTTTTTCAATTTTAACATGCCGCCAGGCATCATAAAAACGTTACAAACCCACAATATGAGCCAAGAGCCACGAGTAGTAGAAAAGCGGCATGGGGGTAAGTTGAGCCCACGGATGATGAGGTATCATATGCTGCACGGAAAGAAAAATTGATATGATAAGATCATCTGATTTCATTCCATTTTAATTTGTACCTTCAGCATGGCAATACAAATTGAATGATCTTCAAAATGATAAGAGAAGTATTTAGACTTCGGGGGATTCGGTTTCGCATATATCATAGACTATCGTTTTGTCATAATAATGAATTCTGTATTTTTTTCAACAAATAATATAAAATAAGATCAAAATAATATTTATTCATGGCGGAATGATATGACAAAACTTGATCCTTAAATAAGATCAAATTAACCAGCACTTGTTAATTTGATATTTTGTCACATTTTTTTCTGTGTAGTAAATCGTAGTAGACCGTAGTAAACCGTTGTAAACCATTGTAAAACATAGTAAACCATAGTAAATCATAGTAAACCATAGTAAACCATAGTAAAACATAGTAAACCATAGTAATTCATAGTAAGCTATAGTAAACCGTAGTAAAACATAGTAAAACCATACTAAAACATAGTAAAACATAGTCCCACATAGTAAATTATAGTAAAACTTAATAAAACATAGTAAACCATAGTTAACCACAGTAAAACATAGTAAGAAATGACTTCGGGGGATTCGGTTTCCTAAAAACTTATTTCGGACTTATTATTATTTCCGCGTTCTACCCGATTACTCTCCCAATATCGATCAGAATTTTTCGTACTGTGTGCGTGAAAGCTGCAGAGTATAGGAAATAAAGTGGCTAACACCCAAGCAAGAAACACCGCATATGGAGTCGGGTCCCCACAAGGTTGATGATGAGCCAGGACACGATGCTGCTCACCTCATCGATTGAAACGGACGCAACACGAAATATGAGCAAGAAGAATTCGCTCCCATGGTGATGGTAATTGTGAAGGTGATAATCACCGGTAGAGTTGGGACATCTGTGGGTTGAACTGTAAAATAAATTAAAGACATAAAGTACCCGACATTTGTCTAAGGAATGTCCACAATTTTTAGTGATAAAGGCTGTCATTAGCTAATTAATTATAAATATTTTGTATTAGAAAAATTCTCAAAATATTGTAACTTCCTTAAGATAATATCTAAGGCAAACTAAAACTATTTTTATTGCAACTGTTGATCTTAACCCTTACAAAAATCCCATGACTTTGATTTTCAGTGCTCAATTTGCCCAGGTCCTGCGCATTTTAATTATGGCGAATACAAAGACATTTAATTGGCCTAAACTAATTCGAAGCACTCTAAAAACTGAACAAAGGACGACCGGCCTCGTCCGCTGGGCAGCCAGGTTCCGAATGCACTCAACTCGATATTACCTTACCCACAGTCCAATTAGCTGGGCAACCATGCAGCCTCTGTCATCTCCATGTCAGTCCGTTTTGTCCACTCCTGGCATTTGGGAAATGTTAATAAAATGGTCTAGGACATGCCGCTATGGCAACGACACAGCGTTGTCAACGATTGCCAATTCGCAACATTCGTTAGCTGGGAGGGATGTCAGTGGAGTTGTGAAGTCTGAGTTGCAGTTGCTCTGCAGGAATGGAATGGGCGGAACATTGATATGCGGATAGAGATGGAGATAGCCAAGTTACGACTGGAATCAGAGTCGGATCTAGTTTGTGCCGTGCGTGTTGGCCTTTTGAATCATTGGCTCAAAGCGCCGCTGGAACGAGTCCGTAATGGCGCTTAGTTTATTTGGCATATCAATTTGCATGACATTCGCTTATAACGCTTTCTTGCGTTTTTACCCCCCGCACCGCTTTTGTCAGAGATTAATTGCCCCGAGATAGCCATTGGGTGGCAAGTTATGAAGCGAAGTTAGTCATGAAGTTATTACAAATCGCCAACAGGTGACTGCTGCACTGAAAACTAAAAGCTACAAATGTTTTCCATTCGTATTTTGATTCATAAGCTGAATGCTAAATTTTGTGAAAACCCAAATATTACCAAAATGGGTGTGTCATTTATAGTTAAAATGCTTATGCTGGGTATTTGAATTTTAAATTCGCGTTGATAGCCGTATACATCAGCGGCGACTAATGAAGTTTATTATACATTTTTATTACGCTCCAAAAATATTGTATTTTAATGATTTCGTTGCGCTGTTTCTTAGCCTCAATAATCCGAAAGTGGGCGATGAGTTTTATAGTTAAATAATAAACACATGTTAGGGGATTAGGGTATATTGCTAAGATAATCCATTAATTTAGAATATAAATAATTAAATAAAAATGTTTTTCATGGATTTCTGATTTTATAAATATTTTTAAATTATTTTCTTAACTTTGTTTTTCAAATTATTAATTAAAATTAAAATGATTAGATTAAATAATAATTACAAATTAAATTTTATCTATTAAATTGCTTGAGAAATTTTTGACATTTTTTCGAATGTCCCATTTTTTAAAGGGTATTAAACATTTAATACACTCAACTTTGTAGTTTATTGACGCTTTTGTCATTTCATTGAACAAAATTTGAATATTAAATTAACACAATATTTAACGTCAGCGAAACGCGCACGCATCATAAAATGAACAAAAATATTTTTATGTAAAGCTGTGTGGATTAACCTTTTTCTTTTTTATATTTACTTTGCCGATTGCTACGTTTAGTTTAAGCATTCTGGTGATAATTTATGGCGGAATAAAACGCATTCCGGCGGCGGCCTTTGTCTAAATGGCTTTCGGACAAATTGAAATGTATTAATATGAAATGTTATAAATTATTTATAGGGGCTTATGCAACAGTCTTTCGCAGCAAAAAAAACGTTGTGAATTTAACGAAAATTGTCACTTTAAACAAGGAATTCATTTGGGTTTTTGTTGTTCGCTTCAGGCTATCAATGTTAATATCGAACTTCAGGCTGTCAGAAGTCATTAATATCCATGGAAAATGATCACAAATTTATTGCTTTTATTTCTGCATAAGTTTCGTATTTCGCTGTATAATTTATGCTAATTGTTTGCCAAATGCAAAGTGACGACGTAGCTCACGAGATGTCAGCACGAAACAATAGATGTATAATTTTATTTTACGGTTCTTTTGAATAAGATTTCGATTGCCACCTGGGCCTCAATGTAATTCCCTATTAAATCTATATTTTATTGCTTTAGATTCAATCAAATGAGATGACAAAAGTGCCGACGGTTCATTTGCCAATGCTATGCTAATGAATGAGGAAGTTCAAAAGACTTAATGCCATAATTTATGGCTCGGCACAATTATACTTCGATTTATGATGTCAAGCATATGAGGCTGTGACAATTAAAGCTTTTATAAATTGCCTTGTGTTCCGCCATGATACATTTGTCACCTTCTTTGCTTATAGATATGTAAATGTCATATCTCTGTTTGTCTGCTGATTATATATTTTTAGTCAGTTTTAGTCTTCGTTCCTAATGAATTGAATTTGTGAATTTGTTTACGGCATTATTATTTGTCACTGATTGAGCGTTGCTATAAGGTCAAACCAAACATGTCAAGTGTTGTGAAAAGGGCCTTAGGCTGTCTATATAGATGTCACAAGTATTTAGGAATATTCTATCTATTATAATTTTTTTTATAAGTACAAAAAATAATAAACAATGCATCCCTATTACAATTTGATGATTAATATCGATACTTAGCTAATAAATTTCCTTAATCGTGTAGCTCTATCTCCTGCTTATATCTTCAAAATTAAATATCATTCTTCTCGTATAAACAAGCACTTAGCCTGAATTGGCCAGCTATCGATGTAAAGTTATTTGCCAACACGAGTGCACTTCGACTTTAAGCTCGATGGCTGACTCCACCCCCTCCAAATGGGTTTATGCTAATTATATAGATAACTGCGATAAGACAAACCGACAACAGTTTAAACTTTACCTGTTCCTGTGGCAAATTAATTCATTTTCTTACAAGATTGCTGCTTGAGAACTTCCCTTGGTCCGAACTTATCTTCAGCTGACCATCGCCATATTTAAGTTAATTGCTTTGCATAATTTTTTAATGCGGCCAAATTAATTAGCTGGGACCTCAATCAGCCGACATTTGTTCTTATTATTGTCGGCTATTGCTCTTCTTAGTTGTTGCCATGTGTCAACGATTTTATTTATGCACGAATGCAAGAGTTGTGGCTTATAAATGTAGCTGTCAGTTGTCATAATTTATAGAATAACTGTCAGAGCTGTAACACCTCTGCGCACGATTTTTCGATTTTTCTTTCTGGGCTGCGGCTGTTCTCGCGGAGGCCTCTAAAAACCTATCGCTCGCAATGCTGCCATAATCATAGCGTCAACGTTTTTGATTTATGTGCACAGCTCTCCATTTTGGTTTTTGTCCATATTTATACCCTTGCAGAGGGTATTATGATTTCAGTCAGAAGTTTGCAACGCAGTGAAGGAGACGTTTCCGACCCCATAAAGTATATATATTCTTGATCAGCATCACTAGACGAGTCGATCTAGCCATGTCCGTCCGTCTGTCCGTCTGTCCGTCTGTCCGTCTGTCCGTCTGTCTGTTTCTACGCAAACTAGTCTCTCAGTTTTTAAGCTATCGGGATGAAACTTTCCCAAAAGTCTTCTTTCTATTGCAGGTAGTATATAAGTCGGAACCGACCGGATCGGACAACTATATCCTATAGCTCCCATAGGAAGGATCGAAAAAAAAACGTTAAAAAAATTCTAGCTTCGGTGTTTTTTGAAGTATTACCTTCTAATCTTGGGAATATTAGTTTTTAATTAATTATGAATTTCGAAAAAAATTTTATCAAAATCGGACGACTATATCATATAGCTGCCATAGGATCGATCGGAAAATTAATGGGAATATAATAGGAAATAAATTATTGCTCCGTTGGTTTTTATTGTATTCACTTCTACTCTGGGATATGACTCTTTTTAAATATTTCCGAATTTCGATTTTAATTTTATCAAAATCGAACTACTATATCATACAGCTGCCATAGGAACGATCGGATCGGAAATAAGAGAAATAATAGGAAATTTAATATTTTTGCGATTTGTAAATTAATAGGAATGATCTGCAAGGGTATATAAGCTTCGGCTGGCCGAAGCTAGCTTCCTTTCTTGTTTTCGTTTCTTTTTTTTCAAATATATTTTTCATCTTTTCGGCTCATGGGAGTCCGAGTCGCACAGCAAGCTCACAGCCCGCTGGAAATAACAGTTAGTAATGTGGGTTGGTAGGTAGGTCGCCAGATTGGTAGGCTTGGAAGTTTCGCGACAGTTGATTATGATTAAGTGCTAAGCCCCAAGCCAGAGCCGAATAATTTTCGAGATTTGTGCTGTACATTTTTGAAACTCTTTGCAATGCACATAGAAAAAATTGTACACTTAAAAACCATGTTAATCAACATTCGTTTAATTTTAAAAACAGAAAAATTAAATAAAATTGTAGGTATATAAAAAATAAAAAAACACTACAAATTATTCAAAATATAATAAAATTAAATGTACAAATGAAATATTAAATATTTTTCCAAGTGCATAAATAGGCAACACATACGCTTAAATGCAATCGAACATTCAAGCTAATCATTTCTTTATTTAAGTTTATTTACAGAAACAGAAATTATTAGTTAACGAATCGATACTTGATATAACGTCAAGGTCAAACAGTGATTTATTTTTGGTTTTTAAAGATTTTTTTTTAAATCTGAAACGGAAGTTGTATGCCAAATGTTATTTATCAATTGACACCAAGTTATTTTTGAACATTTTTTAGCTACATAAGTACATTTATTGCTTATTGGTTGAGAGCAAAATAAAAATCGCAGAACCAAGTTAAATGCATGCATAAATCAATCAATCGCAGCATTTGACAGACAGTCTCGAGAGCTGAGGCAGTCGAGGGTATACATGACATACGGTTACGTTGTGTAGACTTTGTGTGCAAAGTAGGGAACGGAATGATGAATATGATAATTAATGTGATACCCTTGATAACTAAACGAAACTAATTTTTTGTTTGCAAACAAATCATCTCTTTTTAATATCAGAAATTTAAACGGAAATTTTTATTTTCTGCCGCAAGTGATAGAAATCCGTTTAAAATTATTTTTATAACATACAAAATTTATAGTAGTAGAGTATTATTAATTTAACACGATTTACCATACCTTTTTTCATTCGACTCTTTTCTTACCCTGATTCCCTGACTGTCTTTCTATTGGTGTCTCTACCTCTCAACAGCAGCGTTTAGCTGTCAAACTGATTTATGCACGAGTTTGACATATATTAATGGGCGGCGTTGTAAAATAAATGCGCATTAAATTATTAAAATGTGAAGTTTATTTTATTCACAATTTTTTTTGTTAGCTTTAAATATGCAAATACTTGAAAACAATCGCTAATTTGGAGGGCCTTCTCAATAGTTGTTAATGAGGAATTGTTTTATTAAATTAAAATGAAATCCCATTTATAAAATGTTATTCAAATATCTTTTATCTCCATTATAATATGCGCCTTAGTAGGGTGCGAAATTAATTGCTTTTGACTGGTGACAAAAAAAAGTTGTTTGGATTTACGTGACGTAATCTGCACATTACTTACACTATATATCTGCATGCCAATTCTGTGCGTTTGTCAAACATTTGTGGACAAATATTCTTTTGCAAATGAACATAAATCTGTCAGCACGCAATGCCATAAAAAAATGTGTCACAATTAATTATCTGTTTTTTATTATTTTTTTGGTTCGTCTGTGGGTTTCGTGTATATCGTAATTACATTACTGGCATCGATTAATGAAAATTGTTTAATAATTTTATGTTACTTTATATACCTCTTTTTTTTATTGGCAGTTGATTTGGTTTGCAACTTATTGCGTTCATAATTAAAACGAATTTGAGGGCTGAGCAATATATTTGGTTAATTTGAAAATGGAAATTAATGCGATTAATATGGCAAAAGCTTGTTCGGAGTACATTTGAAGTTGTAAATTGAGAGGAAATCCTGTTTTAATTACCGTGATTAAATTTACAAATTTAAATTATTAAATGGAAGCAGAACATTTTCATAAAAAATGTCTCACTGTCTCACTAAGTAAATCGCTTTGTTTTTAATGAGAACTTTTAAAATATTATGATTCACGATCTTAATGGATATGCACCTCAATTTATTTGCTCATTGGGTAATCCACAAGAGGGGGAAATAGAATTTCCGAACAATTTCGTGTTTCTAGACGACAGATCTGAAATGAGCCAAGACGTGGCCGTAGCCATTAGCCGCCCACAAATGTAGTGCGGATGAACACGCACGATTAATAAATTAAATTGAAAGACACACAAAGTGTGAGGAGGCGAGAAATACAAATTTTCCAAATGAAATTGTTAAACACTGACGATGACGACCGACTGCATTATTCTAGGCATGTGCCTTGAAATATGTCGCGACACGATAATAAAAATATTTGCTTTCTCTGGCTCTGGCTGCTCTCCCTGCTAGATTTATATTTTCTGGGAGCGATGGTGCGCTTGAGTTGGTTTTATTTTTGTTTATTAGCCGCCTGCTAATAAAAATTAATTTGAAAATACTTTTTAAAATGCCTTCGACTTGGATGGCTGGCCGGCTGGCGGGCATAGCTTAAGATTTTTATTTATTTGTTTTTCTAATTTGTATTTTTCGTTTCACATTCATTTTTCTACGTTCTGAGTACGTTGTAGTTTGTGCGATTTATTTATGAGCTTTACGATTGTATTGTGTGTTATTGTTCCTCAGTCTATAAGGCTTTTTATTTTTTCGGCATCCCAACGATCTGTTTGCTTGATGAAACACAATGTGTTTATTCTAATTGATTTATGGTTCCTTGTGAGATATTATTTTCCAAATGCCAGTGTATTTGTCATGTTAAAAGGCTATGTTGAATTCCTCAAAGGTAATCTTTCTATAACTTTTAATCCGTTATTTTTTAAAGAACTGAAACTTAGCGCAAGTGATAGTTTCTACAGTATTTTTCAAGTCTTTAGAAATTCGTTCCTCCAAAATTTCTGAAGATGTTGCGAAAAGCATGGCAATTTATTGGCTAAGACTGCATTTGATTTATGCCAACATAACATTTCTATATGTACCGATGGTTGTTGTTTTTTGACGACTTCCAATATGAATTTATTTTCGTCACAAGCCAAGAGCCGTAAACAATTTAGGCGAATTGGTTTGAGGGTCATTAACTAAAATCCATCCACTTATTTAAAACACAAACAGCTGTGCCAACAATTTGTCAAGCACGCATACAGATGTGCGCTTTATAAAATTAATAATATATGGATTCTTTTATAATTATAATAAAATAAACCAAAATGAAACTTTCATAATTCTCAAAAGTAAACAAATTGTGACAAGAATATGAATTTAGAGGCTTAGCCCATACGCATAATGCAGATTCTCGAGTGAGTCTGCCTGAAGGCAAAATATTTGTCTGCGATAAATCTCCATCCTTTTTGGACAGCCACACGACCCAACGAAAAGATCAAAGCGAAAAGCGAACACATTTTTTATTGTCGTGCCTTATTAATAATGCTGAAAATGCTGAAGTTTTTAATATTCTTTTATGATTTGTGGCCAGTGACAAAATCCATTAGGTCTGACATTTGGTGCGAACAGATTAAATTTAAATATATATTTTTTCGGGGTCTCGACATTTATGAAATATTGCCAGAAGGGTAGCGAAAGAAGGAATTCCGATGGGAACAGGTTAAATACTTTATTTATTTATGCTCGTTTCTTTAAATCGAAAATTTAATTAGTTTCAGTGATTGGCCAGAGTCTTGCAATCAATTAATTATAGCAAATCAATTGCTTTGGCCGTGTGCTAATCGAATGCATTTTTAATTTGTAATCGATTAAATTACCTGACTCGTTGAATGAGTTTATTTGCTAACCATATTACCGGCACTCGGAATGTGTCATTGAGAGTGCGAAATATCTCTATGTAAGACAACTTTATAGCAGGCTATAAGTAAAACCATTTAGTAATATTTTCATTGCAATCGATATATTTCAAATGTGTTTGGTTTACATACACAACGGTTAGGGGCTTTGAATATCGTATTTTGTGATCTTTTAGATCTCCAACTAATTCTCAGAGTTATCCTCAGGTAGATCAACTGAGTTCTGCTGTTGGATCTTGTGCTTTCGACGATCGCGGCAACTTCCGCAGATTCGCATGCAGAAGAAGTAGATTAGCTCCAGGAAACTGAGACACGAGATTCCCATGAACAAGCCGCAGATGCCACCGCAGTTGGAAATCAGTGTGGAAACTCCAAACAGAATCGTACGTTTAATGGCCGTAAACTGATGTTCCTTGAAGTAAACGGAGAGTCGGGATCCAATGGCACTGAAAGATCATAATGTTAGGTATGAAATCTTGAAGATGTGAAATGTTGAGATATGAGAGTTGCTAATATTTTGTTTTAATATACATATAACCGTTTCTCGTTAAGAGATATAATTTAAGTCTATATTATTTTTAAAAAGTCCCAATAATATACTATGAGATTTTGAAATAATAAGAAAAAAATTGAAATTAAAATTAAAATTAGTTAATTATTATTTAATTGTAAACAACATGTCGGAAAACGTTTAAAGTCAGAAGGATATTGTGACTAGAATTCTATAAACTCACTCTGTATGTTCATATTCCTCGCGGAAGGCTCGAATGGTCTTGGCCACGTCGTATTTGGCCCTGGAAATCTCGAAGTTATACTCAAGCGAAGTGCAGGCCGGCATGCAGTTGCAGGAGATTTCGACACTGTCATCGACACTCTTGGCCATCGTTTGATTCTGCAGTTGGGCGTAGAGCTCATCCTGGGCAGTTGTATAGCAGTTGATGTCACTCAGTCCGCAGACGGGAGTGCCCACAGGTTCTATACCAATATCAGTTAATTTTAAGGATTAACAAGATTAAGTTAAAGATAACTCACTGGGCATCCAGAACTTGGCACAGCCGCACTTGGCAACCGTGTAGTTGGCCAGGCATTCGGTTTGGCAATTGCTTTGAGAATAGGAGCGGAAGAATCGTAGCGAGCGCTCGTCATCGAACAGGCATTGGCGTCTATATAAGATATATTCATTATATGTATTCTTGCACCCCTCACTACTCACTTTTCTGGGGTAATTTCGTGCAAATTGTCGGTGGACACGACATAAGCGGGCAGCACACTGACCAGGACCTCATCGCCATGGGGCACCAATATATAATTGCCCGACGTCAGCGGCACACTCTCCGGGAGTTGAGAAAGACCTGTGAAATTACACATTAGCTGGGAACAGATCCACACCTATTTCGTACACACCTTATAGCCCTGTTTGAAACTACGACAATCGTAGTCAAAGTTGTGCTGCAGACCCTGCAGGAAGGCGAAGAACCCATTCTTCACCGATGAGAACACCGTCCTCTGGGGATACGCATTCTGGCCTTGGTCCACGAACCCGGTGTCCAGTGACCAATTCCCGGTTATATTGTTCCAGTGCGGCAGGTCCTGGTCGAAGTAGTTGTTGAAGTCCACCACAGCCGGGTCAATGTAGCTGATGAACTTCTCGTCCCGATAAATGTCCTTGGGTCGCAAACCATTAAACTGATAGCAGATGCCCTCGTCGGTGGCCACAAAGTCGAAGATCTTGTCGCAGAAGTAGAAGCGTCCGTTCCACTTGCAAAACGGTCCCGTCTCGTTCTTCGAGATACTCAGGTCAATCAGCGTTTGGGTTACGTCCACGTACGGCGGATGTAGTTGCGATAGCAGTGGTGTGAATCGCTGCACCACATCCGGATCGCAAATGTGCATTGCAGCCGCCATTCGAGCCAGACTGGGGGATTTGAAAAATGATCAATTTTGTCTTGGAAATACAAATTAATCAACATTAAAATATTTTGTATTTTTCCTGAAAAAGTTCTGGAATTTTCTACAGTTTCAATTTAATACTTATCATATCAAATTGTGTTAGTTCTTGAACTAGGGATTTGAAAAAGGGACTAAATCTCAGATAATCAGAATCAATTTTATCTTACAATTACGAATTAATCATTCTTTTTTTTGATTTTTGCTTAAAAAGTTTTATAACAAAAAAAAATGTATCTTCGAACTAATCTGTATTAAATTGTGCTAGCTTAAGATTCTCTTATTTATGTTTTTTAAAAAAAAAAAAAGTAAATTTGCAAAAATAGAATATCCCAAAAAATATCCCTAATAATACCCCAAATACTCAACTCTTCATCCTCCAAGTCGCTGAAATTGCCATTCTGCTTGTACTCATCCCAAAGTAATCGCGATACGTTCGTATAGTCAAAGACAGTGCGTTCCATTTTGATTTCGGGGCAAATGGTAATTGTGGGAAATGGTATCTTATGCACCGGCACCAGAGTCTCATCGAACCCCAGAATGACCGGCGAGTCCTGCCATTTTAGATAGGTGTCCCAGATGAGGGAAACGGCGAAATAAACGGAAATGCAAGTGAAAAACAGCCAATAAAGTCTGGAAGTTAAGATAGTTATTACGTAGGATCTTAGGGATTTCAGTTCTTCCAATAAAAACACACTTTTCGTAGATGGGCCTGTGGACCTCGAAGATATAGCGGATGCCGTGAATGGTCGTACTCTTCGCATACTCCAGCAGTAATCCTTTGCAGGCAGACAGGGTGCTACCGTATCGAATGCGAGATTTGATGATCACATCACTGGGAACATCACTCAAAGCGGCCGAGGCGATACTGGCCCGGGTATCAAAGCCGGGAAGGGTTAATAACTCCGGCCCGGGCAGAATGCTGATGCCCGACTTCTTCTCCTCATCGTCCTCTCTGATCTCGGCCATTGTCCACAAACCGGGACGCCTGGAATTCGACTAAGCTGCGCCAGCCATGTGGAGTGTCCTTTTATAGCTGTGGGTCAGCCAAAAAAAAAAACACCTCAAATGTGGGTGCGTTCTCCGGTTCCGGTGGGTCCTCGGTGCTCGGGGACTTCAATTCGCACGCACCAGCGACGCATTCATGTACTTAAGCTTAATTACAGACCCACAACGCCATAAATGTTGGGGGGAACATTTGTTAAAATACCATCTGCTAATGCTTTATTTGCATTATGCAATGGTGGGTCCTTAACTTTCAGTTTAAACTTTATTTTACAATTTATTTATATTTTTGCACCATGAAAAACACATCATTCACTGACCATTCTTAATAAATAACAGTTCACGATTAAAAATACTCATAAATATACAATGTTAACTGGTAAGATAACAACATAATACTTATTATTTTAAAGATAAAAAAAAGTTGTACTTTTAATTTTAATTTATATTATTTGCGGGCTTTAAAATCTTTTTAAATAAACTTTTTTTATATTTAAACCATTTTTTATATTTTGTATCTCTAGTTTTTTGTTAAATCGCTATTTATTGTTTTCTGTTAACACTAAATTGCTTACCTTTTCAGTCATCCTTCTTCATACCCCTGGGAACAAGAAGGAATCTTTGCATTTGTTTAGCTGTACCCACTTATCAAATCATCTCCGCTGCGAGTTGCCGATTTTGGAAGTATCATCGAGTACTTACTTTGATTTTATGCTAAAAAGATTGTCACCCATGGTCGGTATACCGGCGAACATTACTCTTTTTTCCGAATGCTCGACATCGTTTAAACATGTTCCTGGAATTTAGTGGGATTCTCTCCTTTTATGCCGGACTGTTGGACTGTTGACTGGGCATTGGTATCGTCTGGCGGCATTCGTGCGTGGTTTGATTTTGTCTGCGTAGCGATGCACACACTCCACCTCTTGAATATCTGGCTCAGTTGCTGGCACTTATTTGGGGACATTGTCATCGATATAAAACGGAGAGCGGGCCTTTTGCAATGTCCATTGGTCAAGAGGCATCCGTTGCGCATTTTTCGAATATTCAGCCATCTCTGTGTGGGTTTGGGTTTGGCTTTCTGCAGTTTTTAGCCTTCCTTTTTTTGGCGCATTATCAGAGTGTGTGCATCAGCATTTGGTTTCGCGTGAAATTCACTCACGACTTGTAATTATTTAATTTTATTGTTTGTTTTGTGGGCAGCCGACAGGGAACAACGCCTTGTTCGTTTGCCGGGGAGAGAGTGCCAGTGCCTACTGTTTAACAACAAGATTTCGGTATCAGATCAATTGGCTAAAGGCCTTTTAAAACTACACTAAATTATTATGTAGATAAGTATTGTACAGTGGGCGTCATTCGCTTTTTTATTTGCCTGCAAATCGCATTCGCATTGGGGCGTCAAATTCTGTTTTTCTGTGGGGCTCGAATATGGTTATTAGTCATTAGGCTTATAGAGATAATTATTACTGGTAAGCGGTGGGCTTAACATGCCCTTAACTGAATTGATAAATGGACTTAATGAGCGGTACTTATTGAATCACGAATCTAAACTGTACACAAATTACTAAGCTTACGTTTACGTAAACAAAAAAAAAACTGGGACAGGTTGGTAGCTCAAAATCAATAAGATATGTCCGAATATGACAAAATAATTCAATTCAATTCTATTTATTTGCTTTTTGAAATCCACAAACGCAGAAACAGTTCAAGAGCTCTCGGGTAATTCAGTTTAAATTATTCATATTTTAATGTGTTCCCACATAGAGGCCATGCTCCCAAAAACGACACAAAAAATTCTCAATGGCCTGTCTGCATTTTAAATAATATTTTTTACTTTTGCCTTGAGTGTGTGCATTTGATGGAACTGTAATTAAATTGGCGAGTGCTCCGAAACGTCACGACAGTCTACATATTTTAGCAATTCTATTTGAATAATTGACGCATGGTTTTGTGGGTGGGCTGAAAAATATCCGGAATTAGCCTTTGAAGGGTCCAATATAAAACTGTTGAAGAGTTGTAAATTTGCCAAATACTTTTTTCCAAACAGAGATATTTATTAAAAATTTACAATGGTCAAGGGAATGAAAAATAAAATAATACAAGAAAATAGATTGCAAACAAAGCTCTGAAAATTCCAGCGTTGGAATTCTCTATTGAAATTTGGCAATAGAATTCCATTTGTGATGGCTTTATTGCCGCTGGTTATTTAGATAGGGGAATTTGGTGACATTTTGTATTTAATTGGGAGTTCTATATAAATTTTCCCTACATTTGCTTCAATCATGGTCTATAATTTGCAGGATATACACATGTTAATGCCTTGACTTTTTCAATTCCACTTTTGTCAGTTGAATGGCAAAAGCTGGGAATTATATATGGCATCATGAGACACGTTATGATCTCATCAATTCGGGCTGCCTGCCATCGAGGGCATAACTACGAACATTCATAACCTCCCCGTCCACATCCACATATGGACGACTGTTATTCCCTTGTGGCAAGCAGTCCTTCAACTCCCGACTCCCAACTTGGCCGATTCGCATTTGTTTATAAATTATGGGCGCAGAGACAAAGCTGACTGCAGCTGCTGATGAGTTGAGTTGAGTTGAGTTGAGTTGGCTGGAAAGCCAGGAAAGGCTCCTCCACTTCTGCTGCACCTTCGGTCCGTTTTCTGTAATAAATCAAAAGCAGTTTCGCCTGCAAATCCTCTGTGTTGTTGGTTGGTTGGTCGGTTGTGCTGGCCTGGAGTCTGTCTGCTTGATGTCTACCTGTCTTCTGTGTGTGCAGTTCCAGTTGCAGTCTGTAAATTTATGCATGGCTTCACATTTCTTCGAGTTATCATTTGTTACCTAAATTATGCATGTTGAGTTGAAGTTTTTGTTGTGGAATTACTCCAGACGATTAGCCGACCCAAGGCTAAATGGCAAGTGCGTGTGTCAGTTTGTCTGAAATTGCAAAATTACAAGTTTTCATTCCCATTCTACTTGGCCAAATGCATTCAAATTATGCTTGATATACACACGAAAATGCTAATCGAATATATTATAACTTGGGCTCGATTAAACAAAATTTCAATTATGAAAACTGCCCAAACAAGACATTTAATTCATTGTCCTTCGGGAATTCTTGGCACATTTGCACCGATAAAATTCTCTAGCAACTAAAATCATGGAAAATAATTAAATGTATAATTTAGTAAGCGATTCTATCCCCAAGCCAACCACAACAAATTGTTTACAAATGGCCCACGTTTAATGTAAATTGTTGTTCACATTAGTTGCCACAGATTTTCGTCCATGATTATCCTAATTAAAAGCGTAATTTTCCAACGCATCTGCACATTTTCCCATAAATGTATACACATTTATGCTAAATATATTTAATGTACACTAATATTGCTTTAACACATTGGTTCGGTAATAAATGTTTAGATTTAGTTTAAAAAGTTTTGCTTTCATTTTGTCGAGTGGCTAAGAATATATATGTTTATGACTATTCTTAAAATAATATTATTGGAATAATTCATTTCTAAATTTAAGAAATCTTTTTTTTCGGTTGATTGATCATTTCAGGAGATGGATATGTAAGCAGCAAGCGACTGCTTGCACTGCTTGCTCGTGTGCAACATAGTAGCCATTTCATTATTTGCTCATAACTTGTTAATGAATGGTCCTATTTGAAAAATTGTTACACATGTCGATATGTATCAATAAAACAAACAAAATTGCATAACAAGTAAATATACCCTTTTTCTCTACGAGTAATGGGTATAAAAATGTAAGCCTCAGGTTTTTTTAACATTGTTATACTTTTTAGTAGCCAACGACAGTAGCCAACATCCAGAGCAACTGGGAGTATACGTAATTTATTAAGCGGCCAATCCTAAGTCATTGCCATGACATTTATGACCGGCACACAGGGCGGAATATGGGAATTAACATTCAACTAGTCGTTAGTTGGATGCGATGCCAGGCCGTATAAACAAGTGCATAAGTATATGGCTTAAAATGACTGTGTCAACGATATTTATCATGGGCTTACATTGTCATTAATAATGCCGCCAACTTGGGCGAGAGAATTGTGATTCGTGGTTGGAGGAGTGCGGTGCGCAAATTGCAATTTCTATGCAAATTTATAACAAATAATTACTGACAGCCATATTTCATTAGTAATTGCAGGTACTACACACAGCGCTCTCAATCTCTCTCTCTCTTTCTCGTCTCCTCCAGCAAATCACCAACGTGCAGTGGGTATTTTAAAGATAAATTCGCAGAGGCAACGCGGCCAAGTCAAGTGAACTCGGCTCGTAACAGGCCACTTCGCACAGTGAGGCAATTAAGCTGATGACGTTGATAAAAATCAACAGCAGTCAAGCTGCCATAGCCCCATAATTTATAGTCCAGTCGAGTATCGGACGGTGAGGAAATTATCTACATATGAATATGTGGCGACACATTATTAAAAGGTTGAGAGTCTGTCGTATAACATGTCTCATATATGCACGTTTATGTACCCATATATATCCGCCAGTGATCTGTGTAGATGACATACGATCGTTAACAAGTGCGACCAACTTTGTAACTACCTATCAATAATGATAGTCGTGCAAAAAAAGGAAAATAGAATAGCAACGGTGCATTTAACCTTGTGCTTGTTCTGACCTAGTCTTTACCCGTTTATAAATGGGCTTGGCTTTTAATATCCGATAATATTTAAATTTATGAATTATAATCTTATAACAGATACCTAATTACTTAAGGGGAAATCACTTCCATTCAAAGGCTCATTTAAACACCTGAAATCTAAACCCCAAGTCAAGGACACTTTCGAATTCAAGAACTCTTGTTCTCAAAAAAGTAAGAAGAAATAAGAATGAAATCAAGCAGATTTAGTTTAAGTTTTTTCGTAATTGTGTTGTTCTATAGCAGTTCACTCAAAACATTGTAACTCAAAAGTATCTTTTTTAGATATGTAAATTCGGTCGGCAGATTCTCCCTTAGCACCCCTTAATGATCACAAATTTGCATTTGCACAATTTAATGAAAGCATTTGCATTCAAAAATCAAGTAATGTTTTCTCGTCAATCAAAGCTTTCAGAATGCAATACAAAATTAATTAGAGAATAATTTGAGTTGATTGACTGACAATTACAATTTTAAAATGCCGCACGATCGAGAAATAATATTTGAATTTCTTTTGACAATCGCGCGTGCTAAGTGGGGGCCATAAAATCGTGGCATATATTCTCGCGGTGAGCGCGGACAGAAATTAACATGCAACACGACAGCAGCCGCTGACAGAAGTCGCGATGGTGTGGTATATGGTGTCCCAGGATGGGGCAGGAAGGTGGCCGGAGTAGGATCTGCGACGGAGTACGTGGAGTGTCAAGCTGCCAGCGAAAATTCCCGACAAGATTGCACAACAGCAGCAGTGCTCATATTTAAAATGGCCAACGATGTTGACCGCCACAATGGGTTCTGCTGGGATGGGATGGCAATTGGCCATCGATGTCAGACCGCCAGATATAAAGTATTTCGTGCTTTGTGGCTGGGGAGCCACTCTACACGGCAAAAAAATATAATATTATAATAAGATAGGACGAAAATGGTTCCTTAAATTAAATAAACAATTTTTTTGTATAAATGTTCGAATTCCCAAGTTAAAAATATCCTTGATTATTGTTAAAAAGGATCTATAAATATTATAAAAGCTAATCAAAAATTATTATTGTTCATTATTAAGTTATAATCATAAATTGGTAGTAAAAAAAAAAATTAGAATTTTAAAATATAAATTCCTTATTTTTTGTTTTATGGGTTGATTTCTCTGCCAGTGCAGGGGCTCCCAGAAGGCCTGTCAAATGCATCGGATTCACGGCGGTCTCCGAGTTCCAAGTCCCAGTATAAGTCCCGGTCCCAGACGTTGCGTGAGCACCGTGGCTGCAACTTCAACACCTTCGAAAGGGGCATCATCATTACCATCATCGTCGATAAAATGCATTTGCAAGCGCATTGCATACAAACTGTTTGCTAAATTTATTTATATGTAATGTTCTCGCTCATGCATATTTAATGTCCACGCATTTTCCTCTTTTTGCCGGTAGAGGAAAGAACCCCAAAGAGTGAAAGATAAAATGCAGTTGCCGTTGGCTTTGCGACCTCAACCCGGGGATCCCCAGCTCCCAACTCCTTGGGCTCGGCAAACAAGTAGCTGTTGTTGCTCCTCTGGTATCTGCATTCGAGCTTCTGGTTTGTTTGCTGGCCAGAAAGGTTAGCTGTTTTCGCCTTGTTCTTCTCGTGTAGCGGTTGTCAGCCATCAACTTGGCCAACATCGATTTCTGGTTCTGATTTGGTGTTATTCTGGTGGTTAGATGGTATTTACTGCTGAGTCATGGCTAATGGGTTAAGTAATGGGAATTTATAAGATAGAAAATAATAAAATAAGATATTTTAATATTTATAAAATATTAAAAAGGCTGTATGTTAAACGTCAGTTGTCTGTCTCTCGCTTCTTTTCCACATGTGAGGCATAACGACTTGTACTTTCAACATCTCAATGCTCGCAGCTCAAACTCCAAGACCCGTATCACCCCCCATGCGATTGCGAGTACGAGTACTCGTGTACGAGTATATAGGAAAGTGTTCCCGAGACTCATAAATCAAAATGACATGACCAACTCTCGGCATTAATATTTCAACACCATAAATGCGGCGTCAATTCGCACATGGGAGAGATGGCTGAAGGAGACGACGTGACAGGGACATGCACAACGTTGTCTGCAAAATTGTGTGCATAATAAATAAATATGAAAGGCCTTCATCATCATCGTGATCACACCCCACAGCCAACCCCAGTCGATTCCAAAGTGCAGCTCACTCCTGCCATCAAATCAAATCAAGACAAGCGTCCAAACATGCAACAAGAGCAGGGAGACACCCAACTGAAGACCGAAAACCAGACCAACAGAGACACGCTCGACTAATTATGGAAATGTCATCAGACGTTGATAGTTCCCCCTGTGAGGTCGCCGAAATGGAAAAATACATACATTTAGTGCGCGCAATTTGCTTGCGATGCCTCGACACATGCGACAATTTCAAGCAGCACTTGCATGGCAATTTATTAAACTCGTGCGACTTCTTTCTTTACTTTTTGTTTCTTCTTCAAGAAATTAAAATTTTCGAGCTGGATTCAGATTGGGGATTCGGGTAGAGGTGACGACAGACACTGGTTAAGACAGCCAGCGACGCCTCTGAA
Source organism: Drosophila lutescens (assembly GCA_037075285.1). Lineage (NCBI taxonomy): Eukaryota > Metazoa > Arthropoda > Insecta > Diptera > Drosophilidae > Drosophila > Drosophila lutescens. Next base: position 430,855 of record JBAMCF010000180.1, read on the forward strand.
GTGACAAAAGTTCAGATCGTGGGTGGCAAAGTCAGACAAGACGGTGGCGTTGCCTCCATGCACAATGATATATGGTTTTGTCGGCTGTCATTTGGTTTTGAAAATTATTGTTGTGGCCTGCACTTTGGGTTTGGGTGTCTTTTGTTTATACTCTCTGTGGGCAGTGGGCATAAACTACTGCACTACTGTGCCTTGAGGCTTATGGATATAAATTGTAGGTTGGTCAAAATCTGAACATTCTATCTTAGAAATCGATTAATACGCTTAATAATGTATTACTTTTGATTGATCGATTTTTTATAAATTTTTATTTGTGGTGATTATACAGTTTTTACTTCACATTGTCATGAAACTTAAGAATTCGCGTTTTTGCAATAATAGTGTTTTAACTTAGATTAAAACATTTTATTAAACTTTTATTTGTGATTCCTTTAGAGTTTTTAATGCCCATTGTCATAAGTCTTAAGAATTCACGTTTTTTTTAGACTATTTTTTATAATTTTCTTAAAAAGAAACTGTATTCCACATTCGTTTAGACTCTCTTCCGCCCAAGTGTTTAGCATTCTGTTGTTTTTCTTTCATTTGCCTGGCTGCCTGACTGCCAAGCTGCTGCTGCAATCGTAAATTTCAGTGAATTACGATTTTACCTGCTTTCGCACAGAGCCAGCATGTCTGCATTTTAAATATGCAGTCAACACTTATCACGAGCGAAGTATAGTCCAACAAGTCGGCGATTTTAATGGCCGCCAAGACGGTGGAACAGTGACTAAGTAGGATCACCCAACCCCGAGTACAGTGGACACTCCACTCAAATACATACTTCATATATCTTACGCGTAGCTTTCTTTTCCAATTGGCTACCTTAACAATTTACATGCTGGCCTCCCCACCAACAACCCAAAAAGGACAGTCATATTTTATTCGAGCTTCTCGTTCGTTTTCGGTTTTTATGGTTTTATTGTTGCCCGCGCGCGTTGTAATATTTTTGTATCTTTTGGCGATTTTTCATCTCCATTATTTTGCAGGAAAAATAAATTTGCAAACGGTAGAAGAAATATTTTCACAAAATCCCCAACCAATAAATTTCATCCACCCACTCCCAAACCATTTTCCTTTTCTTTCTCCGCGAGCCTGGGTGACAAGTCCAGCCTGGTCGAATGGGTTTTGGGTGGGTGGTGAGGGATGGTACGGGTACGGGCTCACCTGCCTCCAATGATAAATGGTCGCGGCTAGAGGGAACTATAATGGCCAGCGCGATGTCGGTGGCTTTCACCTGCGATGTGGTATGAAACAAAATAAAACAAGAATCGTAAAGGAGTATTGCGGAGGACGGAGATCTTCATCCTCGGCTTGTCAAAAGCACTGAACGTGAACATCACTTATATATAAGCTCCATGCTCCATGTTCCATACTCCACAGTCCATAGCCCATAGTCCATATACCCATTTCCAGGTGCCCCCTCCTCTTCCCTTTTTTTTTCCTCCAGAACGATTCTCGGCTATATGTGGCGAAATGGACATTTATGAAAGAATTATTGATGCCAACGCCAATATGTGTGTGTGTGGTGGGGTGGGAGGAAGAAAGGGAGCTTTATGGCATATTTTTTATGACTCCCATAGAGGGACAGAGATGGTGACCAGAGTCGGAGTCTGAACCATGGCCTGGCCAGGTCAGAGGGTGTTCCCCACCCCCGTTCCTCTACCGTATAATACAATAAATTGTCAGGTAGGGCGGCTAGCTGTCAAAATGCAGGGGCATAACTCTCTGCCCCCCCAACCATCTATGGCAAAAACGAAAATTTTAATTTATCGACGCCATATGTGGGCAGTGAGCAGAGGAACTATTGCCAGTCAACTGTGTGTGCCTGTTCCTGCTGCCTGCTGCCTGCCCCTTAAGTTCCACCTACCATTTCTCAACTTCTTTTTGGGGAAATATAAAATTTGATTTACTGCCATTTCGTGTTTCTGTGTGTGTGTGTGTGTAGCACACCAGTAGCTATGTTCCAGTAGCTAGCCGGGTATAATTTAGCGGCAAACGTAACCGAAATGTTATGATTTGTGAGCCAATGGATACGTATACTATACATATATTTTTTCGCTTGGTCTTGTTTGCCTTTGGCCATGACTTAAAGCTTTCCCGATATGGTTTTAGGTCTGTAGCCAACTGTGTGTGACAGTTTTCCCTAAAGAAAAATAAGGAAAAGCTCAGGTTGAACTCTTAACACGACATAAATATATTTGGGCTCTATTATAAAGAATTTAAAATGTTATACCCACCATTCTATTTCCGTTTCTTCATTCAGTAAAATTAGAGAATAGAAAACTGTTTTGGTATTTAATTTTCTTTGATTTATTGATTTCTTTGTAGTGACTTAATTGAACATTAAAATATTGTTCATAATTACACATTTATGTATAGGTATATTTATAGAATTAATTATAAGCAGTTACTCATATATATATATATATATTTTACAAGAATTTTACAACTTTAAGTTTTTGGACAATCTTTTCATTTCATTTCGTTAATCGTTAATCTTTAATCGTTTCGCTTGAATATAATAAATAATATTAAAACTACCATATGCGTGTAGTAGCAACCACGAAACACACAGACACACAAGGACGAGCGATATTTGATGTGCTGCACTATATGTATATATTTTTAAATATATATCATCGATATTTCTCAGATATATTAGATATCTAGACGCTAGACTTCTTAAGCTAAATTGTAAACACATTTGTATGTAACTACAGTACATTAGATCACTAGCTTTTCGTTTCACGAGTGAGTCATATACACCAAAAAACACATAGAGATACGACGACGACTCAAGAGAAATGATGATGATGATGGGTTTGGGTTTGACTGAAGGCCGAACATCCACTCGCTGCAGGATCAGGATCGGCCGCCGCCTACTACGGATGCGAGGATCCCATCCGGGGACCGTATAACGAATAAGGGGCGAAGTACTGGGCCAGTGCCGGATGAGGTGGTAACCCTGGCATTCCGCTCATCCCCGGTGGCGCCAGCGAGGGCGGCAGCATCGAGGGCTTCCCATACGGATGATAGCGGGCCGCCGACAGCGGACTCAGCGGCGGGGTGGGATAGGTGCGCTGGAACAGCGGATGATTGGGCGGTATTCCGCCGGCGGCCGCTGCACTCAGTACCGCATCCGGCACGGAGGCCGTGTGGGTGCGCAGATGTTGGAACAGATCGTCGGAGGTGCCGAACCGCTTGCCACAGTAGGCGGCATCGCTGCCGATCCACGAGCAGACGTAGGGCATCTGGGAGGCGGCGGCCAGGGCGGCCAACTGGGCGTGGTACGAGGAGGCAGCTGCCGCCGCCGCCGCTGCCTGGGCACTCGATCCCGATCCTCCCTGGGAGTTACTGGATTTTGACGCACCTCCTCCACCACCGCCCTCGCACTGCGGACATCCCGCCGGACACGGCTGTCCGGCAGCCTTGTTGATATAATGCGGACTGGCCGGACATCCCGTGCAATAGGGATCGCGACACACATTCGGCGTGGCCGCCATCATCGACTGCTCCGTCAGGCCCTTCATCCGGGCGTAGTTCAGATACGGATTCATCGCCGACGCCTTGAACATGGCGTGGTGCGGCGACATCAGCGAACTGGCGGTCATCAAGTCCATGGAATAGGGGCTACCGTAACCTGCAACGGAATGGGAGTCGAATAAGTTGGCATTCTTCGATTTCTTGATAAATCCGTTAAAAACTAAGATCTTGATCATTTCACTAATAGGATCTCTTTGTTAATATCTCAATTGCTAAATAACTGTTGGGAATTAACACTTAAAATATCTTGGAACTTAATTTAATTCTTCACCAAATCGTTTTTATAGTGAATTGACTTATTACTTAATAGTTAGACTTTCACTAAGTGAATTATCCTTTATTTTGAAGGATATTATTATGGCTTTACTTCCAATGTTTAGTTCTTATTTAAAATGTAACACGATTTTTAATTCTTTGGCATAAAATACTAAAGATTTTTAAAATTGAATTTTATATTCCATTTCTTATCAGACAATTTACAAATCCTACTTTGCGGTATAAGGCATATCTAAAATAGTAATCAAATGTTGTATTTAATTTGATTTTCCGACTGATTTCTTTATTAAAAAAATCAAAAATAATGATTATTTTCGGTCCCTGAAAATAAAAAAACAAATATTTTTTGAAAAAATGCTTTTATTACTCATACGCACCGATGATTCTCTCCGTTGATTCTAACAATTATTTCAACGAAAATCAAGTTGAAAAGGGAGTTTTAACTAAATTCTAACTAACTCGCATGAGTGATTTTTAAGTCAACTTTAAGATCTAAGTATTAAATAACAATTTCTTAGTTTTCGAAGAAAATAAGATTCTATTATGTTGACCACCCCAAGTGCATTGTACAATATTCCTAAGCCTCTTACTGATTGTACTGCAATTTGCTTGACTCGTGGTCACACCCACCTAATCCTCCCTCCTCCCAATCCCACTCCCCCTTCCACTTCCAATTTCTGGTTGCACTCACCGGGCGGATAATAGGATGCTGCAGCTGCTGCGGCCGAGGCAGATCCTTGCTGGCTGGCCGCGTGCAGGGCCTTCACGTAGCTGGCCTCCTTGGCGGCGGCCAGGGCGGCCTCCTGCAGGCGATTTGAGCTGGCGATTTGGGCAGCAGCCTGGGCCGCCGCTGCCGCAGCACTTGGACTGTGCATGGCGGCCGACTCTTTGGAATTGCTGCGCCCGGGCGTCGAGGAGGAGGCGTTGGGCGGCAGGCCGGGACTTCCGTTCAGCTGGCCCCCCATCCCCGAGGTGGGGGTCCTTCTCAGCGAGGAGGAACCAGCAGCTGTGGGCGATTCTCGATGCTGCGAGCTGGCACTTTGGTTCGAGTCGCAACGCTGCTGGCCACCACCGCCACCGTTCGACGTCGATTTGGGGGTCTTAACCCGCTGCTGCTGGCCACTGGTGTTGTTGCTGCTACTACTGAGATTTGTGGCGCCGCAATCGACGGCCGACGTGGCCATATTGCTGATGTTGTTATTCGGCTCGTAGGGCTTAAACGTGGTCGGTGTGGGCTTGTGGCTGAGACTGAGGCTGTGGCTGCTGCCGTGGGCCATGGGCAGTTGCTGCTGCTCCACGGAGCCGGTGCTAACGCTGGATGAATGACTGCTAACCGGCGAGGATTTATCGCGTGCACTGCCATCCATTGATGTCTGCTGCTGGCCCAGGCCAAATGATCCACCCGATCCACCGCCGCTCGATCCCTTGGGCTGCTGGTGCTGCAGTTGCTTTGTGGACTTCTCAATGTTCGCCGCCAGCAGCTTGGGGTTTGTGGTATCCGCTCCGATGGCGCTGCATGTTTGGGCCAATAGCGCCAACGGACTGCTTTTGTTGTCCAGCTGCTGGTTAAACGAATGGGGAAAAGGGAGAGAAAAGAAAAACGAGGTTTAAATTTGTGTATCAGTACAACATCGTGCGTTTTGTGCCCCGCCAGATAAGATCTCGTCCTTATTGTCTTTGACTCTACTTTGTTCGGCAAACACTTCTTTGCTGCCTCTTCCACTGCCCCAGATCCTTATCTTTCGCCACAAAACTGGTGCGATCTTGAAATACTCGTGCAACTCGCAACTTTCAAGCCTCCGTCTTTAGGCGACATAAATAACAGGCCTATGGTCATAAATATTTATAATCCCACAACAAAATAAAGGGAATTATGAGGCCATTAAAATGTTTGCCAAAAAAAAAACATCGAACGGAAAGATATAGCAATGTGGTGCTGGAAAAAATCTAACTACACCCTCGGGAGTGGTTGTTTATTTGGTTCGAGGGCAGAGTCATAAAATAAGGGCGTGAAGTTGACATATTTTTTTTGGGATTGACTTTTAATCTGTATAAATATGAAAAATATGTTGGAACAATCTGTGAAACTAAAGCCACTTTAGCTTAATTCCATTCCGTATATCAACAATTGTTTATTTAATCTAGCAGCTCTTATCGCCGAATCCAATCCATCTTACTCGCTTTCTATAATTATATGCAGAACTAATGTTAATAACATTTAATCAGCGTCCATCGGGTTTTATGGCCATTTCCAAATGAGCAATTAGGCTAATGAAATTATTAGCCATTCGTGATATATTGTGCAATAAACAAGTGCCAAAGTTATGTGAGTAGTGAGCAGTGGTGGTGTGCAAATGGGTTAATTTTGGGGGCGTTAAGTAAATACCATGAAATGTTGAATTATTCAACGAAAAGAGGATTAAGACAACCCGATTCTAACAATTGATTGTATTTGCCAAATGAATGGTATTTCTGAAATTCTATGAAACAAATTAAGTCGCTTTAACCTATTTTGATGCTTAGGAATAAAACCATTTAAAATTCTGGGAAATTTGTTTAATTTTATAGGAAAACGTTCTCTTACTATAAATAAAAATTCCTTTATAAACAGAAAACTTTATATTACGCCGTTGACCATAATTTTGGATTACTTTATGCTTATTGCTTATCAATTGAGGGCTTCGTATTATGAGTATATGGGCACTTCTAGTCAGTCTATATATAGTAGGCCCATAAAAGCGATCGTATATATCAGCATTTAGAGCTATACGAGTGAAAATTACCGATTGAGTAGTACAAAGGGGTATCGAACGAGTGCCGACAAAAGCTGAAATTGCAGTCGATCGTAGTTATAAGTGTACATAAACGAAATGAATATTGCCCACTCACAGTTTGTGCCATAAACACGAAACACGGTTTTTGCAATAAAATCCATTTCGCCGCATGCCATAAATTATGGCCAGCAGAAGAAGAAGAAGCAGAAGAATAAGCACTGAGGCGAGAGAGTTGAACGTTCATAACTCATCGCCCAACTACAACATATGTACATATGTACTTTGCACACACACAGCCATATCGGAAATAATGACGTACACTTGGTGTGGATGTCTGTATGTATGGGAGCGTAATTACGCTTATGCCCAACTGGCGCAAGTCGTAAACTACAAAATATTGAAGCTTTTATAACACTCAATGGGCCGCCATAAATTATTATGATACTATTGTAAAAATGGCAAAATTTCTTATCGGTACTTAAGAGTACTTTGGATGCCCTGTAATCAGAGTGCTTGTGTGTGCACATGAAAGGAGGAACATTCGGTTTTTTAAAGGGATAATTTAATGGAGAGGATGTCGGAGCTTAACAGTAACATTCGGGGTTTAATAAGAAAGTTTTAGATAAGGAAAAAAGATGGTATAGTAAGTATTAAAGAAATATGTTGATTTTATCCTTGTATTACATTGATATAGGGCCTTATAGGGGGATTATTATAAAAATTACAATGAGAACGGGACAAATAATATCCGCTGAGATTAAAATCTTTTTTTTCAAGCAACATTGTAGGTTAATTTATTGAAAGGTATCATACACATAACAAATCGTATTATTTATTATTATTTTAACATTATTACTAGCAGATTTTCCACAAAATGTTTTATTTTTCGCACTGTGTTGAATTTCAATAGCTTAGTTTTACATTTGTATAGATCTACAAAATTTCCCTTTAAATAATAAATACAGAGTATTCCCACAGCCAACCGGCAATCCGACCACTTTGTATATATTCGATTTGAATTTGTGGGGCTAGGCCCAGAAAGCCCCCCGAAAATCCCACTCCTCATCAACACTTTATTAATTATTGGCGCAAACAGAGGGGCGGGCAGACCTCACTCCATTTCGTCTCGTTTTTAGCACAATTAGTCATAATTTATTATCATGTTGATAAAGTTTCCGTATTGATTTTCGGTATTACGCATATTCGTGTCGCACATTCTGTGTTTTGTTTGTGATTTAGTTTATAAATATTTCCCAACCCCAGCGGTATAGACGGACGTACATAAATATGTGTGTGCAGATAGAATGAGCCATATGGGGCTTGTTTAATTTACGATTGGACAATAGCTTCATAAAACGTAGATATATTTTATTTATATATGAGAACGTCAATTGACTTGTGCGGAGCGAAATGGAATTATTACTCTGTCTCTGACCCGATCAAATAGTAATTGAGGCCAAGTTGGGTACAATTATAGAAATCAACTTCAACTGCAGTGTGTAACTTTGCCTATCAAAAATGTTTACTATTCAGACTTGAATGCTTTTTTTTATGAACACGCCAAAGTTCGTGAATATTTAACTTTGAATAATACGCATATATTTTTAACACTTAATTAGCTCTTAAAAGCCAGTGGAAAATGAAAAAAAAAATGGAAATAAACGTAATACGTATAAATTATGAGCAGTGTGATAATTAAAATGTTACACCTTGTGAAAAATGTGTATACAAAACATCGACACTAACAAGGTAAACAAACAACAACCTGAGTACGGCAATAAAAAAACAAGTGACTACGACAACAACACAGTAGTCATGGCTGAGCAAGTTGGAAATGAAACCTCAACTGAAATGCATTTAGTTATGCCTTTGCACAATCAAGTCACAGTCGCTTGTTAAATGCGTATAATTTAATTAGACACTTTGAACTAAACACACTCAGCTGTCATGATTTGATTTGATTTATTATCGTTTGTGTGCATATATTTTTAATGCTAATTTTATTTTAAAGGTGTGTGAAGTTGGGTCTAGAGAAAAGGAATGATCTTTAGACACCTAAGTAGCTTTTAGATTTTTTTATTATACCCGTTATGTGTCTGGCGACCACATATTTTACGATTTCAAAAAAGTTGAAAAGCAATTTTGTTGTGTTTATTAATACCTATCGAAATGTTGAAGATTTTTTCAAATCGCACAATTCATTTAAAAGTTATGATCAAATAAATTAAATCAGTGCAAGCAGTCAATTTGCTGCTTGCAAATCTCCATCTCCCTCGCACTTTCTAGGTAACGGGTATCTGATAGTCGAGGCTCTCTACCAAAGCGTTTTCTCTTTTTTCTTTTAGTTGTAGTATTTTTTAATCCCCCTCAAAGGCCGTCAAATTGATCCCCTAAGATCTTGGCCCTAACAACCATTCATCATCACGCTATACGAGTTATTTGCTTAACATTTCACACAAGTGTCACACACAAATGCCTCAAGTATTATACAAATTAACAAGAAAAGCTAAATGTGTCAAACTATTTTATAGTGCCATAAGCTACTTCCCCGCTAGCCAGCCCCTTGAATACACTCAACATTTGAGAAGAATGACACATCGACATACTTAAGTCATCATCGCACGTAGACTTGAAACAATAAAAGAGTCTATGGTAAATAAAAATGAAGTAAATTATAAACAAATAAAAGCGGCACGCGAAGCTTTTGGCTTGAGTGAGGGGAAGAGGTCGAAGGCTCACGCACTTAGAGGGCCCTTGAAAAATCATACTCTATGTTAATATGACAAACAAAATGTTGAAACTTTGTGTGTTTCTTTCTATTTTTTCGTGAAACAATGACATGACAGCCAAGTTTAATTTGAGGTGGAGTGAGGGTGAGACAAGATGAAATGTTGACTTTGGCTTGTTGCTTCTTGATCGATTCACTTTTGAAGCTTTGCCGAAAGGTATTGTGATTCGAGACAAAGTGCACTTGAATCGATTTATTTTTGGACAAGAAATAAAGTAAAGTAGCTTTAACTTATCATGCCTTTATGGCATGTAAGCTATTTGATTTATTTTCTAGTAAACTGCAATAAAACTTATCTATAATGGATTTTGAGATCTATCTGGCCGCCACTTCTCTTTCTTCTCCTATCACATTTTGCTGGCAATATATTTTGTAAAATGCAATTTTCAAAGATTCTGCGGCTCAGGAAATTTCTTTTCCTCGCACACATTACGATACAGAAATAGCTGCTATAAATATGAATTACAGGATAAGCATAAAAAGCGGAAATTGTGTGCCGCCGCCATCGTCGACGACGTTTTGCATAAGCCAACGGCAACGTCTTCAGCAGACCTTTCCTCCAAGCTAAACCCCAACCAGAGCCCAAAGCCCTCAGCCCAAACTCAACTCAACGCAACCCAACGCCTGACTCAGTTTTTTAAGACGCCCTTGCAGTTTTGCTGGGGAATTATAAAATAAGCGATAAAAATGGTATAAAACTTTATGCAGACTTTGTATTTTCTTCTCTTTCTTATTTTGGCCCTCGTTCTCCCCTCATCTCGCCCTATATCGTGTTTCCCCAAGACCCTGACACTGGGAGTGGGTACTCTGTCGTTATACATATTATGCATGTATATTATATCATTCCGCCTGTTAACACCTTTTTGTATACGCTTACTTATATAAATTTTTTCTTCGTTTTGGGTGATAATAAATTTTGCTTGCCCGGGCAAAAGAAGAACAAATATAAATGTATAAGGAAAAATTTGCATAAATGGCTATAAAAATATTAAGAACCTTGGGCTCAAGTTGAATTAAATGATTCATCTAGAGTTGGGATACTGACAGTATAAAATTGTGAAATATGTGAAAAGTAAACTTGTCGCTTTATTATTATTACACTCAAAGAGCCCCAAATAACTAAAAACTAGATCGTAAGAAGTTCTATTTATAAGATGTCAAAGGAAGACTGGCTTCAATTGTTCCATTAAAATTAAATTTTGTCTCTTTGTTATTTTATTGAATATTTTTAATTTGTTTAAAAACAAAAAATGACAAACCATCAGTATTACCAGTTTTAAGGGTGGTCTAGCCCTAACCCTCTAGGAAATCGCAGCACACGCCAAAGGTCACTAATGATTAGCCCCTCCACTCGACCGTTACCCCATTTCATACCGCTTCCATAGGTCTCACCCCAAATAGACTCCCCGGACTGTCCGACCGCAACTGCAATTCAATATGCCTGTTGGTTTATTTTCAGCCGGCATGGCACAATAAGAGAAACACAAAACGCTGTCACATTAACTGTCAACTGCCGCACAACTGACACTTGTCATATTGACAACCGACAGCGTCATTTGACTGTCAAACGCGGGGCAACACAGAGAGAGAGAGATAGGGAGAGAACAAACAGCAAATAGAGCCGAGATCCGACGAGGCCATCCCTGGCACTCAAATAACCGACTGTTCGACTATCCAGCCATATCTATATGGCATGGCATAGAGTTGCCACTGCCGCCTGTGAAGAGCACTTGGCGTTAGACAATGTTGCAATTTTAGACGTTGCATGAGAGTCCCCAACTGTCAGCCATATCATTGCAATTGTCACAGTGGCTTGCTGCTGCCGCTGCTGCAGTTGCTGGGTGCACTTTGAGTGACACATTAATGCCATTTTCATGTGTCACTCTTTCTTTCATTTGGAGCCGTACTGTCGTACTGTCGTACTGCCATAGTGCCAGTGCCCCCACTCTATGCTCTATGGGGCCTCTCGGAAAACTTGGCTGGGGTCGTGTCTTGTTTCTCTGTTAGATTTCATGTCAGACTTTTGTCAACATTACGTGTCTATTTAGTTGTCAGTTGGCAGTTGTTATAGCTTCGCTGCATTTTCTGTAGTTGGCCTTTTTTTCGCTTTTCGTTTCCAGAGCTGTGTATGCAAACATTTGTTTTTCGTCGCCGCATTCCTCACTTTTTTTTTCTACCAGCATTTTTTTTTGTTTACTTATCTTTGTTTTTTTGGCGTTGCTGTGCAAATTACTTAGTTGTTGTTGCTGGCTTTCCTATTTGCATGGCGAATATTTTTGTTTCTATCTTTTGTCAGGTGAGGCTTATTTAGTTGCCCAGGTGGGTGAGTCAAATTAGGAAACAAAAGCGATTTGGGTATTTAGGGGATGAGAATAAATATTTGCGGCTTAAAATAGAGGAACGCGTGTACATTTTCTGGGTTAATCATATAGGAAAATGTTGCAGTAGACTAAATAATACAAATAGTTAAGCCGAATTTAATCCTATATTTTCGCATTGCAATTGTTAGGTGGGTTCAATAACCTTCGCAATGTTTTTGCCATTCGTCTAGGTGCTACATCAATGTCCGTGGGTAACACAGTGCGTATACGCAATACAATTAACCCAATAACCCTAAGCAAAATTAATTGCCACAGAATGAGGGAAAAATTCAACAAGCCAATGCTCTTTTGCAGATCTATCACTTAATCTCACTTCCCTCAGGCGGGCAATGTATTCTTTTTTTTATTTTGTTATTGATGTCAACGCCAATTGGCATATTCCATTATCCCGCTCATCACTCATGTGGGGAAAAAATACAAATAAAATGCGACTCGAAGATGAGGCCTCTCAAGGTTGCTCTTAGATTAGCGCAGCTGCCTCGGCTAAATGGTGTTTATTTTTTCAATTCTCGCCATCTCTATCTGTGTATATATGTATGTACATATCCTCTGTGTCCATAATTTGGACAACGTGTTTATCAATCATACGCAACGTGCGCCTGTCACCTGCCAGCCTCTGTCCAGCATTGTGATGGAATGCGTCAACGTGGGCGTTACTTCCTCCCGTACAAGCCATAAATGGTATACGAAAAATATATAGATACTATGCCCTCATATGCGTAAATAAATAAGGCATAAACAGCTGTGAGGGTTATGCAAACGCGGCATTATTATTATTACTATCACAAACATAATTATTTACTTTCTGAATTCCTTGTGGATGACTGAGCCGAACACTTATTTTATCTTATTTATTTGACAGTATCTAGCTTTTTGACATCGTTTGCGTTTCAAGTGCCTTAATTTTTCAGAGTTATTAATAGCACTTTATTAAGATTTATATAAAATTGCCAAAGGAAAGTATCATAAATTTTTCAAATATATGGTTATACCATAAATCATTTAATATTAAAATCTTAAATAATATATTCCTCTGATCTTGATACTGTAAGCGAATACCTAAGAAATATGCAAAGAGACCATATTGTTTTGCTTCTGAGAATCTCATTAGCTGTCATCTCGAAAAAGCTTGTTTAATTTAATAAGACGCGTTGAGTAAAGTGTTTGCATACAGTTTAGCACCTCAAACTGGATCACAAGGGGTTCACAGAAATTAAATGTAGATTCCCCCATCTCCCGACGTCGACCGCACTCACATCCGATTATTTCACCACAAATCTTTGTTGTTCATCAAGAACAATAATTTCGATATTTTATTCCCCCCATTTAGCGGAATTCGTATCTACGTGCCTGTGCGCCGTGGCAGCTGTTGGCCTGGCAAATTAGCATAAAGCCAAGCAAAAGGTGTCTGTCATTGCTGTCAAGTGAATTGAATGCCTGTGCCCACATGCGGCATTCATTAATTCCTACTTTCCGACTGATCCGCGCCGAGTTTGTCGCTCATTTTTTCTCGATTTTATTTTTATTAAGAAAAATCTTTAAGCTGACAGCTGACTAAATTAATTTGACAATAATTAGCATTTCAAGTTGTCAGCGTTAATGAAAATTCCACATCTCACCCCTCCGCACACCTGATGCGTTCGTCTTCATCGCGTATGAATCGCATATTGAATCCAACGACACTTTATTATTTTAGTCCACTGCAAATGCAGTATTATTGGTGTCTCGCTGGCATTGTTGGCTGTCAACTGCTTGTTGCCTTGGCTCGCCTGTCAAAATGCCAAACTACCGACGAACAGAGGGGCGGTTCGGGGTGGTACACTCTAAGAATATTCCTGAATAAATTGTTTTTTAGTACCGGCCAATTAATTAAGCCATGGCTATAAAAATACCTCGAATTTTAAAGTTTTCACCGAAAAAAAATGCTGATGGCTCGGTTTAATCGCACCGGTCGGCTTTGCCCCACTCTGTAAAAAATTTTGTATAAATTTGATCTATTCGTTAAAAATATAGGGACCTAAGTATAACAAACAGCGTGGCTACAATTTAATCAGTATCCTTGCCTCTCTGATTCATAAATTTCAATAATGACTAGGAATTCTTCTCTTAAGAACCAAGAACCATTTCTCTAAGTGTGCACCGATGACGATGAGCCAGAAGATGCGGATCAGACCCGCCCAGACCCACAAAATGTTCGCTCGGAGGTGTCAGTCGCATTTGGCATCGCGTTAATTACGTGTTATTTATAATTATGCCGCTCTACGGTTGCGTTGACAAGTGTTGTCAGCATCCCGCCCTTCCTGCCCGCCACGCCCCCTTTTTGTGATTATGTTTTCGTGCTGCATTTGTAGCCTCCTTGTTTTTGGCATAATTCATTTTACCGTCTTCCCTTGCGTGCTTAATTTACGTTTTTTAACAACGCCATTAAGTGGATTAATTTTTTGGTTTTAATATGCAATTTTCGAGTGTTAATAAAGTTTCTCGACATTTATTTTATTTCCGTAGCTTGATTGAATGACATTTTTACAGTGAAAATTCAGTAATATGCTCTTCAAATGTAGCTTTTTATTTAGGTTATCTGTTTGTAAACTTCAATGTAGCTTTTGTATTAGTTTATAATAATTATGTTTTATCTAAGAACCTAGTTTTTAATCTTATATGTAATTTGTCATCCACTATAGCCATTGCTCACTGTACATATCCGACAGATAGCGGTACAGAAACGACAAACTGAAAGCTTGGTAAAGGAAAACAAATTGTTGTTGCACTTCCGTTGCCAGTCAACTCCGACAGCAAGAAAGAGACGGGACTAGAGGGGCAGAGGGAGACAGATGGAGAGTGGGATCTTCCACTATTTTAGCACTTCGCGCCGTTTCTGCCAAACTGACAGTTTTGTGTTGCACAGCTGTTGGCCCCATCTCCCCCTATCCCCTGACCAGTGCACCGAAAATTTTATTTAAATTTAAATATGTTTAAACTTTTCCTTAGATTTATGTACAATAACAAAATCATTTTAACACAAAAATCTAGGAATTTAAAAATTATATTTATTTAACAATTATAAAATAAAAATTCCAAAAAGTAAAATATAAATTCCCCATCCTAACACGATTTTCTTCCTGTGCATATACAATTCGCGAATAAAAAATGCACTTGGCCTGTCTATTCCAAAAAACGAAACTGAAGCAGTGGGCTTTTCGAGGGGAGATGGGGAGTGCAACTGAATGACGTGCTGACGCCTCTTCTCGCACTCCCCCTTTTCCTCGGCCCCTCGAAAGCCTTCTGCCTGTCTGCATAATAAAATGCGAAAATATGCAAATAGAGCCAAATAACGCGAGCAATGCAACCAGCAAACACATGGCAGTGGAAAGGGGTTTTTGGCGGGCAAAAAGGGGGCTATATCTCCCTTTCGTTAGATTTTTTCGTTGCGATAAGCCAAAGAAACAACAAAAAAGGCGCACATTTTGTTGTATTTTTTTCTTATTCGCAAAAGTACGCCGAAATGACAGCGCGACAAGCCAAAAAGACAGCGGAGACAGCTGAATAAATGAATTGCAGTAGGTAAATTTTATTCGCAACACTCGCTCAGCTAATTTGAATAGGCAGGCCACCCCTCGCCACCCCTCGATTTCCTCGATAAAGATGCTACCCACACGAAAAGTGTGGAAAGCCTTTGTTCGGTGCAAGATATTTGACACGTGATAACGCACACGGCCAGCCTGGGAAAATTGCAAAAAGGCGTGAGATGTGCATCGCATTGTTCTGTAACAACTCGATGCACTTCCTACCCTTTAGAGGGTTTTTTTTACCATAAACCAAAGGCAAAAATAAGAAAATTATTTTAAAAAAGTAAACTATTAAATGGATTTAAATAGATTATTTTTTAAACATAAATAATTTTTTGTAATATTTTATTTATTTTATTTCGCATTTGCACTGTGCATCTATTCATAATTCTGACATATGACTATCAACAAATAACCAAAAGTCGATATGAACGATTCCTACTGTTCATATGGCCTGTCATCAGCATTTCTCTGCGTAAGTCAAACGGATGTTATTCTAACTTGACATTTGACATGACATTCAAGTCATTGGAAAGTAAAAACTCTGACAGTGTCTTTAATTTATTTTATTTTCCCTATACGTTTTCTTTATTTCTGTGTTTGTATATTCCAACCTTGCCATTTTCGCCTTGAAGTGTCACAGGCACTGTCTATCTATGTGTATGTGATGGGGAGAGGGTGGGGGGAGGGGGGTGTGGAAAGTGTCAACGGCAGTCGAAAGACAACAAAACGAAGGAAAAACGAAGCCCAAGAAGAGATAGAAATTTGTAACCGAATAGCAATCAAAAAGTGTCACTTTGACACATGTCAGTTTGTATTTAAATGAACTTTTCCGCCTCTTTTGTTGATGGGGCATATTTCATTGTTTTTTGTGCTCAGAAATAAAATTAAACAAAAGTGGGATAACATTTCTGCCAAGTGTCAGTCGCTTTTGAAGGCTCAAATTCAATATTTTAGCGAAAAAAAATAAAAATACAACAATCAATCTGTTTAAGACTCTTTGGGCATAAAAGTTATTAAGTGAAATATCAGAACATTTGAGGTTTAAGTAAATATTGCAAAAGTTTTAAAGTAGGAAAAGAAAACGCTACTTCACAATATTAAATCCCCAAGGTATATTGCTTTAAAGGCTAGCTGACTATACTTAAACCCAAAGATAATGCTTACGGTTAATTTATGATCAATTTAATTTTTTTCGGGTTTTTTCTTGTTGTTTTGTTTGACGAGACTTGGCCATAATTTCTTTATCGCAATCGGTCGAAAGTGCCTTTGCCGGTCACTTTCACTTTCGGTGCTCGCTGTAAATTGAGACCAGCTTGCAACACGAAAAGTAATTTGAAACGCTTTCAAATGACTGCCACAAAATTAATGGACACCAATCAGACACTCACACAGAGTGCGGCTCGTTCAAGTGGCGCCAATTAAAATGATTAACATCGCGCGATAGAATAAATAAAAAGTATACAGCCCAAAAAAAAAGAGTCACCCAAAGGCTGAACGGAAATAAACGGAATACGGAATACCCGATGATAAGAGGGCTTTGATAGCTCACAAGTTGTTTCGGCGCATAATTGATGTGATTGAGATTGATTGTTTATTTGTTTTCCGCCCATTCAGTGGGTTGATTTGATTGAAATTGTCGCTCCCTTCGAAAAAGGCGCCAGTTTGACCGCTTTGTGGGTTTATCAGCCTTACATTTTTAGCCTATTTCTTTTTATACTTTTTTTTGTGTGTGTTTTCCCTGCCCTTTGGTCAGACATTTTCGAGTTCCCCTTTACATACGAATATTCTTTGTGGGTTCTTTTGAAATTTCGCCTCGGGCTTCAAAAGCAATTTGTGTGCATTTAGTGTCAAATGTTTTGTTGAGCCCTGAAAGCCCTATTTTTTTCCAATGATCTGCTTTGTGGGTCTTTGTGCGGGGCTTTTGGGGCGGCCAACTGATTAATATTTATACACAAATTTATGGCAATCACTCATACGCCCCGTGTTGTGTGTAGTAACCAACTTAATGATTGATACCATTTGAAACCCATTTAATTTTCAGCAGATTACCAGGCATTAAGAATGCCGCGGCAATGGTCAAGCGTTTTTCTTTGGACACTGGGGAATTATAGGGTTCTATGCCTTGGCTTTAAAACCAATTTGGGAAAATGTGCAGGGTAAACACGGGTTGTCACATGCTGACGGCATAAGCAGGTGGAAAATCTCAAAGCTTTCGAAACACTGATATATTTTA
This sequence comes from Drosophila lutescens, assembly GCA_037075285.1. Lineage (NCBI taxonomy): Eukaryota > Metazoa > Arthropoda > Insecta > Diptera > Drosophilidae > Drosophila > Drosophila lutescens. Next base: position 448,458 of record JBAMCF010000180.1, read on the forward strand.
CCATTTAAAAATTTTATTTATTTTTTTTACTCTGTTTTTCATTGCTTTTAATACAGTTGCCTCCTTGCATTTACATACTTTTTTGTAGCCTCACTCAACCCGTTTGTTCGTACAATTAAGCTTGTGACACATCTCATGATGCTGTTAATGGTGATGATGATAATGCAATTGACAGTTATCAGCGGGAACATTAATTTGATTACTTCTATATGAATTTATTGGTTAATTTGTTGGAGCATTTTACGATTATTGACTTTGACTGTTTTATAACCCACATTTGAGTCCCCCCTTCCACAAAATCGATTATCTCGGACCATAATTTGTAATGCCGCGACTTAACTCTATAGAGAGAAAAAAAAACGAAATGAGAAAAAAACGGGTTATTATTTTGCGGTTTAAGCGGCGATTGCAATTCATTATCATAGTTGCCGCCTCGCGTGCATTTAAATGAATTCATTGAGTTTCACCCATTCAATTTGTACATACGCAAGCATTTAGTTTTCAAAATGATATTTGCCATGAATGGTTATGACTGTAGTTTTGGATCGGGGGTTCCGCGGAGGTGTTGCTGGCACGATTGGATGGGGGTCTGAGTTTCGAGTGATAAATGCCGTTTGATTGTACTCTCAAAAGGCAATAGTAATAATAATAGTGCGGAATGGTAACATTGTGTTGGACGCTGCTGTTCAAGTTTTATTGCCTCTTTCTATTTCTTACTTGATATTTATAGTCGCTTATTAACGAAATTGGATCGTTAAATTTATGACCTCACCATAAAATACCATAAATTTCTTAATGAACAGCAGTTGATATCGATTCAATGATTGTTTATTTTTAAGTCTGTTCTTAATCGGTTTCTTATCGCTTCATAAACCCAAGTGTTGCGCAGATAATCCTTTTAGAAGGTAACACATATCAAACTTTAGTTCCTATAAAAAGTCTAACAAGCAAAGTTATTGATAGACCGATTGATTGATTATTGCGAATTTTGATTTGATTAGAGTAGAATATTTATAAGGTGACTAATACTCTATTTTTAAACACTGATAAGGGGAAATTATTTCATGAGGTTTTTCATTACGTAGCTTTATTTATTGCTTGCTGAATGACATTAGCTCACTGCGTTAATATTAAACATTATTTCGTAGACCCTCTAATGCTAAACAATATATAAACGCTTCATGTAAATTGACTTTTAACCCAGCCCAACCCCAATTAGAGTGCCATAACAATACCGCTGTACATCTTGTACTTCAGCCTGTCCGTCAGTCTCTCGCTTTTCACATATTTAAAATGTTCCAAGAATTAATTAACACTTTGGACAAAAACTATTATTTGTGTGCGAGTACAAAAAATTAACATGACAGCTCTAGACATGGCAATTTATCACTAGCATAACATGCCGGGCCAACTCTGCTCCACAACTCATTTGTTGCTGTTGCTGTTGCCTGGCTGGCATGGCATTTCTGCTGTTGATGACACTTTAATTAGAGCCACACGCAAACACAAAGCCGAAAGAATGGCCCATTGGGTGGGGGGGAATTTTCGCCAGGGGAAAACAGGGCCTGAGACAGAGCCGTTATGTCAAGCGCACACTTTAACTGCCAGATCCGACCAGTTGTTGGGTTCATTTGGTGGCCCAAACCAAGCCAAACCATGCCAAACCAAACCAAGCCGATGGCAGCCTGTGGTTAACTGAAATGAACGTCCGACTGCATAAATGGCCGCTTGACTGACACATTTAATTATATTAATGATGTTTGCGGTCAGCTGACATTTGCACTTTATTTACCTTTTTCTGGCGCTCTGTCAGTTTAACTGACTGACTGGTCTTGAGCTCATGTTAAGCTCTGACATGAGCCTGAGCCCGGGCGAACTGCAAACGGAAAACGGAAAACTGAAAACTGAAACTGGAACTGAAGCTGACTTTCACGTTCAGATTTTGAGTTATTGCCCAACAGATAGCTCCGAGTCGCATTTATTTCCATTTTGCGATGCGACGCGACGCCGTTTCCTTTTTCGGTCAAAAAGTTTTGTAATTTTTCAACATGTGACAGCAAATTATCAACAGTCACTTCGGAGATCTCTCTTTCATTTTCGTATTTCTGCTTTTATGGGGCGCCACATAAAAGATATACAAATGATGACACTGACAGCTGTCAGGCTTGGTTTATTTGATTTTATTATAATTAATTATAAGCAGCTGCCATTAATCATTGAATAATTTATACGTTCGCCGATAGTATCGCAGATAAAGCACAAAAGAAGAAGGTTAGTCAGTCAGCGAGAGACACGTAAAGCTAAATTTACTTAACACGTCGCACGTCAATTTGAAATCGCACTTAAGTCTATATATAAAAGGTATTAGTTCTTAACAGGTATTATAATTTCGGTATGGGTATCACTAGGTCAGTCATTATAATTCCTAAACAAGGATCCTTAAACCAGATCCGCGGAATCTGTCAGTCACTTGGCACCGGAACCAGTTCATCATGGGCCGCCTATTGAGATACGATCCGTTGATTTATGGGTTTTGCCTCATTTGCGCTGCTGAAAAGCTTTCACACGACCAATATGGAGATTGCTGGGGCTCCGGCTCTCCACCGAAATCAGTAAATCACGTAAGCTCCGAAAACGCTATTTCAAATTACCCAGTTAATGAATGTACTCATCGTGCTGGTGCCATAAACTGCTTCCGTTCTTTATGAACAAAATGCGCTCAACAAATTAAAATGAAAATTTATGAGTCTCACGGCAGTTCGAAGAGAGATAGTTTGGATAAAGTGAGACAGAGACAGAGAGAGAGATAGAGAGAGAGGGGGAAATGGGGACCACAACAACTTTGACTCTGATTAACTGCCATAGTTCCTCGAACTCGGTGTGTGTAAGTCGGTGTGTGCGAAATTGCATTTGTTTTCTGTCATTATAAATTCAAATTTGGCGCGCCATAAATTTACATACAATTTCCAGAGGTGCATTCGACTCTCTAAACACTTTCAGACAGGGGCAACTCGGCTACGGATTTACATAGTTTAATATGAACAAACATAAATAAGTTTTATGTGCAGATATTGGAGAATTTATCGTTCTACGATTGTGAATTCGCTCTGTGCCTTTTCCCCTCTGCCTCGAAAACAGTTCCGTTTGCGAGCACATGGCCCAAAGACTTCTGGAAGTTTGGAGGAGGTTGGTTCGGGTTCGGTTAGGATTGGGGCAGTAGTTTTTCGCCTGTGGCGAGTGCTTCACAGTCGACATTTTTATTATTTATGAAATATGGCTCGACAATCTATTTCGAATGTCCGAAACGTCGATAGTTTGTTATTCATGGCTATAAGTTTTGCAATCGAACGAAACGAATTGGGTGTTATTGCTAGAATCTGTATTATTCATATTTCTCTCCGTTAACCACGAGGATTTCCAGTTATCCATATGTCAAGCTTTAATAAGTTTCTTCACGGTTAAGGTTCGAAAACCGATTTAACAAGGTAAGGGTATGCAGATTATATATGATACAGATTACAGATGATATATCCCCACCACCTTGACTAAAAAATTAAAGGAAATTTGGTATTCAAAAAGTATGCAACAACAATTTTGTCCTGAAATCCCCAATACAATAAAATTCTAGATCCGCCGTTGTGCAGATAGTATGTTTATGGGATAGAATTATATAATTTGTCAACTTTATTTAAAATATTAGTAAATTCTCTTTAATAAAATCATTTCAATCCTTCTTAATCTAAGTGGAGTAAGAAGGTTTGCCAAAAAGTAATCGCATTAATCGCTGAAGCTGAATTGACCGATAAGCCCTGATAAATTCAATAAATTTCTGATTGACCGAATTACCCCACCTTTCGAATTATAACCCAAGAATGAGACAAAAGAGATGAGCTTACCGCTGTTGGGGCAGCTGCAGCTGTCATATAATCCGGCCTTAAATAATGATGATTGCTGGATTGCAGCATTTTATTATAATTTGTTAAATCCACTTTGACGGCTTTTCTTTGGTGGTTCGGTGGAGGTGTTGAGTGGTTGTTGTTGTTGCTGTTGCTTGTCCCGACCGCAAAGTACGGCAGCGCGCTTAACGGTAAATGCCAATTTATGTGGCGTGTGCTGCCAACTCGTGTGAAAAGCGGCGCCTGCGCCTTGCCTGCAATACTTTCCAGCTGCCTGACTTTTCGCTGATTAAGCCGTCCACGTTTCGCGGCTCTTGTTGATGTGTGTACTTATTTATGATTATTTATTATTTATTTCTTTATTTTTTTGCTGGCCGGGCTTTGTTTGTAATTCGATTTCATTAATAATTCAGTGCTGTGGCGCGCAGGGGGGATTTCTCATGCGTCGAGTTGTGACTTTCACGCCATCGGCAAATTAATTTGTTGTTGTTATTAGTTGGCTTCGCTTTAATTGTGCAATAAATTCATTAAGTATTATAATTGCCTCAGCTGGATTTAATATTTATATGTACACGATATGTGTGTAAAAAGAATTTACACATTACTTTCTTTTTTTGCTTGGTTGTATTTTTAGTTGATTCACGCTTGGGTTTTTGTTATGTATTTATTTATTGGTTTCCTTTCTTGTTAGGATATACTTTTATATTTCTTTGGCTTGGCCGTTTTTGGTTTGTGGTTTCGCTCGAATGCCTCGTTGAGGGCGCGTTTTATGATGAGGCACGTACGTTAGATGGTTCCGGAAACGTGGGGTTATCCAAAAGTTTCGCTATTTACTCAGCTAATTTTGTTTCACATGTAAACTTGGTTTTGAACTCAGTCTAATTTTGATAAAGCACAAAGATCATCACTCGAAAACGATTTAAAAAATAGGCTATAGTGTGGTTTTTTTCTCTTAGACTTTTTCGTTTCGGGGGAAGTGCGTGGGTATATATCCGTATCCGCCTGGCCGATTTTACGCTTTCGCACTCACAACACAACACTCCGGTCGCAGCAGTCCGTCCGTTCAGCGCACGTACGAACTTTAAACGTGAAAAACAGAAATTCGACTAAAAATCTATAAACAACATGACGTGCTCGCTCCTTTTCGCTCTTTCACCCACTCTCTGCTCGGCTCGCTCTCACTAGTTTCAGCGCTCGCTCGAAAACCAGTTCGCTCGCAGTTGTTTGGGGCCGTTTTCATTTTCAACAAGTGTGCTTTTGTTGTTGTCCGAGGCCATGCTCCCCTTTTATTTAGCGAAAGAGAGTGCCAGAGCGGAGAGCCAGAGCGCTCACTAGTTGGGGTCGCGAGCAAAAGTTTTTAGTGCGCCGCTCTTTGCTGAGCGCGCATGCTTTTTGCTGAGGCAGCAAGTTTCGCGTGGGAGCGGAGAGCGAAAAAGCGCAGTAGATTTAACGGTTTAGTAGTAGATGGGATTTATGTGGAGGAAAAGCAGTGTTGACCATGGAAAGTAACAAATATTTCAAAATCATTGTTTTTTTTTAAAAGCTTTTTGATCGCGTTAGTTGTTTTAGTTTAGCTTAGATTTTTGAATTAATATAGTTAAAATACAAGTCATCTATTGTGATGATAGCTTACAGATTTAACTTATTTATGTCTATAAAAGCCTTAAAATTATTTAAAATTGAAAAACTATAGTTTTAGTTTAAAAAACCCTAATCCTTTTTTAATATTATTTATACGTAACGCATTAAACCGGAAGCTACAAATTTTCATGTATTTAATTTATAGAAAAAATCAATATCTCGATTTAAAACTATATCAATATTTAAAAGGAGAAGAAATGTTATAAGAAGAAATGTTATAAGAAGAAAAATATGATTTTCCGTGAATTGGGGATTTTTCAAAGTTGTTAATAAAAATGAAATTCGATATTGTTAAGAAAGCAGATAATGCGAACGATCTTAAAGAATCACGTATACGCCTAGTTGGACACCATAAACATTTGCATTCTATATTAAAGTATGTACATTTATTATATTAATAATAACTTTATGAAATAAAATAAAATCTAAAACTTTTTTTTATAAAACTAAAAAATGTTAAACCCCAAAATAGAGGCCACACTCACACACACCGCTGGCAACACCGACACCAACACGCTCATTGGGCGATCGTCGCTTCTGTGTAGCCATTTTGGGTAATTTTGTTGCTGCTGTTTCGCAGTGTTTTGTGGGGAATTTATTTCCACACATGTGTGTGCAGCCGTGACGAGTGTGTGCGTGTGGAGAGCGCAACGGCGTCGGCCATAATTGTTTACGAGCAGGTGGGCGTGTGTGTGGCGCTGCTTAGAGTGTGTGTGTGGCGGGGACGGTGGTGGGGGATGTGTTAAAAGCTGCAACCTGAGCATAAATGATTTAGAGTTCAGGAGAGTCAAAGAGAGAGACATTTCCGTGGAGAGATAAAAATTCGGTGGATTTCCCTTACTTCGCTGAGAGTTTTCCCCCACTTCACTGAGAGTTTTCCCCACTGTAAACAGAAAACAGCTGGCGGAAAACTTGGCTCGGCTGGGACATGGAGATGGGAAACGTCTGAGATAAACTTTTGACTAATTTTACACATTGGTTTTGCCATCAGAAATTTTCAAATCAAATTTGTCGCTCGCAAAACTTTTGCTGAGCAAGAAATGTTTAAATGAAAATTTCCCTACAACTTCAGACCATTTATAAAAGCATAGGCAGACTTGTTTCGACCTAATCACATATGTGAGTACAGTTAGCAACGGTTTTATAAAAATGTATTTATTAAAAAGTTGTTGCCCTGAAAATTTAATTTTTAAAAAGAGTTTGGCCCTGTAAAAAATCTGTGTATTTCCTTATACATTTTCGGAAAACCTTAATTCGAGGTTGGAATAATTTAATCAATAAGAATTCGTGACGACACTAACCATATGCTATTGACAAAGTTTAATAATTTTTTCCAAATGAGTGGCTTACTATTTTTTTTATTTTCATTAGGTTTCTTTCCCTTATTTAGTATGCAAAATGCTTAATATCTGAATCATAGCTCCCACCCAATGACAATTTAGGAAACCATATATTAGAGTCATAATCTGTAGTTAAATTGCTCTATTGAGGCCGCAGCATCGTAAAAAACAAAAAATGGTCGTAAAAACACAGGCAAGTCCACGCAATTGGTTAAATATTCAACAGACGAAATCTTGCTCCAGCTTTATGGCACTAAAATATTTAGGATTTGAAAGAGAAACACACAATTATACTAATCGTGGCGCTTTGAATTAACAATCGATAATTTACATATTTCGGCCATATATTGACAGCTGCCGCTGCTGCCCCACGCCTTCTTTAAGCATTTTTGGTGATGCTCTCATAAAATGCCCCCCGTCCATTGTGGGATTTTTGTCGTGTTCATTAAAAAGCTTTTGAAAGTTTCGCCTTTCAAAAACCATAAAATGTTTATTTAGATGCCATTTTAATGGCGGACGGAGTCAAACGTTTTATGGCTTCCTATTGTTTCACAATATTGTTTTAGTTTCATTTTTCGACTTAATAGACTCATTTCTGGTTTAACACAAAACAATCGAGTTTCAATTAACCACACAAAAAGTCTATGGCTATCTCGCTCTCTCTGGGCAAACCACAAAATTAAGTGGCTAACAGTATTTTGTGGCCACAACACATTACAAACCACAGGGAAAAAAAGGGGAAAAAAATTATAATAGAGAACCGGGTTTGTCCATATCCTTTTTTTTTTTTTTGGTATGAGTTTGTCTGCCGCGCCCAAGCGAATATCCCCAACAGACAAATAAGTAGGGGTGCGTTTTTCACGGTGCGGGGGTCGTTTCCGTTTCGGGCTTTTGTTAGCATTTTAGCAGTTCATTTATGCGGTTCGGGCTCACACTGGATGAGGATGCGGCACATGTGACCGGAAAAGCCCTTTTAGTAACACAAAATGGTCACCAAAGTGGTTGAGTGCTTGTTAGTTGCGGGATGTCTCGGGAAAATTCGAGCCCTGACACTCCGAACTTCCTGATCTTGTTGGTCTTTAGAATAATAGAAAATGATAATAAAATATTTCAAAATTATTGGCTTAAATGAAAAATTTATGTTCTGTTTTTACACTTTTTATATTTAAACATTTAAGGATATTCCAACAATTAAATGTAACATTTAATATATAATTATCCGCAGTGCCACCATTTGTATGCACCCTTTTAAAAGATGCTGCAGTCCCCGTTGCTCGATTGCAGTTAAGCTTTCCCCTTTGCCGCGTTTTCTCTTTCGCTTTTCATCTTTTTACCCTTTGGCCATATTTTCCAGGCGACTTTTCTGTTGTATGCATGTATGTTTATGTGTGTGTATGAATTATATGCTGCACACTTTTTAACCCTTGGCATATTTTACAAGCTGCTTTACTTGCCTCATACTTATACTTTGCTCTCCAATAAACATACAAACGCACTTACCCAGTGTTTGTACATGGATGTCAGGAGAGTGTGTGTTTGTAGGTTTTTCCGCCTTTTTTTCTGCTCGTTTGTCGTGGCCTCAAGTGCGCCGGCGAGTTCATAAATTTGCCCACTGGGGCGTATGAGTAATGTGCCAAAGGGGCTTCGCTTTCTTCTCGTATAAGTGTGTGCAACATCACAAAAACGGTAGAAAAAATGAAAAATAATATCCGAAAGGCAAAGGCCAGCAGGCAACATATGTTGGCTTCAATTTAATATTTTTTCCTTCTTAGAATTGGTTTACCAAAGGTAGGAAAAATTATATGTAGACATTTTAAAATTTTTACAAAAAATTTTGATGAGCAAATTTATCAAACAAATTTCGAGATTTTATATATTGTACTTAGACTATTTTTTATTTTAAAAAGATTGTTTTTCCAAATTAATGGATTTTTATTTATACTCTTTAATAATTATTAATATTATTTATATAATAGTCATACAAAAATTTTGTATTCTTTTACGATTAATTTTTAATTTATTTTTAATCAAGCTCAGTAGGTAATTTTATTAATTAATGTACCTACAGTTTTAATCTTCTCATACCAATACAAAACTCTCTAATTGTTTTGTAACATCTTATTAGATCGAATTAATCATGTTTTCATAGGAGTGCAGTCCCACCAGCTTGCCACTTTTTTCCAGCCTTTTAATTTGCATTTTTCTGAAAGCTCTTAGCATCTCATGTTTATTGTCCATTATTATAATTGCGCAATCTTCGCCATACAAAAGGTGTCCCGGTCTTGGGCCAGTTTTCCTTTAGTTGCCCACATCCGGTCAACTGCTGGCGTTTATCATAATTGCAGTTCATTTGCATGCCCGGGAAAATGCAGCTTGCTTTTCACATATATTTTTTTCCGGCGCTGCTGGTGCTCTCTTCATCTTGCTGCTGCTGTCGCCTGTCGCCGCCTCTCATGCGGCAACAGCAACTGTCGCCGTTGCTGTCACTTGATGTCGCAACGCATTAGAATATGTTGCATGCTGTCCCCTTTGGCCCGTTCCCCTCCCCTCCCTTCAACGTGCAACGGTTGCAGTTGCATATGCAATATGCAGGCGCGGGCAAATTTTTATCTTATGACAGCTGCTGCTACCGCAGTTGTTGTAATACCCTTGCAAGGGGCTTTAGAGATTGGCATAGAATTTTAAAATAAAAATATTTTAGAATATTCTGTCTAATTTTAGAATTTTAAAAATAAAAATTAACACCCATTGAAATTGTTAAATTTAAATATAAGTGCACTTAAATCAGTACAATTACGAAATTTAATTTTAAGACTAACATTTCTATATAATGGTAAATTTTTCAGAAACTATTAAGTTAAGAATAAGCAGTTAAAAAAACGAAATTAAAATATTGGCTGTCAAATATTTTTGGCTTGACAGCATTTAAGTAAACATTAAAGAGGAGCCTCAAATTTCAAATTTAAAATATATTTAAATATTCTTTAAAATAAAACTCAAATGAAAAAATAAAATATATGCAGAGCATTAGTTAATTCGTTCTACCGTTGAATTTAATGCTGCCACTGCTGATTCAGTTGCAGTTGGTAGTCGGAAAAAATATGTTGCTGTCGTGCTTGGTATTGTTGCTTTTGCTTTTGCCGCTGCTGTTGCCTTGTTACATGTTATGCCCTACGCACATGCGGCTGCTGGCTGAGGAACACACATTCGGTGGCGCTGCAAGGAGGCAAAGGCGCCCGAAAACAAATGTCAGCTGTAAAAATCATAAATTTAATGCAAAATGCAAAAACGCTTTGCGCTTCGTTGCGCTTTTACTCTCTGACAGGTGACCCCTTGCACCTACCATTTGGTCCACCCTAGGCCACCCCAGTCCGCAGCACTCTGCATTTGTGCCTCTTCTAACTGAAATATGATATATGCGAAGTGCAGGAAAGAAAATGCGGCAATGTTGCTTCCTAAATACTCTCCAAGAAGGAATAATAACAGCGTATATTTTAAAATATTTATTTATATTTAAAAATATGCTTTGTTAAGTATTCAAATCATGCCATTATGTTCTGCTAATTAATCTGCTGAGCTAAATCCATACATTTTATTTTATGTCATTGTCCAGAGATGTCAAATGACATTAGGCTAAGCTATAGTTACAATAAACACAACATAAATTTCAATCAGAAAGCAAAGCGAACACGATCGCCAACCTCCAGACATATAAGTCTATAGGCAATCAAAGAAATCTGAAAACAGAGCCACAGAAATACCTTTAAAGATAATGCCAATCAATGATGTCACGCCTTCTTGTCTTTTGGCCATTATTGTGGGTTGATTGTGTCGAGAGGGCTGAGTGGTAATACGACAGTGTCTTGACACTAAAAGCATTTTTCCGTTCAACAAAAACGTTGTTGCTTACATTTCGCCTTGAGCTTTCATTAAAGACAAACAAAAATATATTTCACCAAATGACAAACATATCAAATTAATTGCAAATTCATGCAAATGAGAATGGAGAAGAAATAAAGAATCCGAAATGATGAAAATTAATTGCCAATATTAACGCGTTTTAACACAAAAAGTATGTTAGATATTGTATAAGCGATAACCAGCAGCAGCAAAAGCCGCTCGGCAACAATAACAATAAAGTAGCATTCAAGTAAATGTTTCTTTTTTTGTCCCCCCTTTTTTTGTGAGCTTCAAATTTGTTATTAATTAACATTCATTAATTATCATCAAAGTGACTCGGAAGAATATTGAAACCTAACGTTGCCTGCCTTTTGTGGCTTGTGTTTAATTTATAACTTATAAATATGCAGCAATTTATTTAACACGACGCATGCATTCGATTTTGTGAGCCAAATGTGGCCAGTGAGGGAAATTTATGGGAGTATTTAGCGATCGAATTCAATAATTATTCAATCTACTCGATATATTTAAAAAAGGTACGGATTTTATAATCGACTTTGGGATGCCAGATTATTAAAAATTTTTTAAAATTGTGCTAGTAATTTTTTATCAGATGAATAAAGCGGTTTAAATTGAGTATGTACAAATATTTTAAATTTCTAAAAAATATTATACATAATATAAATATAAAAAATATTAATTTATATATAATATTTTCAATTTCTTAGAAATATATAAAATAATATTTTTAAAATTATTTAGTTATATAGTTCCATGCTGACAACAAACTTTTAATGAAATAATCTCTTGCCTCCATTATTTTCTTAATGAAAGCCTAAATCGATCCACACTTTCCAAGTGATCGCCGATTAAAGCCACGTAAATGAGTTATTCAGCAGCTGCAGTGGTCCAGTAATTGGTCGTGGAAACCCGTTCGTTTATAGACTGTATAATTTGATTACCCTAATGAAATGTTAAAAGTTTTGAGTGATCATCTGATCCCCGGTACGTGACTCCATCCGGGATGCTGATGCCACATTGGCCAGAGTCGCGGCTCTGGACCGATGTATGTTATAAATATAAATATATAATTTATATTGTGTCGGCACGTTGCTGTTGATGGAGCCACTGACGCGCTATGCCACCCAGATACCCCGCACTCCTTGGACGAACCTTGGATGGGAATGGGAATGGGGATCTGGAGCTCTGCAGCTCTGGAAGATCGCCCCGGACTGATGTTAATGGGCGTGTCAACTAAATTATGAGTTTCGCACACACGAACGAAAGGCGGCAACACAGGATCGACCGATCCAGCTGAGTAATAATAATATGTAGTTTGTATGGGGAGCGGTGGAAAAATGCTTAAGTAAATTACAGTGCGTGCAAATGTGCTTGTGAACATGAAATTATAATTTAGCCCCGAACCGAGCGTGTTCCGTTCCGAACCGCTCCAATTTACAATTAGCCAATGTTCTGCCTGCTTCGGCCCCTCAGCTCTGTGGGGCTTTAATCAATTCAGCCCAGTACTCGCATGTCTGAAAATAAAAAAAAAAATAAAGAAAAAATAGGGAAAATAATGATGAAAATTAACAACCAGAAAGCGGTTTTCATCTTAAGTGCAATTTACGCTTGATTATTATGTTTGCGGGACGAGTTTCCGGGTGGTTAGGCATCATGTACCGCACAGATGCCAACATGAGTATGGAGACCCCCTGGACTAAATGAGTTAATTTGGTAGCCAGGCTAAGCCAAAAAGTTAACATGCCCGTCGTCGGCATTTCTCCACCACAAAATGCCTGGCAAAAGACCGAGTGATGCATTCCATTTTGGTTGCAATCAATTTTTGGCCTCCAGAGATATGTCAAACATTTGCGAATTCAGCACTCCGGATTGCATTGCATGTTTTTGGGGAAATCAAAGTTCATGCATACATGGAGTAACGCAAATGCCCCTCGGTGAGATGCGGACTGTATTTTCAATCAAACAGATGTTAGCCTTTGGGTTATTGAATAACGGAGCAATAGATGTTCTCCACAAAAATGCATACCATATTGCTTGAAGTATTGGGGCTGGTTTAATCGAAAACGTCTTTCAAACTTGGGATTAAATCAAAAGCCATAAGCCAAGTTGACAATATTTTGACTTCAGGCATTAAATCATGTTGGACTAAATTTAAGGACCAAAAGTATTTGTTTTCTAAATAAATAAAAAAGATTTGAATGCCTAAAATCATATTGGACTAAATTTAAAGACTGAAAGAATTTTTTTTTATAAATGAAAAACAGAAATAAAATGTAGAGATTTACAAAAATCCTAAACTTTAACAAAATGTACGATTTATTTATTAGAAATTGATTAACTCAATAGCTATTTGTAAATAATATTAATATTCTCCATTAAATCAAAAGTCTTTCGATAATGTTTTGCCGTTCGATAAGTGAGTAATTCAGATCTATTTAAAGTATTCAAATTGAATTTACCACGCATTGTTTATAATTTTTAAATATATATGAAATATTGAGACATTAACGAGTAAAGTCGCCGCACTTGAAGCACTTGCATTCGGTTGGCTCACGAAGACGGATATCCATGCTGCCCATTTCCGGAGAGTTCAAGCGAGTTCCATCCGGATCATAGCAGTGGGTCAGAGTGATGACCTTTTCCTTGAGGAAGCTTTCGCGGCAGCAGTAGCACTCCTATAAAATATGGTATACCTCTATAATCCACTGGTAAGTACCTCTACTAATCGTACTTACTTTCAGAAACCCCGTGGGAGTTATAACCGATGGCTGCACCTGGCTGTTGCACAATCCCTCGCACTTGTTCACGATGACGTCGGCATTGCAGGTCCTCTGCATCCTGCCCAGCTCGTCGAACTCCTCCTTGATCAAGTGGATCTCCGACTTCAGAGTCTCGCAGTTCTCGTCGCCAGTGCCCTGACTATAACGCAGGGCCCTCAGGCACTGGGGCATTAGGACCGCGGCAACGAGAATCAATTCCTGGACATGCATTCTGACCCACTCCCAACGCCCAACTGTTTGCAGCCACTCGATCCGGCGGCTCTTTTATACCACGGACAAAGCCAGGACGCGATTGGATTCAATGATATATGTCAATGACTGGCTGATGGAATGTTTGTGTCCTGCCCAGCGGGTGGAAATTTTAGTCGGTTAGGTTGCGGTAGGACCAAGGACCAAGGCAATTCCGCCATCGCTCTTCTGTTCTGTTAATTGGTGATTAAATCCAACGACTCGACCACAAGTGGCGATAACTTGGGCGCGAAACACATTACGAATATATCGATTTTTTGTAAAGATATTATATTATTTATATTAAGCCAAACAATTTAGTTTTTAAGATATATTTAACTTTTGTAAGATGATATTTATTATGATGATATATGTATATATTTTATAAGAGTTTTTGGAAACTTCTTTGTTAAATGTTTATCCAAAATATTAAATATTTAAACATTTTTTAGTTCTGTAAGAAGAGTTTTCATTTGCTTTTAATATCCATTTATTTCGTACGTACTAATTAAATTAGTTTTAGTAAAATAAGTAAACAGTCTCATATATTTCGCTTTAATCTGAAGACGATCCTATTATTCTTGGGGCTTCCCCGCACTTTTCCGGCCACGTAAACAAAAAATGAAATCGCAATCTGTCTGAAGTTTCCCACCTCTCGTATCTCTTTTTTTTCCTGGTCTTGGCCCAGTCCTCCCCCTGTTTGCATCGTCTTTGTCTCGCCCAATTTCGCAGTAACCACATTCTCTTTCCCCGTATCTGGATCTGTATCCCTTGGTGGGCCTGGGCCCGCCTTTCTCCACTTCCCTGCTCTGTGGGCCTGCGGATGCTCGATGGCTGCGCTTTAGAATCATCGACGCAAACGCAAAAAGTCTCAATGGCGCAGTAAATTATGTTTTATTATGCAATAAAGTCAACCATAAAAACGCTGCAATAAATTAAATTAACTACTAAAAATGCTGATTTTATTTTTACCCTCTGTTTGCAAAATTGTTGTTCAGTCAGTCCCGTCTCTATATATATAGACACACGAGTATTTGAATACATAAACAAGGATGTATGTTTGTATCTATCGTTCGGCGGCAAACTTTGGCTCTGTGTTTTTTGGTTTTCTGTCTGGATTTTTGCTTATTTTTACTGAAATTTTGCCAGGGAAATGTTCTAAACTGCAGTTGGGCCCAGGAAAAGCACAGTTTATAATGTGGGAAATCAACAATTTGTAGGAGAATTTTGAAGAAATTATAACTCATTTTTTGCTTGCCTTTTCAGCATTTTTTTTTCATATTTTTTAAGTTACTAATAAATAGAGATGGGCTGCTTTAAATTACAAAATGTTCTGTAGACTTTTTTTCTCGAACCCAGCTTTTTTCCTCCCAACGCTGATCAGTTGAATGCTCAAATTAGTGAGTTTTCCTAAGAAGCCCAGACATCAAAGGATAACTAAGGGTAAAAAAAAACATCCTGCAGCCATTGTGAACATGAATGAAATGCAAAGAGACACACGACCGGCAGCAGTAAAAACAAAAGCGCAATGCTTTAAATGAATAAATATGACACATAAATACCAGTCAACAATGGTTGGCCTGTGTGTCGCTGCCAAAAAAAAAAACCAAAAAAAACAAAATCAACAGATTCTCCAAAGAAAAAAAAAACCAAAAAAAAAATTGCAAACATCGTAACAACAAAGCCAACCGACCAAGCGACAGGGACCGACAGTTAATTCCGCGAAAGAGGAAATTACAATTCATGCCCTTTGGCGGGACTCCATGATTATCAGATCGAATTAGTGTCTGCCCGGGCCTCTCGTCCTCCTCATCCTCCACCTCCTTCCCGGTGCACTCTTCCGTATATGTTTGTCCTGGGGCCACATGAGCCACACATTTTTTATTGCCGCATTCTGTGCCGTTTCGGCCCTCAACCGAACCAAACCAAACCAAACCGAACCGAACCATTTGAATGAACTTGGACCGGCTGCTGCTCCTTTTGTTTTCCGTTAACAACAAATACAACAATTATGAGTGTGTGCCCTGTCTGGCCATGTCCTGTGGAACCTGTCATGACCAGAAAGTTGCCCTTATTTTTTGGTTCACCGTTCATCGTTCATTTCGCTGTCCGCAGACAAAGAAAAAAAACAAGGGTATTTGGAAAATAATAAAACAAATTCCGATAGACGGGGCTGCGAATTGTCATAAAGTCGCACGTTGTCGATTTTCTATTCTTTTTTAAGCCCTCAATTTAATAATTGAATTTGGCCAAACATTGATTATGTTTTAAAGTCTCTCCCCTCTATATCATATCAATTTACTTAATTCCATTAAAAATATTTTTTACAATTTGTGGAAGATAGCATACATTTTTGTAGAGTTTATAAAACAATTTAACGCAAAAATACTATTTAAAATACAATTTTTTAAATTCAATTATTTTTTAAATTAGCTGATAAAGATGATAAAATTCTGAAATGATTATTTTCTAATTGTACAAAAATATCTAGAGTTGCCATGAACTTACATATATAGAAAAGAAAATATATCAAATATATTAAAATCAAGTTATTTTAAAATAAATAGTTCGTTTAATTATTGTTGTTTTCCAATATCATAGATAAAACATAAAATTAATTATTTTATTATAGTGCATATGTCTGGATTTTCTAATAGTTTTTTAATGTTCCCCAACCCATTGACATGCTCATGCTTAATTGATTTAGAATTGATACTCAGTGCCTGTGTCTCGTAATGGCAGCTGTAGAAACATACCCAAAAAGTAATAATCAGCAGACACATTAATTATATTAAACCGATTTGAGCGCCTTGGGGCTGGCTGTCTGATGACTAGAGACTGGGCACTCACTTGGCCGAATCGCTGTTGACTCATTATGGTAGAGACATGTGTTAATTTATGTAACTTTCCCAAACTGCCATTGTGACGTTCATTAATCATTTTTTCGTTTCAAGATTTTCAAGTTGGCCCCATGTCTTGCGGAGCGCTGCCTACTCTTTTATGTTATTTTTAGTTAATTGTTTGCGCTGTAAAATGTTTATGCGTTTTGGCCAACAGCTCGATTCGGCTGCCTTTGCCCTCTTTGACTAATGTCTGCCGCGTGTTCACGTTTTTGTCCCAATGATTTATAGTTGTCCGCTGGACAAAGTCATTTTTGCTTTGGCAGCGGCTTCGTGGGTCCGCAAAACATATCAATCATATCGGAAATTAATTTCGATAGCCACATAAAAAGCTTGTGATAAAAACAAAAATGGTGGAAAAGTAGTATAGATACGACAACCAAATAAAGTATTGCAGCATAGACAAGATGCCATTTTTTCAGAATTAATTATTGGAAATAACTTACTAATGGAAAATTCCAAAAAAGTGATAAAATGTTCAATTAATTTTATGGGGATGTGAAAAGGTTATTTAATAAATAAAATCATAACTAGGTATTATGTTTATTTTTTAATAATATTTATGACTGTGCATTTTTGTAATCTTTACTAATTTAATAGTATGATTTTGCAAGTGCAGAAGTCTTTCAGTCATAAAGTAGTAAAGCGAAAGTAGCCAGCTCGCCCGATTTGCCCGTTAGCCAACTGTACACTGCCCTGCATAATTACGGTGCGTATGTGCCCCAACATTCAATCGCCCTGCCCCCAACCATCCGAAGCTAAGAAACAAAACCCCTAATCAGCATTAAGGCGCGCGGAGCCTATTATTAAGTTGATTACAATTTTGGATAAGCAAAGGCAGCCAAAACTGCGGTGCTATGTGTGGGTAACACCCCGGCGATCGGCGAGAAGTGAGGGCCTCTATATGGTGGGAAGTGAAGATCATTTTGCACGATTTACGAGTATATGCATATACATATAGCCGAGTGAGTACCCGGGGCTAGAGTGGCGGATGGATAATGGTTACGGACAATGACGATGAGTGGATGGTAGCTTCTACTCTCTCGCAGTCTTCGAGAAGTAAAGACTGCCCCACCGACCCGAGCACATCCATCAATCGTGATGGATAACTGACAGTTTGGGGCGTTGCGGGTTCTCAATTTTCATGGTCAGCTCCTCGGTGAAATAAAGAAAAATTCCATTTACCCATCAACCCAATTTGCTGATCATTAATCATTGATATATGTGTGTATGTAAACCGTTAATACAGCTTATTTGGCTGCTTAAATGTAGCATTGACCCATTGGGGAATTCATTTAATTGCGCATGTGCCACGGAAAATTGGCATAAATTAATATGGCCAACAAATTTAATTAACCATAAATCAATGAGTTTATTAAACAGTAGCCAGCAGCCAATCATGCCGTAACGTTTTCCACCAATAAACTGCCGCAAATTGGCTAATACCAAATGGCGTTATGTGTCGGGCCGCCAAAGTTATGCCCGTTTCCCTCGCTCGATCTCGCCAACGCCCACAAGTCTCGCCGCGCACATTAAAAATCAGTTAAATTCAGAAACACTCTGCACCACACTCTCACCCCCCACATAAACAATTTCCATGGCAAAAAGTCCGGCTCCGAGGCTCAGAGTCAATGGAAACCAGGGGACCTCTCACTGTGCCGGCTGTCGAGAGACGCAGCTGGATTCGAACTGGTTATATGGACTGACCGGACCCGACTTCTGTGTGCGGTTGGATGTGCCACCAAAAGCCATTTGGCACATACATTTCAAACATTTATGGTTATTATAAAGCATTTAACATTATTATGGATGCCATGGGGCATCTGTTACAATCTGACGGCGGACCAGCCGTAATAGCTGCAACACAAACACCGGCAGCAGCCCATATCGCCGGCTTAAATAATCACTCTGCGGTGTAATTAGCAAAATATTTATTGATATTTCGTAAAGTGGGCACAAAAATAAGCAATGCAATTGGCCAAATGCTGCATTGGGCGATAAAACACAACTGGCTTTGGGAAATCAGTTTTCCAATTTCGCTAAAATAGCGGATATTTATTTGTTGTTTTAGGAACCCTCATTCAAATAATACTAATATTTGTTTAGAAATTAATGATTTATGTGGCCAGGAAATATTTTTCGAAAATATTACAGATTTATTAATAAGTTTCCACTTCTAATTATATTTAAAAAATTTTAAAAAATATATACCAAAAATTTTAAATTTCCTTAAGATTTAAAAAAAAAATTTTAAAATATTAAAAAAAACTTAAGATGTTTGTTAAAGGGACTGCTCAGGCTACCACTTGATACCCCCCAAAATAATTGATATGGCATTTTGCGAGCTCATTTGACTGGACACAATCTCCTACCGAATCAAGTTTATTTATGTTTTTCAAAAAAACGTTTGCCTAACAAAAAACTCAAAAAACGAGCAGAAACTTGACAAATAAGTTACGCTTAATTTTCTGGCAAGCGTTTAAAAAACCGAAACACGCAACAAGGCAGCCACCTAAAGCAAAACCCATTAAAAGCGACGCGACACTTTTGATAACAAATTCAAAGCCCAAACCGAAGTCAAAATCGAAGCAAGTTCGGCTGAACAAAAAATCGAGCCAAACTTACTATAACCGAATCAGAGTCTCAGCCGGGCCATAAACATTGAATTTTACGACGCTGTGTGGTCTCGTTTGACATATTGTGGGCTTTACGATTCCAAAATTAATGACACCATACTATGGGCCAAGTCAGGTAACGGGCATCGGATTGGGGGCGCCCTCCTCTCGGATTTGACTTGGCTGGTGCCATACCGGTTTCTGGCGGGTGAATATATATATTTTTGGGGGAAACGACAGCCTCATCAGTTAATAAGACACATACCCATTTTTATGGCATTAAACGACGACAAGTGAAACATAAAATATATATTTACTTTATTTTTATGCGCCGATGGTCCGCTTTAGAGCTCAAAACTCACTTGACAAAGCAATTTGCAATGCAAATTGATCAACGCGTTTGGTTAGTTTTTCGGTTTTCTAAATATTCACTTTGCTTTGCGTTTCGGTATCTGTGTTTTTTATTGCTTTGATTTCGTTTCAAATAAATCGTAATCAACTAAATTTACGATCTGTGGCAAGAGCGACTTCACATTCCCTTGAAGTTCGGCTTAATTAATTTAATTTTTTCCAAAGCCAAATTTATGATTCAATTGCATTAGGTGGCATGTAAATTTATCAGCTGAGCTTGTCGCAACGCCTTGATTGAGAATCGTGATTAAGAAAATTAAAATACAAAACGAATAATTTCCTTGAATATCAATACATGTGGGCATTTGATAAGGTGTTTCGAACATTTTATTTAAAGGAAAATTAAGATTTAAGTTTACGATCTCCATTATTTATTAATAACTTCTTGCTAATCACTTAAATTATTAATTTATTAATTTGAGCAGTACTTAAATAAATTCCTTTTCTTTTTAAAAATTATCATGTCTAAAAACAATGGTTTTTATTTCACAATATATTTATTCATTTATTTTTGTTGGTTAAAAACAATGAACCTCAATTAATTATTATTTGCAACATAAAACACGAAAATCCGGCAAAAAAATGCCATAATAAATATAAATAATAGCTGCAGCAATTTTCGCACTATATCGTGGATATTATATAATGTAGAAAGTGCGTGCCGCACAAACGCATGGAACGTATAAAAATAATAAATTACTTCGAAGCGAGAGGCAACTGGAGTCCCGGTCGAGTTGGGTCGAGTCGAGAAGGGATTTTTGTGGAGCGTTTATTATGCGCACAATAAACGCGGCGGGCGCAGCGGCGACATAAATTAAATTTATGATGCTTATAAATATTCCACAGTCATTTGTAATACAGCAACAAACGAGGGCAACAGGATAACGCAAGGATGTGCCGAGCCTGTCTGTTAAACAAATTGTAGCCAACTCGGATGCGGGGAAGGCAACAACAACAACACACGCACATACTCACGAGAGCTAGGGAGATATATTTGATTTATGGGTGTGCGCGGATGAATAAAGGACTTCCAACTCCGAAAATCCAATTGCCACCACTAAAAGTGAAAAGAAATCGTCCATAAAAAATCGCTATATATATGCGCATCTATATAATGTGCATGCCCGAATTGATGATACAAGTTTCCAGGCACCTGAAATAGCAGGCGAATAGATGCTGGCTAATTTATGGATAAGCTGCATGAACATGATTTATCATTATCGAATTTATGCTATTTATTTTTTTTATTCGCATCTTATATGGCTGTTTCTGACCCAAATTATTGCCTCTGCGAATTTGCTATTCAGTTGTAGAATTAATGTTTATGAACTTCGTAAATCACCATAAACATTTGTTAAACTATTTTGAAAGATTTAAAATAGCACCGGAAATTCTAAAAGTATCTTTTTATTTCTGGGTTGTAAATATAATATTCGACTCGCCTTTATAAACATATTTTTTGAAAAAAGCTGATGGTTCCATTGTACAAGTTCTCATTTGCAAATTTTTCAAGTAGGGGAAAACCAGCAGATCAATATTTTTTAGTGACAGTATATAAGTGTTGCCGAGTGCCAATTTATAAAGACGCCTTTCTCCAGTTCGAAGTGAGTCTAAAAAAGGTTCGCACTCGTCCCCATTATGCTCAATGTCCAGCTCCTGCAGACCAACCAGATTTTCTAGCAGAAAAACTAAAAAACAAAAAAAAAATTATTTAAATATATTCTATTATATATTCTTAACTCACTGTTATTGTCAATGTATCCAAAATATGATAATTTTGTAAGGTTCATCATATTTGCTACCACTTCTAAAATTGATGTGGGGACATCGCTATGTAATTTCAATGTTAATGATTCAAATGAGTTTTTCCGCTCATTCAAGAAATCTACAATGGTATCGTATGTACCTGGATGTACAAAAATAGATATGGATTTCAGGTTTGGGCAGTACTGCCGAATTGCCACTTCTAAATGATCGATCCATTCCAATTCCTCAATGGTAGAGCCGCAGTACTTAAAAAGAACCATCCACAATTCGGTGGGAAAACTGAAATAGGATTTGAAAAGAGCTTTCAAGCTCTTGTAAACGTTGCGGCTGTGATAGGAAAATGCATTTCCCAGATATTCATGAGCCTGAGCCAGTTGTAGTTTTCTTCGGTGATCCAATTTCTTAAAGACTAGATCGAGTACCTCAAATGGCAAATCGGTTAATTTCGTAAGGTTATCCATCTCACGGCCTCTATCGATACCGAAATAATTTGTACAAGGATAAGAAAATATACTATTGTAAAATGCTTCCTCTAACTGGTTCACTTGTATTGTGTGTGTCGATAATAACTGAGAGCTTAACTGGCTTTCATTCGAAGGACTACTAGATCTCAAGACTTACTAAAGAGTTTCGATATTATCGATACTATCGCATATTGGAGAAAATATACAACAAATTACAAAAACTAAGAAAAAAGTACAAGTAAAATGAAATATTTAGCTTAGCGAACTATCGAACCATCGATGATTCCAAAATTGTAAAACCATCGATAGTATCGATAGTGCTATTGATCGTTTTAGCAACCCTATTAACCCTACTAAAACTTTTTTATTAATCATCCACAACTTTCCAGTTTCAAATTTCAAACGAAGTATTCACTTTTGAAAATATTTGCCTGATTTATTTTGGTATAACAACAATGGGTATTTGGTAAGAGTTCAATAGAGGAGATTGAAAAACAATTAGATTTTTTAGGAAGCAACTCAATAGTGGCCGTGTCCGTGCTCGAAGCCGTGATCCTCACCATGGCTGTGTCCATGTCCATGTCCGTGGTCCTGTTTCAGCGAGTAGCTGTGGGAGCTGCTGCCATGACCATGACCATGACCGTGTCCTTCGTGTCCGTGGCCGGAGTGTCCGTAGTCGTGTCCGGAGTGCGAGGAGTGCTCCTCGAACTCAACATGTCCGCCCTCATAGCCGCTGTGTCCATGGGCAGCATGGTGCTCAGCCTGGTGGTGATCGTGCAGCTTCTCGCGGTGGACGTGGGCCTCGAATCCCTTGTGCTTATCGGCCGTATAGTGGACAGTTCGCTTGTGGCCATCGGCATCGATCAACTCATAGTGTCCGGTGACCTTGTGGCCATGTCGTGACTCGCTCTGCGTCTTCACATCCCCGGTCTTGTGATCCTTGACCCCATAGCTAAAGTCATACTCGGCATGGGAGTCGTGATGATCCTCGTGGCCGTGATCGTGACCGTGGCCGTGACCGTGGTCGTGACCGTGATGTTCCTCGTGACCGTCATCGTGGGATGTCAGATGCACGGATGCATGACTGGTGGCTCCACCATGATGGCCATGATGTTCGTGGCCGTGGAAGGGAGCTGCCCGTATAGCCGCAATGGCCAACAGGGCAAAGGCAATGCAAAACTAAGGATAGTCAAGGGATATAAAGATTACTTCCTTTGCGGATTATCCTTGTGACCAAAACTCACCTTTTGAGCCATGGTACCGCAGCGAGTTTATGAGTTGATCTTAGCTAGACTACACTGTTGTCTGATCACCAAACCAAAGTGAACTGTACCAAATTACCTTTAACCCGGCCTTTTTATAGTTAGACCACTTCGACCTATTAGTTTGAACTTTCAAAAAAAGAATTGGTAATCGCTCTTTAGCTACGCCCCAATTTGCAGTTCAAGTTCAGGCCGTACTTTCGCCCCAGAGACATGCAATTATATTCGACTGGCAGCAGTTCGACCCTTTTCTTTTAGCTGTTGTTTCAATATAATCGATAAAAGTAAAAAAAGAAATCACTAAAAATGAGGAAAGAAAAGAATGGCAGTGTAGTAATTCATTGTAAAATTTACTGTCGCAACAATTGCCAATTTAAAGTGGCATTGTTTATGCATCGCATCGCTGTCGTTGTCGGGCATTATAATCCCCCGGCCTGGGACTCGGATTTGGATTGGGATATGTGGGCATAGCCAAGAAACAAACGAGCCAAAAGATTTATATGCCTGACAAACGTCGTTGAGTCGTTGACGTCAATCAGGCCTGACAAAAAGTCATCAGAATTGCAGTTTGCAGTTCTCCCTGCGCAGTGCGCTCCTCCAGTCGCTTCTTCATTTTGGCCAGATCGGAAAGGCTTGTCTCTCTCGATCCCGATCCCTACTTTCTGGGGGCTTTCGTCCCGCCAATCGGCCAGCCTGTCAGCAGTCAATCGGCTACCGTCTGTCAATGTCGTGTCGCCTTCATCAAAGGCCCCATTCGAGTTGACAATGGGGATATTGGTTCTGTTTTGTAATCCGAAAAGGATAAGGATTTTCGAAAGTGCTCCAGTCGGGCAGGAGAGCTACAAAGTTGCGTGGTTGGGAAGTTGGAGGGAACAGGCATTGTTGAATGCAATTTGCATTTGATGCGTGAATTAGCTGGGAATGTGATAATTGGATGAGAATGTTTCCAAAGAAGGGATCAGACATTGGATGGGTAAGTATGTTGGTTTATTTTATAATATTAATCATTTATAATATTTTACTTATTTACTGGGAAGGCAATAATTGGATGCGGATGTTCAAAATTAAGCGATCTAGTAATTTTTAAGTTTTCAGTTAAGTCTTTAAAGGTTATTTTATTTTATATTATTTTTTTTAATTTATAATATTTTATTTTAAATAAATTTAAGAACTATTTAAATTATTTTCCTAAAAATTGTGTTATTATTCCATTTAGATTTGCTTGTCCATCAGATTTTCCCACACATCTATCTCATCATAGCTGACCCTTTAAGGTTATTTGGATCACATTATACAGCAAAGCCATGGTTTAATTGATTCGGATTATGGTAACTGGGCTTATGCATCTATAAGTGCAGCTCACTTTGAGCCCGGTGAAATCCCCTCCCGTTTCATCAACGAAACTGCCCTTATGGCATTGCTCCCTGAACATGCGGCGATGTTGCTGCCGCCAGTTGAGAGCTGCAAGTTGCAAGTTGCAAGTTGCCAGTTGCCGTTGCTGTCGACTCATCGTTGTCAGTCAAAGGGGCAAACGAAACGAAAGGCTGCGTTGTTTGGCTCGCTGGTTTCGTTGTCAGTGTCATTGCTGGCTGCGTTTTGTGGGCACATTTCGGCTGCTTGATTACTCATGTCAATCAGGCTTCCAAACAGCGACGACATGCTGTCAATCTTTGTGTCATGGCCGCTAAAGTTGTTGGTCGGTTGGTCCGTTGGCCGGTTGCTGGAGTCGGACAACAAGTACGCTTGATTGCCAGGCCTTTTGGGCCTGGGTAAAAGGGTAAATACAAGGGGGAAAAAAGGAAAAGAGGCGATGGGGAAAAGCGATGATGCCACAAAGGTGCCCAGTGGCAGTGACAGGACTGTAGCTGTAGCCCAGTACTTGATGTTGCTGCCGTGGCCGTTCGATTGATGGGCATTGTATGTAAATTGGGCGGTCGTTTTCGCATTTGATGCCCTGTCAAGGGATAATCAACAGCAGTGGCAGGAGAGCAGATCAAAAACCGCAGACAACGAAGGGACAACTTTAACATGGACTTCCATTCGCATTCGCAGTCGCTCGTTCGCAAGTCGTTGCCACTCATTATGCGCTCGAATACGAAATTGTTTTTCCACTGTAACGAGCTTAAGAAATACGATCAAAGTGCCTCGATAATTTTTCCCTCGGCACCAACCGTCGTGACCATAAATATCCTTCGCCGGCATCCTGCCGAAAATTGAAAACGACAATGTTGAGGGCCTGTTGACAGATACTCATTTGACAGGATCCCATCAACTGTCACTGCCAAGCGAAACATAAACTGAAGCGAAACTGAAACTGAAACAGCGACTGACTACGAATTTCCAATTTAATCGCGATTGTGGCGGCTAAAAGAGGCATATTGTTTGACATGGTACGTCCTTTAGGCAACGTCCTTTGTAATTGGCATTTTTCTGAACACAACATTTTCAATTGATTGGGTATTTTATTACAAACTCAACGCGGTATGACATTCCATATTTGTACAAAATACTTATAATTTTTAAGAAAAATTAAGATTAGGGATTTTATCATTAAAAAGGGGAATTTGTTGTGCGTTTTTTTATCTTAGTTCTATTAGCTAAACATAAAATCTAGATAAAATCATAGGTAAATAAACAAGACCACTTTCGGGAAGATTTACAATAAATTTTTTAAAAACAATTATCATAAATAAAAGTTTATAGATTTTAACGCCCTTTGATTGGGTATTTTATTACGAACTCTACGTGGTATGACATTCGATACTTGAGCACTTTAATGATTTGTTTTAGACAAAATTAGGATTATTTTGAAGAAAAACGATAATTAAGGATTTATAAATAAGTTCTGAAATGTTGTTAAAAATTGTATATGGTGAGAAATACCATTACTAAATCTTCTTCTCGTGCACTACCCAGTTCCAAAGTTGACAATAAAATATCACCGGGCGAGGAGAAGGCAAAAAATGCGTAAGACAATTCACAGCAATTGCAGTTGAACACGAAACTGGTTGGCAGGCCATAAAGTTAGCTGTAATCGGTAATTGCGATAAATAAAGTAAGTGGCCGGGTCCGAGGTGTTGGGACATCCAGGGGAGGAGCACCACCACATCACTAGCCAAACCGATGCCCCTGGAGTCCCAGTCTCGAGGAGTGTTGACAATTCTCGTCAATTACGTTGTAATGCGTTTGGTCCGTCGTCAAAACGCTGGGCTGCTGCCTTGACGTTCCAGTTGGGCCACTTGATGCATTGCTTGACACATTATGATGCTTGATTTGTTGTCATGGCAATTTTGCCACCATCCCGACCAGGCCTCAAATGGCATCTACGCAATCCTCACCATCCTCACCATCCTCACCTCCCTCCATGTCAATCTCCAGAGGCCGCGAGACGCTGTGTAATGTGAATTTTTCACTATGGACAAATGAGTTTGTCGCGGCCTTTTTGCGTTATAATTACAAACGCTTCTGTTTTTTGCGTTGCATCTGCCACTGCTGTCTGTGAACAAAAATAGTTAGCGACGCAACAACATTGTTGAGCCTACCAGTTATTAATGGTTAAGTCTGCACATGTTGGTATTTATCAGGCTGTTTATTTATCCGCTCCCTCTGGCAATTTGTGATCGCTTTCTTGTTGTCCCTTAATTATTTGCTGAACAAGTGAGGTATTTAAGAGGAATTTCTAATGTCCCTGGAATGCAAATAAAAATGTCTCTCGATGTGAAAAGATATTTTTATAAACATTTTTGGATTTTATACTAAATTTATTTATTCAATAGTTGTAATTATTATTGTAAATTTACTTGGAACTTACTGGGATCATTTACAAAGAAATCAGTTCTTGGCAAAAACCTAAAAAAAATAATACTATTTTATAAAAGTATAGAAGTTGAAATTTTATTGGAGAGTTTAAAAGAGAGTTATCAGTAAATATAAATATAGACCACAAGTACCTAAAAGTTATATGACTTACAAATACTTATACCCCCTTAACAATTAATTAATATGGACAATTAAGCAATCGCATTAATTAATTTTTTTACTCTATTTCGAGTGTGTGCAGACAGGAAAGGCTTTTATAAAAAGTGACTGTAATTGATTGTGAAGTCGTTTTTGAACTGGACCGCCAAATACGCCTAATAATGGAGCGTATCGCATAATCACAGCACTCGTAATTGCCTCCCATGAACTCGATTGGAACAGTAGCTGGATATATAGGCAAATTATGCATGCTTCCAGTCAAGTCGGATTGAAAGACTTTTTTCACAAAACGTCTTACCAGTCATTATAAGCACTTGTCATTAATGACATTTTGGTCGCCGATACTTAAGACATTATCTCTCAGGTCTCACGAGCAGGAGAACAGTCCCAGGTCCCAAGTGGAGTGGAGTGTAGTGGAGGGCAGGGGAAAAAGGCAAATTGTGTAGCATTTCCTGTCACTTGAGGCTCCGTTTCTCATCTGATCTTTGGCGGCAACCAACAATTATATGCGCCATAAACGCTTTGTCATCTCTCGCTCGATGGGGCCTAGAAAATGCAGATTAATGCCCGCTTCTGGCCCGGTCTTTTGTCATGAGCATAATTTTCTCATCGATCTTGTGATTAATCATAAATTGTATGCTCCGGGTCGGGTCGGTGGTCGGTGATCGGTATCCCCGCTCTTTTGTCCGAATACCGACACATGTGCTTCATTAAAGTAACTTCTTTTTCTTCCTTTTGTACGAGGTGGCGGCAGCGACTCGTATAGATTAATTTGAGGCCTGTGGGGCCTGTGAGAGATCACGTTCGATTACATCGGTTGCCAGCTACCAGTGTTCCACATTTGATCGATCTATCAATGATATGTGGGCCATTATAATGGAAGTAAATGGTGCGCTGTGAGTGTTAAGTTGAAATGAACGTCTATAAGAATAACCCGGTGTTGGGTAATGTTAAGTATTATAATAAAATATGAAAATATCATTTTATATATCGATGTTTTTGTGTGAAAATATTTATGTTATCTAGATATTCGTTTTCTTTTTTTTATTCACTATCAATATAGTTAAAGTAATATTATCATAATTTTCTTTGAAGAAGAAATATCATCTCGTATCCTTTTTTTAAAGTATTCGACAACCCTAATAGATAGTTTATGTAAGGGTTGCTTTCTTTATTCAGATCCTGCGATATGACCTAATTTGCATACCTTTGATTTGATTCAATTGAATATCCGTCATCATTCTCTCCGAATAATGGATCAAACAAAAACACCTCTTAACGAGGTAAAAAAATAGTGACGACCGCACCTTCAACATACAAAAGATCTGATATCATATTTTGTGACGAAAAATAATTTTACATTCGAAAATATAAAAACACTTTCTAAAATTTACTCATTCGGCCCGCTTCAGACAAATTTATAAGATTTTACCCACACGAACATTTTCTATTGTAGCGTGCCGAAAAAGTAAATTTTAGAAAGTGTTTTTATATTTTCGAATGTAAAATTATTTTTCGTCACAAAATATGATATCAGATCTTTTGTATGTTGAAGGTGCGGTCGTCACTATTTTTTTACCTCGTTAAGAGGTGTTTTTGTTTGATATCAGAAGTTTTTAAAGGGACAATTTATACCCTGGGTTTAATTTACATATTAGTATACCTCATACCATGACCAAAAGTCATCCCCATATAACTTAGTTATTAAAAAACTAGAGCACATAGGATTGACCCCTGATCTTAGCTGAACGCCGCCTGATATATTGCAAGCACTGTAGCGTCATTTCCAGTCGGCACCCTCGAGGAGTGTTCAGTTTGAGGATTTTTGCCAACTAAAAAATAAATGCGTTCACTGCCCAATTAGCATTAAAAAAAAACCTTAAAGATACCCATAATTTTCTGAAATTTTTAAATTATTTTTCAACATAAAACAGTATATACACATCTTTGCTGTTACGTGGCCAAAAACATTTAGAGATTGTTGTATCATTAGCTTTGTAAAATGTTCCATCTTTTCTTAAAACTGATGTATAATGTCCTTCATTTAATGCATTTCCATGGTGAAATATGGCACTTGATAAAACAAATCTTTTATTTTCAAATCTAAGCTCACTTTGTGAAGCGTTTGTTAAATTAAAATTTGTTATTTTTCTATTCGCTGCATCGACTAAACTAAGAGAGAACACAAGCACGCGCCCTAAATTTTCTATTAAGGACTGACATTGTAAATAGTTTCCGCAATGTGCACACTCGCTATCTTCAATATTTTTCCAATTTCCATAATTAAATGATAATAATTCATTCATTGTGCATTTTCTATCTATTTGAACATTTGGCCTATAATCGCAGTTAGAGCATTTTAAAGATTCCACAAGTTTATGTACACATAATTGTTTTATTCGAGCTAGTGAATGCCCGTCTAATAGTTGTCGCAAAAAATCTCCGCTGTCCTGCTGTTCTACGTTGTCAAAAATTTTTTGATTTTATTTATTTATTATAATATTTATTTATTTATTTATTTATTTATTTATTTATTTATTTACTTATTTATTTATTTTATTTTATTTATTAAAGTTAATAATTGTATAATGGAACGGTTTAAAACAATTGGATACGCACATACTAAATTCAACGCTTTGGCTGCGTAAGTTGCTTTGACCTGGCAAAAGTGGCTATTTTCGTTTCTGAAAAACTTTTAAGCGCGATTTTCTACATAAACATGATATATATCAAAATTTAAGGAATCTCAAGGGCTATACAGTTTAAGGTTGTAAGGAAAATCGTTAGAGCCGTTTTTGAGAAAATTAAAAAAAGCTAAAAAAAAGTTTAAAAAAATGGTATTTTGTTTATATCTTTTCAAACTATTACATTTACACAAATTGCATATAGAAGGCGTTTATAGCATTTAAAAATATCTTTCAAACGAGATGCAGCACAAGTCTGTAGCTTTAGTAGTATAGAAGTTACGGCTTTCCGAATTTTAGCTATTTATAGCTGTTTTCCCGCTAAACTAGCGGGTTTTTCCAAAAGTGGTAGAACAAAAGTTTTTTATATCGATGTGATGAACGTCATATCAAATTTTCAGAACTTAAAAAACATATTTTGGACAAACTGACAAACTGACAAACAGAATTAAATTTTCATTTTGGGAAGAAGAAGAAAATCTTATTTTGGCTATAACTTTTGAACGGAGCGTCGGATTTTATTATATGACCCCTCATTCGACGGGTATTTTCAATAGAAACACAACTAAAACATTGCGAGGGGGCATTTATCCCCACCGGCCCCAACAGCTCCAAATTTCGAAATTTGCACTTTTTCACTTTCACCGCTCTCTCTCCCAAGCCAATTGATTTTCTTAAAGTCTTGGTATGCAATCCTTTAAGTTTTTGCAATACCTTTCGATTGGTGTATTACTCATTACGATCGGACTATCACAGCAGATTTTCATTTCTTCGTGTATATATAGTAGTCGCCTTCGCACACTCTCCTGGTGCGCTTCGTCACTACATGGACTGCCGTCCATAGTGATAATTTAAATTCGCTTCCTGGAGAGAAACAAAGTGCACCCAATTAGTTTGCACTCTCGGTGACACCCAAGGAAATTGACAAAGACCTACCTTTCTACCTTCCGTAGAACAATGTTTGGTAGCTTCTGGTTTAACAGATGCCAGGACTAATCAGTGGCCACCAGATCTGCACAACAATGGGAGCATAGTGATGCATATCGTGTTACCTTCACCTTGTGTCTGCATCAAATTTCACAGTTGTGTGAGCCTAAACCGACAAAACTAAACCATACCATACCATACACTACCATACCGCATACGATACCAATTGCCGGGGATTAGCCGAATAGGGGGTACGGCTATGGTACGACAGCTCAGTCGTCACTTGTATTGTTTGGTGTCTGGCACTACCGGGTTTTGTGCGATCTTTATCTTAATTCGTTTGTTTTCATCAAATTACAAAATTGCGTGTGATAACAATCTGGTAGTTGAGACCGCTGCGAACGAGGGACTAATCCCCGACGAGCAGTTTCCTTCTCTTTGAGAGCTGTCCATCATGGAATTAGATATTTATCATAAATGTGCAAGGGCCGTGAGGAGTTTCTCGGGGCGAGACTCACACTCGAAATTCAGAAATTCACCCCTAGGTAGGACTGGGCCAGCCCCTAAGTGCCATTGTATTTGACTGCCTGTCAGATTTGAGATTTGCTAAGCTCTGCACCCCCCTCCCTTCCTCACTTGTTGTTTACCCATCAGCCATTGTGCTACATATTTTGTCAGTTGTCTACCAAGTGAGTATCTCCGGTGCTCATCTCTAGGCCCCCTCCTCCTCTGCTCTACTCTGCATCGGCTTATTTAATGCATAAACAATTGCTTCCATCAGGATTTCACAAAAAGTCGACAAAAGCAAACAATTCCCATTCCCCCTGTAAGCTGTGAGCTCTGGGCCAACAACATCTGCCCGAAAGAGTGGGAACTCGGGTTCTGAGCCGCTTCAGCTTTTTTCCAAACTGGATTTATGTTGTGCATAGCGATTAGCACAAAGGTGAGAATAGATTTTGGCATCACAGGGCGTTTCCAGTTGAGTAGTGCAGTGAACAGGAATGACCGCAAATATTTGTACTTCTCAAATTGAATCTTTACGTTTGTCTCTTTTTTAATTACTTAAAAACAAAACCATGTCCTCTTGGACTGGAGACTTGGCTCAACAGCTTTACATGGTTGTGAGATGTGAGTAAAGTATGGGAAAACTTTTGTACGGATTATCAAGACTTTGGCTGTGAAGTGCTCGTTGTTATTTGTAAATTGGAGAACAAGTTGGTAGTATCTTTTTTTTTTGTTTAATATTTTATTCTTTATTTTTAAATATATTCAGGACTTATTCGAAGAAAAGTTTATGTTTTTAACAATGTAGGGTTGGTACTATAAACTCTCTCCCCAGGTGGTAATAAATATTATGGCACCCCTCTATTAAAGTTCGTAACTGAAACTAAAGCCTGCTTAGTCATGTTCGCTGGTGTGAGATTTCCTGCTTTTATCAAAATAAGACCTGACCATCACTGGTTCCTATTCGTATTGAATTTCGCTATAATCACCAATGGATTTTAGAGGGACATAAGAGGGTTGCCTTTTACTAATACCCCAACCCGTGCCATGGCTCTCAATCAGACCTGGGCACCTAATTAGCTCTTGGATTTGGTGCACAAGGTATCAATTTTCCCGACTTCGCATCGGATAACACATACGTATGCGGCAATGGCCGGTGCATACATATGTATTTAGGAAAAAAGGGACAAATTTCCAAAGTCCTGCGCCACCTAAATGGGGGCGCTAATCTCTGCAACAGAGATTAACAACCGAGCAGACACAGAAACCAATTTAGTGTGCCAACCAGCTAGCCAGGCAGGCAGGCAGGCTGCAGAATGGCTCTTGGTCGAATGACAGCAGCCAGAAGGCCTAAATTTACGGCTTTCTGGGTAATTTGACACTTTGGACAGAATAAACGAGTGGAAGGAGAGCCAGGATGAAGGGAAGAAGGGTGGTCACTGGGCAGTCATTGCATCATAGGACATAGGACACAGGATGAGGGTTGGGTCCTGTAGGGATATGGGCTCGAATCGGCCGAGGTCGGACCTGTGGTCACCGAGTGTCAATTGATCACAGACGTCTGCAGATGTCATTTAATTTTCTGGTCACGCCGTTCAGCAGTAATGATCCCGAGGAGTGAGCTGTTGTTGCTGCATTGTCGAATCGATTGAACCCCTGGCTGATTAATACAAATCGATTTGTTATTCTTTCTGTACTCTTTAGGCCCGCTTTCTCTTCCGCATGTTTTAAACCTAGAGAAAGTATGGATATTTGGTGTTTAAAACCTACTTTTAGTTTAGAGAAAACTGGCCTTAAATATGAAAATGTGGAATGTTATTGAAACATCACTCATTACCCATCCAAAAAGTTCAAACATGAATAAATAAGTATCAGTGGTTCTTAGGTTAAACCAATATTCTCTGATTAGTTTCACCATAATTCTAAACTGTGGAAAAAACTTATGAAAAAACTCCCTTAAAGATGTTGATGTTTTATCTAAAAATATTCAACAATTTTTATCATTCATAGAGTAGATTTCCAGAATAGTGATTTCAATATTTAATCTTCAAAAGGTAATCAAATCAACAGACCCTCGAACTAGTCCCTAATTCTTACTCACAGTTTTATGGCGTAGCCCATGCAGGATTAATCATTTTCTCTGCCGAACTTCATAAAATTTTCAAACTATGCACATATTTGCAGGGCCAAATAAAACAGGGAAATTCATTCTCATTCAGAAATGACT
Source organism: Drosophila lutescens (assembly GCA_037075285.1). Classification (NCBI taxonomy): domain Eukaryota; kingdom Metazoa; phylum Arthropoda; class Insecta; order Diptera; family Drosophilidae; genus Drosophila; species Drosophila lutescens. The sequence continues at coordinate 482,003 of JBAMCF010000180.1, forward strand.
TATGCATGCCCATGTACATTGTACACGACAAATAACAACAGCAGCCAGAAATCGTGTGTGGCATTTCGACCAGGCCCAAAGCGAAAGACAGACACCCAAAGACAACAAACGAAACAATCGAACTGGCTGGAACGCAGACAGACAGAAGGCACAGAGAAAATCCATCTGTCATACGGTAGTCATATTCAATCATGTATTCAATGCGAAGCGATGGGCGAGCGAGTTTATATTTAAATAAAAGCCCCATGTTTACACACCCAGACTCGAAAAAACCAATAGAAGACATTGCTTATGGACCGAAGGAAAATGAATGAAAAAATAAAAACAACGTTGTTAAATATTTGCATTTTCTCCCCGGCACTGTGTGTGTGTTTGCCTCAATGTTGCCTCTTCAATCAATAAAATGTCAGAAATGCATTGCGCAGACAGAACAAACCAGAATCGGATTCTGAATCAGAATCAGAATCAAAATCCGCACTGGAGTCGGAAACAGAAAAGAGACGAGAGACATTGAGTGACTGACGGACTGACTGCCCGGTTTGGAACGTTTTGGGCTGGTTTGGGTTGGTTGATTTCTAGGCATGACTGATATATGGCTTGTATTGACATGGACACAGTTCTTGACTTTCATTTTAGTTGGCTGCAAACCACCATCAGTCAGGCGGCCAGTCAGCCAGTCAGCCAGTCCATCCCGCCATCCAGTCAGCAGCATGCTTGTGTCAATATGTCAGTCAGTCAATCGGTGTTTGCATAAGTCTTCGCTCCGCGGATCGCCAAGTCTTTGATCGCCTGGAAGACTGATTTACATAACTTTCCGACAAAGGCACCCATACAACCCCAACTGGCGCCGTCTGAATTTTGATTTGATTTGGAAATATAATTTGTTTCGTTTTCGCAAATATGAATACAAAATAATAAATAAAGGGCTTACCTTAACAAACCAGAAGCAGCCGGCAGAAAAATTCAAATCACATTCCATTTGCCATCTGATAAAGACGAAATTTATTGCCCCCGGCGATTACAACCAATTTACGATTTAAGTTATTTGCCCATATCATTTCTCAATTGTACAGATATCCCATACTTTATATGGTATATGCATTCTGCCAGCGAACTCAAAAAGTTCCGCATTTAATGACCCATAACATTTTGCCGTGTGTTCGGAATACGAAAATTCCAAATTTATTAATTTTGGTTCATCCAAAATGGGTGTGTGTGTGACACGGCGCATGCAAAGATTTAACAATTTTGTCTAAAAAATAGGAAAGTCGTATGTATAATTGATTTTTTTACGACAGTAATAAAATGGTTTAATATTGTGCTAATTGGCAGAGCTGTGGACACGACAATATCCGGTGATTGTAAAAAGCTATAACAACGTGATTGTTCGAATTCGATTTATGATGGAAAAAACAATGCCGTGAAAGCATGAAATAAATATAAAGTGCTGAGTGATGTCAAAGCCAAGCCGTGATTTAATCAATTAGTGTTGTTCTATTTGTTTTGAAATATTTATTTTTACAAGGTATAAGTTATACCATTACAACTATTTTAATATGACGATGTAATTTTTAACGAAATACTCGCTTTTAATAGCTAGATATTCGTTCAAATATATATATTCCTATATTTTGGTAGACCTGAATGACCATACAATAATTAATTTATTTGCAAAACATTTTTTCAAAGCTTAAGAATTTTCCATCCTTTAGGTGACCTTTATACAGGGACTTATTTGATAAAAAAAAAACAAAGAAAACACAAATTTAGGAGGTCAAACATTCAAATGCAACTGTTGACAGTTCTGACAAAGGCCAATGATTGGCAGTTTTTGGATTTAAGCCAAACCGAAAAACGGTTGGCCATTGTTCGGGCTACTTGTTTAGCCGTTCTAAGTCCTGGATTTGTTTTCGCATTTGTTTGGCATTATATTGATCCTACTTAGAGCTACGCATATGTGTTCCAAAGAGCAGCCGGGGGATAAAGATAAAGATTGTTTGCATAAGAAGATTTTGCCGGGAGGGGTAGTAAAATCGCACAGCCGACAGCAGCCTTTTCATCAGCGGCTCACACATGTCAACTGTCTCACATAAATCTAACCTTTATAAGCATTTAATTGGCTGTCTGCTGGCCGGCACTCAAATCTTTGGAACAACCAGTTTCGAGCACAATTTGTGTGATTACCGAAACTACCTAGAGTTGCAGTATTTTTCTTTCAGTTCCTATTTATTTTGAATTTCAATTTTTGTTGTGTTTTCATTACTAGGCGACCAGGCTCAAACCCAAGTTGTCATCCTAAAAAAACAAGGAGGAGAAAAAATTGGAACTACAATCATCCCCTGAACCGGAACCAGAGTAAAGTACTCTCTGTTTGTACACAACACATGCTGCAGTTGTTATTTCTGCATTTAAGCACTTTGTGAGAATGTTTTGTCACTGTTTATTTTGTCCAGAGCCTGAGTGGGCTGGATGACTATTTTGCCTTCGACCATCCTTCAATCTATCATCTCTATCCATTCATTTATTTGTGTTTTCCCCAGATCCTTGTGGTTACGGATAAGGCTGTTGTCACATATGTGAGCATTTTGTGCTTGGGATTCTATATTTTCATTACAAACAATGAGGGATTCGGGTTTGTTTTCTTGCCATCATCATCGCCGTGTGGTCCAAAAGTCCACATACAGCGGAAACTATAAATTTCAAACAAGTTCTTCTGCGTTCAGCGGACTTATATTTGTTTTTCCATTCATATTAAGTTATCACCACAGTTTCCCAGAAGCCGTAAACTGAAGTCTTGACCAAACCCGGTATTCATTCACAAAACCACAGAAAATATAACTCTTTTGGAATTTCGTTTCTAGGAATTCGAGAACGTGTAGCACAATTTTTAGTTGGGGTTTATTTACGTTTTCGTTTTTAAGATTATTAACTCACTGCACGTACTTGCTCGGAAAAGTTGCCCTCTCAATGGTTTTAATATAGTCTTTCGGCGAAATTTCTTTATTAGAGGAAGACGGCAATTTCTGGTAGTTCTTGTATTTTCATCTATCTGGACATTAGATCGAAGTCACGTTTAGTTTTGTTTGAGATGAAAATGTTTCTTTCAAAGATAAGATTTTTTTTGAGGAGGTACCTAGGCTTACTCAGGCCAAATTGAGAAACCAAAAAATAATAATAATTCAAAATTAATGTAAATATATTTTTTTATTACCTGCAAATATTTTAAACGTATATTATATTTTTAACAAGAGAGAACGCTATAGCCGAGTACTTCGACTATCAGATACTCAGCTAAAGGAAGGGCGAGGGAGATGGAGATATGCAGTCGTCAAAGCTAGTGGCTCCATCTAGCGGCCATTTCATTTTTTGCTCATAACTTTTTAAATGTTAAAAATTCTTCTGGGTTGGGAAGGGCTTATTGAAACAGAACAGCTGGCTAAAAAAAAGATCTCTCCCAAGCGATCTTCAATCTATTGGGTCTATCAAAAGAGGAATAAAGAGATCGAGATAAGTACTTAAAATTTCACCTTTGTCTTGAATTATATTCAATTACTTGTGGGTTTTCTTTTTTTTACGACTTCTACCCAACACCAAAATAAATTAAGGGCCAGAACGAGCACCGTATCGCATCATCCACTATAGAACCTGAAGTCCCAAAAAAGACATTTTGGTGTTACACTTGAAATTTACGACATCCTCTGTTTTCCAGTTCCAGTTGCCCCGCCACGCATTGTCTTAACGATTAGCCTTTGTCCTTGGCTGCCTGCTGAGCTCTACTTTCACCCCGAAATCAGAAGACCCAGGAAAAAGACACAACAAGACACTCACGTCTTTGGAACGGAGAAGATGTCTATCGCAAGGACAGAAATATCAATTTCTCCCTCTCACAGCCAGCTATCTCTGGCTGCCATTGAAAGTGTTAATTGAACCATAAGCGTAACCATAAATGGATTTTATTTCCTAGCCCGAAAGACAAAACAAGAGATTCCCGAAAACCGAAATTTATGTCCCTCATCCTCACAAACGTTTTATGGCTTTGCCTTGCCCATTTCTTCCCTTTGTCTCTATTGTCTCGCAGCCAAGGGATTTCCTTTATTCCTGGGTGTTTGCGGGGCATGTGTCCTTGCCACTAGGAAAAAAGGATCTGGTTTGCTTATGCAATTTGTTGCAGTCTCCTCCACTCCCTTTGTGAGCTGCTTTGTGTTTACTCAGTTTGCGGATCTTGGGAGATCTGTTAAACGGTAGCTCTAGTTGGGTGGGTCTTAAGAAGATGAATAGACTTATGTGGAATTACATAACCTTGGGCTGTGATTTGATGATGGGAGTGCTACCGTAAATCGATCTTTAGGACCATAGACTCAAGGAGGTCTTAGGATCAGTCCTGCTATCCATTTGCGGAGATCTGCTGATGAGCGGGTCAATTATTATGGGCTGTTTTCTGTGGAAGGATTTATTTATTTATTTTTTGATCCTAATCTTAGAACCTTTTAAATATATATCTAAAATCTCAGTGTGTTCTTTGATATTACTCCGAAGTACAGTGTTTCTCTAGGATCATATCTTGTGTTTTCTTTTTTACTGCCCGCCAAATCATCATTAATACACTCCATACTCCCACCAAAACTTAAATGCGAACATAATTCATTCGCAGAATCCGCGTTTCAACTTCAGCCTGGCGTTTAAAGCAGCCATAAATACAACATCATAACTTAACGCTGTCTTCCCTGACGGATGGTTGCCCTTGAGAAACGATGGGATCTGCTCCTCTTCATTCCCCATTCGTATCGCCAGCCCATCCCCTTGGCCAAATCACGACACAAATGCCGTATAATCACTTGTCGAATGCTGGTCAATAATTATAAGAGGGCGAAGTAGGCCGTACCCAGGCATTTCGCATTTCGCATGCACCGCGTTGCTATTAGGGCCCTGATTTCGTTGAAACCTATCAAAATACATAACAATCAGTGGGTTGGGACGGGCTGATCGCCCAACTGCGCCGCCGGTGCGGCATAAAGTATGGCGATGATGATGATTTCAGGCCGACAGCTACGTAATTATATCGAGCAAACATAAAAGGATCGGAGCGACTGGGGTCCCAGTCCTCGAATCAGAGTCCCAGGTCCCAGGTTCCAGGTCCCCAGTCCCAATCCCCTTTCGCGATGGAGGCGTTGCCAAGACGCATAACAATGAAAACGTTTAAGCCGACTAACGAGCGAACGGTGAGCTGTAATCTTCTTCGCCGATGAATCTTATTCTTTTCAACTAAAAAACACAGAGCGACTGGGGGAGGCGCCTTGAATGAAGTTTAACAAATTAATATTAAATTACGTGCCAAATTGGCAGACAACGAAACGAGACGAGAAACGAGACGACTTGAACTTGAACCACATCAAAGGCAACGATTTCGATGCCACTGGATTTCGATGCTAAAGATTTCCAGCGGCTTAGAATTAATGCCGTCTGGGGAACTAGAGTTCGGGTCGAGTCCATATGCCATGGCGACCGCCGGAAGTGGGAATTAAGCATTCGAGGGTTCTTCGGGTCGCTCCCTCAAATATACCATAAAAATTGCCCCATTGGCGCCGCATAGTCATCAGCAATTTAGCACACGTTTCTGTGGTCAGCGCTTCACTCGCAGCAGATTTGTATTCACTTTTTATCCCCTCCTATTTTAATGGGGTCCTTTTTAGGGTTTTATGCTCCCTCTGTCGGTCGTTGGGTCATTTAGTTATTTAACCGGGGTCCCAACATCTCGTATAACGGACTCGCTGCGTGCACTTTAAAATTGATTAAAGTGAAAGGCGCTGGATAAAAGGCAAGGGTATCCGCTTTTTGCCCGTTTTAATAACAGGACTCTCGAGGCGCTTTCCGCAATTAGCTGTCATTCATCAAAATGGGACAGCTTAATTGGGTGCTTGCCAGCCAGCTCTAAATGAAGGTGAGCCACAAAGAAACTATCATAGCAATCTATTCTGGTGCACTGGCGAAAATGAGAACTTCTAGAGAATACTTAATAAACTGGTAAAATATTGCTCATTCTGAAAAAATTTGAAATATTGTTGCTGCATCATAATTTTTTGCGAAAAATGGCCAAAAAATAAAATGTCCAGATTTAAATGCCAATCGAATGGAAATTTAATAACGAGTTCAGAAAGGTATGACAATCTTTATTTAGATCAATATTTCCATAGTTTCGGCCGAAAAACGTATAATTTTTTGTTGGCAAATTGGGATCTGGGTTTTTGGTAAAAATAGGAATTTTTCCTTTTGGTTTTTTGCTGTAACTTGGCCAAAAATGGTCCTACACCAAAACTACATACTGTTTTAAACAGATAACAAAAAATTAAATAAATCCATGACACTTTTCAAGTGATTTTGAAAAAATAAAATTTTCGACAATTTTCACATTTTTTATAAGGGGTTACATCATAATTTTTTGCGAAAAATTACCAAAAAATAAAATGTCCAGGTTTAAATGCCAATCGATTGGAAATTTAATAACGAGTTCAGAAAGGTACGACAATCCATATTTGGATCAGTATTTTCATTGTTTCGGCCAAAAAACTAATTATTTTTGCATGGAAAAAAATTGGGAATTGGGTTTTTGGTAAAAATAGGAATTTTTCCTTTTTGTAATGCTTATTCTGAGAAAATACTGAAATATTGTTGCTGTATAATTAAATTACCCAACCGATTAAAAATAAAATGTGATTATTTTATTTATTCTCAGAATACTTTAGTAATACTTCTTAAGTGCATCCTTATGATTTTTTGAAATAATTAAAATTTATAAATAACGAAGATAATATGACTGTGTACTTTTTGAATTTAAAAAGGTACCATGTAATATAATTTATTAGCGATTGTAATTGAATATATTTTTCATTGTCAATGAAAGTTTCTGATTAATTGCGCACTGCTGCTGTAACCCAAACATTTAAACTCGATTAGATAAAGTTTTCATCCGAGACAATATTATCTATGACTCCTGTCTCAATGATTTATTGCTAATTTCCCGTCAGAACAGCCAGGCAATATATCTCCTGCATATGATCACGTAAAACCCAGGCGGGCCCAACCAACCTGAAAATAACCCAACCCATTAAAAGCCAATGATGGGCTCGAGGTGGGTGGGAGTTGTGTAGTTGTGCTGTTAATAAAATCTAATATGCTTAACCACAAAATGGTTGTTTTGGGTCTTGTAATTATGCACCTTAATTCGCCCCCATCCCCGTCCCAACGTTTAAGCTTTGCCACACTAATTGTATATGCAGCCGGTGTGGAACCCATCGTCAGTATTTAAAGGGATTTTGAGGAGGTATGTATATCCCCCTGTATCTCTGTGTCTTATACCTGCCAGCTACTTATGGAAATCGGTGTGCACTGAGCAGACTATGGAAATTTTCATTTTATTGGCGCCCAGAGCGTCTTGACTACTCGAAGACCTCCGCCTCCATCTCCTCCCCCTCATCAAACCAGCCACACGCACTCTGGCATACCAAAATCCTATAAGTAATTGTCAACGTACTTTGGCGCCTTCCCCCGGTCCCGGACCTCCTCCTTCTGGAATCCTCCATGGCAGCCCTAACCATTTGTATTTATATTAATTAAGCGTCGTTGAGTTGTCTTCCTGTTGCTGGGCATAGGGAACTGGGAGCTGGGAGCTGGGGAACTCCTCCCCATCGACAATGTTGTTATCTGTTCAGCTGTCGTCGTTGTTGTAGTTGCTGCGGCTTGTTTTACAAGCTGGATGGGCTTAGGGTTATGGACTCGAAACTCCGGCACTACGGCACTCCAGCACTCGGTTGCCATCCCCACCGTTCGAGGGCAGACATTTTAATTGCTTGAAATTGATGATAATTAAGCCGATCTGCATATTTGTACTTTCGGAATGTGCTTTGCTATTGTTAGCCAAATGAGTTTTTGGGGGAGTCAGTCGATTTTCCCCTCGTCCATTAAGGCCTATCGATTATGCATTTTGTTCCAATCAGTTTACTTTCGGTTTAGGCAATTTGATTAGCTTATGAATAACAACGTTGAGGGGATTAAATCTGTGCTGGACCATTTCAAACAATCGTTTCCGCTTCTATGATTTTGAATGTATATTTTAGATAACCGATCTAGTTGAGATATGTTTTAAAATTAAAATATATAATAAGTAAACTACTTCTTCAACTTATGTTTGAGTGATATAACATGAATATAAGTAGTGCTTTAATGTTAATATCGCTTTCTTCACTAATCCTCCATTTCTGGAACTCTCCGAAGTCTTTAGCAATGGTCACAGCCATTTTACGTACCCTTAGTCGGGGATTACCGTGTACTTGTAGGGTTTTACCGCTAATTACCTTTCATCCGGATATTAAGTACACACAGGCTGCACTTAAGCCACATTAGGGCAAGCGTGGGTGCGCCACTGATCAATAGATGGGAAGCCATAGGAGGACCTCGAGCCTCGAGGGAAGTAATTAAAGATTTCCAAACTGTTGCGACTGAAGTGTATAATTTCCTCAATACTTTTGCACAAGGGATACAATTAATCAGCTTTCTCGAGGAGATACTTAGACCGGGTAATAGTAACAACCTTCAATTAAAAGTCAATTAGCCTTGTCCGTCGGTTTGGGAAGAGTTGGGTGCCTTTATAAGGATACGGGTTCGCTTGGTCATGTGAAACAATTTGAGACAGCTGTCGAAAACCACACGTTGCTAATTGTCGGCTGGGGCCGAATGTGTGTATATACATAAGTATGTATTTGATTGGTACCTTCATAAGGTGGGCGAAGCCCGCAGAAGATTAAATAGGAACGAACAAACCTTTTTGCACCTTTGCAATGTCAAACGATGATGATGTCGAAAGGTAAATGAAAGAATGAGAGTAGTCGCTCTAAAAATACTCTTCAGTAATTTTGAACTTATTCATAAAATAGCAATGTATCATATAGGATGTACCTATAATTTATTTTAACTTGTTTTAACATTTTTTTTGGAAGATTAAACTTTTTATTTTTTTAAGATTTTCTTAAAACTTAAACATTTATATAGAATAATTTTTAATATTTTTTAGAACCTTTATATAAATTCTTCCCATGATTTATATTATCTTTTCATTAAAAATAAATTTTCAAGAAGTGCTATGAAACAGGCTTCTTCTTATAGCGCATGTACCCTTGCAGCTCGTAGAACCTTGACAACCACAAATATACAAGAGTGTGAACACTTTACCCGGACCTGGGGCATTGAGGTTAACCCGAGGCGGCAGTGACAAGGATGCCGGGCGACAGGAAGTGGTAACTACTAAATAAGCAGGTCCGACTTGTGGGTGTGGCCAATGGGAACCGGGCCAGGCCAAACCGAACGGAACCGAGTGGAACGGAACTTGACCAGGGTCACCAGTTCGTTCTGGTGGTCCGGGAAGTGAAGCGCATGTGACAAAAGTAGGATGAGCTGTGGAAATGCCACAACACATTTTTTTTCTTCCTTTCTGTTTTTTCTGTTTATTTTTTTTGTTAGGGCGTAGTCTGTCGTCTGGCATATAGGACTACTTTTTGTTGGTGTCGTTGTCAACTTACCGAGCTGGTTTTCTGCCGGGTTTCTCAGTTTCTCAGCCCCGCCGACGGTTGGGTTTAATTCTGTTTTCGGGTTAAGTAAGTGAATAAGTATGCGCTAAAATTCAGTCAACCGCATTAAGTATTTAAGCACTCAGCACACGCTCAGCACCGAGAGCCGAGACTTACACACTCGTCGAGGTATCGCATTGCCATTGCCTCGCATGGGCATTACCCATCGCTCCCCCGGCCTATAGCGTAATACACCCAGAGAAAAATTGCATAATAAAATGAATTATTATTAACATAAAATCATAAAAGTACTGTAAAACTTAAGTCTGTATACATACATACCAATTTAAACAACAAAAAAATTTTGTACTTAACTTTAACATTTTCCTAGATTTTATAAAGGCATTGGATTTTTTTTGGTTGTTAAATAAAATATTTTGAAAATTAGTTTGGTGCTATATCATTATCGAAAATATCCAAAACAAATTGTAAATATAAATACACACCCTATTTTTTCTCTGGGTGTAGCTGTACCTACCATCTGCCTTGGCAGAATCGCTTGGTTAGCATTTTTCCACAACAACGCATACACTTTGAGGTAGCTTTTCCGCTAATGAACGCATTAGGCAAAAAGGCGACGACACAAACGTCGGATGGGGATGGTGATGGGATTGGGGGAACCTTGTTGCCGGCTTAGTTCCCCCTGCAATGGTGGGATATTTTATTAAGTACTTAACATGCCGCTTTCTTTGCGCAGACACATTTAGGCTCCCCTGCCATTTGCCTACAATTACGGACTTTGCTACAGTTATGTGGACGGTACGCTGAATTACACAACGTTTGAGGTTAAGCGGATTTTGTAATTATCCGACTCGTAGCTACAGCGAACTAGTAGGGGGCTCTGGCTTTGGCAGAGGCTCAGGTAAATGAAAGGGCTACGGGCTTACACCCGGCTCGGGTGTCTGACTCTCGAGCTGCTTAACTCTTCATGTCGATCGCATCAAGCCATTTGCAGCTGCAGTTCGGGAAGGCCAGTGTGTGTGCATCTAGCATAGTTGGTTAAATACCCTACAATAGGTTGAAAGTATAGACCAGATCTATACTTATATGTATAGAAGGAGATCCAGGTTCGAAAGACTTTATATACCGCCAAAAAAGGCAAGATCGTATCGTGAATTTTTCAATTCAGAGTCAAATTATATTAAGTCTTACAACCATTTGTTTTATATTTTCTAAAATCGATTTTCAATACACTTAATATCAGAAATTTTTATCAATTTCGATATTTGTCTAATAACTAGAAAAATTTTATTTTTCAAAAATAAATAAATGCTAAATTAAAGAAAATATTTTTAAAATATAAAAAGGTATTGCCTTGAAGTCATTTTCAAAAATTCAGGGCGAATACATTTTTGAGTGTATGAATTGCATTCTTGAAAAATTAAAAAAAATAGCATTTGTAGAATAAAAATGTAACTTTACGGAAAACAATACCTAAGAATAATTTTAAGATTACTTTGTTTTCATAATTTGTCCAACAATATATTTTTTCTTTATTAAAAAGATTACATATTATTAAATATACGTACTTTTACTAGGGTATCTTAGCTTCGGCTTGCCAAACTTCCTTGCTTTCTTTTCAGTTTTAATGACTCATTGCTAGGCCTTCGCTTGGCAAAGGGTAAATGCTTGAGTTAACTTATTCATTTGAAGCCAATAATTACTCGTGAAGATAAAATAAAATCCCTATACACACATTTGAGCACGGGCTACCTTATCGCGATACATTGTTGCTCCGGAAACTCCTCTCTATTCATATAAATATTCCCCATAATTTTATTCTGCGGCTGCATTTCCAGCATTTCTCTTGGCCAACACCATTCACGAAGCAAGTTAAGTCATTACTGTGTGTGATGGCCGGCGTCATGCACAGGCACAGGCACAGGCACTCGAACACGGTTATGATTTCCAGAAATTACAACTACTAATTGTCATAAAAAACCATTAAGCACATTACCATTTATTAAATCAGGCAGGGAAGCGTGCCTCCTCCGGCCCCGAATGCATTTCGATTTAATTATGCCACGTAGCTGCGCAGAGTGTCGATTGGCGGGGGATGCGGCGAGGCGAGTGTTCTGAATTTCCACGAAAATTTCATGTAATTATATGGGCACGGTGTATGCGGCATAATTTTTAATAAGTATATGTGTGGAGCATCGGCGCCAGTCACTCGACTGCCTTCGATAATGACTCGATCCCTGAGGCGGCCAGGCTCACCTTTCCCCCATTTCAATTTCCACTTGCAGCTAATTCAACAAACAGCAAATGTGCCAAGCAGATGCACGTGATGGGACAGTTAGGCTATAGGTAGTTATGCTATATAGGCAGTTATGCTACATTGTCTTCGCAGCCGACACTCCCTTTTAACGCCGGGCTGTACGTGTCGGTTCTTATCTCCTCCTTCCCCGGGATTTCCTTTGTATGAATTTCATATTTTTATGGCTTCGTGGAAAGGCGAAAACTCATAAAATTTATAAACGCACACAAATTTGTACGTAATTACAATAAAAACCCATAAAATGTATCATAAAAATCCGAAAATGCCCATCGCCAAACGCAAAACGCACTCACAGGAAGCCGCGAGGGAGTTTCCCAACGAAATTTCTAACTAAATTTATTATTATGACACAATTTTTATGTTCCTTACGATTATTTTTTGTCGTGTGTCGTCGAGTGGGTGTGTGTGTGTGTGTGCGGAGACTTTTGATAATTTATGGGTTGAGTTTTATTACATTTGATTTGTTTATGTGGCAATTTCGAAGAGAGCCGGCCAACGAAAAAATTATAATAATAAATAAGATTGGCCTCATCCCAGCCGAGAACTGAGAACCGAGAACCCATCCCATTCAATTTGAAAGGTGTGCGCGTGTAGCGCCAGATTTCCTGTCCACGATTTCGTTTTATATTTTTGTTTATTGTAGGAATAATTGCACGCTGCTCATACTAATGAAAGGTTGTGGGTGTTCCCCAACTTTCAATTACACAGAACTAAGGGGTCTTGAACGAGGCCCAGATCTATCGGTTCGTAGAAATGCAACGTTGGGGAGTCGGTTTTAAAATAGAATAATAATAAAATACTACTTACAAGTTTCATTCATGAATGCATTTATTTTCAAGGATTGTCCCTATTTAGTATCGTGTTCTAGTTATTAAATGTGGAATAAGTTCTAATAATTTAATGTAAATCTTTATATAATAATTTTAAAGCGAAAGAAATTAATAGAAATCTATTCCCCTATTTACTCTCAGGGACTTCTTTGACCATTCTTCTTCATAACACAATTCTGTGCTTCAAGTCGAGCATTTGATATGTTGAGATCGAAATAAATTGTTGACATTTTCGACGGACGCATGGCTGGAGGCCAAGCCTTCTCAACTGTCCTTGTGACCTCCCGCCTCCTGTTTTGAAATAAAATACATCTGTCGCTGTCGTAGCAGTTGCTGTTGCTCTTGCCTTTGCTGTGGCTGCTGACAAACTGGAAACCATATGAGAACAATAATGGATTGGGTGTCCAGAGCAAATCCTAGAGATGCCGGCTACGTGCATCTTTCTGTTTTACGCTCAACTGCAAGCAAATGTGTGGGCAATAAATTATAAATTCGTTTGACTTCTGCTGCCGGCCGCCTGCTGCCTGCTGACAACGGGGCAGATCCATGGAGAGAGAGGGAGTGTGCGTCCTGTGGTCCTTTTCCATGGCCATTATCCTTGACCGCCGCCCTCGCATTCGAAAGCGTGTCCCTGGCACCTACCCGACTATCTGTGTGTGTGTTTGCCCGACCATAATTCACCGTGACAAGCCAAAAACCATTAGTAAAGGCAATAAAAATGACAATAGAAGTCAATTTCCATATTGTGTGTTCCAGTTTTCGTTACGGATTTTCCATTGTGAATATCCCTCTGCTGATGCAGTTTTTCTCTAGCAATTTCCAGCCGCAGTCAACATTCCGAACGTTTAATGAGCATGTTCCATAAAATTGAACAATATTCAAAGCGAACGCCCATAAATATGTCACATAAATCAGGCTGAAAATGGTTCAAGATATTAGGGCAATCAAGAAAAAAAAAACAACATTACGTCCACCCATCATCAGCGTCGTCAACGAAGCAAACCGCCTGTTTTGGTTTTCCCTAAAATATCCACACCCCTTGGACATTTAAGTTAAACGATAAAACACAGACTACTTCCGGTTTGGAAAAATCACTCAGCTAATTCTGGTATCTGGTAGATAGTATCTACTAGATACTATCTACTGTGGACTATAAATAAATATTTTATAAAATTATAATTTAGATATGAATACATTGTTTCTATTTTACATTAAACTTACAAAAGTTTTCGTTGCATAAACTATTAATATAGATTTTAAAAAAATTTTCTATTTAGTAAAAAATATTTTTTCAAAGTGAATTAAATATATAACTCAAAATTTTGAATATTACTAGCTTGTTTCAGACACCATAAAATTTTGGTCTAAGCATATATTGGACTAAAATCAAACGGATAAAAAGAAGAAAAATATATTTTTAAGCAAAAGAGGATTTTTTAATTTTAGTTTTAGCATTTCCATTCTGACAAAACTTAATAGTAAGCATAAAATCTGGTTTATATTCTCGAGAAAGCTAAACGAAAATTCCGTTGAAAATTAAAACTGTCATATTTTGAAATGTTCTGTGTCATGTTTATTTGCTGACACCCGATGTGCCAGCAGTCTCGAGTTAAGTTTCAGCTGTAAATTGTATTTTCAAAAGAGTTTTCCCCCCTTCCTCCCCTGGGCATCGAGTTAAGCAGACAAAAATAGCGCCAGGTCATGGAACATTTAGAAAATGAGGAGGCGGTACCAGAAACAAAGCGAGAAATAACTTTTTATGGGACTTAGGCCGTCTCGGGATATTTCCTTTATCGCATGCCTCTCTGTTCGATGGATTTTCGGGCCAGGGGATGCCGAGCGGAGGTTGCGAAGGAGATTTAATATTGTTTATGAGGCATCACCCAGTCAAAGCGAGAAGAATTAAAATGTGCAACGACGTGAAGGAGGTTGGACGGGCATGAAAATGAAAATGCCGCCGCCGACATAAATTATGGCATTTAGTGTGAAAAATGTTAAAAAATAAATTAGTCTGCATGAGAGGCGTTCTGGGGTTTGCATGGCATTATGAGATTAAAGCTATGGAAATTATAGCATAAATAAAACTTATATTCCGCGCATTTGAGTCAAAGACTTGGGTGAGAATTAGTCAAGGTGGATATGGTGTGAAATAATTTATTAAATTAATGATCAAGGGGTATTAATATTATTTTCACCGCCTATAGAATACTGATTTTTCCTTTAAATAATAAGGTGTAAGTATACGAACGGTTCACCATGGAAACCATAATTTTTGTGTCTTTATTAGATTGTTAGAGCCTTCATAAAATCGGAGTCAGGGTCGGGAAAGTTCGTAAACAGGTTAATAAAACTGTCATGAGTGCCAGCTCAAACGCTGCAGGACGTCTTTGTCAGGTCAACCCAAGGTCCTCGCACACAGGACCCGTGTGACATGCATGCACAATGAGCTGGCTGAAAAGGAATGGAGTTGCAGCAGGCCAATATATCCTCGGTCATAAATTCCATGCTGTTCTGGGCCGAACTTCTTCTATATGTCGCTCAATAATAGGTGCCAATAAAAATTTATTGCAGTTTGACCACCATGAAATCATCGTTAGGCAGTGACAGTTCCAGCCGGGGTCACCTCCTCCTACATAAGAGAAGTTATCTGATCAGGGATCAGGGGATGCGCAGCGGGAAAAGGTCAATGGAAACACCACAGGACATGGTTAGGGAGACGCGAAGAAGGTGAAGGTTGCTCCTGCCGCCCACAACTTGACTCCGGGGTTGGCCTTTCGCCTTCTGCCTTTTCTTTGGAGATGCCTCACACAAGCGCACACTGCTCGGCTCGTTTGTCACATTTAACAGATTTGTTATCCTGTCGAGTTAATGTCGGGCACACAAGTCCCGACTGCCCGACTGTCGCACACATGTCCTGCACCCCCGGCACCCCGAATCCAAATCGAAATCCTGGCTGGATTCACGAGAATCGCTTGACAGGGACCTTGGGCTGGCAATAAAAACAAAAGATTGATGGCATTGGGCACACGTTCGATTTGTTTTCCTGTTGCTCGACGGTCCACCCACCCCCTGGTTCATGTCCTTGTGCCTTTTAGTGCTTTGTAATGTCTTAACATTTGACACATCACTTGGATTTCATTCCATCCACCGGTGGCAGAAGCAGTAGAAGCAGAGGCAGCAGCCCACCCCGAGATCCACTAAGGATATTGCTCGTTAGTTAAGGTTTCTAATAAATTTGTGCAACACATTTCTTTCCTTTCGGGGCTTGTCGTTCGCCTTCCTCTGTCGTCGCTTGTAACATTTTTATTTGATAACATATTGCATTTGCCCTTTTCACGAAATCTTTTTCCTTTTTCCGTTTGGTCTCGGATTTCGAGTCCTTGCCCCTCCCCCCCTGCTTTTCCCAGCCCTTTTGGGTGGGTTTCCTCTCTAAAATATTGGCTGGAAACTCGAGCCATCGTCTGGAGTCTCAACTGGAACCCAGTGGCCAAGTGATTTATGGCGTCTGTGTTGGTCATTCAACTGCATTTGATTTAGGTTGTAAATTGTTGTATATTGCGGCCATCGCGTTTTGCTTCCTGTTTGTGTTTGCTCCTTAAATTCAGCGTCCTTTTCCGCTTTCGCTCCTCAACATTTTTCGCTAATGAATTTATGGCAGTTTATGGTGGGGCATTTTAAGGATTTTTAGGGTATAAGTTCTGTTTAAAAAATCACCGGAAAATAATTTAATTTATGGCAAATGTTTTCTAAAATAAGTTTAAAATTTTGACGTACTTAATTTTCTTGTTATTTAAATTTTGTAAAAAATGTTTGTACTTTGATTAAATGAAAAGAGAGCTACAGGCTTTTCTTTTGATTAAAAAAATATTTCTAGACTTAAAATAAAATACTTTTATACTTAATCTAAAAATCCGTTCATTGTCTTACATAAAAAAATCGAGTTCCATCAATGACTTATACAGTTCTCTAGGAACAATAAATCTAGCACACAATTTGAAAAGTCACCCAGAGATCATTAAGGAAGTTCCATAGTTCTTTATTTTTCCTCAGCTTCTCTAATTTTTTGCCACGGCTTTTATGCGGTCATCAGTGGCTTAGCCAGCTGGAAGGTGTGAGTCATCTATGACAGGCGAATATTATCCTTTTGGCGGCGGGACGAGAACGAAAGTGATAAACGATGGAGAGGAAAAGTGAAAATGGAGCAGAGGCAGAGGAACAGGAATAGGAAGAGAAATGCCAAAGAGCCTGACACTTGGACGTGAGCACACAAATAACACTTAACACAATAACAAACAAACTTTTCGACTAATGACAGTCCAAGTAGCAAACAATTTATCGAATGCCAGAAAGGAGCAGCCAGCAGGGCGCACACATACACCCATTCGCACCGAGAGTTCCTTTTGCCAAGTCATTAATCTTGTTTCGCTTTGGTCGATAGAAGGGACTGGGGAGAAGGGGAAGTCAGCGGGAGTCCCAATACCCGATTCCCAGCCATGTCGTCGTTATCCTTTCAAGCGTGAACACATGCGATTACGTCTTGGTGTGTGTCCTTGTTGTTGCCAGTTTCCGCATTTTCCTGCGCCAGGCGGCTGCCATGATTAAGTGCCATTTTGAAAAGTACTAAAATCCTGTTGGTCATGGCCCTGGACCTTCTTCTGGCCCACCGCCCCCCGCCAAACTGGCAATGTCAAAGTGTCAATGATATATGTTATACGCTCCGATAAGACGCCCTCTCCGCAGTCAGAAGGTCCTGGGCGGCAGAGGACCACAGGGAGGGATGGGTTGGAGGAAACCCCGTGTTTCTGGGCGCCCAGCAAAATATTGCTAGTGAACAAAAGCCCGCCTGGCGAAATCAATGCACGTTCACACAATAACATAATAGTTGGTCATATATTTTACCAATTTTCCACCTTCCACCGCTGCTTTCATTTGGCACTCGTAATTTTTCTTCAACTTTCGTTACTGTCTGTTTGGTTCTGCTTTGAGTGCAGAAATGATACTATATTTAACAAATATTTTGAAATTATTTCTTAGCATATAAAATAAGAAAACTATTAAAAAGATATTTACGAGGCAAATTCAGTAGTAAGTGACTTTGAATTCATGTTATCAGCTGCTTTAAATTAATTTTAAAGCTAAAATTAGCACTTCTGACTCACTTTTGATTTATTTCAGTAATTGTTTTGACAAATTGTATTACAAATGTATACTTATGTGATCGAAAAGCGATTACAAAATAATTGAAGTACAACCATTAAATCAACGACTTATTGGATTCCGGAAAAAACAAAACGATTTTGATATGAAAACATTAATAAAATTTAAAGAGATAAAAAATTAAATTATTATTAGTGCTAGTTAATTCGAGGTTTAGTACCGGAATATACGTTCCATTTAACTACACCGACTGTACGACGTGACAGGTGAATTTTACGAGTTCTTAAAAATATGCGCTTTATAAGTCTTCTACTCGGTTTATTGGGAATACTTGTTTGGGACGTGTAGAATTCCCAATTCCGACAAGAGCCTTCATTTCAGCCGTCGGTGCTGAGTTTTCGCCAGCTGTAAATGAATTCGGCAAAGGCGAAATCTCTCAAGTGGGTGCGAAATTGATCGTAAACAGCCTCTAGTGGTCGCCCGTTCCCGCAGTTCCAAGTACTTTCGATATGATCGAGAGATCTCCGACCGACAAGACTGATGATCGTATGCATTGGACCGTTGGACCATCTCGCAGCCCAAAAAAAAAAAAGTACAGCCCGAGTGAGAGAAACGTAACCGGAAAAAATCAAAGGCAAAACAATGATCAAAGCTGTCATTACAGATCGAGGGGCGGTCTTTGATCTTCGGCCGCAATGTGGTTCGGTTGGGGGATTTTATGTTTTGTTTTTTATTTGATTTTCACTTTGTTCTATCAATCAGCGCCTACTACTTTGCGACCGAGAGGCGAAATGGAGAAGGGTATACGTTATACGGATCGGTTCCGTTCGGTTCGGGTTATAAAATGATCTTGAGAACATCGGTATGCGTGTGTTTTCCTTGATTTTCACGTAATAAAAACACATTAGCAACAACAAGCAACACGTTAATTTCGTTTAAAAATAAAATAGACGAAATAATTGCCGTTGCATGGGAAATCGCATTTGATGGATGACTATGGAGGAAGTCATCGCTTCTCGCGCCTGTTGAGCGTTGGCCAAGTTGTCGATTTGGTATTTCGAATTTTTGTGGATCACCCGAGTCAGCTGCTGTGTAATTTCGTGTATATACATTAAAGACTTTTTGTGGATTTCCTGGAATTTATGCGGAATTTATCTTTCTTTCGGGCATTTCACGTGGTTAAATTGTTGGATTGTGATTGATCTTTGATTTGGCGTTTTGCCGACGTCGGCATTCGATTAAAGGTGTAAACAGATGATGATGTACAAGAAATGGTAATGAGATTGACGGATTGTGTTGAAAATTCTAAAACGACTTACTCATTTTAAGTAGGCGGTCTTCTGCAGAATTGGTCGAAACATTATTTTTTTCCTAAACAATTAGTTTGAAAAGATTTACAGGCTTGTGAAAGCATTTCACTAATTTCTATTTGTGTTCATTAACAAATCCATAGTAAAGCCCACAAAAATGTCAACAGACAACGAGGCGAACCAAAACAGCTGCAAATCTTTTTCGAAAATTTCCAACAAATTTCCCAAACCACAAGAACGTTTTTCAGGGCCTTAACAAAGAAATTTATGGCATTTAAAAACCCCTTTATGTGTCTTCGTCAAACGCACTCGGGCTACAAATTTAGAAGCAGCTACGGATACCCAAGGCGAACAGAAGTTTTTCTAATAAAAATCACGTAAACTGTCGCCTTAATTTCAAACGAATCGAAACGTTTCGACCGAAGAAGCCCCCAAAACAGCACTCGAAATAATTTCAACTTAGGCACGATTCTTTGCCCCTGAACCATAAATAATGGGAGTAGAAGATTCGGTCGCAACTCTCTATATTCCGAGAACCCCTTTTTTCGACAGGCGAAAGAAAGGGCTATCAATTTATTTTTGATGGCAGCAGTCCCATCCACAAATCCTCTCGAAAGAAACCACAAAGAAATCACACACAATGAAATTTATGTAATGCCTTCGCAGAAGCAGCACTGGGAAATCTTGATTTTCCTCATCTTGATCTGGATTCCGGTGCTACCGGAGCGCACGGTTTTCCTCGTGTAACAAATTGTGAGTGCTTCTGTTGTTAACACGGTTAATAAATCAGAATTGTCCAAACAAAAAAAGGTGTCGAGGTGAAGATTTCCCTTAGAAGTCCGTGACCCGTCCCTTGCGCTCCCAGTCGCCATAGCGCGTGGGCTCTGGTCCCGCCTGTCCTCCGATTTCCCCCGTATGCGGATTGGTGTTGTTGGGCCACGGCTCCAGAGGCTCCTTTTCGTGGGCCGGATGTGGTGCACACTCGGGCAGCAGGGGATCCAGCGGCGCCTCCGATCGCAGCTTTTCCCGGAACTCCAGATAGCGTTGGCTCGGTTTTCCTTCGGTTTTGGGTATAACAACCTTTTGCCTATTAGCTGGTACTTCTTCGACCTCATCTGATTTAAGAGTTGATGCAATTTTGGATAGAGAACAACGTCCAAGGTGGATGCTGCCTTTGGTGATCAATGATGGACAAGCTCGAAGCATTTTGCGGTTCCAATTTGTAATCCAATTTTAAAAAAAAAACGGTTATAGTCTTGCTTTTGTTTGACATCGGAATGTTTTTCAAAGGTAAGTTGATGAGGTAAATGCTGAGAATTGGAAGTGTCTAGAAATTTGTAGATTTTTGTCTTTCCTTGATTTGAAAATCAATAGGAATATTCTTTTGGGTCACATTTCGAAGAAACAAATATTATTACAATATTTCTATTACGAAGATATTATTGACAATGACTTACACTCTTCCCCGATTGTGAGTTTGAACTATTGCAATTAGACAACCTTTTAAGTAATTGTATCATTAAGTCATGATCCGTCGAATGATCTTCTCCCAAAGGGTTAAAGCCTGTCTCATTTCGCATTTTATCCACTCCAGCCGACACTAGCAACATGCTGTCCAAACACAGTTTGACATGACTCCGGCCGACAGGCCAGATCAAATGTCTGTCTCCGTTAGGGAGCCGCAGTGCCTCGGAGCCTCAGAGCCCCAGAGTCTCAAAGTCTCAGCTCGAAGCCGTAGCAAAACGCTAACTGAGTGACAGGGCTGACGGAGTCTAATGACTTTCAAGCAGCTGCTGCTGCTCCGCTGCAACGGAGATAAACTTCCGGAAACGAGTAGCTGTCCAAGGCAGTTAGCCGGTCTTGCTGTCAAGTGAGTATGTGCACTCAAAAGAATAGCTATGAAAAGGTCATGGAAATATTTTCTTTAATAGATTTAAATTAGAAAAAAATTAATTGATTACATTTCGGAAATAATGGAATAGTAAAATTAAATAAATTATAAAAAAATATACAAAATCACTCTTAAAATATTATATTAGTTTATTGTTTTTATTATAATTTTTAGGTTTTTCCAAATATGTTTAGTTCATCTAATTTAATATTTTATAAAAAGTGAAATGATATTCTCGTACCTTTATATTTGAATATTTGTGCTAACCATTTTACATTTGTATTACTTTTCTTTATGTGTTCTTTAAAAGATATCGAAAATTTAATGTATTCTTCATTTGTTTAGTATGTAGTTATTAAGTGCATATCTGGAATGTATAAAATGTCATAAGAAGTATTTATTCCCCACCTCATTGAGAAGCGACTATTTTCTGAGTGTATGTTTTGAGTTTCCCCGCCCGTTACCGTTCATTAACAATTAAAAGTGGGCAGGCAGCATCAGCATCTGCATCTCCATCTCTCCATCTGGATCTGGATCTGCATCAGTCAGGCCGTCAGATTGGCGGGCTTGATCTGGGAGGCTTCATCTGGGATCAGAGCATGAAGCTCCGATCGTGTCAAGCCCGACATGAGTTGAAATCGCGCCGCAGACACCTCTCGCTGCTGCGGTGCAACTTCAAAGCGTTTTAAATATGGCTAGTGGTGGAATCGGGGAATCAGGGAATCATCATCATCTTCATCCACAATCCACAGCAGCAGCAGCATTCTTTAGATCCCCCGATCTGTCGCCTGTCACTTGCATAACGTTCTCCGCAAATTTGTTCTGCAATCCAAACATCCCACTCGGAAATGCCGTGGCCTTTGGCAAAGAAAACATTAAAAGTTGCCGGCTCGCGGCTGTCAGGAGATTTGCCCTGCACTCGCTTGCATCACCGCGGTTGGTTTGCTCTGGATTGCCCAGCAACTTTCTCCCCTTCTCAGTCGGGGATTCTCTGATTCTCCAACTCTCAGATTCTCCATTCTCGATTCGCTTAATTCGCCTACCCCCTTCAAAGCCGCCATCTTCATCTGTCAGCTGGCACTGCGGGTTGTCTACGGTCGAATTGAAACTGCTGCCTCAACGTCGGCATGACAATAATCTCGCAAATCTGTTTAAATTAAGCGAGACAAATGTTTCTTTCTGCTTTCTGGCGGGGAATATGTGGCCAAGACAACCGCAGTGCCAGACAATCGGACCAGTTCGAGCTTACCCTTGGCTCAGCTCGTTATTGTCCTCGTCCTGAAGCGGATTTATCTCGGTTGGTCTGCGCAAGTTTTGCTTTATTACACATTGTTGCTAACAAGTAACGAGTAATCAAGTTATGGGGGAAATATGTTCACTATCCTCTACACAATGCACAAAAGGGAAATCGATGATTAAAAGGGATATATAACATGATGGCTTGGTGATAAAAAATATACTCATATTATTTGATGATTTATTAAAGCTTTTATTAAAAATATTTAACTTCATTATTATGCTCAAATATTATAGAAAATAAAAAAATTAATTAAAAACTAAATAAAACATTATTCTCCTAAGTTATTCATTTAAATTTAAAGCTTTCAATAAATTTCACTCGATTGACTCATTGATTTAAATTTATCCTCTTCAAACTGCAATTGAACCTCATCAACTTTCGTTAAAAGCGAATCTGCATAACTCAGCATACAAAAGCTGCCAACATTTTTATATCTAAAACAAAGGAAAACGAAATTCACAATAATTAAATCGTATAAAAAATACGCGCATTAAAATACGAGAGATATCGACAGAAAAATGTTCGCTGTGTGTGCTGTCTTTGATCAGCCGTCAAGTGGTTTGATCGATTTCCACAATAATAAAAATCCACCGACAACTTGTCTATAATCAAAATCCCTCTGGGAATGCGGTTGGCTTTTGGCTTTCTGCTACCGCTGCTGTTTTTGTGGTAGGCATCCCGCATCCATCAATCACAATGAAAAGTTTTCCCTCACCAAACCGAACTGATCTGAACTGATCTGATCTGGCCTGCCAGATCTGGCTGCGCCCACCCATAAATTTGTTTGATCCTTCCTAGCCGGATTTTACGGAAGAATCCAACATTTTCACACAGTAATAAAAATCTCAAACATGTTTGTAAAGTTGTTAGTGCCCCTGGCAGGCCTTTTTCTCCCGTTCTCCGCCTGTTTCGATTGTAGGCGGGAGCAGAACATATAAATTAACATTTTGACTGCCAACTGGCGCGGCAAATGATCAAAGACACACAGTGCCGTCATCGTTGCGTTGATCATCGTCATCAGCGAGAGAAGCAGCAACAGTGCGAACATCATTCCACGTTTACGATCCATCAACACGAGCCATCAAATTGTATACAAACAAACGCAGCAAAGATCAAAAGCCACGTTACCTACACACGGAAAATCTGTGCCTCATTTCGGTTGGTTTTTCTTGGTTGCTCCCTCAAATTTATTCAAAGTCTGGTGGCTGTGGTCTCTCCACTTGGCTGCAACTGGAGAACGAGCTGGTGCTCTTTTGCCCCGGTTGCATATTCGTTTTTGAACACACTCACCTAATTATGTGCCGAATACAATTCCCGTTTCTCACGTTAATGGGCGAAATAAATTCTCTCCTTCATTGCCTGGTATATCATCGTAATGATATTAATAAAGATGCTGCTGGTTCGGCGGATGATGATCCGATGTGTCGGTGGGTAATGGTAATGGTTTTTATAGTACCAATTAATTCCTTAAGGCCATAATAAAAATATAAAATATTCACCTAAACATTGTTGGGAAATCTGAGATTTATAAACATCTAACATTATGACAATGGTATAATTAAGAAAATATCTACTTACTAAAACTGATTTTTTAGCAATCAGAATACTAAAAATAGTATAATAATATTTTAAAAACTTAACGTAATTTTTAAATTTTCGCTTAGTATTACAGTTAACCCTCCCTAAAAAATGTACATCATGGACCGAATCAAGGGCGAATAGTGAGTGTCATAACACCATTAGCCATATCAAATGTCATCAAATCGTCAGAAAGCTGTAAATTTATATGTTGCCATTTCCGGGGCAGCTTCGAATTTTCAGATTTAATGCCTGTGAGCGGCATGTCAAATTCAATTTTACCCCTAAGAGCCGAGACAACGATGTCAGGCCAGCCAGCCACCACCAGTTAGTCGGCTTGATATGGTCATATGCCAGCCTGCCAGAATGGCAGCCGGGGAGAGCGACCCCAATAAAGTGCAATTAGCCAGATTTATGATTATCCCCTGTTATGCACAAATAATTTTTAGGCAATTTCATATACGCTCGGGATCCGTACGACCGTAGCACGTACGCCCAAGTCCCCGGAACGAGAATTTATAACACCAAACGTAAACAACAAAGAAGACAAATCGCTTTATTCACGGCCGCCGCAGAAACCACCCCCTCCGACACACCCCTTTTGCCATTCCTCGGGGGTCTGAGAATTATGGAGGACGTGTATATGGATGTGTATATGGTATATGTCAAGGATGGGGCGTGAGGAAGTATGCCCATGGGCAGCCCCTTGTCCTCCTCAACCCGAGTCGAATAAAATCGAATTGAAATCTGTTCGAAATTCGATACCGTTGTGTGGCTTTTATGCCAACATCGAGACAGGAGGTTGGTCTTATTATCGGTTCGATAATATGCATTCTCAGAAACACCCCCTGTCAGATCCATCAGTTTAGCGAAGGTGTTGATAGTTCTGGGCAGAATTTTCATTAGAAGCCACGGGTTGGTTAAAATTTGGCATTTTATGAAAATAGTTTAAATCTCCTTATATTTCGTTTTTTTATACTTTTGAAAGTAAATTGAAAATGTTAAATATAAACATTAATGTGAAACAAAGTCATCCCAAAACATAAAACATATTTTTAATAATAATTTATCTTGAAAAATAATAGTTCCAAGTTCCTAACAAACAAAACCCCTTAAAAGTAATTGATATTAATTTTTGGATATTTAAAAGTACTGGGTAAACTCTTTTTCCGCAAAAGGGCTGGTCAACCCCGCTTAACCCTTGAACACCTCGCTGGTCCACTCCAAAAAGTATGCCTCTTTTTGGTCGTTTGGCTTCCGGGTGATGATAAGTACTTTGGCGCAGTTGTTATACCCGTTACTCGTAGAGTAAAAGGGTATATTGTATTCGTGCAAAAGTATGTAACAGCTAGAAGGAAGCGTTTCCGACCCCATAAAGTATATATATTCTTGATCAGGATCACTAGCCGAGTCGATCTAGCCATGTCCGTCTGTCCGTCTGTCTGTCCGTCTGTCTGTCCGTCTGTCTGTCTGTATGAACGCTGAGATCTCGGAAACTATAAAAGCTAGAAGATTGGCATTTTGCATGCAGATTCTAGGAGTTCCTACGCAGCGCAAGTTTGTTTCAAAAAGGTGCCACGCCCCCTCTAACGCCCACAATCGCTTATATCCGATTTTAAAAATTTCAATATTTCGGAAAAGTAAAAATGCAGTTTTATTGTGTTTATCAATACATATCGAAATGTAGAAGAAATTTTTCAAATCGGACCATTCGTTAAAAAGTTATGCGTGTTCAAAGTTTCTATCTCCATCTCCCTCGCACTCCCTTTACCTGAGTAACGGGTATCTGATTGTCGGGGCACCCGACTATAGCGTTCTCTCTTGTTTTTGTTTGTACACGGTATTAATTTCGCGTAAAAGGGCCCAGAAGTTTTTGTCCGCCCAACGGAAAACGGAAAAAGGCACCCCTCGAGCTGTCAATGTCACTGGGGTGGATAGATGGATGGATGGCCGGATGGTCGGATGGATAAATGAGGGAATGATGGCCAGGGGGAGTTGGTAACACCGCCAAAGGGGCAAATGTCAGCGGGCGTGTGCTGTCAAATTTGACAAATGTTGACAAATGGCTGAAAAATAATATTTCTGAAGGCAAAAGGAGCACACGCTCTCCACAAGTATTAATATTATTTGCCTTCATTAGTGGGCATGCAGCCCGAGGCGTCCATATCCGAACTGACAACCATTTGCACTTGTTTGTGAGTAGAAGTTTTCCTCTTTTTTTTTGCACAGGCCGGGCTCGTCGCTCATTGTTGTCCTGTCAAATCGATCATTGCGGGTCTGTCGACCAGTTTCTGCTTCAGCATGGTTTTTGCACTCTTGGATTTTTGCGTGTCTGTCCCCTTTGTTATTGACATAAAGCCAACCCATAATTTTTCATTGCCTTGCACACGCATGACATTAATTTTGTTGACAGTTTTCTTTTATTTCACTCGGGTTTTGTACTTATTCTTCTCCCTTCGGCCTGTCAGCACGCATTTACATGTGTCAGACGAGGTTTCTCTGGTCGGGAGGGTGGAAACGTTTTGACCAGGGGATTTTGTCCAGGTTACGTGTTCGGATTTTGCGGTCTCGCAAAATTGTGCAATTTTTCAAAGGGTTTAAATTTCTGACACTTTTCATTTGCCATTTTGAGAAAAAATAATTCTAAAAATCACAATTGATGCTTGGAGTTCTTAAAAGTTCATAACTGCTGGGTTATGGTTTGAAATATTATTATTGATGCGTTGTAAATATATTTTTGTACTGCATAGAGTACTAGTTTATTAGTTTATTGTGTTGCACTTTAATCTTAAATCTCGTATAGTGTTATATTTCTTTATTTCTTGTTTTTATAAATCACAGCCTTAACTTACAGGTTGCAGTTGCTCCACATTAATTATGTAGCCGACATGGGACATATTTTTGTTTCAAGATCGTTACAAAAGCCAACTTGTTAAGCACAAAAACAACTCAGGTTCCATATCACACCGGCGGACAGCAATCTAGAAGTTGGTGGCTTGGTAGCTCCAAAAAATCCCACCGAAATGACGGCATCCGACAGGCGACATGCATAATTTACAAGATTAACGATTCGAAAATTGATTTCAATGCCACTAAAAATGTCGAAAATAATCTCGGATACATAAAAAGTTTTAAGGTTTTATTGTGTGGAGCTGTTATTTATGGACAGGGTGTGTGTGGAAATGGGACACCATTTAAGTCATTTAAATTTTATAGTGAGATAATTTTACGGCCTTTCGACATCAGGTACTTAAGGGAATTCACGGGCAGTGTCTTATAGGGTTTCACCCTAATGACTCCACGACAAGTTTTAGTGGCGACTCATTTGACTTTCCCCACCTTTTATTTTTTTTTCGGGCATCTAGTCTAATTTTTTACGACTCGTCTTCTGTAATTGTCGCATTCCGTCAGCTACCAGAATTGATTCGGCTTTCCAAAGAGGCACTCAAGTTTTTGTTTCTTTTTTATGACATTTTTAGTGCAATTTTGTGGAAATAAAATGTATTCGTTATGACTTACCCCCCGAGACTAGAGAATAAGCCCCGAAAGCAGTTTCTCCTCTTCCGTTCGCCTCTGCCTGATTCGCTTTGATTTCGTTGCCTTTGCTGCCTTTGCTGCCTTTGAGTGCCTTCTGTGTGCCTCTGTGTGTGTCAAAGTTTATATTTTTATTTGTTTCGACAGTAAACTTGATGTGTTTATGACACATCTTGACAGTAAGTAGCTGCTGCTTCTGCTGCCTGGCTACTGTCAGTCACTTGACCTTTTTTCATTCTTTTTTATTGGATTCGTCGTTGTACATCTCGGGCTAAGCGCCCACTTATGTATGCTCCGATCTCCGGCGGATCGGGGGAGAACCGGGGGCCACCTGAATGGGCACAAAGATATAACTTGTTTCTCGCATGATTGATAGTTGGATTGAAAGCGACTCAATTGGATTGCCGAGGGAAGGCTTCAATAGAAACAAAGAGCATAAAGAAATATATAAATGGATGTTGATTCGTTACAAAAGACCACGAAGGCATTTATAGGTATGCTTACTTTTTTCATTTATGATTATTTTCATTTATTTATTTAGTTTGAAAATTCTTCTATAAATTATAGCTCATTAGCTATCAATTTATGATATTGTACTACGATTGAAATTGCTAAATAATAATTACCTTTTTTTTTTTTAAATTCAACTGTCGAAATTAATTTTTCAACCAAAAAATAAATAAAATAAAAACATATTGCAAAATAAAGTAACTAATACAATGATGCTTATGTGATGCTCATGAGATTAAAACATGAACACGAAATATAAGGAACAAGTTTTAAAAATTGGAAACCACAAAATTGAAAATACATCAAAAGTTGTCGAACCCAAAAATCAACCCAATCAAAAGAACAAAAAACAAATTCCGACACCGAAGATTACAGTACCCTTTTTAGGTTTGCATATTCTCAATATCACTCAGTCATCGGAGTTATTTCGGAAACAAATTCCAGACTTAGAAAGTTTGTCAGGTTTTAAGAATAATTGCTTATAAAAGATAATATTACAAAACTCCGACAAAATAATAATACCCTTTGCAAGGGTAACCAAATCAGAAGGCGGCAAGCTAGAGAACAAACACGAAAGGAATGGAACCAACGGCATATTCAATAACGAGACATGTCAAAAAACCATCATAAACAGATGACATTTCCCATATTGAGTGGCGAAAGTAAAATTTAATAATACTCCGACATCGACGGCCAAGTCAAAGTTGTTGTTGTTGCTGGGGTGGCGTTATGCGGATCGTTAATAGGTGATGGAAAAGGGGGAGGGGCATGGGGGGTTCAGAGAACGGGAGACATGGAGACTTCTGCAAGGCGGCAACACGTCAACAACGAAAATTGACACGCCGACATAAACACTCGCACATGTTGTCGTGGCCCCAGGTTCTAGAGGAGGCACACGCCCCCCGATCCGCCACGCCCCCTTTGACTCTGTGGCACCCCTGCCGTGTGGAATGTATAGCAAAAATGTCAATATGTTGTTCGGGCTTGTCAGGCCTGTCATGTCATGCAGCAGCTCCACCGAATCGTATCTCAGTTTCAGGGTACAGTGCTAACTGCCTGTAATGGACAGTCGACAACAGCATTGGGCATATTTATTTAAGACTAAATCTTTGAATGGTATTATACTAAGGTGTACCTTTAAGTTTTAGTGTTAGTTTCCAGATACATTCTTCATTGGAAGTCATAACTTTGGTAAACTTTTTGAATAGAAAATAAATTTACAAAAAAAACGTTTTTCTTTTTATAATTATGTGAAATTCTTTGGTGTTATGTTCTTTATTATTTGCAGAATATTTACAAAGAAGCTTCATAAAAGAGTTAAACATTATTCGAGGTATTTTTATTTTAGTTTTTATTTTTAACTATTTATTTTATGTATCATAATTTTAAATTCATAATATTCCGGTCCGTTTGGCCACGTTGCACTGTACTCTCTCGCCAGCAAACACCGCTTGCATGAATGTTTGTGGCACATAATTGAAAGCTAGCTAAATTAATTTCAATGCAAAAGGCGCCAACCTCGAACCGGTTCGTTCCTCTCCACCCAGAGTGCCCCGCCCACCTTCTCCCCGTCCGCCTTTTGCGGTGGCAACAACCGACTTTTCACACATGACTGGCTGCCTGGCTGACTGAATGACTTTGACTGGCAGCTCGTTAACCGAAGCTTCCACTTAGTTAACTGATAGTTAGCGTGGGCCAGTGCTAAACATTTGTTCACAATTCTGTAATTTACATACGTGTGTACGTAGGAGTGACCCCAGGTCAGCGAGCTCGCGACCCCACGCACATTTATGAATTATTGAGGAAAGACATGATGAAAAACGAAAAAAACACAAAAACTATTATGTTAAATACATGTTTTAACTTTTCCTTTTTTAATGAATTATCACTTTAATGATTTAGGACCTTCAAAATGTAATAATTGTTAGACGATCCTTATTCCCCGGTGGTTTTTCTTTTAAGTGAAAATAATCTGAATGTGTGAAATAGGACATAATGATTTAAATGGAAAATCAGACTATAAATTATAATTATAAATGAAATAAATGGTTTCAATAGTTTCTGATATTGAAGGCTCGCCCGAAAAATCAGCTGGCTAATTATTTGAATTTAATTGAGTGAACAAACAAACCGGAAGAATCCCCAGGAGACTTAGAATTAAAAGTCTGTTTTTAAACTGCTTTCTCTCACATAGCGATCTATTGATCTGGGCTCAGCGGTAATTGTTCCTATTCAAGTGAGCGGAAGTGTCGGTTCATTGTAGTGATTGTTTTTGTCTTTCCGTTTCAAGGAATTGGAAATGGGTCCTGCTCTTAAGAGCTACCTAACTAAGGAACCACCCTACTGTACCCTACTTCGTGGTCATTTAACGCTCTGTCATAATTCGTTTCCTGTTTATTCAACTACTTAAGAGTGACAGAGACTTTTGTGTCAACTAATAAACCGAAAAACGAAAGACCCGTAGCAAAATGAAATAAAAACGAGTCAGCAAATTTACGACCATCCTCAAAACGTGACCCTGTCCCGGGGGGTTGACCAATGTCGAAAGTACCCTAAACTCCATACCCCATACCCCCGATGGAAAGTACACAAACGAGTATATCCTTATGTGTATCAGTGCCTTTAGTGCGGTACGTGTGAATAGCCTTAACGAGAGAATGTCTCCTGCCGTCTGTCGGTCGTAAAAAACAAAAGGTCCCTGCCTCCGTATCACCATATATATTCCATCAGGCTTCGCTGGGATCGTAAAAACTAACCACCCATGGCTAAGCCCCAACGCTTTTGCTAAATGTTCGATAATTTTTGGTCGCAATTGCAGTTTTATGACATTTCATGGATCATATGTGACTCTGGCCATAAATTGTTGCAAGCTTTCTCTGCAGTAGCAGTTATCTTCCATATTATGTCCTGTGTGGCTCATGTCCTGGGGCCCATCCTGGTCGTAAACTCCCCGATAGATAGACGCCAGCCAACAAGCCAAGCCAGCTGTCGTCGACTGCTCTTAATAACTATTTCTATTACACTTGGCACTCGCATCACGATGAGGAGAAGAGGGGGCACTGCAGGCTCTGGCAGCATTTTCTACTTATCTCTCTAATGTTAAAGGCGTCGATCCCAGGGGCTTAAGGATTCCAAGTGCTGCAGCATAAGGACAGTGACGCAGACATTAGGGGTTCAAAAAAAATGTTATGAATATATTAATTGAACTTATGACTGCCTGTGCTTTTGATTTTCGCAGCTTCAGTATAACATGTGCAAATTTAGTTGTTCTGAATAATAAAACAAATATTATCTTTCTGATACGCCCCTTTTATAAGTAAGTAATACTTGGTGGACGCTCATATGAGCTTTATTTTTGGCGTAAATGAAGTGTTGTGGGACCCACTTTGACATGTAAGCTGTCACTTACGGCCTACATATATTTACAACAGATTTGTTATATAACGAAGGTTTCTATTGAATTTCTATAAAATTTAATAATAATTAGTTTTCTTTAAAAAGAAACAGCATTGTATCCTATGTAAGTCTATTATATCCCACCGACAATGGAAGAGACTTATTGGTACACACTTAGCTGACCGAAATACACAACACATCAGAACTGAATTCAAGTTTAAACTGGCGCTCATAATTCTTAACTAATTTAAAATAATTTATAACGGGCGTTTGTCACATAAATCAAGACGACTATAATCCTTTTGAACGGGGCGCTCGCACAAAGGAGCTCGACTCCATGTCACTTGAGGATTTATATCTTCCTTTTTGTATCTCTCAGCTGAGCCAGCGTAACATCGAACAGAAGCCCTCCGAAGACGGTTCCGAAGTTAAGATCGCAGGCAGCGCTGGGGCGGCCTCGTTTGATGTGCAAACATTATTAAAAAGCCAATAAAACATTTAAAAACAGCTTGAAATTTTTCATTGTTGAGCTGCTGCCCCACTCGCCTTTTGCCTTTCGGTTTCTGTATTTTGCTTTTGGAAATTGAAAAGGAAAAAAAGGAATGAACCTCAAAGACTCGAAGACTTATTAATGCGACAAGAACGATTCCGCGGCGCAGCATCGCCGACAATTTAATATCTTTTGAATCCCTTTGAGCTTATACCGAATACCGAATGCAGAGCCCGCGTTGCCCGCCGAGAACGGTAGCACACGAAAATGTCAACAATCAGGGAACAATCACATTTGGCCTGCTGTCAATGTGACAGCTACCAATATTTATTTTAAATCACCAACTCTCAAGTAGATGCACTGGGGAAAATTATGCTTTAAAATTACAAAATATCTAAAAATGTTTTAAAATCGAAATGTATTTGTATTTTGGTAGATTGCTGATTTTTCTATTAAATAAAAAAATATTAAATAATATATTGTTTAGAAAGATTCCTATAAATCTACTTATAATAAATAAAAGCTTGCCTAACGAGTATATTATTATTTTGTTAAGTTTATGCACTATTTCGCTCAGTGTTGCGGGGGGTTTACCTGATTGGTCGTTTATTTAGGCAGCTACTGTGTTTGTTTTTTGGCTTCCAATTTCGTTTGAATCCGCTGCTCAAGTCAGTCAGACAGTCAGTCAAAATGAAATACAAATATCTTTGACAGCTACTGTGTGTGGATCGTGACAGGGATCGAAAAGGGGGACGAAAGGGGGTGGGGCCTAAGGAAGAGCTCAGCCACACCGACTTTGAAGTCCGCCTGACTTGAGTTGAGCCGAGCTGAGTTGACTTGCCCATCATTCGTTTCATTTCGTCTTCTTTACTTTTTGCTTTTGTCATGTCATGTCTCGGAACTCGGCTTGAATCTCAGCTCCTCAGCTCGGCTCAATTCAACCCAGCTCCTGACTCAGCGCGCCTCATTTCCTTTTTGGTTATTTTAGACGATGTGTGACACACATTCCTGCTGCATAAAACGGCAATACTTCAAAGGATACTCTCTCGAACCGACTGTCTTTTTAAGCCAGGCGTGTGTCTGTGCGGCTTTGGTCAAACGAAACAACAAAGCCAAAACTAAAGGAAGCAGCCAAAAAGACAAGAGTCACCGAAGAAATGCTTCTATGCCAATTCACAATTTGAAACAATGCACTGGCCTTGGGGCGTTTTGTTGATGTTCTGAGAATCAAATGGTCTCCCAAGACAATATATTTGGTCATTCGCCTAATGATCTTTCATAGTCCTGGCTTGTAAAAGACTCACAGAGAGAATATAGTAATATAATATAATGGATTCCTAACAATAGATATGAGTATGGGAAAGTTTGGTGAGAAATTAAAGAAAACATGGTTAAATTAATATTAACAATTTATTTGATTTTACATTTCTATATAAACACCTACTATTAACAAGTAACTTTTTTTGCAAAACACACCTTATATTGTTGCCACATCAGAAAGCTATCCACTCCCAAAAATTATTATAAATGTACATCATGTTTCTGGTATAGATGGGCAATCAAATATCACTCATATGCCGAATGAATTATTCATTCAATTAAATGGGTAAAACCAAAGTGGAGAGAGAGGCAAAACAACGCTTCAAATGCAAATGCCCATAAAATTATACAATTACAAAATATTAAAACAAAGTTATGGTTAATAATTTTCGACGCGTATAAAGCAAAAACAAAGCGAACTTTTATTTGTGTTTTATATGCAAAATATAAACAAAGACCCAAAACGAAAGTAACGAAATGAAACGCATGAGGAAAGGTAAATGGTGCCGACAAAGTGGTCGCTGTCTGATCATTTCATATATCAAAAGACCATAAAAAAGAAACGGGCTCGTTACGGAAACAATTTTAAGGGGAATCTATACCCTGTGATACTGTGTTTTATAATAATTAATTTTTTCATAAAAATTAAAGAAGTGAAACTGACGAAGTATTTGCATTTAATAAGAAAATATTTATTATTATTATTTATTTGTTATATAATTGTATATACTAAAATATTATGGTTAAGGATCTTAAAGCTATTTATCTAAGTTGACAAATATATTGTGAGGTAATAAAACAAAACCGAATATACCCCGGGATCAATGGATACCTCATTTATTTCTATGCACGCGGAAAGAGCTCGAATGAAACGAGACCCCCATAAAGAGTGCCAACGTTTTCATAGTGTTTTAAATAGTTTACGATTATTGCAGGGCATCGAAGCCAACCGACCAACGAGAAACTAATGCCAATGGGTTGTGATTAGTAAACTGTCTGCTGCTTTGAACTCGCCCGACACTTTTCGGCTTTTGTTTAGGGCCCCGAACCGAGGTTTTCCGATGCATTTTTAATTAGGGTCCGCAGACAGAAGTCTAAAGTGTTGATAATCATGGAATTTATCACCTGTGAACGGAGCCTTGTTACCGAGCAATCAATTAAAGGTGGCCTCTACATCTTTTTCTTTCTCTCTCTTTTTCTTAAACATAAAATGAAAACATGTTTTTGGAAAGCTGGGACTTTTAAGCCAGACTAAAAGATTAAATTCGACATTTGTGTTTAATTTCATAAAGTATTTGTGACTTACACTCTAAATAAACCCAACCCAATCCACGAAAACATCAATAGAATTTGGATCAATTTGCGAAAAAAGAGAATTTGTCAAGTATCCTGCGAATGTTTCCTTGTAGCTTGGTTAACTTTTAGTAGATGAATCAAAAGAATGTTGAAATTAAATCCTTCCAGCATTGAAGTAAAGCTACACAAAATAAGAAGTAAAACGCATTTTTGCTTTTAAGCAATTTCCGCACTCACACACTCTTGAGGACACTCGAGAAGGGCTCGAAATGGGATTTTCTTTTCAATATTTTTTTCCTGTTGCCAACAACAAATGCAATCAAAAATCTGCAAGTGCCTCGCTGCAGCCCTTGAGTTAATGATATACACTCACTTCAAAAGGAGTGTGCGGTGGGGAATGATGGTGTGCACACACAGAATAGAAGGGGTTGCGGCATTATCTGGGCACTAAAGAGGGTTCCATGCCTGCCCCTCACCCCGTTTTTATTTGGTTCGAGGCAACATTGTGTCAAGTTTAAAAATTGCAAAGAAAGCAAAGCCATTGAGTAGAGCCCATTCAGAATCCGCTGAAGAACCCGATTTGGGTTGCGCACCCCTTGACGGATAATGCAAACACTCGTGCACAGCTCACACGGGCTTTTTGATAAGGGTAAAAACGTAGCCGGATGGCTCGGTTTTTCAATGACTGACAACCTTTCTTCTCCGCTGAATTGCAACTGTGAAAACAATTAAACTCTAGACGTGAAAATATTTGCCCTCTCTCCATCTGCCTGCTCTCTATAGTGATGTAATAAATCCCTTAATGCCTCAGTTGACTGACTGAGCTGCTGGTCCGTAACCCCCGAAGGCACTTCAAGTGTCAACCAATAGATACTTTGATGGTTAACAACCCTTGCGAAGGGCCTGATGATATCCTCACTTATCCGATAAAATCTGTTGGCTATTTAATTTGAATTAGATCGCGACGCGGGGGGACTTTGCGCTCCCGCTGTTCCATGTGAGAAGTTCCCATGATCAGCATCAAAATGTCACTTCCGAGTTGATCTCTGAACTTCCTAGAAATCTCCGCTGCTCGTGTGTCTTAGAATTGGCCAAGATCAATAAATTAGGAGGAACCTTGAGACCCTCAACCGTTTGTCAACAGCAAGGTAGACCAGCGGGGTTCCAAAGAAACCAAAGACGAGGGACAACTTCAAAGGTCCGACTTCTTCGACAGGCTGAAAGAGAACCGAATCCGAATTCGCATCCCAATCCATGTTCCCGGTTCATTCATATACACATTTCTACACACGGATATTGGGTCAACAGAAATGTGTGCAAATATTTTCACTCACCCAAATTTCTTCATAATTTTTGCGGCACTTTTTTTCTCGACTTATTTTTTTTTTTGCGTCCTCTGTGGGACATTGTGGCCAACAAAGGATAATGACCACTGTGCGTGCCCAAAGGCATATTAATGGGATTTCTCGGGCTGCCAGTGGCTGTTCCAGGGAAATATAAACAAGTTAAATTTCATATTGAGGTGTAAAAGGTGTTTTTTCGGCTTTGTCGAACAAACGAAAAGCGGTAGATATATTTGATGTTTTTATAACCAGCTGACTTTAGAAAACATCGAAAATGTAGTGCTGTTCTATTTTAAAATATTCTTTTTCATGGAAATGTAACTTAAACAAAGTAAAGAAATTAAATGGATTATTGTGGAAAATAACAATGATATGTCATCGACATTCTGTTGATCGCAGGGCCTCACTGATAAGAAAACAGATATATAGGGGAGTGTAGGGTAAGGTGACGAACGATTCGACTTTTGAATGTAACTTTTCGAAAAATCAATATTTTTCAAAAATGTAAATGCAGAAAGTTGCTTACATCTTTAGAGCATATCTCTGTAAAATTTGGATTCGAAATTCTAACGGAGCTAAGTCCTACAGCGTTTAAAGTGAACCATCCTTTTTTTGCACTTTTAAAAATTGTAGGGTAATGTGACGAACGATTTTCTTTTTAATGTAACTTCCCCAAAAATCTATATTTTTTAAAAGTGTAAATGCAGAAAGTTGCTTACATCTGCTGAGCATATTTCTG
The DNA here is from genome assembly GCA_037075285.1 of Drosophila lutescens. Taxonomy (NCBI): domain Eukaryota; kingdom Metazoa; phylum Arthropoda; class Insecta; order Diptera; family Drosophilidae; genus Drosophila; species Drosophila lutescens. The sequence goes on from JBAMCF010000180.1 coordinate 518,592, forward strand.
TAAAAGTACGATTCGAAAATCTAACGGAGCCAAATCCTACAGCGTTTGGCGTGAATCATCCTTTTTTTGCACTTTCAAAAGTTGCCAGATAAGGCGACGAACTAATAAATACACACTAAAACTGTATGTATGTGCGAATTATTTTTTTTTCAAGAATGGATGAAAAATGACAATAATATAATAAAAAGGTAATCTGAGAATGATTGTTTAAAAAGTTCAATACCACGTCGTCGGATTCCTTTGAAACATCAACACTGGCTTCGTTTACTTTTTTAATGTAACCTCTAAAAGTGGGTTCCGAAATTCCTTGTTCATTTGCAACCGAATTAGTCGATCTACCATGGAGCTTTACTAATTTTATTGCCTGCAACACTTTTTCGAGTTCATTTTTTTTAACAAACTTTGATTTAACTGACGACATACCTAAAACAATACGAAAAAGCAATAAAACTGCAGCAGTTAATGTTATTCGGTATTATAATAGTTTTTTTTACACATAATCAACGATAACAATTCAAATTCTTGAATAAAAAAGTTCGTCACCATACCCTACAAAAAGTTCGTCACGATACCCTACAAGGTAGACTTGGAGCAAAAACGGTGTCACTCTTAAACGGTGCAAACAAAACAAACGCCAAGTACCAAAAACTGTTGACAAAGATCTCATTTATACGTGCATATACTTACCTGATTTTATTTTTCACTCCTCTTCGCTCTGGCCCTGCTGAAACACAAGTAAATTGAATAGATTTGCTAGTTTGCGCACCACCTTTTTAGAAAAAATTACCTCACGAACAAATTATGGGACTTCTTATTAATATTACTGTAAATACATTGTCGACACGATAAGGGGAGACGACTACATTTATTTGGAATTTTTGTCGTGACGTCATATGTGAGATTCGACGAGTTCGTCACATTACCCTACTCGTCACATTACCCTACACTCCCCTATGTAATATTTATAAATGAAAATTTTAAGCTGGAAAAGAAACCTTAAGTTTACAAAAAGAACAAAAATTATGGAACTCCAAAAGTTTATTTCCGTATTTTCCGATATCCCGCCGAGTGCCAACTGCAGACCGCGAAGCGGAAGATAAGGGAAAATTGAGGGAATGGCAAGGAGTTGCAGCTAACTGACATTTGACTGTCAGATGCTGTTGGCTCTCATTCGTTAATGTCAGAGGCAAGAGTTAATCTCGCGTGCATTTCAAAACAGCGCAGACAGTCGGGGGCGGAGGGGAAGTGGAGTGGATTGGGCAAGGAAAGCGGCCACAGGCTGGGAAGTCAAGGTACCAACTGGTCTTCGGGTTGGACTGTAATCAAGGTTGGGTTTTTGCACTGCACTCCCTACGCGCTCCTTCCTTCATTTCAGACGGGAAACAGGAGCAACAGCAGTAACAATTGGTAGGGATAAGCACTGCTACCAACTATAAAAAGCATAATACAATAAATATTTATGTTGTATTGTCTTACCTATCATAAATGATTTCGATTTGACCCTTTGTATACAAGTTTTATGCTTATTTGTTAAATTGATTTAAATATAACAATACAAATTGTATTGATATATGAAAAACCTAAGAGATATAATGGAATTCGTATTTAAATCAAGTTAATTAAACAAATATACCACTTTCGCTTCGCTCAGTGCATTTGAGAATGAGTGACTGACTGACGTACTGCCAACTGCAAGCAAAAGCTGCAGCAGGACCATCGGCTGATGGATGGCTGAAAGGCAATGAGAAGAAGGGGGTACGTAGGAATACCCAGATGGAAAAGAGAGACAGAGATATCCCCAGAGAAAGAGACAGGAGCATCCAGAGAGAAAGAGAAAGAACGAGGGAGATGGAACGCCTGCAGAAATGTATGAAAGACATGGCAAGCATGTGCCCGCCCGGATGATGACTCGGAATCCCAGTTGGAATTGAGACTCGAAAGTGGACCTGCTGCTCCTCCAGAATTTGCACTGGTAATCGCATAATGGTCGAGGGGGTGGGTACGGCGAGTTGGGGATGTGCAGCGCGTGATAAGTTGGCCGGCCATTCAGTGTGGCCAACTGAACTGCAACTGTCCGTCAGCGGCCATTGCATATGACTCGTATTTGCCCTCGGGCTGCAGTCTCCACTGCTACATGAATTATTAACATTGGCCTTAAACATTTACATAATCATATGTAGATATAATTTACCTGGTACATGCATGCACTGAGATAAATTCGATTTTAATATGAAATAAGATATATTTAAGATTAGTTATTGATAAGTTTTAAATGAAATAATAGTCAAGAAAATATTCACTATAAAGAAATTCAACTTTTATGACCATCCTTTAATTATTTTGGTACCATTTTAATCCTGTTCTACTTTGATTTCTATAAATACTAAAAGGTGAAAAATGACTTTCACAAGTTTATTAAACAAAAATATGACAACACACAGAATTTTAGCACGGCTCTGACTTTGGCGCGACTTTGGATCGTTTGCATTGACTTTGGCCCCCTTTAGCCGACTTCTCCGAAAGGGGACTCCCGCATATAGACCATGATATAGTGGCAAAGTAATTTGAAATGAAAATTAATGACATGCAATCAATTTTCGTAGTCGTCGTTATTTGTTATTTTGATGACTTGCCCTGCGCACACACACAAACTTGGCTTCGCTCTCACTCTGGCTCATTTGTCAAGGGCGAAACAATTGGGAGCATGAAAATGAAATATGTCTGCCATGCTGGAGAAGAGTAGCTCCAGTTCAGTGAGGACTGTTTGCTTTTAACCGCAATATGCTTAAGTTGCGGTTATTTATTGTCTGGCATTTATAGTGCGCCAGGCAGGAGCAGTACTTTGATACCCTGTTCTAGAATGAATACTAAATATGTCTATGGAATACTTCTTGAATTCGCTACACCCTTTTCTTCAAAATATATTTTCTAAACCAAGTACAAAAAAGTGTATTATTAACGTTTAAAAATCTATCCAGTTAGTTTTTTGAATATACTCCAACATTGTTCGGTTTTGTTTATTCATTTCCTTTAAAAGTCCTCCTAAAAAATCAATACACACATGAATATTTCATTTAAAAATTTAAATAAAAAATACCTATAATAGTTTTATTTAACTTCTTTGTTTTTCTGAAAACTGAAATCAATTCATATATACAAAAAATTCCTAAAGGCAATAAAGGGTATTAATGCCAATGCCATTTTCAGTTTTGGCCTTTAGATTTTCGTGTGTTAAGCTCTCCTGCAGGAGACTTCCTGTCTGATTCGTATCGACATATTTCGCCCGCATTTTGTATTCCGGCTGTCAACGCCAAAAGTTCAAGCTGATCAGCCCCTCTTTTTGGCCCCTCACCTCCTTCAATCATTGCCGCCCCCGCAGCGCCCTGCCCATCTCCTCTTTTTTTGGGTAACTGACATGAGCTTACGTTTTTACCGTCATTCCCTCGCCATCACAAACCGGCTGATTGATGGGCGACAGCAAAAAAGTTGGCACTTGCTTTGCAGTGTGTTGTGCCCGAATATCCAGAACCACCCATTCACCCACCCAGCCAACAATCCATCGAAAAATCGAGCCAGAAAGGGGGTCCCAAAACACTAACCAAAATAAGTCATCGCGTGCAGAGCTGCCATCAAGCCAAAGCCAAGATTGATTAGTTATTGAAAACACATCAGCTGGGGGCTTGCGCAACTTGGAAAAACACAAATTTGATACCCTGTAATTAATATATTTTTGATGTACGTTATTTTGAATTTTCATAAAAATGTTTTTAAATATTTTTAAAAATTATTTTGGAAAGCAATCTGTTTCAGTGTTTTTAAAATGTTAAACAAAACATTTATTTAATTAAATAAAACAATGACATCTTGAATTTTCCCCGGTGTAATCACTTTGGGGCCTTTCCAAATAAGTCATAATGATTTTTGATCGATGCCTCCCAGTCCGAGGACGTCGGCGGATCATTAACAAAAATGAAACTACCCGAGGAAACCATCCTATATACCGCTCCGCACTCCCCCATCGATTGTGGAGCGTTCCCCGCTCGATTCCCCGGGCATAATCATTTTCAATAAATAATTTTTTCCTTCGCCCGAACTTCCACTCTTTGTTGTTGGTGTTTTTCGCCGCTTTTTTTGTCGGTTGGCATAATGACAGCATGACAGGATAAATTACTGCCAAATGAATGAGGCAAAATATGTCTTAAGCGACACACTCGCACACAAACACACAGGCATCAGGCAGACGGCCACGCCCACTTGGCGCTGCCAAAAGCCAAACATCAAAAATTGTTTTCCCTCTTTTTTGTTGTGTAATTTACCACCAAACGGGGATGGGTTGGACGGATGGTCGAGGGAATGGAGAGGAAGGCAACGCCCGCATGGGTAAAATTAATAGGCATAATAATTTTTTGACAGCACACCCAAGGATAACGCAGGCAACTCATCAGAGTCCTTTGCATGCGGTGGTAGTACATTTTTTCCTACCCACGGAGTGGGGGAATCCGTTGAGTGACAGGCAGGTTGATGATAAATGATGTCGCTGATGTTGGTCCGGGTTGTGCCCCGGCAACTTGCCTCTTGCCACGTCATGGAGGCAATCATTTGGGGTTCCCCCACCCTGTATGTCCTCTATATCCTCCTCCTCCGAAAGTCCCCTGCCCCCCCTTTTCTCTGACAGAGACAGTCGTCGTCGTCGTCGTCGCCTGATTACTTTGATGACGTTGCCACATATTTGTGTGCGCTCCTCCTCTTGCCTCCTGCCCAGAAATGAAATTCATAATATTTTGTGCACTCTCACTTTGGGCTTCAATGGGAGCCGAAACTCGGGTATATCAGCTAAGTGAATCGGTAAACTTATTGTCCTTCACTCGGGGAAAAAATTATACAAAATGCTGTGTTAAAAATAAATACAAACGAGGAAAATCAAAATTAGTTTGACCAAATTTTTAGAATTCAAAATGTTTTATTTGTCATTACATAAATATTAATTTTTGAAATAATATATATTTTGAAAGTATTTTCATATATTTTAAAGGGTATTTGTCATGTCAGAGATATTTTATATAATACCCGAAATAATAATATTTGCTTTGTTTCATCGTACCTTTGAATCCCTTAAAAAGTCTTAAAATGGATCGAGAATTTTCACATTTCATTACATTATACATACAGAGCAAGCCACCTAAAATTCTAGGCCTTTCTCGATCGTTCTCTTATTTTCTTTATTTTAGCTCGGCAAATAAAGTTGAATAATTAATTGATGAAATATTTTGGTGCGTGTGTCGCTTTGACATTGAATAATTGCTTTCCATTTGGCCAAAAAATACTCACGTGGCCATCTCGCTCTCTTGCTGTTATCTATTCAGTATATGCGTACGGGCCTAGAAAAACATAAAGACGGGAATCTACATGATAAGTGCCAAGTCATCAGGATACAATCTATCAGAGGCGATGTGTCAATTTAAAGTGTGAGAAAATTGCTGGGAATGATGAATGATGATGACGGTTCGGATCGGAATGGTAAGAAAAAGTAATTACTGCGACTCAATGATGTGTGCACTCTGAAATTTTTAGGTACCTAATATTTATTTATGTTTTTCCATTTCTATACAAAAGTTCAGTTTTCAAAATCCTCTTTATACGACTTTTTAACGGTAGCTTATTCGCACACTGCAGTTAATCATTTGATTAAAACACTAATTTTATTGCTGTGGAAATAGACTGAAAATGTGGGCAAATACTCGATCTGCCGAGTGGTATAATTAGGATTGTGCTAGTCAGCGCTAAATGCACATAAAATGTGTTTTTAATTGCGAATTACCAAATGGTTTCATTTAATTTCGTTGTTGGCCAGAGAGAACTGCGAAACCATTGAATACTTGTTGATAATTGAGCGATTTTAAAGCAGGCAGGAATGTGGATTACGTATACGTACTATACTACATGTAATTAACTAAACTCTCAATAAAAACCGAATGGAATCAACTGCAATTGCGGAATTGTTGGCCGTGGCATAGAAATTGAAATCAACACCCATACAATGGATTCTGAACCTGAAATGGCTCATAAATAAAACAATTGAGTTAGGCCATAAATCAAACACTTAATACAATAGTTTCCGCTTTTATTATTATGTGTTCGCTTTCAACTTCCCAACTACGCTGTGCACTCGCATAAAATAGCCATAAATTAAAATAACAGTAAAATAAACCACTGAGTGCGGAGTATTTGCAGGCAAAGGAGTGCTGGGCTATATGGTATAGTAGTGCCTATAGAGCCGTATACGGTGGTGTGTGTGGGCCATTGTGCGGCGGCCTAAGCTCGCAAATTAGCATACAAACTGTCTGGCAGAAAATTCGCCATTGAAAGAGACCAGGTGAGTCGCACGATAATATTAATATGTACCTCACTTAATCATAAATGCCCGGCGACATGCGAGACCCCTTCGTTGTACCCCTGCCCAACCCCCGGAGTACGAAAAGCAATTGATGTATGGTGGGTACTTGTGCCGCCAACTGCCAACCAGTTATTTGTTGTTTCACTTGCGGGCTTTGTTATTTTTTCTGAAAGCTCAGCAGGCAGACATTTCAGAATTTCTGAATTGGGCGGCTCGGTTCCAACAAGTTGCATGTCGCTAACTAGTTAATAATAATGCTTTGGACAAAAAGTGGCAACCTGTGACGCATTGCATGACATGCAAGTGGCCATTCGGGCGATGGGCGGTGTGGGGTGGCCTTTTGCCACCCAAACGATACGATAAGATACTTGAACCCAGATCGAGACCAAGACCGGGGCCAAGCAAAGCCGAACCGAACCGAAACTAAGCCAAATTAGAAGCTTTTCATTTTTTGTCGGATAATTTATGACCGGCACTTTTCGAGTCAATTCAGCCAAGCGTTAATCGTCGTTTGACTCGTTTTGCCCGTAGGCCCAACAATGCGCATTACTGAGAAAACACTGAGCTGCAAAGTAAGGATTGCAGAAAAATACAAGATATGTCCCTAAAATATTTGAGCTAAAATGATATTTTGAAAATCAATCAATTTTAGAATCAGTATATTTAATATTTAATTTAGATCTTTCAAAATATTTGGAATAACAATTTAAATTTATAAAAAAAAAAATATTACTTAATTTAAATACATTCAAAAATAAATACAAATGTCTTTAGATGAAGTTTTTAAAATAGTTAAAAATAATCCATATCTATTTGCCTTAAAACAAAGCGTCGCTTAAAGACAATTGTTTTAATTAACAAGATATATTTAAAATCTAACCATTTAAGGATCAATAAATTTAAAATTATCCATAGATCCTTTTGAAATATTTATTTGGAATAACAATTTATCTTCATAAAAACATGTTAATACTTAGTATACAAATATAACTAAATTTAATTTTAAAAAGTGTTTAAAATTGTTACAGGATGTTTATTGAATATTCCTTATCTATTCTCCTTAAAACTAAAGGTTGGATAAATATTATTGTTTCAAAACAGTAGACCAGAATTAAATCATATTTTTGTTGCCCAGTGAAACTAGTCGCCATCAGTCCAACTCCAGTCGCCCAACTCCAACGAATGGAACTGGGACGGAGACTGGCACTTTGTCGCATTGTCGTCCACATGGCCCGAATACTGTATACTGTGGACTGGCCGCCCGTCCAAGTCGGCGGCTACTGTTCGTACTGTTATTATTATTGTAATTTGCTGGCTCAGACCCCACGTTGACAGCGTGTCATTTCGGATCGTTTTGTTTAGTCATAGTCACAGTGGGTCCCCTTCCTTGTGACTGCCCTGCACTTTGTTTCCTCGATTCGGTTAACTGGTTCGGTTGGACTTTTTCTCTTTTTTTGAAAAATTGTTATATGGCATATTTCATAATTAATTGTGAAATTATACAGAGGCATATGTATGCAAAAATGCTCGGACAAAGCCATAATTTTCATGTGGCTGGTTTTGTGTCCCCCTTGAAATACCCTTTTAGAACAGTTCATAGCGGTAAAGTCCCTAAATTAATTCGCTTAAATATTTCAAGCACCTTAAGAATCCTTGATACTTTAATTTTCTGTGCCGACAATCACTTCCAACTGGAACAACACGCACCTGAGCAGAACCCAGGCCTTGGCTCATATCAAAGTCGGCTGTCCAAAGTTTGAACTCTTACAATTCATAGGAATTAATTGGTTTCCATGGAGGTGCCGGTGTCCGTGTTGCGGAAGGAACCACTTGCGGACAGGGAATGCTGATGCGATGACGACAGCGACAACTACATAAAAGTTTGTGAAAGGTGAAATCATGAGCGGGCAAGGCAATGCAAATCAGGAAGCTAGCTCAACACCTGCTCGAAAGCCTGAAGGGCGAAACGTCACTCGGCAGTCGAAGGAACCGAGAGGTATAATATGTAGAAAACCCGAGGGCTGCGAGCAACTCCCCCACGGAAAACCAACTGTCATTGCCTTGTAATGGAGGTTGATTTGGCGGCGGAGCTGGAGGTGGAGGTGACGTGTCAACTGTCAATTTGTATTTGATAAGCTGTCACTTGCGCTCTCCCCCCAAAGATTCGTACTGCCACACACAAATCACAACAAATAAACGGCAATTGACAGCGACAACCAAGCGAGAAAGAAGAAGCAATCGGGATACAGTGAGCACTGGCAATGTGGGATGGTGTAAGAAAAATATATCTAGTCCCAGGGAAAATATTAAATTTTATATAATATTTAAAAAATCTTAATATATGGATATAATAATCATTAAATATAGGACTTTAAATTCCTTTATATATTGTAATTTTTTTTGATATTTCTGAAGATTATAAAAACAGTACATTTATTTAAGGAGATTAAAGTGTTATTATAGTTATAGAAAATGAAGTTGTATTATAATTTCTACATACTTTTTTCTCACTATTTATTAAGAAGTCTGTGACTTGAGGTACACTTTTCCCCATTTAGAACTACGTAGGGGTCACACTCAGCAATTGAACTTTGTCATGGGAGGCGCATTTCTCCGTTCGACTGCTAAATGCTCGTGTCTGGAGAGTTTATTTGTCTTACTTATTTATGTTTATGTGCTCTTCTTAAGCGTTGCTAAATTAGGCGCACGTCCGCTCTGGGATGGGATTGGATTGGGGTGGTATATGGTGTATGCGATATGGGACCGAACACAACCTCTCCCAAATAGCAGCTGTGCCTAATTTATTTCAGTGGACGTGCCCCCGTTTTGCCCGTGGCTGCCGCCCATCGGCTCGAATCAAACCGAAACCCAGAACGAATCCCACAGTTTGAAGATTTATTTCATTCTGAAGAACATTAAAATTTTACAAATTGCTTTAATCAAATAAATTGCCGCGTTTATGGTGATAAATTGTGTTTGGGGCCAGCATGTTTTTGATTCAAGATGCGTGAACACAACTTGGGAATTAGAGTAATGGAAGTGGAGTGAGGGAGAGAGTGAGTTAAATGCGGTGTGAAGAAATTAGTGAAGTGATATGTGGCTTTAGACGGGTAGTGAATTGAGATATCGATTTCAAAGTTGATAATTTTACATCAGGTGTTCCTGTTAAAAAATAAAACTAATAGAATTTTATTTTTTATTCCAAACCTCACACAATTCCTAATCATCTCAACCCTTTTGCTGAGCCCAGACATATTAAATATAATTTATGGTGGCTTCCAATTTATTTTCAACGCCAGCATACCTATTATAGTGTTTCCATCTTCACTTAAGTCCGCTTCCGATAACGATAACGATAAGTATCTTGCGTGTATATATAACGCTGTTCACCTAAGTGACTCTTTTGCATAATGAATGAATGGACGGGTGAGTAAAAGACGGCGCGCATGGAGAACAAGAAGAAACTTAATGACTTGACATCTGCAGACATGGCCACCATAATACTTTGTATGTAAATTTCGCCAATAAAGTAATTTCTTTTAATGAGCCGCGGGCTAGCCAGAAAGCAGCGAAAGAAATTGGGAATGGGGAATGGGAGAGCCATTAAGTATCGCATAAAGTAACAAAATGAATTAGGCCCCGACAAGATGATGATGATGGCATGATGGTGGTGCTGGGCCCACGGCCCCTATCAACTCGGTAGTCCCGATGCGCGGAAGTAATTGAGTTAAATATGCACAAGATGACAGCATAAATTATGCGCCTCACAAAAAAAGAGTTAAATGTGGTCTTGTGGCAAACAAAAGGGTTGGAGCGAGAGGGTCGGCCGGCCGGTAAAAGACAATGACAAGAACCCCCAATCCAAAGAAGACGAGATGGCAAACAAAGGGCAACAAATGAGGGAAACCTACTTATCAACGGCATGGGAACCGCACCGAAACCCGTACCATTGAGCACTCAAGATCTGTGCCGTTCCTTCGAACTTCAAAGGGGTTGCAAACTTCGACTACCGACACTTGAAAAAGTGTGCATAACAAATTCGATAATGAACTATGAAATTTTCGCCAGATTGTAACCCTTTTTGCCATTGTCGGAAGTCCCTACCCCACATGTCACAGTTGAAATTTATTTTGCTGTCATAAATTTTGAAATAACAATTATTGCCATTTATAGCTGGCAAAGCGAATCCTTGGGATGGAATTCTATTTGCATAATAAACGCTTGTCCCAGAGGAAGACGTATTTCATCCTTGGCATTGTCATAATTTCTGGAAAAGGCTAAGTCTGAGGGATGACATCTGAAAGATTGAGGAAATGCTATTTTAAGCGGTTGGAATAATATGTCATTGTAATTCCCCTGCATGTTTGAGATCTTAAAGTAAGAGTATGAGATATTTTCTCATATTTCAGCCACCATTTTTTTTTAAACAGTTGTCATTATTTTTTTTAAATTATAAGAGGTTTTTATTATAATACAAATTTCAAATAACATTAAAAATTTAAGTAAATTTCGGATCTAAATTATTTTTAATTTTACCCGAGAAGGATGATATTTTCACGTATGTTCCATGTCCTAAGTGAAGCGTACAAAATAAATCAACTGTAAAAATGGTTCGGTCGAGGTCATAAAGTAGAAATTTGTTCCACAATCTGCAGAAAAATATGTTGGAAATATGCAAATTTCCCTTAGTTTTCCTTACTCCACCTCCTCGTTATTTTCCTCCGAAAAATTGTTCGGCCAGTGAGTGTGTGAGAAAAGTTTCGAGATGAGAAATCTGTGTGTAGGTACGCCGAGTGCCGAATGCTCGCCCGGCTTCCTCACCTCAGCCATTTTCCGTTTCCATTTAAATGTAAATTAATGGTCAGTTAAGCTGTCAGCCGTGGAGTTTTGGGTCTCATTCAGTCTGTTCTGCGGCTCTAACGATTCGGGTGGATGACGGGATGATGGGAATGACCATCGCAGCACATCACAGATTTGTGGTGTTAATTTGCTGTGAAATGTTGACTGACCAGTGACCAGTGACCGGTGGACCAGTTTACCAGTTGATGCCATTTGCCTGTAATTAATTGTCTGTGTTTAATGTGGGTTAATTTTATTTATGGCCAGCTCGTTATTTACATTTACGCAGCGGAAGGAGCTCACATCTTCACACGGCCAGCAATTACAGAATAATATTTCGGATTTCATTCCCATTTTTCTCTTAGCTGCGACTCTTCGTCCCAGAAGTCATCGTTGTTGTCAGGAATGGTTGCCTGCCCCAGACGTGGCAACACTGACAGGACACTTCTGACAGCCCAGAGACAGCAAGGACTAAGCTTCTGCTAATGTCAACAGCAAACAGTTCAAATTGTGCAAAACACAACAGAAAAGGACCAAAAGTTTTGAATACTCTTTAACATTTTTTAAAAATCAAAATTCTCATAAAATTTGCATTTTTTTGTACGAAATTAATATCTAAGCTAGAAAGTAATCTCTTCATACATTTTTTTTAAGTGTTATAGACCCAACTTAGACCGAAACAAAAAATTATTTACTCAATATATCTTTACTTAACCAAATATAAGTTTTAAACTTATGTTTTTAGTGAAAGGTTCTATCATTTAAATAATAAGCAAATCATTATAAATAAAAAATCATATGTTAAATAAATTTGTCAGGAATATTAGTAGAAAACGAAATCAATAATTATTAAAAATTTCCATAAAACGCCATTGCCGACTTTATCAACTTACGAATCTGCTCTTAGGTTGTAGAACATCCCAGCTAATATAGGGCATTTCGAAATATAAAATTGCATTGCCAGTGAGCTGGAGGGGGAGGGGAGGGGGAGGACCAACAAAAGGGCTGGAAAACAAAAGCCAAACAATAAGCAACAGTGACAGTGGCACTGTTGTCTTCTGCTCCACGTTCCCTTCTGAATCTGACAGTTGTCAACTGCTGTTGGCTGCCGCCTTTTTCGTTACTTCGCTGTCATCCTCCGACCCTCTGCTGTTTTTGAAATTCTCCTTATTTCTTATAAATATTTTTTCGAGACTTTCGTAATGGCTCCAGTTATGACATTCTACATCAGCTAGGAGCTCACCTACGTTGTGGAACTGGCCGGTATAAATCTAGTTCTAGTCCTCACCTACCTAGAATAAACTCGCAGCATTGTTGTCTTCAGCTGCGATCATAAATTTCCTTTTAACCAGTTTAGCAGGAGGGGAAAAATATCATAAAATACGAAATGAAGTACGCTCGACATGCCTCGGACGCTGTAAAATTTATGTGACAATTTTGTCCAGAATAAATGACTGCAGACTGGCCAGAGAAGGATGCCCCATATGTGTATGTGCGCATTCAGGTTTGCAGGAGGGTAGCAAGCGGGTGTATTAATTAGGTAAAATATACAAAACGGCAGGTCATTAAAATCAACAGAAAGAAAATGGAGCTTGAATTTAGGAACAACATTTTTAAAGGGAAAATTTAAATCTAGGTCTTGAAATAAAAGAAAAGTGATTTACTAGAAAACTATCAGAAATGTAATTTCCAGGATGTAAATATAATTTTAAAGATTTTTGTAAACATTTAAGATACAGGTGTATTTTTTAAAGTATAAGAAATAAAAATACATATAATTGCTCATTTTAAACATTTTATTTATGTTGATATTATTTTTTTAAGGTACCTAGAATTCCACACCCTTTTCTATCCACTCTACTCCCTAACTTTCCTTCCTTCGCAGAAATTAGTTGGGTTAAAAGGCACGCACACACCGAGGAGGAAGACCAGTAAGAGGAAGGAAGAGCGATGCAAGTCCTGGCCAGCATTTGGCTCCGGCGATTGCCAGTCCACAGTGCCCACAAAGTGGGTGCCCACTAAAAACTAACCCACTGGCGATGGGTCGGAAAAAGAGTGGGGTGGCCATGGTGACCATGGGGGTTGTGGAGATTGCGGCTAGAGAATGGGTGGGGAGGGGAGGGTTCGGCACTTCAGCACTTGGGCTCTCCGTTCGCTTTTGTCTGTTGTCGGTCATGTTGCATAAATCTCATTTTGGGCTTTATTTACTCACAAAATGTTCACGTTTCGAGCCGGTCCGCCTTTCCACTTCCTGGGCAGCCACCTCTCGCCCTCTCTGTCCGGCAAATAAATTCATTTAGTGGCATTTAGTGGCCCCTTTCACCTTATTGTCCGTGGGCCATGGCCATCCGATCTCACCCCCGGAAGGGCCCAGCAGTCCAGGATATTGCCAGTGTCCCATGTGTGTGTGCATTTTATGGCAGTCCCTGCGTTTTTGCGGCCAAACATGAAGTGAAAATTACACAAATGTAGCGCAATTGTTTTGCCCCACCTCCTCCCACTCTTGTTGTGGCTGCTGGATTTGGCTTTAGTCGGCAGTTAATTTTCATATTTTCCAGCCGCACTCACATACCATACATACATATACCACCCACCGCACCCACTGTGCGGACATTTCGTCGTAAATAAATTTAACAATTTATTTAGATTGCAATGACAGGCGGATGCTATTAAAAGCGAAATTTATGGGGTCCTTTTGGCGCTCTTCAGCTGGGGGAAGATGGAAACGGAAGATGCACAAATGAACTTTATGATGTTGCATACACAGCAGTGGTTCCAAAACTAAAGGACCTATTAGGCACTAAGTATCTACTTATATTAAATTTATAGATATTTTTAGACCCACAAGTGTCTAATTTATCATTTCAGATTGATGGAAATATAGACAACCACTTTTTGGGATGCCCTCAGACTTCTGAAAACAGGAAATGCTCTTGCAATAAATCAAAATCTTGCAGACAGCTGGAGATAAAAATCTTCAGAACTGCACCAGAGTTCCAAATGCAACTACTTGACCTAAGAATGTCATCAATTGGAAATTTGAACTTTCTTCCTGACAGATTTTGGTTCAAGTATGGCACTTGACTATATAGGGTCACCAAAACACATCCATAGATCCATGTTATATAGACAAATTTTGTTTTATTTTCGTTGCCGAGCAACATGTGCAGTGAGCAGAATAATTTCATGAATATATTCCGGATAAAATTATTTATTGACAACGTTTAACTAACCCCAACAGTGAAAACCCAAGGAAGTTGGAAAAGGGTTAAACTATGCACTGGGAAAACCACTTTTGCCATCTTTGTCAAGCTGGTGGAGGGCAACCGTGCGTTAAACAAACTTCCTGCATAATCCCAGGCCCATGAATCTTGTCAACCACCACCACCCCCCTCCGATCGGAATAGAGGAAGTTAACCCCGTTTCGGTTTTGGATATGCTGCCTTTGTTTGCCTGAAATTGACTGATTACCCACAAAATTACCAACATTTATTTGTGCGTAATTTGAGACATTAATAAAAGTTCCTTTTCTGTTTGTGTGGCGTTAGTTTGCCGGATGTTACCCCTTTTCATGCCGGCATCTGACAGTTGGCTTCTAATATTTCAAAATTTGTAACATTTGTTACACTCAAATGACATCAGCTAATTAGCCCAAGACAGCTACGAATTTGCTGATGTTAATTAGGTTTTATGACCTCCACGGGAGATCGGGTTCGGGTTCTGTGGGAATAACATAAAAAAGTGTTATATGTGTGATTGTATGGAATAAATTATTTGATTTTTTTAAACACTTTTTTTTGGAATACATAAAAAATGTCGGTTTATGCTTAAATTTCGTTTGCACTTAAAACATCATAAATGTCTCCACATAACTTTCTCGTTGCTTCCTGGCAATTGGCTGTAGTGCGTAGTTTATGACCCGTCTGAACCCAAGTGTTGACGGAAGTTGTGAGAACCATTCAATTTTCTTGGGGTCCTCGATGTTAGAAATTCGGGGAACTAATTGAGCGTGTCTCATGAGGTCTCGGCACTTGAAACAAGCTGGGACGAGCAACCGGCATCACAGCCAAGCAGACCTCGACTACCGAGAACTCAATTTACTTTTTCATTAAGGCGAGCGAGGATGGTGGATGGAATGGCTGCTAAGGATTGGAGAGCCCGAGGTGGAGGGCACTTGAGTGCAGCTCCAATTATGGGGAGAAACTGACGTCAGCTCGCCGCTCGACTCGACTCATAATGAAAACATTTAACCTGTCGTCGTCAGTGATTCAACATGAAAATCATTCCGCATCCCGGGCGAGGGGCTTCGGTTTTCCTCTGTCTATCCACTTTTTCAATTATTCGAGCGAGATGCGATGCCCAACGCCACGGATCCTTTCGAGGAAAAGGAAAAGGGGAAAAAAGCGAAGCACTTGAGTGGGAATTGACAGAGAGGCAGGTTTCAAGTTGAGTGCATAATACACCTTTCCTTCTGCGCGGGCTCCTTGTTGTCATTAATGAGACGTCTTCTTCAGGCCCGGATGCCGATTCTGGTCCGGATCGGGCGTTCCTTTGGTCCGGGTGCACAGTCATTTCCACTTCAGCTTGTCAAAGACTATGGACAGGGCCCCTCGTCATCTTTTGTGGCAGCCCAAGGTACCGGGCCAGGTACCGCGACCTCAACTTCGCTACTTCTCCAGCTCTCCACCTCTCCGCACCCCAGACCCCACTCCCTTTTCTCGCAGTGTGTGTTTTGGACATTTCGGGCATTATGTCGCGCCTACTTTTTCCGCCTTGCGCCCTCCATTAAATGAGCGACGTCCGCGCCTTTCCTTTGATCTTACGCTTCGTTTCTAATTTGATTATAAACGCACTCTATCGCATAACAAAATGGTCGGGCATGTTCTCGGGCTCACACTCGAGCCCTCTGGCTCCTTTGATACCCTGTATTAAGGGTAGATGGTCTTTGGGAGCATCTAAAAAACTTAAATGATATTCAGAAAACAATGACATTAGGTAACATATTTTGGTTACTTTAATCCCTTTTTATGTTTTTTTTAAATTTCTTTAATCTCAAGTTTTTAAGAAAAAATTGAAATATTAACTATAAAATAGTATAGTAAATATTCCATTCTGTTTTCCTAATTATGAATGTTACCTTTTCTTAAATTAATTTATTACTTTAAAAATATATTGCATCTAGAAAAGTGGTCGACCTTTATCTATTTTACTTATATTACTGGTAAAAAATCAATATCGCTTTCACCCCAAATACATAAATGAGAGATCTTATCTGTCGCAATCATCATTAAACCTTTTAGATATGTATATCTAGCTGATGGGTATCTTAAAGTGCTGATATCTAATTCAGGAATCTACCTTGTTCCCATTCTAAACGTCTTCATTTTCAGCTCGAATGCTCTTCGGCTGGGGCAGCACTTTCATTCCACTCACCCACTTGCAAACACACTCCAAGTCCATTCCACATCCACTGATGTTGATGCTGATGAGTGCGCGCCGCGGCTTACTCAATGACGCGTTGAATGTGCCATAAAAAAGGACATGAAGACATCGCCGGGTCTTGGGTCTTGGAGGGCAGACAGAGATGGAGAAGTCAGGTCTGGGGGTTAGGTGCTGACAGCATTTTAAATGAAATGAAAACGAGATGCTTTCACTTTGGCCCGCCACCGAATGTCTCACTTGGGTAGCTTCTTCTCTCCGTTTTGCTTAGATTGCCAAAGTAAGCAGAAGTAATGTCAGCGACCTACATGAGTATCTTGATTTGGGGTGGGGGAAGAAAACCCCCAGAGTACAAAAAGGATTTAATGTGATATTCCGTTCAAAGAACGATTACACAACGATTGGGGTGGCTTCAAATCGATCTGCTGATGGAATGGGAAGATTATATTCTCTCAATGAATTTATTAGTAAGTATTCTAGATTGCTTTCTTTACATATTTCAAGCTTTTAGAATCCTCGCAATAATATTCTTTATGCTACGTATAAATGATCCATAAATTTCGGTTTATTTTGTTTAACTAAATACAATTTCCATTTATAAGCCCCACACCAAAGAGACCGACCAGATACCGAAGGAAATAAAGGGTGATACGTTCGACGTTTTCCAGCCACGTGACGATAAGCAGGCCCATCAATAAAGTAACACTAAAATCGGAGGGATGCGAGCGAAATGCGAATGAGTAGTTAACGCAAAGGAGGCGACTGAACGAACGGCCATAACAGGTCCAACAAAATGCCCGTCAGTCGTAAAGGACCCTTGTAAGAACAAACATGCCATGCATAGCTGATGAATCCTCCGAACGTGAACACAGATATACGGAAAAAGTGAGGCAAAAACCTCGCGCAATAAAAACTAAATTATATCCTTTTGAGGTTCAAGTGGCGGCGAAAAAAGAAGAACAAAACGCCAGCGAAGCAACATGTTGGCCAGACGCGAAGTCATACAACCCGAAAGATCCGTCCGAAAAACTCAGATATATACTCACCGATACCAACTCACTGACAGACGTCGCCGACCCACGCACTATTTAATTTAGTACAAAATTATTATGCGCAACATTAGCACTCGTCTCGGTTTGCTTGGGTTCTTCGCTGTTCGGGTTTTGGGATTGGGTTCTTCATCGAGGTTGGGACTTTTGTCGAGTTCGGAGCGTGAGGTGCCTCAAATGAAGTGTGAATTTCGCTGTCAGCTCGTCATTCTCGACGGAGCAGGCCGAACAAACGAAAAGTGCCGACTTTGGTGTTTCTTCTTCTCCGGTTCTTTTTAAATCTAGCGTTACGTTGAGCATCGCAATTATTTCGATACTCTTAATATAGAAGTCAATCGTTTAAGTCCTAGGAGTATTCGAATGGGAACTTCAAAGTAAAGTATTATAATTAAACGATGTTAGGCTTATACCGAAATATTATACCTTTGTTTAGTAACGTGTTAATAAATAACTTTGCCATTTCAAATAGCTGCGTAATATCCCTTTTAATTACACTCCCTTATGGGATACATGGATCATTAGTTAAGTTCTTTGTGATATATACGGGTTTTTCTAAAAATATTCACAACCATATTCGCCATTCCATATATCATAATCAAATAGAACGAATGAACGGGGGAAAACATTTGCAAAGGCACACAGCACCCAGCGAGCATCAGCAGAACAACAAACAAAATATTTATGGCCAAACATAAAAATCTTTATGACCTTCCCGATTCAATCAGAGCAGAGTAGAGCAGGAGCAGGAGCAGGGCGAAAACAACTGAGCCAGGTCCCAATGCGGCAGCAACGACTACAACGACTGGCGCTTCCTGGCGAACACAGGATATAGCCGTCCATAAGGTGTTTCCCCTGGCCAACTCACCCATTCCCGATCCCATCCCCCATGTGTGTTTGGCTTGATAAAGAGAACATAAATTATGGCCCTATATATCATGGGAAATCTATCGACAACGTTGGATTTTTATGGTCTCCAAAGGAACGGCGCAGTTTAACGAGCCGGCGAGAGTCTGGCCATGTTTATTGATTTACTCGCTAATTTTTCAGCTTTAGCAAGACGACGACGGCGAGGAGTGCGGTCAATCAAGGACATCCGAGGACATGCCAGGATGGGATATGGGATCGTCGTCGTCTCCCGGGCAGGCCATTGTCCTTGATTTATGGTCCGTCATTCATTGCCAGCCACCAAAGTTGACACTTCTGCGTACATCCCGGAGTCTGTCCCGCCATTGTCATCCAGTCACTCCCCTCGCTGTCGACGTCGTCCTTCGTCCTTCGACGTACCTCCCTCCCGTTGTGTGCATCCTGACATTTTGACAAATAATTTTATTGATGCTCTGTTACTCGCCGTCTGTGTTTGGTTTTTAATTGTCGCTCAGCTGCGCTGGACGCACGTGATAATTGCTCATTTTATGACGCATTTATCAAAGTGCGTTTCGAGGTCGTTCCTTGGTCCTTGGCATTGGCATTCGGAATGTCCTTTGTTCGTGATGATTTTCTGCACCATGCTGCGTCTGACAGCCGGACTAGCATACTCCTCTCTATCCCGACTGACGATCCTGTGCGCTGACTAACCTTACCTTCCCCTCCATTTCTCGCTCAGATCCGACAGTCACGCGTCATTTATTTGGCCGTGACAGTTCCACTCCTGATTGCCATTCTCCTTTTGCAGAAATTAAGGATATGCCAGCTAGATTCTGTTTTCTCTGGGCAGATTGAACCAAGAATCAGTCAGCAGATGACGCTGAGATGCTAAGAACTATTAAAATCTTTAAAAATTTCAATTGATTCCTTGATAGTTCTTTTTTATAAAAATCAAAAATATCTATAATCTGAGAACCCCCGTTCGACAACCTATTTCGTTCGAATACAACCAATTCCAGTGATTTATTTTGTGGATTATACCTTTATCAATAACCGCCGTATATCACTGGGATAACTCCTCCCCCTGGACCCAGCTCCGTTAGATCGTATGTTGTAGGCAATTAATACTTAATACCCAAAATGGCAATAAAAATTGATGCCATCAATTTATCATTTTAGAATCCTGCACGTGTCAACTTGTAGGTATTTCCACTTTTTTTGTTGTTGTTGGTCTGTCCTTTGTTCCTATATTTTTAGAGGGGAGCATTGGGAACGATTAATTTGCTTTATTAATCCACCAAGCGATGCCACACAGGGGGTGTTGCGAACACAACCCGCAGTTGGCGAAAAGGATCCCTTTTTTTGGTGCATTACCGTAAAATTTCAATGTCACCATTATTCTTTTTCCTTTTGGGCAACTATTACGAGATAAATTGTTGTCGATAAATTATCGACAGGCAGCAGGCGGAGCTCGGACTCGATTCCGCTCGGTAGTCACAGCGGGACACCCTCTGCATCCCCTTCATTGGGTTCGGGTTATATTTTTTAGGGATCCGTCGCTGTGTGCTGTGTGCCGCTGCCTGCTTAGTTCACTTTCATACGGTTCTATTGAATTTATTGCAGTTTGTTTTTCAATTTTTTAAATGGCCCTCCCTAGTTGGGAAGTGAGTTATTGTCTTGCTGCATGGCACGTAGACGCATTCAAATCGGAAGTAATTACGGTGAAACATAAGCGATATGAGGGGAACAAATGGCTGGCATTGGAACTGGTTGATGAAGCATAAAATATATGCAAAATGAATACTTTTCCTTATTTTCTATTTATTTGGAATCATAAAAGTAAAAGATTTTTAAAATATTAATAAATTACTTTAGATGTAAAATTTAATGGGATAAATATAAAATTCAAAAAACCGAAATCTTCAAAGTAATTATTTTCTTGCTATTATAACTCATATATTCCTATCCCAAACAGGATAAAATATGTCTGGCCAGATAGCCGTTTTATGACTGGGGGAAAGGTTCTTCAGAGGGCGAAATAAAGCAATTATCGTGCTTCGGTTGGGGCTTCTTCTTCTTCTTCGTGCGTAAGTCAACTGAAAATCCGCAGACAGTTAAACGACTTTCCCTTACCAATGGCAACCACTTCACGGATATATATACCTTCATATTGCCGGAGATAATGTCAAATTTATTGCATTATTTTTCGCTCCTTTTGCTCGGCAGTTGTTGTGCATGCGTGCCCCCAACCACAGTGCCACAGGCGAGCCACCCACCATCCCGCACCACCACCCATTTCCACCCACCTCCCACTGTTGTGCATAAATCAAAAGGTAAATGGCTGCATTTTTATGACTGCGCCGCCATCGTCGTCGTTCATCGTCGTTCGCCTTTTGCGCTGCTTCGCTTTTATCACACAAACATTTCTGTGATAATAAATGCCATAAAAATGAAGAAATATGTGGTTAATTTTATGTGCTGCCTCCGCCGGCCCCCCGTTTGTTGTTTTTGTGGCTTCCACGTTTACTTCCTTTTTATATTCCTCATATAAATGTTTTCGCGGCTACAAATTTCTCCCACTACATCTGAATATCTCTCTGCGCTTTTCTGGAGACTTCTGTGTGGATATGTAGGGTATACTAGTGCTGGAACCCATATAAAATCCTTATATAAAATAAAATATATTGAGATTCAAAAGATTCTGGAAGAAGCCCCCAATTTATTTGTAGTTTTTATTATGTATAAATATATTTTCCTATTTTTTGTAGTTGAAACTCCTTAGAGTTTTTAAGTTATTCTAAGTTCCGACTCTTTCTTTGTATAGTAATTATGTAATTTAACCATATAAAGGCTAAAATATATGCTACTCTTGTTAACCTCGCCAAGACTTCGCTTTACATAAAATTAAGTTATCAACGCCGAAATGCTCCAGGGTGCGCATTAGTCTGAAAGCAAATCGCTTTAGTCACGGTATCAAGGTGTTCCGCACTTCCGCCTGGCAATTCCTTTGGCTTCGTGTAATTTATAATATTTTGGTATTATTTATACGACACCCCCAGCCACCGGTTTCGAGGTTGCCTTCGGCCCACTCCCGCAATTTGCTAGTAAATAATTCACATACAGGAGCAGCGAATTTATGACGCTGACAAAGTGGCCATAAAAAATAACAAATAATAAAGGAAAATGCTGGGGGAGCGTGTGCGTAAACTCTCTAACCCCGTAACACTGTACCAGAATATACATATACATTATTTTGGCAACACTTTGCGCACTTTTTTCGCTTTGTTGCTGCGCTCTGCACGCAAAACCGCAAATTATGTCTAAGCTGGATCGTAAAGTATCGCAGCACGCTCTTAGCTAATAAATCCATCATTTTCGCCGAAGGTCGGTAGAGTTTCCTCTACCTGTTTCGGACACCTCGCAGGTATTTGCTGCCGGGCTTCGGCTTAGGAATTCCCATCGAAAAATGTCTAAATACTCTAAATCGGGATTAAAACTGTCGCTTCTTGGTCTCGGCTTATCGTCCATATTTACACAGATTTTAATTTACTTGCAGGGGCTTTGAAGGGGTCTTAACACTCGGCCTGGTGATTAGGTAACATTTCCTGAGGGAAAGATTTCCCAAAATCCTCTTTAGGCTTGATGTAAGCATCTTAATACTTGGTTTTGGTAAGGCCAATGGATTTTGCTAGGATTGCTAAGGTATATTTAATATCGATTAGGTCACGGGAGCAAATGTTCATGATCTAGTAAGAATTATCTAGAAAAAGTGATTAGTGTTCACAATTTTTTCAAATTACTTTGGAAAAAAATAACTAAATTATTTATCAATTTAATGGATGTGAAATTGTAATTATTTTGAACCCAGCTGGTAGAAAGAATAATAATTAATATGGAAATAATTGCAAGTTATTCAGCCTCGTTTCGCAATAATCCAGGCACAATGAAATAATTGCACTAAAAACAACCAACCCGCTAAATAATTTATAACGTTCGTGCGAAATTCAAATAAATAAGTGAGGCAAGTGCTAACTGCAAAATTCAATCCAATTGCGGAGCGATTAAGAATGCAGCGAAGTTAACCAAACCATTAAACTATTACCAACTTTCGGAGTGCAACACACCACAACACAACACACGTTCGTTTGTTTGATATGTGCAGATTAATTACACACACACACCGGGGAAAGAGGAAAAATTGCTTGGAAAAACTTTTCGACGCGACAACAAAACAACGATTTCCACTTAAACAGCGAAACAGGAGCCACAAAAAAAAAAGAAGAGGGAAAACCAACCGCAGAAGTTAATCGAAAAACGCTAAACAAAGGCCACAACAACAGCTGTGTGTGTGTGGGGGGTGGGGGGTGGCGGGAAGGAGAGAGAAAGAGTGGTAAAGCGGGAGAGCGACAAACAAATTAATTTTTATATGACATTAAAACGAGCGAAGCGAGGCGATGGAAATGGTTGAAGAGTGTGTTTAAGTGTTGAGTGGTTTGCTTTTCCGAGCAACAAATCTCGGTGCGAAGACAATGAGGCCTCTGCCGCGTCTCTGCCGCCGCGCTGCTGCTGTTGACAGCCCCATCAAGAAAGAGTTCCCCCCAAGAGAGGCAGAGAGCGGGAGAGTGAGCGTGACATATGTGCCAAGATAAAATTAATGTGCCCCCAAAGCGACAGCAACAACAAAGCCCCAGAGCGGCGCTCTCCGCGCTCAACTGTTGCTCTCTCGACGAGTGTTGCCGAGTTGCAGCCAAAGACTACAAGCACCATATGATTACACAGCCGTCACGTTGGCCTCAAGTCTTGCCTCTCTGCAGAGAGCCAGAGCGCGAGAGCGGGAGCGGAAAACCTGTCTTGGCTTCCATTGCAAAGCGCATGCGATTGTGATTGGGCAAAAAGTACGCCATATTTGAAAATTATACGCAGTGCATCCCGCTCGCACACAGCAGGCGGCGCTCCTCTAACGCGTGCAGCAAACGAGAGTGTGCAGCGCTGCTCGCCGGAGAGCGAGAGAGCGGTGAGAGCGCTCTCCCGAGCGGGCGCTTCGCTGCGAGGGCAGCTACACTCGCCGCCGCGTTCGTTGGATTCAATTCGAATTTTGACTTCGCAGCGTTCAGACGTGTTCGGAAAAACCTGAAAGCCATTCGAGTGACACAAGATAAACCCAAAACAAGAATCAAACATACCCCAGTCAACTGCGGTGTCTGCGATCGAGAGTGTTTCGTTTCGAGTGAAAAGTGAAATCAGAGCCAAAACCCAAAACGCTTGGCCAGCAACAAAAAGTGCTACACAGACCAGAGATAAATTCTCTGCTCAAAACTACCAGTGTCGAATCGCCGATTTCATTTGGATTAACCTACGTTTGCCGACGCATTTCTGTGGATTAACCTCATCGACGCCGAGAAGCAAAGCTACACATTCGTAGCCTTGTCTCGCAACTTCAGTGGATTACCCTTAATAAAACTCACTAAGCAACTAAAATGGTTGTCTTGGAAGGAGGCGGCGGCGTTGTTACCATCGGTAACAACCAGTACCTTCAACCGGATTATCTGGCCCCATTGCCAACAACGGTTAGTATTGACTAAAAAGCAAAAAATCAGAACAAATTTGGATGAGAAAATTTTTTCAAAAAAAAAATGTACAAGTTTTTAAAATTTTTAGAAATATAAACATTTTTTAAAATTGAATAAACAAATTTTAACTTAAACTCTTGTAAAGATGTTTTTTGAAAAAATAGAAAAATGTAAAACAAACTTAAAAATTTTCACAGATTTAAATTTATAAAGCGCAATCACAAATTTTTGTATGGTAGTCACATAAAAAAGTCTTAGAAATCAATAAAAATTAAAAACCCAAACTCATAAAAATATGAAAAAAATTCAAAAGACTAAGCAAAAGAATACAAAAAAAAATTGTAGTGAAAACTAAAAAACTAAAACATCTCTCTTACTTATTTTATTTACCACAGATGGACGCCAAAAAGAGTCCCTTGGCTCTGCTCGCACAGACCTGCTCCCAGATTGGAGCGGATTCGTCGGCGGTGAAGCCCCTGCTGGCGATGGACAAGAACAAGACAAAGCCCGGAGCCTGCTCCTCGTCGTCGAACTCGTCGAGTTCCTCGAGCAGTGCTGAGATCTCGGCTGCCAAATCGCCTTCCGGCCAGGCCAAATCGCCCAAGTCCAGCACTCCGATCAGCTCCACCGCAACCAGCAACAGTCTGGGAAATACCAGCACAGGCGAAATCAAACTGGCCTTCAAGCCCTACGAGACCAATGTGCTGAGCCACCAGAACCAGAACTCCTTCAAGAGCAGCTCCTCCCTGGAGTCTGAGCCCATGCGTCCCAGCTCCAAGAACTCCTCGTCCGCCCAGGAGCGAGTACCGTCGCGCAGCAAGTCGAATGCCACGCCCACGGACAAGGCGGAGATATCGGTGCACGACTCATCGTCCAGCCGCAAGACAGTCTCCCCGTCGGGATCCTCGCAACGCGGCGCCAGTCCCATCGTGCGATCCGGCATGGAGGTGCTAAACAACGCCAACGGCACCGCCCAGCATCCCAAGGAGATGAGCAGCATGGCCGCAGCGGCGGCGGCAGCAGCGGCGGCTTACAAGGCCGCCGGACCCTATGGCCTGAACCCCCTGTCCGCCCTCTGCTGTCCGCCCGGCATGGAGCAGCACGCGAATCCCGCCTTCCGGCCACCGTTTGCCGGAGGATTCTCACACCATCACGCCGCCATGTTGGCGGTGGCGGCCAACGGCGTTTACCAGGGCGGAGCTCCAGGTGGAGGACCAGCCGGTCAGCCCAATCCGTACATCAGCTACCAGCGCATCAAGACCCCGGCCGGAGGAGAGGCCATAGTGCCCGTCTGCAAGGATCCCTACTGCCAGGGATGTCCCTACTCGGCACACACGCAACAGATGCTGATGGGCGCCCCCTGTCCCGCCGGCTGCACCCAGTGCGAGCACCAGAAATACGGCTTGGCCATGGCCAGTGCCGCCGGTCTGCCCCCAGCTCATCCCTACTCCCAGGCAGCCGCTGCGGCGGCGGCAAATGCCGCAGCAGCCCGTTCAGCGCCCTACGTCTGCAGTTGGGTGGTGGGCGATGCCTACTGCGGCAAGCGCTTCCAGACCTCCGACGAGCTCTTCTCCCACCTCCGCACACATACCGGCAATCTCTCGGATCCGGCGGCCGCCGCGGCTGCTTTGGCCCAATCCCAGGCTCAATCTCTGCTGGGCACTCTATTCCCGCCATCGGCTCTGAGGGCTGGCTATCCGACGCCGCCACTGAGTCCCATGTCCGCGGCTGCGGCAGCGGCGAGGTATCATCCCTATGCCAAGCCACCACCGGGCGCCATGGGCGGAGGACCCTCGCCCTTCGGCGCCGCTGGAGCCTTCAACCCGGCCGCGGCCGCTGCGGCAGCTGCTCTGGGACCCTACTACTCGCCATATGCCATGTACGGCCAGCGCATGGGAGCAGCTCATCAGTGAAGTGACTTTCACGAAAGTTAGATACCAAAAAAAGTGGATAAAACTGAAGAAAAACAACCAGAGATATAGGACGAGAGGGTTAGCCCCCATTTCCAAGACCCTGTTTGAGATAATTTCATAGAAAACAAAACAAAAAAAACACACAAACACGATTGCAAAGGCTGACACATCTCTGGCTTTTGCGCTATTCTGTGATACTAAACTGTAGTTTAAAGAGCGCTAGTTACACTTAAGTTTCGCAAACGGAAAATATTCAACCACCTAAAAAAAACAGTAGCAGCCGCAAAAATAGCAGGATCACCTCTTCTTTCACCCTAAATGTCTACAGTAATCGAATCGTTAGGTAAAAAATGCAGCAGCAAACAGGAAGTTCACTCACTCTTATTTGTTCTCAAAGTTCAACCAAAGTTTTTTAAGTCTTAGCCAGAACACATTCTACAACTTCCAATTTTGTTAACGACGAACCCATTGCTGAGATGTTCAAACATTGTTTTAGTTTTAGTTCGCCTTAAGTTCTATTAACTATTATTACGATTATCTACAAGCATACAACAAAACCAACAATTGAAATAATGTTCTTTAAGTCAACTTATATGTAAAGTAAGCATAATGAATATTTGTAATACCAACCAATCAGAGAAAAAAAAAGAAAATTACAAAAAAAAAAAAACAAAATAAATACGGAAAATAAAAATGAATATTTCATATAAATATGTACTGTGTGTAAATTCTATAAATATAAAATTAGATTTGCTATTTACTCCTTGATGTACGCATAAGCCACAACACGATCTACACAAGAAGCCACGGAATATCAAACGAAAGTACTTTAAACTACATGCAAACACATTCGTATAAAACTGAGAAATATACAAGAGAAAACAATTTTTAAAAATATAAATCAAAACTCTTTTCTTTCGAAGCAAACTCTTTTACAGCTGAATATATTTTCATGGGGCATATCTACATTTGGCATATCTACATCGCATGGTTTGGCTTACTCACTTATGGGTCGTAAATATTCTTGATAATACCCTGCTTGGTTTTCAATTATATTTACATAAGCTTGAGTGGCAAATTCCGCAAACCTTATCGCGGTCTAGAAAAACTTTCAAGGAAATATTGTTCTGAGAATCAAGCTTTTTATATCCAGGCATGGTAAATATTAATTTTTATGGGAAAATTAAGGACAAATTGTACACTTTTTCAGGATATGAGGTAACCGAATAAATAATTGAAAGCATTTTACTTTTATAAAATGTTTTCTTTATTTTCTAAATCTACACATTTGAAATTCCAGTGATTATTACAATTTATTTGCATTTCAAGCGCATTCATTTTGTATGCAGCGATTCGAATTCAGCCTAAAAAATCAAATCAAAATCGAATTTGAAATTCATGAGGGGTGGAGGAGGGAAAGGCTTGATTGGGCAAGCCTTAATAAAACAGTCGCCGGCAACAGCCATAAAACACCCAAGCTGAAAATTAAAAATCAATAAAAATCACATTTGTACAAACAATGTATTTAACCAAAATCAATTGCCATTCAATGAGCGACTCGAATAAGCAATGCATATATGTATGTGTTCGTACAATAAAAATTTGCTGACAAAACCAAATGACAAACATTATTCACAAACAATATGCTTTGGAAAAATCAAAATCTCAGACCAACCAGACAACTCAAACTCAAGCGACAATCAGCAACAGCAACAATCAAAATCAACGGCGATATTTCGAGTGTATCTCATAAATAAATTAATTGTGACAATATTCAATTTATTTGATTTGAAATTATCGCATTCAGCTGTCAAACGCTCAACGACAGCGTTTTTTCAATTGTTTCAATTTCCAGCTGATTCTTTCAATGTCTGTTTCCATTCCCCTTCGACCCACTTGAATGTTGTTTCTGATTTGTTTCTGATTTGATTTTGATTCGATGCGAGCACAAAAATCGCTTGGCCCCAATACGAATGTGGGAATATGTTTTTCCGCAGGGGCGGGGTCGCAAGGGGACTTATCAATACTCAGCAATCAGTGTTGGCAAATGAAGTGCCGAAGTGCGAGTTGTTGATTTCAGATTGCTGAGGGATTTGTGTTTTGTGGAGCAGTTTTTATCGCATACAACGAAAATTATGCAAACCTTAAAAGTTTTGGCTTCGGTCAATATTTTTAAAAACCCAATAGATTGCCAAAAATATGTATTAATTTTATGAGATAAGAAATTCAACGAGAATTATTTTTTTCATTACCAGTCCTTATAAATAATAAGTCTGCATACCACCCGTTCATTAAATTATTATAAATTAAGATGAAAACATTTTTTCATTTTGAAATTAACAAGGAATGTATATGGAAAATATTATAATTCTACCGCCCTCTTTTTAAGTTTGGTAGTTTTAAAATAGTTTATGATTCCGTTGAAAACTACGTCAGTAAAGCGCTTTGAATGTCTGACTCGGTGTTTCTGTCGTTCCAAATTGAATTCATTTACATGCATCATATTTCTTTGTTTTGCCACGCTGTCCATGTTGGACAATTTGTTTTGGATGTCAACACTCGCCCGGCGCCTCCAAACAGCAGCAGCAAAAGCAAAAGCAACATCAAAAGCGGCCACAGCAGCAGAAAACCAAAACCGAAAACCGAATCAACAACAGACTCGGCCACTTTTTGTTAAAAATAGTATGGCTCTGATTGTGGAGCAAGGGGGAATGCGGGGGGTCTTCGACTCCAAGTGGTTTCTCTTTCGTCTTCGCTCCAAGAGATCTTGCGAGGCACTCAAGTTGCCGGTTTGGCGGCCTCCGTTCAACTGGCTCGTTGGTCTAGGGGTATGATTTCCGCTTAGGGTGCGGGAGGTCCCGGGTTCAAATCCCGGACGAGCCCAAGTCAAATAATTTTTTTATTTTATTTTTCAATTTTATTTTGTACATTTGTTTGTTTATATTGGCGTTAGTCCCCAAAATAACGCTATATCCTAGCACTTTTCAGTTGAACTATCATCAATCGAAATAATTTATAGCAAGTAAAGCACAGAAATACTGTTATGTTTTTCATAAGGATCAATCATTAATTATGAAGGATAATTTTATTGTACACGTTGATAAATAATTCAAAGTCATTCCGTATTCTATCGATTTATTGCACCACTTAGGACCAGCCATGCAAGCTATCAGAAGTTGAGTCATAATTATTAATACTCTGCAATACTCGGGCTATTTAAAGTCATAAATATAAATATATATGGCAAAGCTTATACTGTGGCAAAATTTTTATGGTATCTTGTGACTTTGGGGCTGGCCCCTGTCTAAATTTATGGCCACGTGAAAATTAAGTCTAATCAGCGGTTGTGATTTGTTTTAAGAGGTTGCAAAGTGGCTTTCTATTTTTTGCAGTTCCTTAAAATATTTGGAATAAGAGTGTGTGTTATAGAAATATATTTTTTATTGACATACTTACTTTAAATTAAATTAAAGTCATACATTTAATAGAATACTATTTATTAATTAAAAATATTTGAAAAATCTTATACACAAGAGTATTTGGAGGTTCGACTAAAAAGATTAAAATCTTGATTTGTTCTTTAATTTGTGATTTTGGCCGGCTGTTTATTTATTGGCACCTTAGAACTGACAAGTTGTCGTATGGTTATTGCCATAAAGTCGTATAACCGATTTTATTGCCCGAGACTTATATAGAGATGTTTAAGATTAGACGACATGAAAATTTACAATCAAAATAAAGAAATGGAAAATTATAGGAATGTTATTAAAGATATACAAATTATTTTTGTTTCTCTCTAAGATTCATTAAATCATTTTTATTTGACTTCACTAGTTTTCAGATTACGAAGTATATTTGCCTTCATTTTCGCGAAATCGAGCAATCGCTCATAAATAATATAAAAATAGTTGGCTGAGATTGCAGGAGGATTATTTGTGGCCCTATACAATGTGGACAGCTGTTCAGTGCTGTGATTTCACCCGGCAGATTGATATTGCACTGGCAGGTTAAGATTCGGTGATTTATTTAATGATTTATGAAGTGTCGTTCGAGATTAGCCAGTGAACAGGTCCTTGAGGTTAGTGCTCGCGAACTTTGCCATTATGAAAGCTGATTATAACCGTACTCTATACGTATTTTTTTAAAATCGTAATATAAATTAAGTCATTGTTTATTTGAACATGGAATATTGAGATTATTTTATAATTATAGAAAGTAATCTAACCAATTATGAACTTTAATTTAAGTTAACTCTCCAGTTAGAGATCGCTAAGAAGGATCCAAAAATAGGGAACTTGTTGCCACATTCCATCCCCAAAGAGTTCGGGGACTTGTTCTAAAAGGTGGCGAGACCCGCTCGCATGTCGGCCATAAATTAAACAGCAACAGCAGCTGACTGATGTCAGTGTTGTCGTCGCAGCTAATTAACAGTTTTGTTATAAATTACACCGAAAGTCATTACAATTTTTCGTATTCTCGTATTCTCAGCTCGAGTTGCCGGCCTCTTGGGGCGGCACACCCATTTGGGGCGTCAATCATGCGTAAAGTGACACAGATGTGACATCCAGCGGGGGCCCACTGTTCGTAAGTGACTAGCGGATACATTTGTATCTTTAAGTCTGTGTGCCCACTGTCAACTGTCAACTCCTTAATAATTTTCCGTAGTCTTGTTTCGGATTTTTTCATTTTTTGTTGTTGTGATTTTTCTGTGAAATTCACGCCCCCGCTGCGAGTCGGTCCATAGTATCCCTCCTCTCCGAATATCCCATGCTGTGTTGTGACATTGTTGCTGCTGTTAGCCTGCTTTGTTTTAATATTTATGGCTTCCTCGTGTCATTTTCATAATGTTGCGTTTGACACTTTCCCTCTGGGCTCCACAAACAAAACTCACACATCCCCTTCACATTCCATATTATCTTACATTATATGGGCGGTTGCCTGGGATCGCCCATCTCTTCCATTTTGCATCTCTCTTCTTTCTTTTTGTGATTTTGTGTAAAATGTTTTTGAAAATTACATTTGTAGCTGACACAACGACAACTGTCAACGGGCACTCGGTAGGCATTTATTTCGGATTTGTTTGGGGCGGGGTAAACAAGACGACATGGTAAAGTGGCGGATATGGAATGGAGATTTTCCAGATATTGGGCCTAGAATTTGACATACTATTTTAATTCAATAATATTTAATATTTATTTGAAACAAATATATACTTTGAGTTATATAGCCAACCGTTTTTATTTAAAGCCTTTAAAGAAACTACAAAGAACGCAAGGCCATAAATTACAGCCGGGAAACAGGGAATAAAATATGATAGGAGAATGAAAAAATAAAATATACGTCCATTGGTATCTATAAACAAATATATGTAATGAAAAAAAATATATTAAATCGCGCTGAGAATTTATGGCCCTGCAAGGCCTTCCAACTGAAGCCGCGGCATAAATTCTTCAGCTGTGATTATTATTGCACTCGGCTAGCCACCCAGAGGAATACCTGA
Organism: Drosophila lutescens; assembly: GCA_037075285.1. Classification (NCBI taxonomy): domain Eukaryota; kingdom Metazoa; phylum Arthropoda; class Insecta; order Diptera; family Drosophilidae; genus Drosophila; species Drosophila lutescens. The sequence continues at coordinate 550,160 of JBAMCF010000180.1, forward strand.
ACCCGGCTGAGAGCGGCGGAAACAACTGGAAAGCGACAAAAACGAAATACCTTGAGCCAAGCCGATTTTGCCGTGGCACTCACTTCAAAGGCCAACCGCCGACGCGATGTTTTTGTATTTTTCGGGGGAGCTTGGCGCTAATATATTATTGATAGATATATCAGTGATATATGTGACTCTGGTCAGTGGCGGGCTTTGCTTGCGTTACGTTAGACTGTAAATTACCCAAGGCGAGGAAATGCCGTCTGTCCGGAAGGGTTTGTTGGCTTGACGTGGGCTGCTTTAGTGAAATCAGGTCACTGGCAGAAAAACGTCAGCGCTCGCAGATAACTGATATATCGAAAATGGTTGCTGATCTGTTCACCCGATGATTCGATTAAAATTATCGTTTTCTTTGTATTTAATAATTAATAATGTCAAGTTGTCAGATTAAAGCTTATGTGATGAGGGGATAGTCTAGAGTTGAAGTCGACTGGGGAATACTGTGGAATAATGTCAAGAAGAATTTGTGAACAAATTATACGGATAAATTATAATATTTATATGATCATAGTGTCATAATGTCATGCATCGGTTGACATTTCTTGATAAATGCCCATTCATTATTTATTCCAGTGCACTCTAATATTTTTTTAACAACCATATGCATCCATCCAAATACCCTTTAACACTCAGAAATAAGCTCTGCGTTGAGGTCTCAACAGGGCATAAATATTTCATCCACTGTCAAGATAACCGATAGGCTAAAGCCGGCTGTTAAGTGTGATATAGTCAGGAGTCAGAGTCAGAAGTTGCTAAATATGGGCTTGACCTGCTGCTGGCGATGCTTGTTGTGGCCGTTGTGGCTGTTGCTGCTGTCCGATGGCCATATTATTAAGCCAATTCAGCGGCAGCAGATAAATAAATAAAATTTGAAACATTGCCGCAACAATAAAAGGCGACAGTACACGATTTATTAAACGGAGCGGCTGCTGCTGCTGTTGGTTGCCGGATTGCCGGATTGCCGGACTCCAAATGAAGAGGCAAAACACAACACCGGCGTACAGCAAAAGCAACTGAAAAGCAAAAGCAACAGCAAAAGCAGCAGCTGCCACCGTGCTGCTGCTCACATTACTCTTTTTGGCGTGGCCCAGGCTGGCAGGCAGACAGAGGGAAACCGACAGCAGATACAGAGATACAGATACATTCGCTATATAGAAAACACACAATACTTGAGGTTGAGGCCAAAATGACTAATGACCAGCGATTATCAAGCGATAAAAGGCAAAGAGAGCCAGCAGCAACAACAGAGATAATTTATTATTGTTTTAAACATTTGTGTTTTGCGTCCAAACGAGATACATTTGTCTCCTCTCCATGCCGTTTAGAAACCTTTTCGGCTTTTGTTCATTAGGGCGATGATAAAATAAAAATATAATAAAAAACATAAAGGAGCCGAAGAAGGTTTGTCTAATAAACGAATATCCCATATATGCATTTACTTTATTCATTCTGTGAGGCGTATCTTTTTAGCATATGTTTTTGGGCGTGTTTGCGGCAACTTGTAATTAGCTGGCCCTTTATAGCCCGCTTTTTCTTCCTCTTTTTTTTTACTACCTTTTGAGTGTTAAACTTGTGTTGGCTACCAGAATTTGTGGCGGCAAGGGCAGAAGCTCCACGGAACAGACAACAATAATAAACTTGAAGATTCATGAAAGCGGCAAAAGGAAAATAAACAGTCAACGCGACGTAAATTTAAGACTTTCCGTATTTCATTTCTTTTGTTTCTGGACTCCCCTAACCAGCCTTCTTCAGACTACTAACAAGCCAAAACTATACATACAAAAAATAAACGAATTTATGTATATACATAAGTAAGCGGCGAGCTACAAGAAACGAAGTTTTATTACTGTGTAGTTGTTTATATGATTGATAAATTTTAATTTAAAATAGTGCAAAAAGTTTATCTTTTATACATTAAAATAATTTTAAAAACATTGCGTGCTGACCATAGAAGAAAGTAAGTTTTCAATTTGCCTTAGGTTAACATACCCCATCTACAGGGTAGCAACAAAGGGGTAAAATGATCTTAGCCCGATTGTTGCGGCGTTGGTTGCGTTGTAAATGTGAATTGGTCGAAATTAAAAATATATTTATGACTTAAGTGGCAATAAATTATGTTTCTTGTTAAAATTCTATTGTTTCAGCGACTGCCGGGCTGTAAAGTTCTCTGCTTCTGGCTTTCTTTTTCCCCCTGAATTTATTTCTTTTTTTGTTTTGCTTAAATTATTCACTTGGTGGTGGCTACATAAATTTGCTCAGAACTGTGCGATTATGACATTATTTATGACTCGCTAATGAAATAGTCGTCAGAATTTTGAATATTTTTTGTGTTGGATGTGCTAAATATACTTTGGAAAAGTATTCATAGATTACAATTTTTTCAGTTGATAAGAAGATTAATTTGCTCAAAACAAAATGACACAGATTTTATTTGTTTTCCGAACTAATATTTTTTGTATTGTCTTGTTTTGTCTATTGGTGTCTGAGGTCATTACGGGTGATTTGTTGTTTTTACACTTCAAGACAATTTTTGATTCGATTTTTATGAGCCCATTAATATAAATATAATCTCTTTTGTACAGTACATTAATAAACACTTCAGCATTATTTTGGAAATCTAAAGAATAGAAACAGAAAATCAATTGCGTTATATTTAGAGTCAAAGTCATATGGTGAGATCTTGATCCCTGACAACCAGTGCATCTGATTATTTAGTCACTTCCCGTTGGTATTTTTCTTTTTTGGGTTCCAGGAATGAAATTGATTTCATAACGACACAATTATGTTGGTCTAATCTAAATGGAGAGCAATTAAAATGAAAATTTATGGCTCTAATGTGCCACATACTCAGAGAGTTCAAGAGCCGACTCGGCTGTCATCAGCTTATTATATTTCATAGAAGTTTACGAGCTCTGCCGGATTAAAGTGATAATTTTTTCTATGGGCAATTAAAAATTTGTTTGACTAACAATCCGGACGATTTTCAGTTTAGTTTTTATTTTTTGTTGACAGCACCGCCAAGCACTTCAGAATCGGTTAAAAATAACTTGTGTTTTTCGACAATGTCATGATAAACAATAGACTGCAACGTCTGTGTTTTCTTTAATAACATCACTGGCATTAGGCTACTTAGCTTCCGAGGCAAAGATAATAAACAAAATTTGTGAGGAATTTGGAAAATAAAGCGACGCAGGAAAACAAGATAAAACTATCAGTCGAGTCTCGTGATTGTCGTGCTGCCCCATGACAAGGTCTTTCGTTCTCGAATTAGAGAGGATCTGTCTAAATTTAGTAGTCATTCAGTTAGCTGGCTGCCTGTCATTTAGATAACAGACATCTGACAGAATCTGAAAGATTTTGTTGGATTTGTTAAAGGTGAAGCCAGATTTGAGCAGTAGGTGGGTATTGCAGCATTATATATCTCTAGTCAGTTGTTGTTTACAGATCTTGGCCATTTTTATCCCAATATTTAAGGGAGCAATAATTCGTGTTTGCTTCTTAAACTCGGCCAAGAGTTGCTAAAGCCCGAGCTGTGATATTATCTTCTGTTTATCCTTTTATTACGTAATTAATACAGGTATCATTAAAAAGTCACCTAGAAGCTACTAAAATATAAATAACAAAGAGGTTGTTTACCAATTTCCTAAAACCTGGTTTGTCATGAGGTACTATTTTATTTCTTTTTTCCCAATATATTAAACAAAAACTTAAGAACACTTCTTATTAAGCATGATATCAATCACTTTAATAATTTTATAAACCGTATAATCCCATATAATAATCATTACTGTTCAGTTTCTTTTAAATTTAAACCTCAAGTCGAAAGGTATCTTGAGAAAGCTTTACAGCTCTACCCAGCCCAAATCGTCGGTCAGTCAGAGCTGTCGGACATTATGGCCGCCCACCATTTGGCCAACCATCCTGGATCTGTCCGCCACTCTGCCACTCTGCCAGTGGCACTCTTCTCTTGGCCATTTAATCACAGTATTAACTCTTTGGCTGAGCCTCCTGTCACTCATGTTAACTCTGTTCGCTCGGTGGTGGTTGTGGGACAGACGTCGATGTTATAAGCACTACTGTCTTCCAACTGTCAAGTCGGTCTAAGTTTTTGAGCGCAAAATAAAAGCCGACTTGACAGCTGAACGGTCGGCCAACTCATGTTGATGATGATGATTATTATGTATTTTGTATTTTTGCCGTTTCTCGTTTTTACTACCCAATGACACTCTTACACTGGGAAATAATATGTATCGAAATGTTAAGCAAATTTTATATTTATTATTTTTAGAACGTTAATTTGTTAAAAATAAATCCTTTAAAAAAATAATGCTTGCTACAGACTATGCTGTCATAAATTCTCTATTTTTAATCGATCTAGAGCTTAGTTTCTCTCAGTGTCTTAAGACTCGGTCGGTCTTGGACACAAATACAGACGCACTCTGTCGCCCAGGCACATTCGTTTAGGCTTTTAAACGCTTAGGTCGTCTTATGTTGGACTTAACGCGCTGCCCGATGCCAAAAGCCAACAGTTGGACAGCTGAAGACGCCTCAAAAACTCGATGGCGGCGGCGGCGGCGAAACTTGAAATGAATTTGGACGCGCTTCGGATAATGAAAACGAAACGAGGCGCGCGCGCTCCACAAAACGGACAGACCAGAAAACAAAAAAAAAAAACGGGAAAGAAACCAAAAAAAGTCAAGTAAAATCCCAACCGACACAAAGAATAAAAACGTCAAAAGTGATTTTGCGCTTTGGCCAGCAGCAGCGACAGCGGCAAAGCGAAATCAAAAAGTGCCGCCGCCGTCAGCACCTCCCCCCTTGGCCGCCTACCCCCCTTTTCTACCCCTCTAAATGGCCAGTGTCCACTGTTAACTGTTTTGTACGAGCTGATGAGCTTTTGGGCGCTTGGGGATTCTGACATTTCATTTTTAGAGTTTGTCATTTTCTGTGTAGGTTGCTTTTTATTTTTGACCAATTTTAGTTAGTTTAGTTATTGTTGACTAAGGAAACATAACTAGGATTTATTTTGAGGTTACTAACAACTTTAATTTTTTGTTCGTATTGTACTGTATAATTAAATTTCCTAAATTGGATTTTAAACCCTTTAAAAAATATGTATTAAAATTAGATTTATTTTAAGAGCTTAATGTATTTTAAACAATCAAATTATTATATTATTTTAACTTATTGGTAAAGGGAATTATTGATACAATTCTATAAATGTTATAGCTTGTTGTAAAGTCATTTAAATAATCAAAAACGAGCTACAACTTTTCTTTTGTTTTCCAAAAAAATATTTATACTATTTTTAAAACCTCAAACTTAATCGATTAAAAGCATAAACGAAGTCTATAAATTATTGACCTCTCGTTTCCATAAATAATCGATAATTGCACAACAACAAAAAGGTCACAGGTGCCAATTTTCAATTCGCTTCCCATGCAATGAATTCGGGTTAAGGCCTGTCATTCCCCACGCACACACCAAACTCACGCAAAACTGCAGGCCTTTTCTTAGCCCTCTTCTCGCCAAATGCGAACCTATAAAAAATTGTTTATAAATTATTGATTAAATGACAATGCGATGTCAGAATTTGATTTATGGCCTGGCAGAAAGACACGCAAGCGACTGAAACGGGGAGTGTGAGAGTGGGCACGACAGCACATTGAAAAATTATTAAGCAAACAATAAAAGATGGCCGGCGTCCCCCGCCGAACGATTTATGACAGCTAATTATGTATGAGAAGGAGTCCCAGGGCCCCAAGAAACGCTTGGCCCAAAGTTACACAAGAGCCGAAACCAAAAACGCAATGAAGATGGCGTGGTGGGGTGGTTGGGCTGTAAGTCCCCCCCTTAAATAGTCGTTTTTTCTTGTATTAATTTATCATCGGAAAACGGCGAAACAAAAGTGACATCGAGTCACTCATCAATCAAAAATTACGAAACGTCGAAAAGAAAGGCAAGAAAAACTTTGCAATAAATTTACGATGAAATGGATCCATCGCCTGCTAGGGTATTCGAGTTTCCTTGGGGCTACTTTCAATTAACGGTCTTAACTTTGTTGACTTATCTTTGAAAAAAGAATATGCTAATTATTGGGTATTAAAAAGCCACTTCGAAAATCGAGCTGTTCACATTAGCAACGGAATTCATTAAAGTAATCTCTCCCCTCCTCATTATGGAAATTTTTTCTCCGCACCTTGTGGCAATCTTATCACACCTAAGTAAGGGTCTTACCTCAAAGAACTCATTGAATTCAATGTGTTTCGGGGCTTACACACAAGATCAATGGTACTAATGGAACCTTTCTAGTTTAAATGTTACTATTCGAATTGAAAGTAAATCCCTTTTACATCCTTTAAGCACCCGAACCGATTGCAGTTCCTGTTATCAGGTTTTCGAAACCGTCTGATATAACAGAGTGACGTTATCTTAAATGGGGTTCTTTGGGCCTTTGGTACTTACCCGGCTAGGTACAAATAGCCTAACCTTACTTAACTTAAGTCTACGTGGTCTTACCAGATGTAACTTGTTCCTATCTTTTATTACCTACATTTGATATAAGTACATTTGGTCTTAAATAAAAAATGTATTATAATCTGAATGTATATTCTTACCCAAGATAAACCCCACCCTGTTACTTACCATTATAATAATCAGCTCTTATGATTTATGGTTTGGTGGACAAACACCTCAACGGTCTGAAGTATGCGCCATATATAAAAAGTAAAGTAGATTTACAGCGGACATCATCTGTCACACTGTGCTGTTCGCGAGGTGTAAATACCGGGGATTATGCTGCTACGAATGCTACTGGGCTCTTGGCAAATACGAATCAGAGTCGAGCACTTTCGTAACCCTTTTTTTTTCCACATCTTCTGCTGGAACAACTGTGCTAATATTTGCCAAACATTCAACAGCGCTAGCCGGGCGGAATGTATTATATGATATGAGCAAGTTGGGTCGGCTTTATAGAATGGTTTATAATGCGTCTCCGTCCGGCCAGTGTTTATCAAGTGTAACACGCTGTGTCTCTATTTGTTTTCCAACACTCGGCGGATGGCTAAAGTTGATTACAAATCCCGCTTTATGGCAAACAATCCGAGCTGTGTTCCTCTCGACTCTTGACATACAATAACTGAAAGAGATTTACGGCCTCGCTCTATCTCGGTGTGTAGCCGTAATTTCCAGTTACCAGATTTCACTTTTATTTGTGTATTTTATTTAATTTTTTCGTTTTTTTTTTTGGCTTGTTTAAATAAATGGAAATAAATCTGCACGTCGGCCTGGTGGCGTGGAGTTGATTTACACCGTATAATGCGCATTTTTCCCGTGTTTAACAGACTTAATGTCTGTTTATAAGACCGGGCCCAGCTCTTTGGGTTCGTTTGTGCTCTGCGTTCGGGTGTTGTGTTGTCGCGCTATTAAATATATTAAACAAACTGATTTATTGCATTTTGATAACCTCTCACTGGGTCGGGACACTGCCTCCGCTGGCTGTCTCCGATTCATATTCATCGTCTAGGAGCTGTCGTCGGTCCTGAAACTGTGCAAAATGTCAAGCAACACCAGATGAAGAAGAACGCGTTTTATAATTGCCTCGGTAATTTATGAGCTCTTTTTAGTACATCTACGTACGTTTACAGATTTATAGGTTTTTATTACGGGAGAGTGTGCCTTTAATGATTTTGTTTACAAACGAATTGTGTTGTTCTTGGTTGCGTTTTTGGTTTATTCCATTTCACAACATATTGGCTGAGGCGCCAAAAATTAATGACGCCAATAAAAAAAATTAAATTGATTTAGCAACTGATTTAACTGTATAAATATTCAATGAATATGTATTCGGCGATTTAATATTTATTTTTGGAAAGCATAGCTTCAAATTAAATAGGACATATCGCTGTCAAGCGTTTCTGTTCCTTTGTCTCAAGATTAGGCATTTTGACATTTTTGCGTCAAAATATTTGCGCATTCAAATTCTGTGACTTGAGGAATGAGGTAGAGGGTGACTTAAGCGATAGGTAAACCAAGCACTCGACATTTGACGCAATCTGCAAAGTTTGTTCACGTGTGACAAGGTTAATTTTATTCATAAATGAACTGATAATGCTGGAATCTAGTGCGTACTTATGGAATAGTATTCGTGATTGAAATGACAGCTGGATTGACAGTCAAACAGTTGTCCGAGGGAGATAACGCAGCACTTGTTGGAAGAATGAATATGAATATGCCATATAAAGGTAGATAATTTTAATATATCTAATGTGTCTTAGTAAAATAAATAAATTAAAATGAATTATTCACAAAAAGTATTTTATAAAAGCTGCTTATTACGGGATGTTCTTAATAATTCTAGGAACATCTGAATTTATCCACCGTTCTAAATATCAACTTAAACCCCTTCTCGACCCATAAAGGAAACAGTCTAAAGTGGAGAAAGACATATGGACAAGGGTAGGAATGAAAGAGCAGCACATTCTGTTGGCTTTCAGTCATTAAGTCATTTACATATTTGCCAACAAAATGTCAGCCATAAAATATAAACTAAAGCAACTGTGTGAAGAGCTGAACCCGCACAAAGTCAGAGCCCGTTCCCCGGCAAAAGCAAAGGCAAAAAGCCGGGAAGATAAATGAAGGCGCAGCTGCTGCGGCTACATCAACGCTAATTGCTCTGTGCATCTTACAGATACTCGACGAGCTGAACAGCAACAGCCACAGCCAAGATACGGATACAGATACACGGGGCGCGAAGACTTGACTTGGAGATATATACGAAATCATAATTCATATTTCTCGTTTTTTTTCGGGCTGTTGTCTCCGTGTCTTCGGCGGACTTGTGATCTGTGTGACAGGGACGGATGGCGGGCAGCGACAGCAAAAATGTCAAAATGCATTAACATTTAATTGAGGCTAATTTAAGGCGAAATATTTCGCCTGGCATATATGAAAATTTATGCGTCTCATTTCGGTCAGATCTTCGTCAGTTCTTTCGCTTTCATTCTGCGCTTTTTTCTGATATTTTTTTGTTTTTCGTTCTGCCTGCCCGTCTGTCGGAGCCGGATATGTTTGAGAAACGAGTGCATTTTGTAAAAATGTCACATTACATTTAATTTATGCACGCCAACGCTGAAAGCCACTTTGGTATCTGTATCTTTTGTGTGCCCTTTTGCAGCTCCTTGCACTGGAAGTGTTGCATGAAATTGTTTTGATGGCGATGATGATACCGCCTGTTTGTTTTCCATCTCAATGTTTTCTCGGCGAAATTGTTTTACATTCATGTGGAAAGGAGTTCAGTCATTCGTTGCTATAACATAACATTTTTAAATAAATAATTATTTGTTCAGGAAAAGTAGATATATCTGAAATAATTAAAGAGTACACCAAACTTTATTTAACGCCAACAAATAGATAAATACCACATAAATTTCAAATTCCGAATGGGAAATTAATACCAATCTCGGAACTCGAGCTATCAATCATTCAGTCGGCTGAAGAACGTCCTCAACAAACTTCGCCCCGCCCCAGTGACAAAATTTGACAGGCAAGTTGGCAGGAGGTCGTCTGCCGCCCCACTCGTCAGTAAGTGAATGTGGACTTGAGTCCGGACTTCGGTCTGCGGACTTTGGACCACCAGCTGCCAGGATCGAGCTGCGGCTGTCAAGCTCTTTAAACCCAAAACGTTGTGGACGAATTGATTTTGGTCCTCGCAGCAGGACTCTGAGCCAACTGACACTGGCAGGCGGTCGTCCTTAAGGCGGTGATGCCAAGATAGCTTTTTGTAGCTATAAAGTACATTTGGATATTTTTCAAAAATCTCTTTTTAAAATAATTATTTATATCCTGAAAGAAAACCCTGAAATAAAATACACTCTGTTTTGTTGACTTCTTATTAAAATTAAACATTTATTTCTCGATTTTAATTAAGTTATATAAAATAAAATTAAGTTTTGTAAGATACTAATTTAAATAAATATTATTGTAGATTATCAAAATGGTTAAAAGACACGTTTCAAAAGATATCTTTATAATGATAATAATTTAGCTATTTAGATCTATTTTACCAATAAATTTTAGCCTTTTCTGTAATCTACAGTGGGCAGCACTGCCGGCCATGGCAGACAAAGCATCATCCACCTTGGACTTGTCACTGATATCAGCTGGATGTAGAACTGGAGCTAAAGAGCTGCTAGAAGTGGCTACGCCCAGCAGCTAAACAAAGTTTGAATTGACTTTGTTAACTCGCCTGGTGGGCTCAAGTGGTGGATACGTAGATACTTAAGCTCGTGCATGCCTCCTCGACTCTATGAGGCATGCTGTGAAATCTGCAAATTGCCGTGTCATTATTTGTTAGCATCAAACCGAAACTCAGCCAGGATCCAGGATGATGTCGACGCCCCTTGGCCAGCCGTAACCCCAAGAAGCCCTCGCACACACAAACGCACACATTGTGCTCGGCGTCAAAAAGTGTAATTGGCAGTCCGCCCGACAGCGGACAGTCGATTCCTGTGGATCGGATCGGTTAGGTCCTGGAACTGTAGAACTGTGGAATTGGGGTGTAACCCACTGTCGGCTTACACACTCAAGTCAAGCGACCAACCGAACTGAACCGACGAGCTGGAACCGGCAGACAGTTGGTAACTGTCAGTGGGCATGTTCGACTTGACAGCATAATATTACAAATCCCTGCCGAAAGCAGACAGTAACGATGACAGGACGGCCGGCAACGCAACGGGGCAAAAGGCAAAAAGGACAACCGCAGAGCAGAGGCAGCCGGCAGAGAGAAGGCAGTAAAATATCCTCTATCCGATGGAAAAGGGCATATTTTATTCCTCCAGGTAAAATGTCAGACTAGGGGAAATCATTTTACCCCAAAATTGTTTGCGGTTAGCCGAAGAATGGCGAGCGATTGCCCTTTTGGGGGTTGGGAAAATGAGCTGGCCAGGAGGTCAGGGGTCTAAGCCCTGAATAAAATCACAAGTAAATTGGCCTGATTATATTCCTTGTGACGGTTCAATCAATCAAAAATTGATTTGGCCTCGGGAAAAAAGGACTATATTTTATAAACATTGGGGAAAAAATAATTTTATATATTTTTAAATTTATTGGTAAATATTATTATTGATTTTTTTAAATATTTTATTAATTTATTCAAAATTCATACCTTCGGGCTACCAAACGAGCAGCCTTTCAATTAACCGACTGATGGAGATTTACCTCATCGCCGACTTCCATTTCCCCAATACTCGGATGGTAATCAATTAACGTTGTGTAGGGGAAATCACATAAATTTGCGTAACATTAAACGGATCGCGTCGTCGGCTTGAAACGGACGCATTCGATATGGTCACATTTCACAAATTTTACGAGGAGCCTTTCAAGTTGATAGAAACATTTACGAGGCACTTTTGCCATGGCCTCCATGGTCTGTCTCTCTGTCTCTAGACTTGGTCTGGTTCGCTTGGTAGCAATTGGTAAACAAGTTTATGGCCAGTCTGCATCCAACTTCGACTTCAGCTCCATCTCCGCCGCACAGTTTCTCTCTTGATTCGCCGACATGGCTATAAATTTATTGCACTTCCTTTTGCATATAATTTTCAAATTAAGTGTTGCTTCATGTAAATTGATACATTTACTGAATGTATTTTCCTTGCTCTTGGCTGATAGTACCGACCAGCTTTTAAGATTTTCAGCGCTCCAAGTTGGGCCCATAAAACGCTGTTTCTCAATGATTAATGTGGTTCTTAGCATTTTCTATGGCTGAGATGTCGGGAAACCGGAAAATTTAGCTGCAATAAATTGCTTAAATGGTAGGTGATCAAAGTTGGGTTTGAAAGATTTTATTTAAATTATAATATTAATTGTACTTGAAGCTCTTACGAAAAGGATTATGTAATATTTTTAAGTGGTAGCTATATTCTGTATTAAAAAACAAAATAGAGGGCTTATAACATTTAACATTTTTAACATTTTGTTAGAGAATATATCAATTTTTTCAACTTTAAAACCAAAAACAAAAATAATGAATGCATTTATTAACTTATTTCGACACCCTGGTATCTAAACCATAGTCCTTGGCGATTTTCCTCGACTATTTCTTGGCCCTTCGAGCTCTCCTCGGGAACTCCGGGACTCCGGCCTTCCTTTCATTCAGCTGACAGTCACTTCCTGTCAGCGCAGAGCCCCTCAAATCCCCCTTCGACCCGCCTCTGACGGCTCATTAGCATGTGTGCGTGGCTGGCCCTCCTTCTCCGTCCTCCATCCTTCGCTCCCTGGGCCTGCCATTAATTTCGCCAACTCTCCCTGTTGTTGCCGTCTCTATCTCTCCTTGGGGCATTTACAACTTGGCCAACTTGCAGCGTAACGCTTTGTATTGTTCACGCAAAATTTATTTCCGCTACGTCATGAACATCCTGCTGTCGTCGTTGTAGTTGTAGCTGTAGTTGTCCTCATCAACATCCTTGTTGTATTTGTTGTTAATTTACGTAATAAATACGCTTGAAAATGTTGCACGCACATGCAAAATGAATTACGTTGCAAGGGAGCAGCAACAGCAACGGCAACAGGAACGGCAGCAACATCAACTTAACTGTCACTTGTCACAGGGACGTTTCAGGGGCCTCCCTCTGGATGTCCTGGCAGTGCTGTCGTCTCTCACATGTCAACGGGCGTCGCTTTGCTTGGCATTTTTGTGATGTGAAATGAAGCAACGAGGTGACAGCAGCAGCAGCAACAGCAATAGCAGCAGCAGCAACAGCAGCAGCAAAAGGGGAGTTACTGCTCCTTGCAGCGGCAGCATAAAATGAATTACTCGCGTGAACAACAAAAACTGTCAGAAGGCTGTCAGCTGAGGGGCGACACGTGGGTGGGGCCCATGTCGCATTTGCAATCGTGTTGCTGCTGTTGCTGGTGTGTGCGAGGTGTCAGCGCATCGCATTTGAAATCCTCGCACACTGAAAAACAGTTGACAGTCAGCAGTCAGAGCAGCGACAAAGTATTGCTCCCGACAGTCAACGCCAGCGGCAGCAGCAACAGCAATAGCAACAGCAACATCAGCGACCCAGCAGCAACATGTTGCCGTCGTTCGTGTCCATGGCCATGCATATGAAATGTGAGTGTGCGAAATCTTTTGTGGGTCCATGGCCCATGATTATCTTACCTCAAATTGCTTGTAGCAATCATGGAAAAAGCAACGTTGCGGTTGTCAAGCTCGCCGGGGTTCTCCCTTTTACTTCTTTCTTTTTTTTTGGTTGCAGCAATTTTCATTTTCGCACTCCATTATAAAGTAATTTTTTTGCATTACTTATGCCTGTCAACGTCTGGCGCTTTTCGCCGCTTTCTTCTTCCTGTTTCCGTGGCAACGGCACAGGCAAAGGCAACGCCCCACGACCATGTGGGTATCCTTCTTGTTGGCAAAGATTAATATGTTGCCGCTGTGCCGCTTCCTGTGCTCACTCGCTCAGTTTGCCAGCTTGCCGCTGTTTGAACGCTCGCATGTGTGACAGTTTGCAAATGTGATTGACAACTGACACTGGCATATAAATTCAAAGCTTTCGCACACACACTCAACCGTTGACAGTGTACACGGAGAGGAGCAGGAGCAGGAGCAGGAGCAGCAGCAACACCAAGACCAACAGCAACAGCAACAACAACAACAACAACTGCCTCCTGCCTTGAAGGCATGACAAACTGACTGACTGAATGACGGACGTGCCGGGGGTCTGAACGGTCCCACTGACTGACTGTCTGACTGACTGACTGATGGCCCGACTGCCTGCAATGCAGTTGGGTGTTGTCTCAACTCAACTCAACTCAGTTAGAGGACTGGGAAAGTAATCGCAATTCATCTTATTTCCCTCGCAGATTGCTCAGGGAAAGATTTAGGGATGTCTCCTGCACTCCGTTGTAAGAAAAATACATAAATTTAGGAATACAAATAAAATGTTGACGAGCTGGGAATTTTATGTACTTAAAAGATTATAATAATAATAACTAAGAAATATTTATATCTAAAAAAGTAAACTCAATTAAACAAATAATAAACAATATTATATGGATTTTTTGAAGATTTCTTAAGCCGAGAAGTATCCGAGTTTAAATATTACTTATATGATTTTGAGATTTATAAAAATTATAGTCCGAAACCCTTTAAGATCATTAAGAGTAGTACCAACAAATAAGAAATAATCTCTCACACTGAATCAAAAGAAAGGTATTAAAAATACATCATCAAATACTTTCCCATTAATGGCAAATGCACCTGACCACTTTTTCGGAAGAGTTCAAACCATTCGCTGGTCCCACAGGTAAGTACGATCATTAGGGTGGCCCGAAAACTACGTCAAGTCACTTCCCCGAATCGCTGGGCTCCATCCATAATTTGTTAGTTGCTTCCCGGTTCTTTCAATTACCCAGACATGGCCTATAGAAACTAATTCCAATTATCATGACAACTTCCGTTTCTCAGCTCAAATTACTGCGGCCTAATTGCTATTTAGGGCTCCTTTCGGAACCTCGAGCCGCGTAATGTCCAATTATTCAAACAAGAGACGGAGCCCATAAATGCTGACACAACCGGCCGGCCCGAGTCGGATAATAGACTCATCAGACTCCGGTCGCCATCATCGCCGCGCAGCAGGTAGTTCCTTCATAAGGAGGGGGAACTCATTTTGAGAAGTACACAGGGAGAAACGAATAGACGCAAGTATATCTTAATAAAACTTAAAGGAAATCTATGAAATATAATGTTGTGAGATCCATACGTTTTTGGTTGCTTACTTTTTGAATACCACATTTCTTTTCCCTTTTCATCTATATAATCTGACTCAATCACTAGAAATACTCATTACTTTACAGAATCGGAAAAGGCTTCTTCGAGCCACATCCTACATATTAATTTCTCTCCGTGTACTAACGATGAGGCCTGAACCTGCCGCTCGTGCTGACGACAAATGTCTTCAGCGGAAGTGACACAACAAAAATCGCGGGCAACCGAAAGGGAACAAAAAATGCTTGATTATAAATGCCCGATGCCGCGAAGAAAATAAAACTAATAAATTGATGTTGATCTGGCGATGCTGGCTACTGGCTACCGTCTCGAAGCAAAACAAACGCGCCATGACAATGACAAAATCAAGCGGCAGGGCTGACAATGATGGAAGTGACAACGACAATGGCGCTGAATGACAGGAGGATGTGGATGTGATGGCACTGCAGAATGAGTGGGGCGTCGGCAGGGGGGGTCTGGAGGGGTCCGGAGGTCGGGCAGTGGCAGCTGTTCGCTAACTCGACACTCTTGGCGTGACTTGTCAACGGGCATCATTCGGCTGCCGTTGAGGTTGAGGTTGCCGGTGATGCTGGAGCGAAGAAGATCATCATTCACGACGATGATGATGCGGTCTGCGCCTTTTGTTTATCAAATTTCAATGAGACTGGGACGTCTGCAATGAAGTGATGGAGGTAGCATATCACCATGAACTATTTCTTTGTACTCAGCTGGGATCAATAGCTTCAAAGTATTCTTGTATATTATTTATTTCTGAAATAATAACTTTGATTTTCCATCTTTCCAAACAATTATTATAAACAATTACATGGTTGGCTAAATATCTGTGCAAAAGTATTCCTTTAGAACTTAGATCATCCTAAAAACTTGCCTAAATATATAGGCTATCCTTTTTTAAGCACCATTTTCTGAGAAGCGTATCATGATTTTATTTTTAAAATATTGTAACAAAAAATTAAATATCCATTTAATTAACTTACATTTTATTTTTATTTTTGGTTCAAAAACTTGTTTCGCACTTAACAAGGGTCTCCACTTTGATGTCCACATTACTCTTGATTTCTACACTTGCGGCCAGGCTTATTTGGTTTTTGCCATCCTAGTCGTAGAAAAAAAGACGAGCAATTCTCCGTACATCCGTCAGTCAGTCAGTCAGTCAGTCGAGTCATCGATCCATCAGCCATTGCCATTCAATCATTCACTCATTTCGACTGTTGTCACTCACTCACACTCGAGTGGAAGGAAGGAGCAGATGGGGCAGGGGCAGGGGCAGGAGAGAGCTGAGGCAACCACGTTGCACGATTCCGTGGTGCGCTAGAATGAAAACAAACTGATATTTGCCTGACACTTGAGATTGATTGTCATCCATCAAGGGAGCTGCTGCTGTCGTCTGGGTGAGTGATTGAATGGCAAGGATGCGCTGTTTGCATTTCGAATTTACATGCCTGCCCCGTCCTCGTTTTCATCTTGACTACCCACCACCTACCGCTCCTCCGATGGCGTGCCCCTCCTCAGCATTTGGGCGTTGGCCTGAATTGATATTCAATTACGAGTCGAGTCTGGCGTTTTATTTTGCCAGCCCAGGAGAAGTAAGTCCGAAGGCTGTGGCTTTCACACTCGGTCCACAAGATGCTTGACCAACGTCTCCATTACCTGGCGACCTGGCTAAAAGCGATGGTCCTGCTTGTTTGCTTTGGCATGTGTTGGCCAGCAGTCAGAACCGCAGAAAGCTGCCACTTTCGATTGGCCTTCTCGAGAGTCATGTGGTCAGGCAGCAGCTGTTAAGTTGCCATGTGATATCCAACTTACATGAGAGATGCTTGATTCGGTGAAAGGGATAATTGATTTTCTTATATTTTTTGCGAGCGCAACAATCTCTAGCCTCTATTTCAATTCACGCACTCGTAATAAAAGTCCCACACGCATTTTTAAAAATTGAATTTCTACACCGTCTCAATTGGAATTGTATATCAATTTGTTTTAATTAAAAAATTGTTTATATCGGCTATTCATTGAAAACGTTGTTTTACCATGTAATATCAATTTGTTGCAATTTATTTCCAATCAATAACAAACAGAAATTTCAATTATTCATCAAGGCATTTGAATGATGGTCGGACAAATAAGTTCAATATTTCGTTACAGCCAATAAATCTACATTGCTGTTGGATATGTTTTACATATGACTTTTTATTAGATCATATTTCATTGGAAGTACTTTTTCTCAACTTGCACAGTGATTTTGAAATTTATTGGCAAACTGACAAAGATCATTAGTTTTTCAGTTCTCACCATGTATCCATTTATTATTTTCACCCAAACAGAACACCCATCCCAAATCCAGTCGGTCCTTATCCACTGCCACATTCAAAGACAGAAGACAAATACAAATTTTTCATTTCTTTGGGTCGGCTTCCCCCTGAAACCGCCGGCCATTTTCGAATCGACCAAGTAGCGCATAAAGAAATTGAATTCATTAAACATTAGCTTCCTGACACGATCGTCGCCAGGCCTGCGCCGCCTGCAGAGACCTTAAAACATTTAGTGTCGCAATATGCAAATCCATAAATTTTCTGCCCCAGACAGGCGGGGAATGAGATGGGGGATGCGGAGATGCAGAGATGGAGACCCAGTCCTCGGTTGTCGGAGACAAGACATACACACGCGATAAAGAAATTCGATTAGGCATCAATTTTAAATGAGACGCATTCCCCCTGCCCTCTCTGCTCCTCTCCTCTCTCCGTGGCAGGCCGCCTGCTGTGGATGCCACGTAACCTGATATGGTGACACTCGTCCATGTCGTTCACGTCGTCGTCGCGGTTGCAATCTAATTTATGACTTAATTATCGGGCCATATTTAATGTGTCCAATAAACTAGTCTACAAAATTATACCAACACGTCGTTGTTTAGGCTTTGCCGCGATCTGCGATGCACTGAGAACGACAATCGGTTGGGATGATATTAATTGAAAGCGACAAACCGTTAAAAAGCTTTCTTAGAAAATAAGATTTTAATCTTGGTAACAGATCGAAATAACAGTTATCCTAGGAAAGTGTTTTCATTTGACAATGGTAATATTATAATACTTAAAATATTTTTAAGAATACCTAACTAAATAATCTATTTCAAAACTATAAAAAATTTTTAGTTTATTTAAATGCTGATATTTGAAAGACACCTCTTAAAGTGTATTTTAATTCTGAAAAGATCTAGGTTAAATATTTATCTGAATGAGAAAGTCTTAGACAGATATTTTCAAGGTTTCGAGTTCATTCATCTAAGGTAATTGCAGTTTGCAATTTTTTTCAGTGCCGCGGACTCGGTTAGCCTTTGCTTAATGCGTAATCGGAGCGCGGGGAACTTGAATTTCAGCAACTCAACTCGCCAACTGTCCATGGTGTGGCCTCCTTTAATTCTGCGGCCATCAATTTGCTTTTAAATGCAACAATTTGGTTGCCATTGCGGCGGCACCACCGACAGAGTCCGCACCACGTCATCGTCACCGCAGCGGCAGCATGCAGCATTATTTTTTTTAAATACGTATTTTGTTTTTATTTTGGCAGTGTGGACGCTATGGTCGGTCGGGCTTGGCTTGCTGGTTCAGCAATAAAAATTTCGTGAAGTGGCAATAAAATTCCATTTAAAATGGCAGCGATTATGTCTCAACAGACCATTAAAGTCACTCAAATGACAACTACTACTTAGGCACTCACAGCCAACACACACCGCACCACTTTCAGCATCGCCTTGGACGGACGCACAGCAGCATTTATTTTGTATTTTTCTTCTTATATTTTCTGTAGCTTTTTCTGCTCCTTCTGTGTTGATCGTGGCTCGCAGATCGCGACATTTGATGACGGGCGCCGGACTTGGAAGTTGAACGTTGTCGCACAGTGGGGCACATTTTATTGCCTTGGGTGGTGGCGATCCACCGGTGATCCACTTGCGTGGGTGTCGCCATCAATAATGTGGTTTATCTGAAATCGGAAATGGCATTGGAAAGTTCAGCTCACCAAATTTGGGATCACTTTTGACTATAATACCTCTATCAAAATTAACATCTCAATGATGTTGTTTGGTTTATTTTTATAAATAGCTGTGCATGAAAAAGGTCAAGTAATCAATAAATAATCTGTACAGTTAGATAGCTTTTTATTTTATGCTTTCAAGTTACTGTATTTATTGCCCTTACACGAATTTATTTTTAATGATTTCCTGACTTGTGAGCAACCCCAGTTCAGGCTTTTGAAATTCAATTACCTTTTAGACCCCAGTCGCCTCATCAGGACTTTAAAACTCCAACCAAATTGCATTTTTTGTTCGCCCGTTTTTCTTGTGTGCTCAGCTGAAAAGTGGACGAAACTACCCCAGTGCGAATTTCCTGCTGACTTTGCATTTTATTATTTGATGGTGGACTGGTTGCCACCGCGTCCTTGCGTCCTCAGTATTATATGCTCGTTTTAGCAAACGACTTGGCTGCTTATGGCCCGACTTCCTGACCATTTTGGCACTGTGCACTTTCTGGGCTTATGACATCTTCGTCGACACATGCATCGTTTAGATAAGTGAATTTTTTCCTCAACAGGCAAAGGTTCTATAATTTAATTGTTCAGTCTTGTTCAGAATTTCCATGCCCCGTGCTAAGTAGGATCCCCTTGGTTGCCATGTACCAGTGAAACCCAATACAGAAAGGATGTTTGCTCTTCCATCCGAAATTCAATGCCAAAATGTGACTTTCGAGTGGTTCGAAACAACAAAAAAGAGCGAGAAATACCAACCCATCCTACTCTATCCGCCAGACCTCGACTCCAGTTGATCCTCATTAGTGGTCAGATGTCAGCCTGACGCGCATTTGCTGTATAATTTTGTCATTCATCATTTTTCGCCCATTTCATTTTGTGCTACATGCCGAAGGACTCGAATTTCACGCTCATCCCTCCAATCCCCTCTCAGTCCCTCTTTCCCCTCCCCCACCGAGCGGTGTCATCTTTTTCAGCGTCGGATGACATGTGACAACAATGTGGAACCGTTGTCATTGTCGCTGGTAGCTGTTTTGCTGTTTTGCTGTGACACCTCCCCAGCATTCCCCTCCAGAAATTTCCGGGGCCAGTGGCTCGCTGCTCAGCTAGGTGTGATTTTCAACAAGTACGTTCATTTTTCTGCTTCGGTTTTCCCTTTTTCCTACGCATCTCTTCGACCGTGAGCCTGTGATATATTACCCGCCCAAAAAACGAAAAACACAGCTCCCGAGTGAGTGATGAGTGACTGAATGGGCCACACTAATGAGGGGACCGAGTGCTGGTCAGCAACTGTCAGTTGGCATGAAAATGTATGACATTCGCGTGGGTGCGTGGCTGATTAGCCAGCGGAATTGGATGGCGACAAAAGTATTTATCATTGTGTTTTTTGAAGAAAAGCCTTGGCTAATAGGTAACACCTCAGATATATTACATTAAAACAGTTTATCAAGCAAGAGATGGGATCAGGAGGTTTATCATCTCTCTAGACTTTTTTCTACGGACTCTCCTGTTTTATGCTGGGCATTTTGATGGACGAATTCATGAATCATCGTTATCACTCAGTTGTTGGCCGGAAATTCGGCCCCAGGCCTACATGAAGCATCGGTGGTTCAGTGGTAGAATGCTCGCCTGCCACGCGGGCGGCCCGGGTTCGATTCCCGGCCGATGCAAACTTGTTTTTTTCATTTTCTTTTAAGAAATTATGAAATTTTCTTTTTAAATAACTAGGGCAGAATTCTAAATGGTTTATTTAAGTTAACCCATTTAATACGTGTCCCTTATATTGGAAAAACTTGTCGCACTAAATCAAGAAGCATCGGTGGTTCAGTGGTAGAATGCTCGCCTGCCACGCGGGCGGCCCGGGTTCGATTCCCGGCCGATGCAAATAACTTTTTTTTATGAATTAATTTTTATTTTCCTTATTTGATGAAGGCGCAGGCATTAAATTATTAATATTTGGTCTAGCAAATTTTCGGTTAGCTTTGTCTATATTTCTATGGTACTTCTCTTGGTAAG
Organism: Drosophila lutescens; assembly: GCA_037075285.1. Classification (NCBI taxonomy): domain Eukaryota; kingdom Metazoa; phylum Arthropoda; class Insecta; order Diptera; family Drosophilidae; genus Drosophila; species Drosophila lutescens. Next base: position 571,023 of record JBAMCF010000180.1, read on the forward strand.
TACAAGTATATATATTTTTTTATTATTTAAAAATTAATAAAGTAATAAAAAAATTAGTTTGCATCGGCCGGGAATCGAACCCGGGCCGCCCGCGTGGCAGGCGAGCATTCTACCACTGAACCACCGATGCTGTTGGGAAAATCTGTATTTTCCAAGCAAAAATTTTCCTTTTCGCAGATAAATTGGCGAAGATCTCTGCAGAAGATTCACCTTTGGTTAGAAAACCGGATTTCAAATGTAACCAGTCACACAAGACATGCCGAAACGGGTTTTTGGGTACCAACTTGTGTAATGTAATGTTTGTGGCATTAATGAAAATTGCTGCAAACTAAAAATGTACGTAAGATATATACAAAATATTTAAAAAACAATAAAAACTAAAAAATTAATTTGCATCGGCCGGGAATCGAACCCGGGCCGCCCGCGTGGCAGGCGAGCATTCTACCACTGAACCACCGATGCTTCATAAATTCATTCGTTAGCTTACCCAGCCATAAGCTTATAATCTAAAAATAAACCAGAGAGATAACTTGAATTAACTTTAATGGTATTAAATAAATATAGAAGTCAACAAAAACTATTTTGGTAGTCTTTTTGCAACTCTTATCAAATTTAATAAAAAATTTAGTATAAGTACCTGAGCTTGTTAAATATAATTTATCCACGGCAAAGAATACAGAAATATACAATTTCACTTCCCGGAATCCCTTGCTCATCCAAACTTGAAAGACGAGCACCACTGACAACCGTCTATTAACTTCTGTGAACTCAAACATCCATCTAAGAGCCTATTAGCAACCAGAGCTCAACTATTCATGAACGCAAACAAACAAACCTCTCAGGATACGCGGGCATCAAGAGCCCATAATTAAGGTAACCTGAGCTAATTTCCCGAGCACACCGCACCGCGACAGGACAGACAACAATTGTCGCCAGATTTTCAACCGTTCCTGCCAAACAACCCTTCCAGGCAGGATGTCCATCATCTGACAAGCCCAGCCCAACCCAACCGAACCCTTTGTGTCCCTGGCCCCGTTGACAAGCGTTGAAAAATATCAAATTTCATGCAATTTGATTGTGAAGTGGTGGCAGGAGTTGCGAAGAGCAAAACCAAAAGAAAGCCAACCAGCGCTGACATAGAATCGTAAACATTTCGACTAAGTTTTACCACTTAGGTAATTAAAACCATCTTAAGACTAAGGGAAGAATTAAATAAAATGGGTCGGTTTTAGTATCCCAAAATTATATTTCACTATTTGTTTCTATATTTAGTAAATTCTCTTGAACTCTCTTTCTTTCATAAATTTTCCAGTAATAACATTTTTTATTGATAAATATTTCACCCCTTCGAACAGATGTTTGAGTGGTACATGCCCCTTTTCCTGCTGATTACAGGGTACAATAAAACGCGATGTGGCGCGGGAATTGAGGGAAATATGACGATGGTTTTTGAGTGACAGCAGCGCGGCAACACCTAATTCAATTTAACAATTCATTTATCATAATCAGGCATCAAGCCGTTGTCACTCACAATTACGATCAAGCCGTAGTGAAGGCGCAGAAAAAAGGCCAACAAAAGGACGCCAGGAATCTTCCCCTCAATCTTTTCGTTGCCGACCTCCTTCGGTGTCGCCTGATTGCCCCGCGCTACTCGTCTTACTCCTCCTCATCCTCATTGTCCTTTTTGGTCGTCAGTCCTCAGTTCTCAGCCTTCCTGTCTCCGTCGCTTCCTGCCAGCCTGCCTGGGATTCGCTATCTGTCACTTGGCTGCCAGCGGTGCAACGCAGCACGAAGTCCAACCAGTCGGCGGCGAAACAGCCAACAACTCATTGTCAGTTAAATGTTGAGAGCTACTCACATTTTAAATGAGACAACGGCGAAACAGCTGCGAAACCCAAACGAGTGGCAGGAGCCAGGAGAAAATTGAGGAAATCCATATCACTCGAAAGCGTTGCAGGTACCAAATACTTATGCCGGATAAGATATGGAAAAATAAGAATTATCCAAAAAATTCTGATAAAGAAATTAAATTAAGAAGTGTAATTAGAGATGGTTTCTTTTAAGTTAAGATGTTACCCCTTATAAAAAACTTGAAAAATGGCGAAAATTTTATTTTTTCAAAATCACTTGAAAAGTGTCATGGATTTATTTAATATTTTATTTTCTGTTCAAAACAGTTTGTGTTTTTGGTGTAAGACCATTTTTTCCCAAGTTACAGCCAAAAAACATAAATGAAAAATTCCTATTTTAACGAAAAACTCAAATCCTAATTTTCGAACAAAAAAGTATTATTTTTTGGTCGAAACAATTAACAAATTGATCTAAATATAGATTGTCATGCCTTTCTGAACTCCTTATTAAATTTCCAATCGATTGGCATTTAAATCTGGACATTTTATTTTTTGGCCATTTTTCGCAAAAAAATTATGATGTTACCCCTTATGAAAAAAGTGAAAATTGGCGAAAATTTTAATTGTTCAAAATCATTCGAAAAGTGTCATGGATTTATTTATTATTTTGATATCTGTTCAAAACAGTAAGTGTTTTTGGTGTAGGACCATTTATATCAAAGTTACAACCAAAAACCAAAAGGAAAAATTCATATTTTTACCAAAAACCCAGATCGCAATTTGCCAACAAAAAATTATAAGTTTTTCGGCCGAAACAATGGAAATATTGATCTAAATATAGATTGTCATACCTTTCTGAACTCGTTATTAAATTTCCAATCGATTGGCATTTAAATCTGGACATTTTATTTTTTGGCCATTTTTCGCAAAAAATTATGATGTTACCCCTTATAAAAAATGTGAAAATTGTCGTAAATTTTATTTTTTCAAAATCACTTGAAAAGTGTCATGGATTTATTTAATTTTTTGTTATCTGTTCAAAACAGTTTGTGTTTTTGGTGTAAGACCATTTTTTTGCCAAGTTACAGCCGAAAAACAAAAAGGAAAAATTCCTATTTTTTACCAAAAACTCAAATCCTAATTTCCCATTTTATTATTTTGTTATCTGTTCAAAACAGTATGTGTTTTGGTGTAAGGGTACACACATTTACTTTTTCGCATAAAGCAAATTGATTTTTAAAGTCTTACAATAAATGTATTAATTTATATTTAAGAAAAAATTTAAAAAATATAAAGATATCTTCAGAACTTTTCGTGGCTACCAATATGTCTCAGTTTGGGTTACCAGCAGATATTCGTCCAAAATGTCCTCGATTATTCGGTGTACGTAAGCCAACACATGTGCATATTACACATTTCGTGTTGCATTTCTCTTTGCTCAACTGCCACTTCCACTGGCCATTAATTTAACGGCCAGCAGCAGTGACAGGAGGAGCACCCAAGCGGCGTTACGTTGCAGCGTTACGTTACGTTAGTACCCCTTTTCGACGACCCTGCTCTGTCTCTGTGTGGCACTATCTGTTTGGGTCGTAGTAGTCGCACCCCCAATCTCCTCCCCTTTAAGCCCTTTTCGAGCTGTCAGCCAACAATGCTTTCACTGTCAGAAACAGCAGAGTTGTTGCTGCTGCTGTGCAATTTGTTATACGTTGCAATTGTTGTTGCTGCCGCCGCCGCTGTGGATTTTTATAACAATTTCTACCATATTTCCACTCCTCTGTAGATTGGAGACGGGGATGGGGCGAATGGGGAACATAAGGATGGTCACATGTCAACAACAACGATGCATTCTGACAGCCCAATGACATTTTCTACATTTTCGTAAATTGCTTCGATTTGTTTGGGAGCCCTTGTTGTTGCTGCCATCGCGGGTGTGTTATATGACCGAAAGCGAAATGGGTCCCCACTGCGTTGTGCAAACGGCAACATGGGAGGGATGTGACATCCACGTGCACATATTTATTAATATAGATTTTTTATCGGCTGCACATTTTTGTAAACGCGGATGAAGAGCTTTGCAAACCTTTAAGTTCGTCTTTGGGGACCACTGATATTGAGGGCAATCTTCATAAATTTTATTATTCTTTTTCACATTTTTTACAAAATTCTTTCATCACTTTTAATATCAACGACTTCCTCCCCATTTATGTTTTTATTATAGCCATAAATTCTCATTAAATGTAGATATTTTGTACATTTACTTACACAGTTCTCTTTCATGTTAATTCGATTTGATGGCTTTTTTTGAATATATGTTTTTATAAATTTCAGCTGGCTTCTATAATGATCTACACGCGCCCACCACATTAACCCCATTGCAAGCGTTTGTTTTGGCTATAAAATATGAGCCAACACGGCACTTAATTCTCAACGAAGCATTCTTTGCAACAGCCCCTTGCACTGAAATTAAGGCTGTCAAAAGTATGCTGAATGCATTCTATAAATAAACATATTTTAATTCCTTAGAAAGCTGAAATACACTGAAGACTGTAGATTTTTAGACTTTGGTTACTGCTGATTGTCTACGCTCATCATAGGTTAATTTATAAAAATCTTTCTCAGTGCACAAGTGCAACATTGTTGCCTACAATTGTGTTTAGCAATAGCCTTTGAGGTTGTGAGCTTGTGCCAAATTGAATGGATCATAAAGCAAAGACACAATAAACGCAGCACGCGCGATTAGCAGAACAACTCTTGGATGACCGAGAGTACAGTCCCAGTACCTTGCGAAAAGTTCTATTTAATAATAATATTTATGCATGGCCAGGCCGTCAGACTAATTGACTCATAAATTAGCCAAAGGACGTGGACCCCCTAATCCTCCGACGTTTTCGCTTTTATAAAATCTTGACAAATTCACCCGCATGTCTGTGACACTTGGACATCAAGCACGGGGTCTGAGAAATCATGATGGGAACTGCGACAGACAGTGACACAAAGTGCATTTGACAAATGACATTTCACAGACTGCCAGACACACACAATCCCGGGGGTTGATATTCAAGGGAGGGCGGCGGTAGGGGAGGGCAAGGCCCACATTCTGGGGGCCCATCAAAACCAAAGTGTTTTTAAGTGAATTAGTTTCCTCTGATTTTTTCCTTTAAGTGCTCTATATTGGGGGTAGCCTGATTAGGGAAAGGAATTGGACTTAAAATAATTAAATTTATGGTATATTTTTATATTCCCTATACCGTAAGTAGATCCTTTTAATATATATTTAAGAAATCTTTAAGAAGAAATTGGTTGGTATGGTATACCAGTTTATAAGGCACTTAATATTCGTTGATTATATTTTTCTTGGGATTGGACTGCTTACAAGTACTTTGTGCCCCCCTGAAAAATATATATTTCTTATTTTTATGAAGTTTTCGGCTTTTTCATTCTTTTATAAGTTTTTCGTCGTTCAGCGATTCGCATTGCCATCACCGTCGTCTCCTTCGCCCAAAAGAAGATCTCAATTTCCACTTCAATTTGTCTGCTGTCACTGGTAATTGAGTTCAATTTACAATAATATGCTCCGACGTCCGTGCGGCTGAGCGCCAGCTGGGAGGCAGGGACATCCAACCAGATGAAGCGGGCGGCGTGGCAAGTGTACGAATGTCTTGCGATTGCAATTTGTACCCGCTGACTCCGGACTCCCGACTCCCGACTCCACAATACATACTCCCCGACCCCTGGGATTCTGGAGTCACCGCGGCATCTCTTTGGGGGTCAGTGGCGGTGGTCAGGGGGTTCAACAGTTTCGAATTGAGGGGGCGTGACTGCCAGAGGGGTGGAATAGAAATTGTAATTGATGCCTTGGATATGGATGGCACTTAGTGGATTTGAAGAGGTTTGCATTACAAGAGCAGTTGTACTATTCACTGAATGGTCGTCTTGTATTGATAATTTTTGGGATCATTTCATAACCCGGATTTATTTATACAAAGCCTTAAGACGAACACATGACTACAAGGTTTTTTTTAATTCCCAAACACTTTTATTTTCATTGTTCGTTTAATTGCAATTGTGGTCATTTGATAGCCAATCCTGTTAAGTAAAGGAAGTTTAGTGCAGTTACAATGTTACGTTTCCTGGACACCAAATAATAAACCCTTTGTTATCCCCAAGTCATTGCCCACTTTGCAAACTTTTCAAATAAAGCCAAAGAAAACTACGAAGACCTTGGCGGGGGGCTGGGGAAAAGGGGCTGCTAAGCTCGTTTCGGGTTCATGCATAGAGCATAATAAATCTTTTTAACGAAAACAATAAATCGCATTTCACGCATACTCTAACACGGGCCCAAACACACAGATACCGGGGGAGCCAAAAATAATAATGGCAAGACCTAGAAACGGCTGGGAAAAGAGAAGCCAAAGGAGCCCGGCTAAGAGCAGCGAAGGTAAACCCTTTAGCCCGAAGAAAATTGTAGAATTTATGCATTGGGTGGAGGAATTCTCGCCGAGAGACAACGAAAACCCATGGGCCAAGTAATTTCTCAGCGTGAAGCAGTCAGCGCGATTCCTCTTTAGAAAAATAAAACACTTAGTGCAATTTTAATACTCTGGATGGGGGTATTTTTCACTTTTCAGAAACTTAAAAGGTAAAAATTGAACTATTTTAAATCGGGGGAAAATGGTTTCACTTTAAACTGTTAAACTATAAGAATATTTAATTGGTTATTATGTTTCAAAATTTAGCATTTTTTAGGGGTAACGTAATATTTAAATTTTTCCTTTCGGAGGAATTATTAGTTCTATATCTTTTTATTAACTTGTACTATATATATTTCTTAAAATTATATATATTTCAAAAAGCTCAAATAATATTTATCTATATTCAGCTTTTTCTCGAAAAGGTACACGGTATTCCAAAAGAGTGACTCCTGTCATTTAGGGTTTTCACCTATCCAAGTGCGGCAGTTAGCCAGTGTGAGTGTGATTACACCTACTTGAAGTCATATATCTTTCACTTTGCGCTTTCAACAGTTTGTGACGTCGTCTCCACATCCACGTCTACACATTTATCCTCCACTCCACTCGAGGGGGCGGTTAACAAAAGCTCTTTGATATACCGCCAGCAACTCGACGCGACTCGACTTTCGAGACATGCTACCAACACTTGAGACCTATATATATACCACACCATACCCTCGCCTCATTTGCTGCTGCCTCTGCCCGAAAAGCTCAGAAGTGGGCATGTCAGCGAAAATCACCGTAAATTTTCCGCATTGTTTAAAATTTATTACACTTTCAGATTTGCCAACGAACCGCACCGAACGTGGAGCGCAAGATGCCTGACTGGGGGTGTTGGTGTGGTTGATGAGGAAGTCGTTCGGGGCACGCCCTTTGTTTGCCGGGGTTTCTCCGGGGCCGCCTGCTATCTCTGACATGTTGCTGTCTAATAAGTGTAACCAGTAATTTTCTTATCACTTAACCTGACTCATGTACCTACCACCTCCCACCCTACAACAACGAAGGACCTTCCTTGACTATTTTAATTTGAATATTTAAAAATCATTCTTAATCGAAACCACAGAATTATATTTATTTATGTAAAATAAAGTCTTTAAATCGTTTTTAATAGAGCTTTTCAAATTAGGATTAAAAAGTATAGTTTAAAACAATACTTTACTATAATTACTAAGCATAATTACTCTGTTCACTTATTTTAAGTACCACTATCGTCTATTTTATGGGTCGATAACTTCTAACTATTTTCCCGCAGCCCACTGGTTTTATACCTCTTTATATCCCGCGAGTTGTGCACCGTTTCTGAAAATGGTCTTCGGACATAAATATATACAGGTCCTTTAATTTGTACCCTTTGTTTGATTCCGGAAATAAGTAGAGTTACGTTGATAATTACATGTTACGTTCTTCGGTTAGCGTTTATGCCACCATTCCCTGAATTTCTAAAAATATTTATTTATAGTTTTAAAAGCCCTTCCTGTTCGTATATATGTATACTTTAGTTTAACATTTTGGCTGAAAAAAGTAATACTTAATCACATTTAATAGGCCATTTAAGTGTAATATAGTAAAGTGCTTTAATTACTTAATATAATATTTTTTTATATTTACTTTGGTGTATTTTTTGGTCGATCAGTAATAACTATGATTTCCACAGTCTACTGATTTACTCTTGTTTAAAATGGGCTTCGGTTATGTTCAATCTATGCTGATAGTTGTGATCTTTTGTGTCATCACAGAAGTAAGCGGAATTAGTTCATACATTTTAATAACATTTAAAAAAAAGAACAATGATTTTCTAACGTATCGTTACCCTGTGTTTTAGGTCGCCTCTAAAGTGGAGTTCACCAATATCAAATGCATTTCCCATGGCCCTGAGTTTCTTTCCTTTGAGGAATGCTATTTAAAATCGGTGAATAGGACATACAAATATGCTACTGTAAAGACGAGAATGTTAAAGTTACCCATTACCAATGGCACAGTTCGTATATAGACCGATTTAAAAACTTATATGTTTTTATTAAAAACATTTTATTTTAGATCAACGTGGCACTGTTTAAGCGATTAAGTGGCTATAAACCATTTCTCTACAATGTTTCTGTGGATGCCTGCAAGTTTTTAAAGACGAAAAAATCTAGCCCTGTCGTCAAATATCTTTTTAATCTATTTCTTAGTCACTCAAATATAAAAAATGCAACCTGTCCTTATAATGTGAGTCCGCAAAGATTATTCTTTGCTACTAGATGCATACTAAAAGTGCCTTCTTCAGCAGCCCTATATTAATGTGGAGCGGCTTACTACCATCTTCCTGAATCATCAATTGACAAATGTTCTGTCGTTTCCTGAAGGAGACTACCTCTTTGAATCCAAATGGTTAACATTCAACATTGTCAGAGCTTCCGTGAACGTCTATGTTACTATTAACTCGTAAGTTGGTATTTACGGTTTCCAAAAAAAATGAAATAAATTCTTAATGTACTTCAATATGTGGTAAAAATATAAGTTAGTATTCCCAGATCCAATTAGCTGGATGTCTTAAAACTTTATCCTAAAATCAAATAAATATATCTTTTACTATAGTATTCTGCAAGATTTTCTTGCACTTCTGTTCAGGCTAGTAATGCTGCATTAATAATTTCAATAACAATATAAACCTATTTTAAGTGATAAATTTACAAATCGGATGCATAAATATTTAACTAAATACTAATGCCGTAATGTTATCCCATAAGCCGGCAGAGTGGCAGAGTATAATTTATGCATAATTTTCGGCTAATCCATATTTCATGTCGGACAACTGCATTGGCTTGTGGACAAACTCTGCGCTATCAAAAACATCCTGTTTTTGCGGAAAGCCCATTTATAAAATATATAGAGCCACGGCTATGTGCGTCCAATAGATAGGGGTGAACAAAAAAGAACTAAGCCAGAACCAAACTCGAATTTCGAGTCTAAGCTCCGACTGCATCCGCTTGTAAATCATATTAAAATATTTATGCTGCCGCCCGACGTTGCATTATTTTTTGCCGTTTGCTTTTCACATTCTGTTGGGCCACCGATAAATTGTGAACAAATGACATTATGCACATGTGCTCCGGTATCTGTAACTGTGTGTGTGCGGTTTATTTAGTGCATTTAGATAAAGCGAGCGAAAATGTCAACTTTTGCGACTATTTTTCGTGTTCGTAAGTTTGTCGGTACTCGGTACTGACACTGCCACTGCAACTGGCTGCAATTATCGTGCAACAAATCATGGCAACAGTGGTTATTGTTGCTGCCGCCGCCGTAGTTTATGGCATTAGTTGTGTTAATTTATGTCCCATTTATGAAATATTTACAAATTTTTCAGCTATTATTTCTGCAGCGCAGATTTCTCACACCCACTGCCCACTTTTTGCCTTATCGCCGTGGCACAAAAATAAAATATATTTTGTAAACCATTTTTCAGCTCAATTCAGTGGGGATCGGTTCGGTTCTGTTCGTTTCGGTTGGGTTATTTATGAGATTTTGGGTGCCCGCTCTCTATGACCTCCGCCGGATGTTTAGTCGCAGTCACTTTTGTTGTTTGCCAGCGGAGGTTGGGACTTATAATATTTATTAAAATTATGCATCCGATTTGGCGTTTAATTTATGTAATGACGGTTAAAGAGAGAGTCGGTTCCATTGAGTGGCTGGACAATGCATGTGTAATTAGCCCTAAAACCAGTGTCTGAATAATTAATATCAATTGGCTGAAATGTAAGCGATGACTAAATGGATGGGAGGGATTACTACACAGAGAGAATTCTGACGTTCTGAAATTGAGTATTTGTATTCTCATTTTCAGGATGTACTGATTTTGAGTACAAATTTTTGGAAAAAACTTATATTGAGTACAAATTGAACTCACTTTAAGAAAAAAAACTTGAATTGATCACAAAAATCTTAATTTTAATTATATATTTCCAGGAGAGATATATAAAATATAAGTATTTTAATATTTAATGGGTATTACTATTCTTGTAATTGGAGTCTGAGATATAGGGCTTGATACAAGATCTTATAAAGAACTTAGGGTAGCTAGTATTCGTCGTATATCTCCTCGTTTTCAGTGTCTATAACTCCACTCGTTGTACAATCGATTCTCATTACACAAAACACATTTTCCCATTTATCTTCCATCGCAACTTATCAACCATTGACCGAGTCCAGACTTGGCAAGACCAGACCCAGTGTCACAACAATCTCCAATCGATTCCCAGCACAATTGCGCTTGATTAAGATGCTGATGGTGCCCCCTGGCCACCTCGCCGGCTCTCCCATTTGCTGGCTGTTGTGTAAATGTTTGTGTTATTGATTAATTACATTTACAACAATCAAAGTTCATTGAGTGATACCAATCAAAACAACGCCAGCGAACATTGGAGGCGATGCAGTGCGATGCAATGAATCCTCAAGTTGAAGTAGCGGGGCCAAATGGACATGGAGCGATCGGAATGAATGGCTGACTGAATGACTGAGTGACTGAATGACTGACTGAGTGAGTGACTGGAAGAGCGGAGAACATGTCTAATGTGGTGTTGCCCCTTGCTGGCTGATTGCTGCATGTTCGGCTTGTCGCTGCTTGTAAGGCATTTGTCTGTTTTGGGCTCCGCGTTGCTTTGATCTTATTTCTTTCTCCTATTTTTTCTTCTCTTTTTTTTTTTGATCTTCACTCGCTTTGATTGATCAATTAAATTCATTTGTAAACAACTTCTTGCCGACGATGACGCGGCATAAAAAGTACAGATGTATTCCCCATCGGAGGAAGACGGCGTCCTCAAAGAGCGGCGAAGATTTATTTGGTTTTCTATTTTTACGCGGGAGTCGGTCGATCTGCGGGCCGGCGGTTAAAGCCACAACAAACGCATCCCGCTGATAATAATTACCAGATGATTTGGCCTATCCGGATAAATTGGTTTTGAGGTTGCAGCTTGTAACTGGAATTTTTAAATTTGATCGATGCATTTTTAGATTAATATTTATCAGCAGGCTATGTGATTTATTTTTCCCTGATGCTCACTGTAATTTCTGCCACTGTGCTGTTGGCCATGTACTGCAAGTTTATCGTACATTTTTATGGCTGTCAGTGCGTTGGCTGTCAAGTGTCAAAAACATTTGCAGCTTGCAACGCGCCAAATGCAAAATGCAAAATGCAAATGCACTTACGAACGTCGCTCGCCAAATGCCTGACAATGACGGGCCAACAGAAGAAAATACAGAGATATATGTATAAAAAAGTGTACGACTTGGTCGACGGATTCGCATTGTTCGCCAGATATGTATTACACAAGTCACAGGCAGTCAGCATAGCAGCAGTTGGGTTTTACAATAGTTCCTCGTGTTCGAGCAGGGGCACACACATGACTAACCCACCAACTGATGGACTGACTGACTGACTGACTAACCGACTAACCGAACGTATGGTAATGATGATAATGACGGTGCCGCGGGGTTGATGATGCTCTGACATTGCCTGACGCCTTGATTAAACTGTCATTTAACTTCATTTATTTTGACATAAAACTGACAAGAGACCCCCATTCTAAGTGGCAGCTTATTCAATTTTGCACACCCGTCAGCGAACAAAGAGTATTCAATGAAATGAAATTAAATAATATTTATTAGGTAGTCGCAGTCGCAGTCGCATGCGTATTAAATATGCAAACCCCGATGCGGTCATCAGAGATTGCATATTCCGATGGGTTACCCGATCGCAAATCAAAGTAACAAATCAATTCCACTCATCCGCAAGTCAGCCCAAGAGGAGGCAACTCATTTATGCTAAATAACAAGTGATTAAAGTTCGTTTTGCGCCGATATAAAGCTGTCACTAAACATAAATTACAATATGTCAGTCTCGAGAACCTTTGACTTTTATTAATGTAAACATGAAAAGCAACACGCACGCCGAACCTCCGAACGAGCGCACAACAGCTACAACATGCTGACACTGAAAGCCGAGATAAGTTACCCAGGCGCACACACCGGGTCTTGAGACCCCGTCTCAAACCCAGAGTTCCCGAGTCCCAGACCCAGTCCCAAGCCCAAGGCCCCAACTCCCAGACCGAGCGGGCTCCACTTGGCAACCAACGCTGACAGGCAAAAGTTTTGTCCGAGCGTCGAGCTGTGTGTTTCTTATTAAAGAAACCGATGCGCAGCAGCGCAAAGAAGATGCAACACTTGAGGCTAGGAGTTGGATTATGGTATAACCGCTTACAGGCTTCACCTCATATGATGGCATTAGTTCTTTATTTCCGAACTAACAATATCATCAAAACTATCCAAAGCTATAAAATATATCAAATTGATATTATTGATATTATCAATAATTCTTAGTTGGTAATATCTGATATTATAAAAATACTAAAGCTTATTCTTTGATCTTATTTAAATTAAAGACTGAAACAAATTATTTTAAGACTTCAACATTTTTGAGAGATGTTTTTTATAACTTAAAAACATTTTATTACCTAATAAAAGTTTATAAATACTTAAGAAAATTAATATTTTACATTTAGCATTTACTTTTGAAATTTATATGCAAATTTAAAACTTAGTTGACTTTGATGCTTCTACCATGCTTCTCTTTGTTTTCATGTTTAGAGGTCTGGGATCTGAACTTCTATTATAACCATTTTTTCCAACTTTGCAGGCTTCACTGTAGTAACCGCCCCTCCCTGCTCATTTCGCATTCATCCGGCTATATCTCCGTATGCCGTTCTGGGCTTTTGTGTGTTTGCGCTCACTTAGCGATCATATCATTTTGACATGCTCGTGTGTTTAAGCTGTCAAATTGCCTGCTGTCTACGGCTGCTGTCTGCGATAGCTGCTGGCTCCGTCTCCATCTCCATCTCCATCTTGCTCTGGCTCTGGCGGAGTCTTAACTATCTTTTCGCTTTACATGGACTAGTCGCGCACTCCTCGGGGCCCCGGTTGTCTATTTGTATCTGGACAGGCACTTCGGCCGGCCTCATGCCTCCTTAAGTTGACGTGTTACGCTGTCAGCATGGAGAAAACCTCAATTTCAAACTGTCAGTTTATATGTCAGCTCCAACTGACAGTTCTCCATGTTGTCGCTGTCTCTCTCCCAGCGATTCGTTTCGTTTCTGTTCGCTGGGTTACGTGGCTTGGCATGCGCCCGGCTTGGCTTTTCCACGGACTCGAACTCGGAGTCGGACTCGGGTACAGAAACAGATACAGATACAAAGCCAGCGACAGCGACAGATACTTAGATGGGCATTTGAATAATGCGCACACAAGTCTGGCTTACAAGAGGGGCTTGCCATGGGATACTTACTTGCTTAAGGCTGCTCATTTGGCCATGATCCTAACTCTATTCATGGTGCGCGCCTTCTTCAGGGGAAACAACTCAACTCGACTCATTCGGACTGCTGTCTGCAAGGTGAATGGGCAAGAGATACGGATGCGGAATCCGGTGATCGTTTCCCAACTGATGCTTAATTAAGTTTTACAACCACAATTCCTGGAAATCTTCGAACTCTGTAAGTAACCCAGCAGTTGTATAGCCGATGCTACTGAACTGATAACTTTTGTAAGCAGAACTCATTTCTTTAAGGTTATATTTTTTGAAATCTCAATGTTTTCATGAATGAACTGTGTTGAGCCTTATCTCTTAGATACGAAAATATATTTTTTTCTTCAATGAACTCGACATGGCCATCATTAACTGTCATGTTTTTTGGAAGCCTATACTTGTAGCAACGGTGACAGCCTAATATTATCATAATTAGTTGTCAGTACATTTCAAGGAAGTATGAGCTTTACTTTTTCAATCTTAAGAAAGTAAATTACCATAAGGAATATCTACCAAAAGTTGAATAATAACTTACTTGGTAATTTATTATATATCTTTAAAAATCTATGTAGCAAATAAAATGCAATCTATTGTTTTCTTTTTTAATTAAGTACTATTGAAAAAAATTTGCTTAGGAAAGTAGATAAGATAAAATGTCCATTTAACATTTTAATTAAAAAAAATTTGTTTGCATCGGCCGGGAATCGAACCCGGGCCGCCCGCGTGGCAGGCGAGCATTCTACCACTGAACCACCGATGCTTCATAAAATCGGTAGTCAAAATACCCAGCCAAAATCTTGTAATCGACAGGCCTACTTGCTGTTCTAAAAATAAACCGGAGAGATAAGTTGAATTAACTTTAATGGTATTAAATTAATATTGAAGTCTACAAATACTATTTTGGTACTCTTTTTGCAACTGTTCTAAAATGTAGAAAAACATTTAAATTTATACGTGGTAAGTAAAAGAATATATTACAATAATAATTAAAAAAATTGTTTGCATCGGCCGGGAATCGAACCCGGGCCGCCCGCGTGGCAGGCGAGCATTCTACCACTGAACCACCGATGCTGTTGGAAAAACTTGTATTTTCCGAGCAAAAATTTTCCTTTTCGCAGATAAATTGGCGAAGATTTCCTGCAGAAGATTCATCTTTTGTTAGAAAACCGGATTTCAAATGTAACTAGTCACACAAGACATGCCGAAACGGGTTTTTGGGTACAAACTTATGTAATGTTTGTGGCTTTAAATCCAGCTGGTAATTGCTACAAAATAAAAATTTACATAAAATATATAATAAATATTTTTAAAACAATTTAAAAAAAAAATGTATTTGCATCGGCCGGGAATCGAACCCGGGCCGCCCGCGTGGCAGGCGAGCATTCTACCACTGAACCACCGATGCTTGTTGTTTTGGTGCGACAAAATTTCCTAATATAAACGACGAGTATTAAATGGCTTAGTTAAAATAAGCCACTTATAATTCTGCCCTTGTTATCTAAAAAGATTATTTCATAATTTATAAAAGGAAAATAAAAAAGTAATTTTGCATCGACCGGGAATCGAACCCGGATCACTCGCGTGGGAGGCGGGCATTCTACCATTGAACCATCGATGCCGCATTAGGTTGTCGGGAAAAAGTGGAAACATGAAAAGCTGTTACGATCTTTAAAGGACTTTTGCTTGTGCAAATATTGAGTCTAATTTAACAATCAATTAATATTTTAAATCAAAAAATTAAACTTAAACTTACGAAAAGAGCTTTACGTACAATAATGAAATCGCTGCATCAGCTATACCAAACTTCTTAGTTCGCTCTCATTCACCTGAGAGACAAACCCTTTCTCGGGGAGGGACAGTTACCTGGCCGTGTTCCTAAGCGATAAATAAAGTTGTGAACATTGGCTCGATTTGTTTGTAGGTAGGTCCGCCGTTCGGCTTGGTATGTTTGGCATGGTATGGGTTGGTTTTTAGCAATCGCCATCCCCATCCCCCATGGCCTTATAACTGCCGCAGTGCCTCCCCCTCCTATCCACCGACCCCATAAGCATACCCATACCACCACACCATACCATCCATCCTGATCCGAGCCTTGGCTTTGTCGGCCCTGTCGTTCGTTGCACTGCGTCGGACACAAAAGATTTACGATTATGGCGCGACTATTAAAAAGTTTCGCCTCTCGCACACCTCCGCCACCGCTGCCCCTCATCTCTCAGCCGGGCTCAGGCTCGGGCCCACATCCAAAGTCAAAATATTGTGTAAAAAATAAAAAATAAAGCCAACAAACAGAAAACAGAGTGGGGCCTGGTTGCAGCCGGCTCTCTGGATCGATTAATTATGTGCGGAATTTGGTTTATTGAGTACGAACCGCCTTTAAATTGTCTAAAAGACCCGGAGAGCTGTCAGGGCATGTTCATTCGTTCATTCGGGGGGCGATCGCAGATCGCAGATCGGAGAGCCGAGAACGGGTTTCAACGGCTGACTACGCCTGTAATTTATGAGTTTAACTATAATTTTTAACATTTACGCTGCGCCTGCGTGCGCTTGCAATATGACAATTTTACTGCGCGACAAGGAGCTCACAGAAGGGAGCAGCATTCAGTCGGGAGTCGAGGAGTTGGCAAAGATCGGAGATCGCAGAGGAACGCGGGGAACAGGTCATATTTGGACTCTACATGGACAGCTGGTCAATTGAGTTGGTCCCAATGTCGGCGTGTTGGCGGGGCAACCATTTTGTTGTTTTCGATTAGACTGTTAAGTTGTCAAGCTGAAATTGATTTGTAGCCACTGGCCGCTCGATTTTAAATTGCTCAAATTAATGTTACACAAGGTGTTGCTTTCGATGAGGTTACAGCCACAGCCGCCCGGCCAACTCGGCCAACTGGATGCTGATCGTAAATCGATCTGGCTAACCATGTGCCCGGCCTGCCAAGGGGTGTTATGACTGCTGTTAGACGCCGGATTAATCGCGGTTTTGTACGAGTGTCCAAGAGTTAATCGATACTGATTGGCGTGAACTATTTGCCGGGTAAATTGCAGACAGTTTTTTCGGTTGCACTGGCAACGTTTATGCGGCCCAGATGTTTCCGTTAATATTTTTTCAAGATATTATATTTCAAAACAAATGGTAACTGAAGAAATATAATTTGTAAGTGTTTTATAGAATTTTTGTTATTTCCTATTAAAGTTTAATACACCAGAGAATAATATTTTGATAATTAAATTTTATTTCGACAAAATATAAATGTTTTGAAAATTATCAATTTATAAATGGCAATTAGATCTATTTCCCCAAGCGATCCGAATGGTCCTATGGGGTCTGCACATAGCGAGCACTGCGATAGAGCTTCAGAGATGATGGCTTATTGACGGCATTGAAGAGCATACGACCCTGTATGCTCAGCACGCCGTTTATATAGTCCGCCGATAGTTTTTTGTTCAGTGGGGAATTCTTATCTGGAGCTGTGGCCTTTAGTGGAACCTTATCCGATTTCTTGGTGCCGAAGCCAAGAATAGAGCTCTCAACAACCATTGCCAAAGCAAAAACCAACAGCAAAGTCCACCGAAACAGCTTTAATTGCATTTCAGGAGCTAAGTATTTTAATTTTTTTTAAGAACTATGATATGGATTTTTTCTAAGCTTGATATGAGTGATTGACACATAACACTCGGCTTGATGTAATCGCTTCTGATCGGATCTGAACAAGTGGTTAATCGCTTTAACGAGCTCCACTCCACGGATTATCGAGTGTGATTTGGGCCCACTAAAAATCGCAATTAACTGCCATATTTATTTTTTGCGTGCCGTCTGGATTATCAAAATTTTCGTTGCGATTGCGAAATGCATGGGGACACCATCATGGCCGGACTGAGTAATCATTTTTCAAAATCCATTTCGATTAGGCGTTATGCACACGTCGACTAATCTACTAACGATTCCAGCCCACTGATCTGTGTGTATTGCATTTGGGGGCAGGAAAAAGGGGGTGGTGCGTGAGTAACTAACCAACTAACTAACTGACTGACAGACAGATTCGGTCTCCGTTCTCCGTCCTCCGGATCTGGCTTCAAAGGAGTGTGCGACGCCTTTGACGGCATCGGATTTGGATTTATTTGCCTGGCCCCTGTTCCCGCCCCGCCCCGCCACTCGATCCGGGGTTCCAAGTGGCGGGGGCTTGTGTGTGTGTCATGCACGACTATAATCTGACATTTAATTAATAATAAAGTTGACAGCTTGTTTTGAGTGACTGTGACAGTTTTAATTGAGATTTGTTCTCCAAATACCCTGCACGCTTCGCAGCGGAGCTTATGAGTTCCGAAGAGTGCAGATAAGAGACATTTTGGCTAATGAATGAGTATAGAATTTAATTTGCAACCAATAATTTCACTTTGATTACAACACTTAAAGGATATAATGAGATGTTTAGATCTTTAATTACTGGTTCAAAGAGATGACCCTTCGGTCAGTTAGAATGATACAGGATTAAGAGGTTAATTGTTAGACAAAAATAACAAGACGGTTCAAAGTAGCTTAATTAATTTATTTTATTTGTATTGTAATCTGATATATGTTTTACAAAAAAAATTGTTGGATAAAATCACACCTACACCTTAAAATTGTTTCATATTTTCATATTATGCCAAAATGAATTCAACATTGTTTTACTTATCCACGATTCTTGACTATTTCTTCCAATTTATAGTTTTAGTTCTATAGACATAGAAGTAGGGTACACTTGGAGGAAAAATTCTTTTCAAAGCTAGGAAACAATTTCCTTGCAGCGGACTGGTTGATGTTTTTCCCCCCAGTGATCTCACTCCCACTCGATCTTCATTTTCACTCACTTGTAGTTGGACATCGACAAATGACCATCGCTATCTGCCTTTGATCTTCAAGTGCCTCAATCTTGGCCCCCTCCCGAACCACTAATTGGGGTATTCGGGGTGTGCAGGGCATGGCCAGTCGAGCGGACTTGATATCCGAAACAAGCGGTGAGAGTCGGTGAGTGAATGAGTGAATGAGCACCACCAGCGTCAACGAGGTGCCACTCAGAAAAGTCCAAACCACTTAAGCGCCTGGGGGGCCAAGAAGGGGAAATTTCCAGCCGAAAAGTGGAAAGAAAGAAAAAACGCATAACGAAATGGTCTTTCGGCTTTTGTGAGTGTAGTCAGCTCGATTGAGAGGCGATTAGCGAACAAAACAGAAGTGGCATGTTTTGATGATGATCAACCGGCACGTCGGATTGCCGGCAATCAAATCGGAATGGTCGAAGCAGTGTGGGGGGGTGGTCCCCGGTTCGAGACCTCCGTAAGCTAGACACGCGTAAAAACGCTCCCCGAAATGACTATTCAATTGAGTTGTTAAGCTGTCTGATGACGGTTGTCAAATTCCCCAGCCCCCCAGCCCACACCCTCCACAATTCGCTATATGGCAAATGCCTGCGCGATAATTGAGTTTTATGATTGACACGACAACTTTGCTTTTTAAATTGACATAAATTTCAATATGTCGCATACAAAAGCGAGGGAAACAACCGCGAGTTAAGCGAACCGAAAGCGATCTATCGCCGTATTCATTCCCCTCTCTCCGTCTGAATATTCTGTCTGTCCCGGCGATAAATTGTGCAATAAATTTCAATTACTGTTAGTTCGCCCGGCAAAGCGCCCATAGAATCCGCACACTGGGGTTCCCAACCCAGCTCTCGACCAAAAACCCATATAAACTATTTAAGTGAACTGAAAAAAATACGGGAAAAAAAGAATGTGGAAAAGGAAGGCGAAACAAGAAATATGCGACACACAAATTGTGATAAATTTTATGTTAAAGTGCATGAAATTATATGGCGACACATTTGGGCACTCATAAATTTTATTTAAACAATTTACAATTGTCATTCGAGAATTGCTTGTCGCAATTGTTGCTGTTGTTTTTGCCTTTGCAGTCACCGACTGGACACCAACTCTGTTGTTGTTGGGCTATAGTTTATTTTGTTGCTTTAATGCGGCTTTGGCCTGCGAATTATTTATGCTTTATTGCCAGTTGGAGGTTATTATATTGCCATATTGAAGCACGTTAGCGCTATAAAAATAAAAATAGTGAATGATTTGCAAGCTTGAAGTGTCTGAAAAAAATAATGGTATTACGATTGTAAATGAAGGTTGGGTTCGGTTCAATGCAGTGGTTTATTGGATACTTAGGGGAGTTATTCGATACGATCTTAAAATTAATGGCAATAACATTTTTAAATAATTAGGGATTTAATGAAATTACTTATAATTTAATTTGTTTAATACTTCTATTTTAATTTTGTACTTTAATTATTTAATTTAAAATATAAATTATTTGTGTCTCGGAATGACAGCAGGGTAAACCCAATGGTAGCTGCTTAAAGTTAACCATAATGGTTGGGGAAATTGGTTTAAATCCCGAGTGTGCACCAGTAATTTGCCCTCCTCTGTCACTCGTAATGTGCGTTTGATTTACCAGCTTAATTAACCCAGCGAGCTGCTCCGAAACATTTCCAGTTGAGAGGCAGCAGAAGGAGCCACAAGTCAATCAAGTGAGAACATCAAAGCAAATGTCGCCTGCACTTTGTACATCGTCGACAAGATGAAGGCGAACCGCTGCGAAAGTTTTGTGCAACCCGGATTCCAGGGGACTTGGCTCAAAGTTCTCGCCCTCGTTCAGTCCAACTGACATGGCCAGACATTTGCCCACCACTCCAGTCCGATCCACTTCAGCATCCAAAATCCAGCATCCCAGCATCCAGTGACAACTTACTTTGGCATTTGGCTGTCAACATGCTGTCAGACATTTAAACAATAAATGACCAAACACTTTTCATTATGTTGCTCTTTGCGGTTTCGCCTGCAACAGACAGGAAAACCGACTTTGACTTTGGCTCGCAATTGGAATCCCAGTTTGATTCAGACTGCGTTTCAAAGTCCCCTTTGAAATTGACTGATTCGCACAAGGAATGTCGGCCATTCATACGAAAATACTTTTCGAATTGATGGTGATGTGGGTCAGCGTGTGGGGCGGTCAGAGGTCAACGTTTTTACTGCTGTTACTGTCATAAAAACGTTGCCAACTCCTCCGCCGAGACCCAAAAAAGTTATCCCCTCTCGACCCGGCTGACTGTGCTTTTCGGTCGGCGATACAAATGCGAACCCATTTCAAAAATGTTGACACCCAACATAGGGCAATTAAATTCATTTTTCATTCATCTGTTACGTGTGTGTGCCCGGTTGTTTGTGCGCTGGACACAGTTGGCAGCCTTGTTGAAAGTAATTGACATATTGCGTTGCAAAATTTGAAAGGTTTTTCTCTTATAGGAAAACACATTTTGGCATTTTGGTAGGCTGGCTAGAATCAGGAAACTCGGAAAACTGTCATCATGGAATGCTGAAACTGAAGAGCTGAAATCAAATTTTGTTATAACAAACTCAAAGAGTTATTGTAATTGCTTAAAATACTTTTGGTTGACGAATATTTAACAAATATTAGTTTTTCTCAATTAAGAATAGAGAATAGAGAGCTATCGATGCTATCGATGGTTTTAAAATTTAAGAAACATCGATGATTTGGGCCCATTTCGATAGTATCTAAATAACTTAAATTAACAAGTGACTTTCGATATATTTATTGTTTATTTTTTCTAATTTTCAATAATATCGATAATATCGATAGTGGTTATCGATAACCGAAACTTTTCTCAACCGTGCTCTTTCTCCAGCATCACTGAAAGCGCAATTATCTCCCATGAAATATCACTCACCGCACCCATTAATGCCCACAATCGATTCCCTATATCCAGTGCCACCGATTTATCGCCTCACCCCCACAATCTTCTTGTCACTTTCAGTGTCAGTTGGGCATTAAGTGCGTTTCGAGGCCATTAATGGACTCTAAACACGTTGTTGGAATTCTTCGCTTCGGGGCAGAAGAAGAACATTCGAACAAATTGCCTCGCACACATTAGGGAGATTTCGAATGGCTTTCTCCTCGGTCCTTGGACACCGCTCCTTTCCATTTTCCATACCCACGCACTCTAAGCACTTTGGTCTCCTCCATCGGCGGGCCATAAATTTCGTTTTATTTATGAGCATTTAATTTTTGTAACATTAATTTAAACATAACTGCCAAAACATAAATTAGCTTCCGTTTCAACTAATTATGTCCGCTGCCGTCCCGTCCCATTCCGTCCCTCTTGCAACATCGCTCGTTTTTCGTGGCAATCGCTCAAGCATGAAAATTGTTGACTGCACAAAAGGCAACATCAGAAACACCCCCGCACAGTCGAAAACCGCATAAATTTAAATGTATGCCCCGGTCGGTTCCTGTCCCTCGTTTTCGCTTAGGGACTATATGAGCGCCACGTTTTATCTTTCCCTTCGAGGGGAATGGAAAGGGGATGGGGATTATGGGTCCATAGTCAGTTGGGGGCTGGAGTTCTTTAAGTGCCGTTACACATGCATCGGCACCGCCATCGCATGCATATAAATTTTGATCTGTTTTGCCGGCTGGCCTTTTGAACTGCCTCCAAATTAGTTGTTCATCCAGGCAATTAAACAAAATGTGCCAGGGCTGGATATAGTGTATAAGAATATGTCCTTTAAAAAATCGATTAAAAATTAATTATTTAAAATATTGTATTCTTGTGATGACCAATATCCAAACGATCCCTTTAATATCCAATCTACGTTATATTTTATCTTAATAGATTTTCAAGAATTAAATATTAATTATTATTTAGTCTTAGATAAGTTCTAATTGGTTATATCTTATTGTTATTGAAAATATTCATTATTATAATCATTATTTCTAGTCTTAACTCCTTCAACCATTCAACTTGCCTGCTTCTGGTGCCCTGGAACCCGAAAACAAAAGCCAAATAAAGAAATACGGCCAGAGACACGGCACAAACATAATAATCATAAATATATCAGGCAGCTAACTTTCGGCTTGGCATAATAAAATCCAATTAAAAACCAAAGAAAGCAAATGTTTACGACCTGACACAGTCGAAGGGGCGAGGGACCGCAGAAGGGAGCCGGAGAAGCCGAAAAGGGCTGTCTTTCTGTCGACGAATGCATTGAGTTATGTTAATGGGCGGCAGAAAATATGTCTGCGCCCCCACAAAGAGTAGCCCCCATGTCGAATTAGAGAGTGTTCTTTTGGGGTAGCCATATTCTTTGGGCAAAAGAGGTCGAAGTATTTCATAAAAGGGTTGAGGCAATAATATTCTTAATGATATTGTCAAGGTTAAAGAACAAAGAATATCTTTTAATACATAAAAATTTATACACAGAGATTTTAGAAATTTAAAAGAAATATTCAGCGTATACATCACAATTGCAGAGCATTCACAACACGTTCTCTTGGCGATCTGTGTATAATATTTGGGTAGACCACAGTTATATTCTCTCCACATTTAGACATAGACAAAACGGTAGTCAACAAGCACGGGCAACAACAGCATCCATTCCCAACTAACACCACATAATTCACAGGAAATGACAAACAGCTGAGCTCCAGCCATCAGGGCACCCTCCTCTGGGGGCTGCAACCCCCCAAGTACCCTGCCCCCTGTCAAGTGTCAGCGTAAATCTTAAAATTCGCCGAGCAGAAAGTGTTGCCTTTGTGGAAATTGACTTGGCCAAAACCAGCAGCAGCAGCAGCAGCAGAGGCTACAAAAACACCAACATCTGACCAGACTTGGACTGAAGTGGGTGTGACGAGGTGGGCCGGGATGGTGGTGCTTTGCACTTTATTATTTATGGCTGTCGGGTTGAGTACGAATTCATTTTATTTATGAAGCAAGTCAGCCAAGCGACCAGCCAAACAGCCAAAAAAGAAAGACAACCAAAAACGAATGGCTAACGGACAACTGTGGTCGTTGTGGCTTTCTCAGCTACTGAAAAACAAAAAACACAAAAACACCCATTTTTCCTCTTTTTCAGATGTGAGATGGTTTGGTTTTATTTCACTCAGACAGTGGTTAATGTGGTTTAAAGCCTATACCACTGTTTTCGTATCAATATATTTTTTATTTGGTCATTTAAAGATATTCACAATGTTACTTCTCAAAAAAAAACGCCTTCCCAAGTTTTTTTAAGCTTAAAAATAAGATAACTTTTGAAAATAAATACTGATTTAAAATATATTATTAAATATATATTTTGAAATTTAAATTTTTATTACTGAAGAATATTAAATTAAGGTTGGGAAAACATCGATAGTCTGCACCGTCGGTAGGTTTGTCTCTCGATTAGGGCCTCTATTGATAGTATCGATACCGGAAACCATTAATAAATTGAAAATACTTCTTTGTTATTTTAGAAATAAATTATTTTTTAAAGCGTAAATGTTCACTAAATTTTACAATTAATTTTTAAACTAACCTTAATATTAAGCTACTTACACAATAATTTGACTAACTATTCAAAGTAGCAATAAAACATATTTTATTTTTGTCGCCCAACCTAATATCTTAAAGTATTTCACTGTATCTCCCCAAAGAACGTAATACCATCCCACAGTTGGCAACACTTGCACTCTGACTGTGCGAGACAATAAGGCCACCCTTTCCTTTGAGCTCCTCCCTCAATCCCCGACTTTGGCCACGTTCGTAGCAATTTTCGAGTCGGCTAATTAGCTTTGGGTGTATTGTTTATAAATTTATGACGCATGTTAAATGGGTTTAATTTATTTATGGCACTTTGACCGCCCTTAGAAGAGTCCAAGTCCAAGACCAGGACCGAGTCGAGTCGAGTGCTTAAGCTTTGGCCAATTGAATTTTCGTTTGTGAATTATGTTTATGAGCTGTTCTGGTTCTGGTTCGGTTCTGGTTGTGGCGTGATGGCCCGGCTCCGGGTGGGGGACATTGAGGCGATGTTCTACATATTTGTGCGGTTAATTAGAGCCGCCCCGTGGCGGGGGCGCCACCAGAATAACCGCCCGACAAGAGACCCAATTAAAACTTCAAGTTGTCAGCTATCCAGCTATCAGCACCACCATCCTTCCCCGCCGGGTCAAATGTCTCTATTATGCGGATCCAAAAAGAAGGCCAGAGGAAATCAACCCCGATTATGAAAATGGAAATACAAAATTCTGATGACTATCATTATGAGTTTGGTGATTATTTAAAAGACACAAAACTCTTTAATGTCGTTAAGGGATAAGAACGACTTAATTGAATATTTATGGAAACTACAGAATATCGGGTATATTCGCTTTAAAACTGGATTAGGAAATGGAAATTTATTGCCTAATATTTTAATGCCATACCATTATCTTAAAAACTATATAGATCATAGAAAAAATTTAAAAATAATTTTGAACTTTAAATTATAAAACCAATGAGAACTAATTAAACAGTTATAAGTTTTAAATAATAAATACATGGTCAAAAAATGATGATAATAAATATTAAACACAATTATCATATTTCTATAGATTAAATATATTATTAAACATTTAATATTATTATAAATATTATATAACCATAGTGTAGTTTTCAAGTTAGGGTATATTTCAAACCGACCTCGTGTGTCTCTGGGGTTCCTCGCCATGAAAGACTCCTTCTGAAGAAATTCGGTTGTCACACCCAGGCGCCAGGGCCGAATGATCAATGGCCGCTAATTAGTGTGTCCTCTGCTTCGGAAACTTTACACATGCTCGCCGGATTGCCGGACACCCCCATCCTCCTGACCCGAGGGGTTTTCAGTTACAAGTGCTGATTACGACTATGCCTTTCCCTTGTTTTGTGGTGCTGAGCTGCGTTTTTTCTTCTTTTGTTTTTCGGGCTTCCCGCTGCGGCCGCAGGTCATTTATTATGTTGCTGTTGTTGGGCGAGACTTGAATTTCAATCATGAGCTGTTGTTGCTGCCGCTGCCGCTGCTGCTGGGCCTTCGATTAGAAATTGCGATAATGTCCAATGGCGACAAAGTTTCCGAGGCGCCCAGAGAGCATGGAGCCCTGACTTTCCCCGACTTTCCCCCGCCATATCCCAGAGCCCATATCCCCGATCCCAGATCCCACATCCTCGCCCATGGGCGCCTGTCTGCAGTTTGTCAATGCGACGGCAGCCAGAGGGCTTATCTGCACTTGGCTGCCACTAAATTATGTTTTATCTGCATCTGTGGGTCATCGTGTTACTCCCATGCACACGACCATATAGACACCGCACACCACATATATACTTATATCTCCGGCGCTGTTGTGGTCACTTTGATCGATGGGCCCGGAGCGCTAATGAGCAGCAATTAATAAAGCCATGGACTTTGTTGACCGCAACAATATTCCAGTGTATTTGTGTGGACATTCGGGAGAATAGAGACATCCGGGGGGTGATGGTGACGAGCAATGGCCAGCGACTTGTCGGTGTCCAGCTGATTAATGCCCCGCCACGATAATGAGGTTTTGACTTGGTCTCGGGCCTTGGCTCGGGAATATGTTTTAATGCCCGTTTGATTGATGCCCAAGGCGAGTGCAAAACCGCTTAAGGCACTGCCAAAAAGTAGGTTTGGGGTAAGCATTCTACGGACAGCTGAATGACTCGAGGGCTGATGAGTTAAGTCTGGGGCATTAAAAAGGGCTGGGCATCTTAATCATGGATTATTCTTCTTTCTTAAAATTATTTATTTATTTCATATCATTTCAGCACGATTTTGTGCTGTGTCAATGGTTATCTAAATAAATCATCATAATAATCTGCTTATTTATACATAATTTACGAAAGTGTGTTCTTAAAATTTGTTTATTATTGGTGCTTTAAATTTGTTGTCTAAATAATGTAATTCTAAAAACAGAGTTTTTACA
The DNA here is from genome assembly GCA_037075285.1 of Drosophila lutescens. NCBI lineage: Eukaryota > Metazoa > Arthropoda > Insecta > Diptera > Drosophilidae > Drosophila > Drosophila lutescens. Next base: position 597,540 of record JBAMCF010000180.1, read on the forward strand.
AAAATGCATATCAATTAATAATTTAAATAAATACCTTAGCGGTTAAACAATAATCAATGCCAAATTAAATTACAAACTTATCAAAAACTTTGTGATGTTACCAAAAAAAGTAGTTAAACTACCATCAAAGTTGTCTTACCGCTTCTTTCAATGCGATCCAACCTCTCCATTCTATTTCCCTTTCGCAGTCGCCCCTTTCTTTTCTTTTATTTATAAAACGCCCAAGGATAGGACAGCTGCAACGATTACCACGGAAAAAGGCGGATATAAATATATTTAAGTTATGTAAATGAAATGCGCTTTGCAATTGCTTTTTTGGCCGTCCCCTCCCGCTACACTGCGCAAAAATACATATTCTTTGGCGCAGTAGTAGTTTTTGGAACGCGAAGCGCGTGCAAAAATAATTTATGGGGGCCATCAACAACCCTTAGAGCTGAAATGATAGATGGCGTGCCAGGATGTCTGCCATCCAGCGAGAGTCGGACTAAAACTGAAACCGAAACCGAGTCTGAGTCTGAGTTTGTGTCTGAGTCTGTAACTGAGAGTCAGAGCCAAAGTCGCAGGCAAGTTAACCCAAAACCCGAAATATGCTGCGGGCGCAATATTTCTCGCACTCACTGTCACCGAGGAATGGAATGAAAGTCGGGGGAAAGACCCCCTTTCGACTGGAGAGTGTCGAGCACTTTTCGAATTGAAATGTCGTTTTGGCTGGCGCTAGAATTTTTCATTGCCAATTGCTGCCAGAAGTGGCAAGACGGCGGGGGCCAAGACGGGGGCTTTCGCCAAGAGCTGCCATATTTCTCGAGGGCCCGGCCCAAATGTCACATCAATCTTGTGTCCAGCGTTGCGTAAGAAGTAAAGAAAATATTCATTTTGTTTTTCACCCCCGCGTTCCCCATCTTTGGCCCCCCGAAAAAATGGAATCAAGTCTTCGCGCTGGCTGCTTGCGAAAATGATTAATGGCCTAGCATGTTGTGCGAATTTTAAATGCAAGACAGCGAGTGCAGAAAGGCCAAGAGAGGGGCAGTTGGCCAAGTATTTTGATTGAATGAACTTGCCTAAGGCGTTAGCATTTGAGTCCGTAAGTAATGGGGCCGAATCAAGTGGTCCCACAGGGCGCATACTTAATATATATAAAAACTAATTGAAAAGATCTCTTTTGAAATAATATAAGATAATTATTAAAAATATTTATTACGAATCAGTTTATATAATTAAATATAAAATTTAATTATAAGTTATAATATGATCTTACGACCAGGAAGTCTTAAAATCCACCCCTCTTAAAAGACCTGGTAGTATTGCCTAACTAAGTTCTAGCCAAGCCTGGTCCTTTTTCTTCTCATATTTTTAATATTAGCTGAATTTTATTTAACTTAATTAATTATTATTAAATTGATTACCGCTTGTGCTAAAAATCGAAATTTAACGCGTTCTAATGCAATTAAACCGGAACCCTCGACATAATTTGCCGAGTAACGTTGCCACACAAGCACGAGTTATCAAGTCATCAAGTGAGGTTGATATTCGCCTTCTCCCCCTCCCCCTAAAAAGCCACCACACCCCTGACTAGACTAGCCCCCCCTCTGAAAAGTCCCCTCTACTCCTCTGCTTACCTCTTACATGGCCACAACGTCATTTGCGCTGCTTAAAAGTTGATTCGAAAAGTTTTACACCACAACCGAGCGGCGAAAGTGGCGGAAAAGCTGGGTGGAAAGGTGGGGAAAATGGCGAGACAGGAAGTGAGAGAGGGAGAGAGATCCTTGAACATGCCGCCGTCGACGCCTTCGCTTTTGGTCCTGGCACACACACACACACACGCAATTAGGCATAATCACCTACACACACAATTAAGCAGACTCCCGCCAAAACAACACACACACATGCATCCTGGACCTGGCTATAACCTGCTTGCAACGCCAGCGTCGCCGTACAATTTCCGCAAGTCGTAAAAGTCGGTAATTTATACCTTTTGCCCCATATGCTACGGCATGGTAATTTGTTAAGTAGAGTTAAAATAATTGCTCGTATTTATAATTTACACATTTTGCCTTGGAAATTTATCGTCGCGCTGAAAGTGCGCTAGATACAGGCCCCAAAGGAGGATCCTGCACAACTGTAAAGTGGCGGGGCGTGGGGAGGGGGGATGAAGAGGGGTTTTGGGCCAACTTGCCTCCGCAATTTTTCGGTGTATTTTCCACTTTTGCGCTGCGCTCAAATTTATGGCCACAAGTTGCCCCTGCTAAACTGAATGAATGAGTAAGTGAGCTCCTGCTCCTGGCGATGCTGCTGCTGCAGCTCCTCCCTCTGGCAAAGTTGAAAGTTTTAGCCGCTATTAATTTCCCGCACCACCCCACTTTCGAGGGGAAAAGCCGGGCTCTCGGGCTTGGGCAACCTCTCTGTGGGGAATATGAATTGCAGTTGAAGAGATTTACCGACCATTCGGGGTCCAGAATGAAAGGAAAACAATTCGATTTCATGTGATAAATGCTGCCTATGGAAAAATTTGGCATTCTAGTACTTAATCGTGTTACTTCACGGCTCAATTTTGGAATATTTTATTTTCGTTGATTACTTAAAACTATTTTTTACAGCTATTGATTGTTTTATATAACTATTCGGTATTTTCTGGTATATTTCCATTATTTCCTTTTATTTATCGTGTCAGTTCACGGCTCAATTCTAGAATACTTCATTTTCGTTGATGATACAGAAATTATTTTTACAGCTATTGATTGTTTTTTAGATTTATTCGGTATTTTCTGGTATTTTCTTACCCTACAACATATTCTTTAAGTTTTACAATCTTGAATAATACTTATTAATAGCTTTTTCTTGTACTTATTATTATTTAAAGAAAACTTAAAATATGTCATAGTGTTTTCATATGGCCTTTCATTAATCAACTGCTAGAGGCCCATAGGAAATAATAAGAGACAAAGTAACATTTTATATGAACCCATGCCTTGGTAACATTAATTTTCCTTCCAAATTACCAAGTAACTCCATTTTGCACGAAATTTCGAAAACCATAAAACATTGTGAACGATAAATTTCATTTTAATGGCTGGAGAATTGTTGGGGAACGGCTCGCTTCCCTCTCTTCCCTCCCATTCAGTTACTTTGTGTGCTGGAAACATTTTATAAAACATTTATTTGCTTGATTCCTAGCCTCATTTCCGCCAGACATTTCGCACCCGCTCTAAGGCCTCGCCCCAAAGCCCCGTTTCCACACGTTTACCCCCTACAATTTCTACCCCAATTCAGCAGAAAAGATATATATTTTGTCTGCACTCCGCGCACTCTTCCTTTTTGGGGGCCATAATGAGGCCATAAAAAGGGTTAAATAAAATGTGCAGCAATTGCTTTGCGAAAGCCAACGAGGTCTAGAGTATCCCCACCCCTTTCACCTCGGCTCCCAGTGCCAACCATTAGGTTCCGACCACTGACAGCGAAAATTTGCCCGATTTTCGCGCCGTTGCTTAAGAATTATCGACGTCTTTTTTATTTGGTCGAGGAATGTCAGAAGGGGCGTAGAGGAAAAGCTAGAAAGGCGGAGGGGGGAAAAGTGTGCGGCGGGTGGGAGGCAGAAATTACAGCTTGTAGCTACAAATTGCTTCCGTTGCAGGCACTTCGGGGCTCTTTAGCTGGGAGGAGGGCAGCCCAAAATAGACACATCAATGAAATTTATTAGTTTGCATGTGCAAGTGCAGCTGGCGGTGGTCGGGATTTTCCATTTTCCATTTCCCGCCGGACCGAGGTCTAATTCGCTTCCTCGACCCATCTCGAGAAATCCCCTGCCCCCTCCCCCACCCCCAGAACGGATGTAAATTGCTGCTAATTTGCTTTGTACACTGAAATTAATGGAATCCGAAATGAATGCCAGTTCGGCGATGTGCCGGTAAACATGATAAATGCATTCGGGGATTTAATTTATTCAGAGGAATATAAGTGTTTCTTTAGTTCCTGGAAGTTTTGTGACCTTGAATAAAATAAATCTCTTTTATACGTTACATAAAATTCGGAAAAGTTGTCCTGTTTAAAGGTTATATAGTAAAATGTAAAAGTAAAATTCTAAAATAAAATTGAAAGTACTTGTTTAGGTTCCCTTTAACTTCGAAGAGTTGAATTCTCGAAGGGCTTTGATCTCGCCGCCCTCCTTTCACACATTTATGGGTTTATGATGCGCCCCATATGCACGACAAATGCAGCGAAATTAAACTTGAATTTGGCTTCCCGATCCGCCCACCAATCCCCCTTCCCTACCCTGCCCTCCCATTACCTTTGGCTGTCTCGCTTTTACGATGCCTCAAATGGTGTGATAATTAGGTGAACAGACGTCTGCCAACGTGTGTCGGTGCAACATCAAAGCGAACACTGCCACTCCTCCCCACCTCCGCCCACATTCTTACGTAGGTGGGCGTGTGCTCGTCAGGTTTCCGCCCCTGTGAAATGTGAAATGTGCGATGACGAATTCCCAGAACTGTTTGTTATGTCAGTTTACAATTGCCGGGCATTCCGCGAAACTAGATTTCAAGATTTAACAATCCCAAGTCCAATGTTTGACTAGGCGTCGAAATTTCGGATGTTTACATGCTGATAGCTTGGCTATTTATTTAACCAACTGCTTGGGATATTTGCTAAGTTGGGATGCTAAAGATCGCAAGTAAATATGTAACTAATTTTTGAATTTTTTCTTACCCATTTTCGCTTAAGAATGCCCAATTATGTACTGTAATTCACTTATATTTTATTTTTTTATATTATTTATATGTGGTTATAACCCACTCTATGTCGAGATTTCTGATTGTGATTTATGTACTGGACAATCAAGATCAACCCTATTAACCATAGCAAACAAGAGAGGTTGGAAACCTTGGAGCCGACATAAACAATGTGGACTGGACAGCCATATTTGGTGGGTCTTTCCACCTGCTGACGGCAAATAATGTTGCAGGTCAAAACGATTCAAGAAACAGCGGTGTCAGCCACTTTGCAACTCGTTTGTTGCCCCTCGCTGATCCGTGGACACATGTTGCGGCATCGTTGTCCATCGTGAATATATCTATATATCGCGTATGCATATATCTATATGTATAATTCTCCCGCTTGAGCTGGTTGCATGCGGCCGCCTGTCGCTGATTAACATCGCCATCGTCATCGCCACTCGTGTCAGCTCCGCAGATAAGCCACTGCCCCAAAGTACGGCCCCCTCTTGATCAATTTTGCCGATAAATATATTTATATATATGAGTATACACTCCACTGCGAACCAGCATCGATGCCACAAATCATTGCCAAACATAATTTCTTATTATGGCCAGCCAAGGTGTGGCTGGAATTCGTGTTCGCCTTCCAGTATAGACTTGTTATTTCTGATTTAAGTGCTTGTAATTTTAATTATAATTAATTAGGTATTTATAAATGTGTACAGCTTGATTTATCCCACAGGAAGATAGTTGATAGCAGGTGAAATATTCGAAGTTCATACAATCCAACAAGTTTAGAAATATGTATGAAAATTAATTAATATTTTGAATGGAAAGATGCATATCCGAGCTAATCGGATCCCCCGAAGATGCAAACAGATATATGGCCATGCGCTTAAGTAAATATATCAATTTCGTTGATAATCCGAACGCGAAAGCTTCCTGCTGCGACCCCCGCCCCATGAGTATACGTATTTCCCCTATCGCTGCCCACATGGAGTGGGCCTCCGCTCATTAGCTGCTGCATTCGGAGATGCTGAACAAGCCACTTAATTTAAATTTAAATGTTTACTTCTCGCTATGCGTGTGTGTTGTGTGGGGCCAAGTATTTTGTCTGCGTTGCTTTTAGTGTTTATACCCCTGCCCAACCCAAGAATCACTCCTTTGCTACACTGCTATAAGATTAGGGATTTTTAATTTGGTTTTATATCTTTACAAAAATAATATAAATACAAAAATGAAACGTTTTAAATGGAGATTTTATTACCAAACAAAAAACAAGGAAAGTTTTCCGCCTTTATAAATAATAATACAATTTATATTAATATAAGATAGTAAAAAATATATTAATATATTATAATTAAATATATATTAAACATTTAAATAAAATATATTTATGCTAAAGCTGTCATGTTAATTGTAATATTATTATTTAATGTATTATATAATAAGCGATTTTTTACTAGCTGACTATGATATATTATAGATACTCATGGCTGTCTAGACAAAAAGACTTAATAGCTTAACAAACTTGTATGAATTTACAAATTAATCAAAACAAATTAATCAAAATATGTGTTAAGGTTGTAATGACTTTCCAATCACTTAAAAATCGATCATACCTCTATGTCTCTTATCTTCCACAATTCTTGGGCTTTCGTTTTTTTTCTCTGTGCATCTTCCGCTCTGTGTCACGACAGGGCAAGATTTATTTTCGGTATTCCATGGGCGACTAAAATGCGCTGTCAGCGCAGCAGTTGCTGCCATACGTCGCCATCGCATGACTTGGGCTGTGGCTGTGGCTATAGCGATGACTATATAGACACATTAGCCGATGGTGGTCCGGATCCGGACCAAGGGGACCCACAGAGCGATCGTTCCCGTTCCCCCTCATTGCACTTGACACCCGAAATTGATGCGCCACTGCGCCCGAGCCGGGCCACATTAATTAGGCAAAATATTGACATGCTGACGTGTGGTGTTGGCTATTGATTAACGCATCTCTCTGGGGTGTGGGTCGGGGTTTTATTGGATTATTTTTGGTGGGATTATGTGGGGATTGGTTTGGCTTAGTCCGGGGATCTTCACTTGTGCATTTTGTGTGTGTGGCTGTTGTCTATCGAAAAGGCCTAGTGGTTGTGCTTCTTCTCCGGCAGGTGGCAGGCAATCGGAACGTCGGATGAGTTCGGGGCTGGATTCTTCTTGTTCTTGCTGCAGCCGTGGAAGGGACGCAGGAGTCGTATGATCAACTGCATGAAGGCTCCCCAACGCGCATGGCCTAGTATTAAGATAACGCTTGGGTTTAGGCTACATGGAACTGTCCTTTTGGTGGTCTTATTTTTTATATTCTTACCATAGTCCTGGGCATTGCTCTTCCACTTGGCATCTTTCGGGGTGAATACGACGCCCTCCTTATCCACAATCTCTGAACTGGTCACCACGTTCGAGTGCAGCGAAGAGGAAGCCTTAGCCCGCGGCAGCCTAACCACCTGGGGACTGCGTTCTGGTATCAAGTAGGAGACCTCAACGATGCCCGAGTTTGTCTTTAATGGAAGACGTTCCTCCGATTTCATGCCGTTAGCGCTGGCGAATCGGGCACAGCTCTCGGTGGTCTTCTTGAGCAGAAACCAGGACTGCTGGAGAACATTGCCATCCTCGATGAGTTTCTCATAGCCATGCAGAATACGGCGCACATCTACGTTGATTAGCTCCTCGGGAACCTCGGGCAGATCGTCAAAGTCCTGCAATGGGAATTAGGGATATGGTTTATATGATTCCGAGGAACTGAAATCCTTCAATCCCACCTGCGAGGTCTTGCGCAGATCCTCGAAGCGCTGAATCAGCTGCTTGATGTTCAGACTGCCCTTGGATCCCTTGGTGACCCCGGCACCCACGTCCGTCGAAGGTTTCGCCGTTGCACCTCCTTCCGGCGGATCGGTGGCCACGGGCTGGGCGTCCACCGCATCCATGCTGGAGGAGCTCATCCGGCTGAGAATCTTGGCCGTCTGCTCCATGAAGGTCGCCTGCCGATCCCGAAGCTCCTGGAGTCGCATCTTCAGCTCGTCGAGGTAGGCCAGCTGGCGGGGAGTGGGCTGCTTGGTTGCCATTGTCAATTTTGCTTTCCCAGTTCTAGATTCTCTCGAACATCCAAATTGGTCCCAAAATGCAGTTTTGGGAATAGTTTTTTTGGGCTATGGGGTTTTGTGTTGAGCTTGTCGGACCTATTGTGTCTTAATGGGGATGTCAATGGGTGAAAACTATGATTGTAATAAGAGTGACTCTAAAGTCCCTGTTTACTACGACGAACCAGTATTCTAAAGTCAACAACTCTGGTTTATTTAATGGTTTTAAAAATATTTTTAATCCTTAAAAAATATGTTTTTTTAGTCATAAAATGTCATATCGATATGATTCCCACGATATTTTGTACTTTTGAGCTTACAGATTGAGGGCCCACGAAAGTATGCAATAAATTTTGAAACTAAAGTTAGGATCTTGTCTAAATTTGTTATTTAAATTCTATACTTAAGTCTAGATTTTTCAAGTCTTGAAATGACAATAATACTGTCAAGTATTTATCATGAATATAAATTATTTAGTTTAGTTACTCCAAGGGTATTTCCTGGTCGAACAATTATATTTTACGGCTCCGCTTTGGACATGGCCTATTACTCGTTATTTTTATGAGCCCCAAATTGAGATATCGCCTGCAATTCTGTCTGGGCTAACTAAGTTGTAACTGCCCGCTGCCCCACGAAACCGATGCCGATCCCTCCCCCGACTTTCATCCGCCTTCGGTTGAACAATGGGGCGATGGGTGCGAGGGGGCAAGGACAGTGGGCGGAGGGGCCATTCCTGATACATCTATATATCTTCGGTTTAGCCTCTTGCCTGAAATGACTCGCCTTGCGATGCTGCGGGTGGTTGGGGCTAGTTTGGAATTTCACGGAGGAAAACGTGCCGCTGCCAACGGCTGACGCCTACAATGAGGAAAAAGGGGGCGTGTCGGCCACTCTGTGACTCCCAGACTGCTGTTGATTTCCCCCGGAGGTGGGCTTGGACTCCATCCCCCCCAACATCTCTTGAATCCGGCGAGTGTGCAATTGTTGTTTTCATATTTTAATGCCTTTTTGAGTTGGTAGGCGTGCCACGACACGATTCTTCTTGCCGATAAGCTGTTATTTTTATGGGCCCCCGCCGAATCGGATCGACTTGAAGTGGAGTGGAGTCGGTGGTGCAGGGTGGTGCCGGGTGGTGCGCCGTGGTGTGCGGTGTGGGCTGGCTGCCGACTTAAAGAAGTTAAAATTATTACACCGCAATTGTCTTGATCGTTGATTTATGTGCGCTTTTGTTGGCGGCTCTCTTGGCTCACGGCTTTGGTTACTTCTTTTATTTTTTGGTTTCTTGTCTTTTTTTTCTTTTTGAAGTTACCAGTTGGCCAACAGGCAAATTTGTGTGGCTGTTGATATTTATTGGCCATGTTCCGGGCATTGGCATCAATTGTGTATGCAATATGGGAAGTTGATTATGCCTCTCATTAGCCACCGTATTTTTCCCTTGTGCACGAAGTGGCGACAATTCCATTCCCATGGACATAAAGTGGTACTTTTTTGGGATTATTAGCTCTGAGATACGATAGGTAGGAATTATATATAAAAATATTATCCACAAAACCTTAAGAAATTATCCATTTCCAATACCGAAGAAGTCACCTTAATATCAAGTCTGTTCCATAGCCATAAATATCCCAATTCTTTAAAGTACAGAATTTTTTAACGATTATGGTAATCCTCCTTTTTGCAACTTTTAGGCGTTCTCTAATTGAGTTCTTGATTCGGCGGCAATACTTCCTACCCAACGTTTTTCGGTGAATGTCTGGCCTGTGTCATAACAGACCGGGCAATCTCATCGCCTCCTCCCGACCAAGCCCAAACCCAAGCTCAAACCCAACCCAATTCGATCCAATCCGATCCGAGTCCCATTGTGCGACTCCAGCACGATTAAAGCCGACCGCATTCGTAGCCGCCTTCAATTGCCTGCAAACTTAATGATTTCATCTTTCATTGAATTCAAATTTGTTTCCCCATCGGGCCCCCACGATGTCCGAGTGCGATTTGCAGCTGTGCAGGGAGCACGATGTTCGGTCTCCAGTATCCAGTATTCAGTTTTCAGTTTTCAGTTTGGGGCTGCTGAATGTGGGCGTGCCTCCATCATACGCCCCTGGAGTTATTGTCGTTGTTCTCTCCGCACTGTTGATAGCCACCGCCGCGGACCGAGCCTCGAAAAATAACGAATTTATTATTTATTTCACCTGACAGCCCGGGCAACAGACTCTATAAATTTCCCTAGCCACTCGACTCCTCCACTCCGGCCCGGAATCATATTTATGGCCCCATCTGTATCTTTCTGACGATGCGCATATGAAAACGAAATTATTGATAAGGCTTGCATAGCACTACATGCCCTTATTTTTCAGCTCTGATTGAAATACCGCTTTCGTCTGGCAATGCAACAGCTTCATTTGGACAGCCAAGCAAAAGTAAAAATGGAAATACAAAAATAAAATCAGGAGAAACCGAAAGGTGGAAATCAGCTGCAGCAACAAAGTTTATTGGCAACACACAAGGAGGTAAGAATAATAAAACCTTAACCCAATATCCTGCTTATGGTCATAATTTTTATGCTGCTTCCAGCGAAGAAACCAAAAAAGTGCAGATCGACCGCCTGGGCTCAGCTTATTGCAGTTGGTCCAGGTCCAGGTCCAGGTCCCTGGTCCCAGGTCCGGGGAACTTTCCCTCCAATCCCCAACGTGCCCCGTATTTCATTATGAATTGCTCTTAACGATGTTCCATTTTTCATGAGCGCATTCATAAACCTTTTTCTTATTTTCGACTTGAAGCGGATTGTTGTTTGCATCCCGCCGTTGCCATTGCCATTGCCGCTGGTGAAGAAGAAGGAGATTCTGTCTGCCTGGCGGTTTGGCTGCCCCAAGCACTCCTCCTCCGCTCCGGTTAGCAAGTGAATGAATAATTGCACCAAGGTGTTGTAAGGAGAGCTCTGCTTTTCGTGTCCTGCCTTTACAGTGGTGTGCAGGGATTGTTATAATATAAAGATAAATATAATATAAATTGTTAGTAAAGTGTGGTTATAAATATAATTTTTTAATAATCGTTTTTATTTCCTTTGTTCAAGTTTGACAAATTGCTTTATATATTTTTAAAACATGATTTTTTTTCATATTTTTTACATTTTTCTGTCTGTAAAATATTTATTAAAAACGTAAAACATGCCTTTCGTATTATTATAATTTAAGTTTTTAATTTTTTTAATGCTTTAAAAACTTTTAAAATGAACTATTTTGTAAAAAATAGATGAATAATCCTCAGGTGACTCTCCACTCTATAAAAGTAGCATTTAAACATTTGTATTTGTTTCATTATTTAAAAAATACTTGTAACTTTGTAATTTTCAATTGTATCTATGATTGACAATTCGCTGAAGAATATTTTAACTAGCTTTGGTAAAAGTAATTTTTCAAATGCCAGTTAAAGGCCCCTAGGGAGCCTTTAACCCCTTGCCATGCCCTCTGTTTCCGTTTCCTCCGTTTCTTTCCGTTTTGGCGAAAAGCAATTCCCTTTTACAATTCCGCGGCTCTACGACCAAGAGTCTTGGGCTCTGAGTTGCACTGAAAACAATTTTTGTTTTTAAATCGTTAACAAAAATTGTAATTAAGAAAAATATTTAATATGCTTTTGTTTGTTTGCTAAAATATAATGCTGATTTTAAAATTGTGTCTCAATTTGAAAACCGAAAAAATTAGATTCCCATTTTGAAAAATTTCTAAAAATGTAATTTTATTGCTAAGAAGTAAATCCAAAACTTGTTAATGTGCTTTGGAGACAAGTCTCTTGAAGGGATTTTCGAACTTATATGAATTTTTCTCGGTGTCTGGAAGGGTTTCCTTGGACCGGATCGGCTCGGGCTGCTGTCAAAGGCGCAGCGGGCAGTCGTAAAATCGCGGCAAACACAATTGAAAAACGACCGGGCCGTGGGAAGTGAGAGGGGGATATATTGGTGAGTGAAGGAGTGCGGCGGCAAACATTCCACACTTGTCAGCAGCGGCCTTAGCCGATTGTGCCGGGTCCAGAACCCCCTTCCTAGTCCCTGAAACCCCCCGCGACGCCCCTGACTCACGCTTATGCCCACAAATCATAAATTGCCGCCTTAAAATTTATCTTCAATTTTCGAGACCCCATGTGGTGCTTAGCGAATGGTGTTTTGAAATTTATTGCTGCATTTGCAATAAATATTGTCAGTTGAGTCGGGCCAACAGAGGAAGCGAGATGGGGGAGTGTGGTGGCTGGTGGCTGCAGTGGGTTGGAGCGGGATGGCCATAATGGCGGCGTTTGCTTGCTTTTTGCATGATTGCCGCTGTAACGCCTCTGCCAAAAACCCCCCCTGCTAGCCGCACTCCGCCCCTGGAAATCCTCCATTCAGTTGCTTCCTTCTCGCCGTCCCCTGGATTGTTTATTGTTTTCGTGCATATTAATGTACGCTGATTGCGGGCCATGGTTAGCTGCGAGAGGGGTCGTTCTGTGCCGCAGGGGGGAATCCCCCCGCGTGGCAGTTAGCAGCTGCCGTGCTGTGTCCTTTCCCGCCGAAATCCCCTCCCCACCCCACCCATGATTGTTAATTTACAGCGCGAGAAATTGATTGCCATTTTGTTAAGATAGTGTGTGCGAAAGAGCGGGGCTTTCAAGATTGCAGGGGCGTACGCGGTGGTGAAGTTTTCCGCAGGGGTGTGTCCTTCAATGTTTGCCGGTTAATTGTGGTTCCTTTGTACTAACATATTATTTATCGCCTGGGCCTTGGGAGTGGGGCTAATTGGGGTGGAGCTCTAATGAAATCATCAGGATGAAAAGATTTGGCAGCTCAGATTTCATGAAAAATACATGAAAATTTAAAGCTTTCTTTTAGATTTAGATTTAGGGGAAGTCTATGGGCCTAATAAAGTTTAGTGGATTTTGCCCAGAACTTATGAAATTTAACTTATATTTCTGGGGATTGCTTTTTTTTTAAATTATAGAAAAATGGAAAGCAACATAAGAATACGCAGAAATGAAACTCAGAAAGTTCTCAACCCTTTTTAAACCTTTTTCGATTTAAGCTACCATCTGGCCACCAATCTCGATCCGTAAATCAGTGGGTCATATTTTCTGCACCATCGCTTACTGAGATCTTCGGGGTTCTTTTGCTCTGCACTTTCACTTAGCCCTCTGAGCACACAGCAAATGTAACTAAGCTCGGAAAGCTTCGACGACTCGTTGGACGTCAGGCGGCATTGGCAGACCCATCAATCAATTGACAGAGGGCCCAGACATGGACACTCGAACCGTAAACCTCGTAAACCTCGTATCTCGGGCGCTGCCTATCGAGTCCGAAAGAATGGAATAACTTTCCCTCCCGCCCCCCGCACTTCCTGTCGCCACAATTTGTTTGCACTGCTGTCAAGCGACGATGACTCTCTCCGTCTTCCTCTGACTCTTTTCCATTCGGTTGCCTTGTAAAAAACGAAGCGGGACTAAAGAAAAACACCGAGAAAAATCCAATGACTTTCATACAAAATCAGATCCAAATCAGATCAAATTTAATAAAATTGCACTTCCGATTACTATCGTCTTTATTACATGATCGATTAGGACAAGCTCAAGACAACGAATCTAGTTTTACATTAGAAATCTAACTAGATCAGATCAATTAATCATAGTCACATCAGTATTGCAATCCTAAGACTTTCATGAGAAAAGTAGAACAAAAATGGTCTCTGAATCTATCTAGAAATGAAAATAGTTTGTTTCCAGTGCAGAAACCGGCAGGCCTTGCACAAAACCCATCGATTCGAGCATGTGACAGGCATCAGGCAGAGCTCATCAATCTCCTGTCGGTCCAAACAAAATATGCAATATGTTCACATTGCGGTAGGGAGAAACCTCAACACAACACGAAAGGCGAGCATCGATAACACGGGGTTTGCGAGGGAGCGGCAAAAGTGAGATATACAAACAAAAATTAGAACTCTACCGAATACCATACCGAACCCCTTCTTGTTCCTGCGGCCTAACCGCATTCAGTAAATATTGTACGGGGCGAAATAACAAAACCGAAAAAAAAGGAAAAATTAGAGAGTATGTGTTGACAGCAGTCATCAATCAAGTGACACAACTTTTGACATGTCAAATGAACGAGCGAGCGCATAAATTACAATGGCAGCCACCATTTATACGACTGCGACCCCGAAAGTTACAGAATCGCTGAGAAAGATAGTGACTGTAGGCCTCCAGTAGCCGACGAGTGGGTAAACATGCCGGCAATTGGAAAACCGATTTCATCAGGGGAACGTGGAACGGGGAATGGGATGTGCGGCGTGTTAAATGTCATTACACTTATCGATAAGATTGATAAGTGTAAACGGTTTTGCGTGTCGCTGCTTTTTCTGAGTCACGGGCTGCACAACAGAAGCGCGCCGCATTTAATCACTCCGCAACTGACTACCAGCCTGAGATACTCCGATACCAGATACACAGATTCCCGTACTCACACCTCTACGTAAGCCATCAGTTACGGGCCAGACAATCTGTCAAACAGTCACGCTGACAGGCATTTCCACTTAAAACAATGCCAAACAGCAACAGCTGCGGAAAAACTCCTCATTTCACTCTCCACACTAGGCTGTAATTTATCCGGATTCGGATTTGGATTCGGCTCTGGGATGTGGGAAAGTTGCTGAGCTGCAAGAAATCCAAGATTGTGTTTATCAGCCAGAGAGTACTTAGCTCGTTAGTTTCGAACTCGAGTGGATTGACTTTATTACTAAATATTTGCTTTAACTACATGCGATTACTTGAGAGAATTGACTCGGGTAGTTCTAGAAGATAATTATTGGAAAAATTTTAACAATTCTTAAAAAATTTATAAGTTTCTAGCCTTTTTTTGTTAATGAGGATTTGAAAAGGTTATCTAAATTGTAAAAACATGGTATATTTCTTATGGTTCTTCAGGTATTATACGTAAATGATGTTTTGAATCCAAAATCGAAATGTATGAATTTTTTTTTTATTCCTGATAAAAAATGTAGAACATTTTGCATGAAAAAAAAATCGACAAAGTCAAAAAAAA